>CAMTDV010000021.1:65027113-66227113 GCA_947069175.1 Scalesia atractyloides
TACGGTGGTTAGCACATCGTTACTTGCCGTTCAAAAAATTATGGACTTATATATTTTGTGTAGTAAGGGTATTTTTAATTGGTAAAGTAATTGGAGGTAAGGTATTGTTTCTTTTGAGGTTAAGGGTTTGAATCTTGTTAAAGACGAATTTATTGTAATTTAAACTGTTCAAGAAATATATATATATATATATATATATATATATAGGGGATGAGTAAAATGAGAACTATCTTTGTGAGAACCATAGGAACCAATATTAGCCATTGATCAAGTTGGTTGATTGGATGAGATTAAAATACAATAAAGTAATGTAATAATTGTGTTTTTATTAATGATATTTTGGTTTTTAGTGACAAAGGGGCATATTGGTCTTTTTACTATTTGGTATGATTATTGATTTTATTTCAATTAATAAGATTTTTTTTTTAAATTTAAACATGCATTATTATTTTCTTTTAATTTTCATGTAATTTTTTATTTTAATTCTCAATTATTTAAACATGAATTATTAATTTTGTTTTAAAAATGAATTTTAATTCTCAGTTAATTTTTACACGCGGTTTTTAGTTTTTTTTACGCGCAGTTTTTTACTTTTTTCGCGCCTCTTTTTAAACCTTTTTTACGCGCCGGTTTTAAACTTTTTTACGCTTGATTTTAAACGTTTTTAACGCGCAGGTTTAAAAACTTTTTTTCCGCCGGTTTTAAGTTTTTTTTCGCGCGGTTTAAATTTTTTTTACGCGTGGTTTTAAACTTTTTTTATGCGCTAGTTTAGAACTTTTTTTACACACCAGTATAAAACTACTTTTACGCGCGGTTTTAAACTTTTTTATACGCCGGTATAAAACTTTTTTTACGCGCGGTTTTAAATTTTTTTTACGCATGGTTTTAAACTTTTTATATGCGCCGGTTTTAAACTTTTTTTACGCCCCGGTTTTAAACTTTTTTTACGTAAGTTTAGAACTTTTTTTACGCGCCGGTATAAAAGTTTTTTTACGCGCAGGTTTAAACTTTTTTACGCACCTGTATAAAACTTTTTTTACGACCCGGTTTTAAAACATTTTTTTACGTCAAATTTTTTTACGGTTTTAAATTTTTTTACAAAAAACTAGTGGGATTACCCGCGCTCCGTGGCGGGAATTCGATTCGATTCGTCACGGTATCGGCCCTACCCTCGTATGTTTACAATACCGAAAAATTAAGCAAACTACGTATTCTTTTTTTTTAAAGAATGCTAACAAACGTATTAAAAAAATAAAATTATTAAAATTATTAAAAACTTGTATCACATATATATTGTGGTGGTATAAAAATGAAAAGTAAAAGAAAAAAAAATATTTATTTATTTTTCTTCGCACCAAAACCAACCATATCAAACTAACCTACATTTTTTACTACACAATACACAATAACGACTAATTAAAAGTTGCAACTTAACAAAATTTTGCTCTAGAAAAAGAAAGTCAAATTAACCAATCAGAAAGAAGCACTAACATAGCATATTAATATTATGTATAATAGATTTTTTTACAAAAAACATTTTTTTAGATTTTAAGAAAGAGAGAGAGAGAGAGAGAGAGAGTAGACATGACATTTTAATAGATGGAAAAGTCTGATAAGACTTTAAAAGGAAAGAGAGAGAAGATATGACACTTTGAGTAAATTACCAAAAAACCTTTGAGATTTAAAATAATAGTGGATAGGTGGCATGATCTGATTGGTGGAGAGTGGTTCCCGCGGTTCTTGCAACTGGGGATGGTTTTCATTTGAACCGACCCCTATATATATATATATATATATATATATATATATATATATATATATATATATATATATATTATATGTGTGTGTGTGTGGTAGGGTTAATGCGAGAATGTTGGTGCATATGTCTGTTGCCTTCGTCATTACACGAGAACGAGTCTGGAATAAACGAGAGTTTCTAAAGGCTGAACAAGACAAAGTAGATATCCAAAAGGGAGTCTATTGGTGCATAATATCTATAGTATAGTCTTGTATCGAGTCTGTATAGAATAGGTGAAACGAGGCATATTTAAGATAGTTTAGTGACAAGTTCGCTCATGATTGTTTGTGAGAAGCCAAGTTCGGGCGAACTTACCTATGGTTGTCTTCTCACCAACGAACTTGTAACACTATATAGGTGTCTTGGGATTTCATTTGTAAGTAGTTGGAGATTTTGGAACAGAGACAGCGAAGCTCTATCGGATCCGGTTCTCGAATGTATTGAACTTTATATCAATGAAAACAACCTTTAAACGAGTAATTCTTGTTATTTGGTTAAATTGTCATTAGTTTCCGCCTAATCGGACAATAGATAACAAATTTAGGTTCCCGAGCTGTTCGTGGACGTTCCTACAAGTGGTATCAGTGCCTGGATACCTGAATTTGTTGAAATCAAGACATGAATCTCTCTATTTCATCTCCATTCTTCTATTTTTCTTAACTTTTGAACAAAAATGAAGAATTCACGGACAAATTCTGTTCAATTTTGAATATGACATGTTAAATACATCATAGATAAACCCCTGAGAGTTTGGAGACTAAAATCAAACGAATTGGTGTCGAAATATTGCAAAAACCAAGTTTGACAAACTCATTTTCTTCGAACTTGTTACTCAAGTTCGACCGAACTTGAGCTAAAAAGACATTTTGTGAGTGAATTTTTAGCAAGTTCGCTCGAACTTGTGGAGGTTTTTGAAAGAATATAGCTAAGTTCGCTCGAACTTATCAAAAGTTCATTGATTTCTTATCAAGTTCGACTGAACTTGATAAAAATCAAGAAAGTTTAGGTTAAGTTCGCTCGTACTTGTGGCTTTATTAAAAAACTCATCTTACAAGTTCGACCGAAGTTCAAGTAACATTTTCAAAATAGAATTGTCAAGTTCGACCGAAGTTCAAGAGATAGTTTTCAAATTTGAAATCACAAGTTCGACCGAACTTGTGATAATTCCTGAGAATTCTTCATTTTAACTATAAGTCCGACCGAACTTGTAGTATAACTAATTGTTTTCAAAGTTTCAAATGTTTTCAGCGTACGTGTCTCGATTTTCAAAATGGAAGATTTCCATAACGCGTTTGCAGCTGGAGTAGCACAAGCCTCAATGTCAAATTCAATTGCGGTTAATTAGATGAACCTCGATAATGAAATGGGAACTACTCAGAAACCACCGAAGTTGATGAGTATGGACGAGTTCGAGGGATGGAAAGAAAAGTTTGTTAATTGGATTCAAGCGAATCAATTCAACAGCTGGGTTGCGATTGAAGATGGTTATACATGGCCCAAAGATGAACGTGATCAAGATCTTCCACTGAACAAGTTTTCAGCGATTGACAAAGAGAAATATGTTGCTGAAAAGAAGATGATCAGCTTGATACAACAATCCGTCAAAGAAGATATCTTGATATTATTACCAGAATATGATACTTCTCAAGAATTATGGAATTCTCTTTGCGAAAAATTCAAAGGAAGTGATGAAATGATCAAAAGCAAAAAGGCTTTGATAAAGAAAGAATTTGAGATCTTCACGATGATCAAAGGAGAGACAGTGAAACAAATGATTGATAGATATTGTCACCTCATGGCCCAAATGCGAAGACATGATATCAAGAGAACTAACGAAGAACAAATTGAGAAGCTGGCCGATGCACTTCCAGAAGGAGAATGGACAACGTATCTGATGATTCTAAAGAATAGTCCATCTTGGAGACATTTTAAGTTGTCATCTTTCATTGAAAAACTTGAAGGTCATGAAATGGAATTGATGAAGATTGCAAAATCCAAAAACATGAATGTTGTTCAGGACGTCGGAGTTTATTACAAAGGTGGTATTCCAGATACTCCGATTCAAAGTCCAAAAATCCAAACGGCATTCAGTGCAAACATAAATACATCAGATCAATCGTCACAAAATCAGTATTCTCCAAACACAGGTTATTCATATGTTGGTTCAAATTCTTCTTCTCAAAGTCAATCTCATCAGACAAGCCAATCCACTTCTAATTCAAATGTTTTCCAATGCAACATAGCAGTTGATTTAAAGAATGTGTTTCCTGAAAAAGTTGCGAAACAGCACATAACACTTCTTGCTACAGTTCTGGAATCGTATGAAAGTCTTGTTGCTGGAAAGATCGGAAATCCTGAAATGACAGTTGAGGATTACGATCAGGTAGATGAGGAAGAGTTGGAACTGATGGACATCAAATGGTCCTTAGAATCGATTATCCGGAGAGTTTCAAAGTTTGTAGCACTCACTGGAAGGGATATTGGTAACTCAAGCAATAAACTTGGTTTCGACAAAACGAAAGTTACTTGTTTCAGATGTCGACAAAAAGGGCACTTCAAACGTGAATGCCATAACCAAGAAGCTAGTGGAAACCAAAACCCTTTTGGAACCGGTAACGAATATTAGAAGAAAGCGCTGCAATACAAATTATATCCGAATAGAACACAAATTGAAGTTGAAGATAAACCTGCTAAGAAAGCCGAACAAGCTCTTGTTGCCAATCATGAAGACGATGGTCTCGATTGGAACAAATATATCGGAAAGAAGACTGGTGTTGCTATGATGGCAGAGGTTGTGAATGAATCGGATACATCATTTGTGGAGGCTGCTATCGAAAATGCTATTCAAGAAGTATTAATGTAGAGAGCTGAGGAAGAAGATGTCATGGAGGATGCAGTTCTGGAAAGATACATGCAACAAACAGAGGAAGAAGGAATAGCTTATCTTGAGACACAAAAGCAAGAAGAGTTGAAAGTAGAAGCTGAAAGGTAAAAGCAAAGTTAAGAATGTCTGAAAAAGAATTTGTGAAAGTTGTGGAGGTTGAAAAACCTTGCACAAAGTGCGCAAGTCCTTGTGAACCTTGTCTGGATAAAGTCAAAGTCATAAGAGAATTAACTGAACATAACGAAAACTTTCGTTATGATTACAGAACCATAAAAGAAGCTTATGACAAAATTTCAGGCAAATATAAACATGTCGAAAGAGCTAACAGTGAACTCAATGCTAATGTCACCATGTTAAATGCCACAGTTATTGAAAAACAAAAGGCAATTAACATGTACATTAATACAATTGCTGAGACAAAGCGTGAGTTTCACGAAATGAAAATTGAAACAGAAAGAGTCAGACAATTACTAAAAAGTTACACCACAAACGCATATGTCATTGATCACATTCTTCCTACGATCAAGTCGGAGGAAAATGTTGATAATTCAAAGCGTAAAGTGTATGGAAATGTTCCTCCATCATTTCTTGCAAGTTACTGCTGCAAGAAAGATGATGATATTGAATAGTCATTTAATCTTTTACTTCTTTCAGAAAAGAAAGATAAATTGCCTGAGAACATTGACGTAGACTTTACAAAATCAAACGATGACAATGAATCGGTGGTAAAAGATGTGGTAAAGAATGTTTTGGGAAATGATTCTGATGACGGCAACTTTAAATGTGCCAACTCCAGTTCAAACAGTTCTGGTTCACAATCTGAAAGTGACGATACATCATCAGAAAATGATCTAAGTGTGATCCTAACGTTGTCATGTACAAGGTTAAGGAATCTGATAGATTATATTTCAATGATAGCTTTCTGATTCAGAATGTGAAAGAAGATCAAATCGATAAACTGTTTAAACTTATGGAAGTTTCATCAGAGGATCTCGAGAAAAATGAAAAGCAGTTTTATTCTAAACCGAAACGGAGTTTTAACAATTACCGTAGAAACGGTGGTGATCCTAAGAACAGGAGAGCAGGTTTAGGTTTGGAAGAAGCTGAAGATGAACCGAAGAAGAATCAGAAGTCAACGTTCCAGGAATACAAAGGTAAGAACATAAAGTTTGTGTACGGAACAAGCACGGTTCAGGAGGAAAGCTTGATAGGTAAGAAGTCAAATGATGATTTCAAGAAGAAAAGGAACTTCGGGACAAGGCTAAGTCTGCAAGTGGAGTAAAACCCACTAGTGGACAGGTTCATGATACTCGGACTTGTTTCAATTGCAATGAAGTTGGTCTCATTGCTCGCAAGTGTCCGAAGTCTAAGCCTGTGTATCCCTGAAGAAAAGAAATTTCAAGATAGGTAAAACAAAAACAATCTGATAATGGTCAAATCAAAATCTTAAAAGAAATAAAATGTATTGTTGAATCCAATCTTGAAATAAAACCTAAAAATAAATCAAAATTTGAAAATTCAATTTTTCAAAAAGGAGAAACTTCAAAATCAAACATTGATTCTAGGTTTTATATCAAGAAAGCTAGAGTTAATTCTCAAGCTTGCATTGCTAAAAAGAAATCACCTGAAAAAGTGAAGGTCGTTTGTGATAAAACCGAAAATGTCAAATCAATTAAGAAAGATAAAAGTAAAGTTGATTGTGAGTTTGAAGTTTGTGATGTTGAATATGCTTATCAAAGAGCATACGAAAGTGATTACGAAGAAGTGTATGAGGAGTTATATCCAAAACCCAAGACCAAGAAGGCTTGGGTTGAACTTTTTAACTAAATCCTTTCATGTGCAGGAGTTCCAAGATTCAGATTATCAAAGTTGATTCGGGATTGAGGAGCTTCATATTATTTAACTTATCTAGAATGTCAAAATCTTAGTCATTTTTGATATTACAAGTGGTTAAAAAGAATGTTTGAATATTTGAGAAAATTCACACCGTTGAACAGAAAAACTGATTTCAAAGTTCTTACAAGTTCAAACTGCTTTTACAAGTAGTAAATGAGTTTAATGATTGTTTGTTAAACAATTGCAGATATAGGATTGAGAAAAAGGATCGGACGACGAGGTCACGGGATCCACATTGGTTTGTTACATTTTTTTAGAAGACTTTCTTTAAATCTAAAATCCAAAAATATGTTTTTAATTTTAGGGGGAGTAAGAAATTTTAAAAATTGTTGAAAAATAAAAAACATATGAAAAATTTGAAAGTTCAAAAACATTGAATAAATTCAAAAATTACAAAAAACATCGAAAAAGACAAAAAGAATTTGTTGTCAAAAAGGAAATGATAGTACATCAGTGGACTATCACAGTATGCTAAAGAATTGTAAAGTTTAAAAGTGATAAACAAGTCTTACTGTGGATGTGTCGATAGGCTTCACATGTTCAGAAGATTGTTTCCAGGATATAAACTAAATTTTACAACTGCTTAATCTTGTGGATTAACACACATCTTGGATATATGGACTTAGTACTCCGAAATTTCGATTGAAAGGTTGTCTGATTCTGAGATACGAGGTGTTTGTAGATGATTGATATCTGGGGTATTATACAAGTTCTTCTGATTTTGCGGAAGCAATAGCCTAGAACTTTTATAGTGCTTTTGCTATAAAACTTCAAATAGCATGCAAAACTTGAAAAAAATCGAAAGATCTAATCATGTGCAATGCTTAAAAGATTCCTTAAGTGGAACACAACCTTAAAGACGAGCCTTCATCTCTTTGTCGGTACGGTAGTACTAACCTGAGCTCTCAAGGTTTCGCACAACCCAAATACAGATATCAATTACGCTATACTCACCTGTAAGATGAAATCTTGGGAATCTGGATTCGGGAGTATATTCAAGAGGTGGGAACCATAGTTAAGTCAAGTTTCATAATTCTTACCTAACATATCTTGGAACAATTGAGATACATGATGAAGTTTTAGTGGATAAACATATTGACAATCTAAGGTAAACAAGTTTAAAACTTAAAGTCATCAAAAAAGGTCAACGGTACTGGTGATATGTCTCAACAAAACTGATATGATCCTTAGACACAAATTCACAAAAATATGTCTGTAAATATGTTTGTACATAGTTTACTTTACTTGTTAAAAAGTTCTGTAAATACTTTACTTGATTTTTAAATCCAAAAAGATTTTCAACGAGCCAATGTTGGAGAACGGATCATCGAAGTCTGGTAAGAAAAAGTTCATTAATTTGAATCTTTAAAATTGAAGATAATATCAGTTGTTCACAAGGGGTTTAGCCAAGGTTACTAACTTGGACTTGGTAAACAAAATTAGTTAATCAAGGTCATTAACTTGGACTTGATCAACTAAGTGGATTTTCACAAATCAAATGATAAAAATGTGAAAGTTGAAGGTTTTAAACATAAAATGTTTCAAGGTCATTAATTTGAACTTGAAATAACTGAAAAATGAAGATTTGAAATACAAGTATTGTACAGGTGGTATGTAATACTAGTGGTACAAAATTTCAAAGTTAGAATCTGAAATGGTTATTTGAATACCCAAGAACTTTGAAAATAGAAAGTAAAGTTTTAGGGGAGCAGGATGAAACTTAATTGAAGATAAAGCTCAAAGTTAGGGGGAGCATAGCTCACAGCAAGGGGGAGCTTGGAGATTAAAGTTTTATCAAGTTAAATTGAAGAAAAGAGAACGTTTGAAGTTCATAAAGTTTAATGCTTATTCAAGGATAAAGATAAAGACTCAGGAACTTATTTGAAGTCTGATGATTACAAGGTGTTCAAAGAAGTCTATGAGACTTGAAGACTGATGAGGATGATTATTGTCAAAAGATGTCTATGAAAGTAGATGACTGCGGCAGCATCCAAGGGGGAGTCTGTTGGTGCATATGTCTGTTGCCTTCGTCATTACACGAGAATGAGTCTAGAATAAACGAGAGTTTCTGAAGGCCGAACAAGACAAAGTAGATATCCAAGAGGGAGTCTATTGGTGCATAATGTCTATAGAATAGTCTTGTATCGAGTCTGTATAGAATAGGTGAAACGAGGCGTATTTAAGATAGTTTAGTGACAAGTTCGCTCATGATTGTTTGTGAGAAGCCAAGTTCGGGCGAACTTACCTATGGCTGTCTTCTCACCAACAAACTTGTAACACTATATATAAGTGCCTTGGGATTTCATTTGTAAGTAGTTGGAGATTTTGGCACAGAGACGGCGAAGCTCTGTCGGAGCCGGTTCTCGAATGTATTGAACTTTAGATCAATGAAAACAACCTTTAAACGAGTAATTCTTGGTTTTGGTTAACTTGTCATTAGTTTCCGCCTAATCGGACAATAGATAACAAATTTAGGTTCCCGAGCTGTTCGTGGACGTTCCAACAGAGAACTAGCTTTAAAAAGAGAACTACGAGAACTGGTGTGAACACAAACAAAATAAACTCAAAACAAATAATGAACCCCACCTCCGAAAAACCTAACCCCCACCCCACCTCCCAAAATCCTAAAAAATAAAACAAATAATGAACCCAGCCAATGAGCTAGTGGTAGAGTAGTAAGGGAAGACTAGATATTCCAAGTGATACAGGTTCATTTCCTACTCATAACATTTAGTTTCGGCGGCACCTGGTGATGATGGGAGACTAGGCGAGTAGGCGGTGATCGCTAGTTCGATCATTGAACTGAGCGGGAAGGCTAGTGTATCTCGATGTGGTGAATTTCGCTAGTAGCCCATTTGAAGGATTCGTTAGCCGTTCAAAAAAATAAATAATGAACCCCACCCCCCAAAAAACCTACCCCCCATCCTAAAAATAACTTAAATCTCCCCACACCAAATAAAACCTAAAACCCCCACCACCCCACTTAAGCTAAATACTATAAACTAAACCTCAAAACTAAATGCTAAAAAATATTTTTTAAAATTTTTTACAGTATAATCGTACTTTTTATTAATAAAAAAATTTCAGAAAATTATTAATAAAAAGTTTCAATTTTAATAAAAAATTTATAAAAAAAAATTGTGTGTTTTAAGTAATTTTGGTTGTGTTTTTCGCCATAAATGTTAAATCCTAAAGGAAAAGTCCTTTTATACCCCCAATGAAAAATAAGAAAATTTGTGATCTTTTGGTGCAAATTTTAAAAAAATAATAATAACATATGAAGCATATAGAAATGTTTGAAAATCTATCTTTTTTCCCAATTTTGCCCCTCCTTAAAGCCCCATTCCATTCGTTAAGAAGGAGTTTTCGAGTTTTCTCACCAAGTAAGGGTTTAATTGAACCATCTTCATATACACATACATATATATATATATATATGTATATATAGGTTTAGGATCATATGAGAATTACTAGGCTAATTGAGAAACTTAAGAAATATTCTGGACCACACATTTTTCCTAAGCTTTTGGTAATATACACATATGTATAATAGAAAATTGACGATATACATATGTGTATAATTCAAGATTTGACAATATACATATATGTATAAAGTCAATTTTAAACTATACATATGTGTATATTACGAAAAACTTAAGAAAATGTGTGGTCCAGAATGCTTCTAAAGTTTCTTAAATAGGTTGCACTTCTCTTTGGATTCATACCCTAGTCGGTCGACCGCGGAGTTAGAGTACTTGGCCTAGGCAAAGAGTACACGGGGAGTACTCGGACATGTTAATTTATAAGGAAATTAGTTTCTGGAAATTAAATTATGTCAAATAACATAAATTTACTAATATTTATAACAAAATACGTGAAAATGATATTTATTCTTTAATATGATAGGCATAGAAATTAGGTTTTATTTTATTTTTTTAAGTCAAGCTCGGCCTGAGTTGACCCACTAGATTCAATTTACCCGATGTTGACCGTGTTTCCAAGTGATTAGGCGGAGTTGAAGAATGTCGTCTCAACAACCTACCTTGTAGCGACTACTTGAGGAGTACTCGGCCTTAGAAATCTTGTTTTACAACCATGTTAGCATACATTAAATATATTATGTGTTGTTATCATTATGAGAGTGTTTACAGGACGTTACCGACAAGTTCTGGTCAGACAATAAGTCATATTTTGAGTTTTATAAGAAATTTTGTTTGGGAAAAGAATGTAAGTTCATACAATTTACGTGTATCAATATTCTCTTATTTCGTGTGTAAACCTATTTTTGTTAGGATAATTCGTTCTATGTTTAAATCAGGATGTCTTTTTGGTCAAAACAAATTTAAACCCAAATTGAGAACTTCAATAGAAATTCTAGCCTTTGTTCTGAAATACAATTAATAAATAGTAAATACATATATAGACTAGATATTTAGAATAATAATATAATAACATTTTGAATTTTGTTCTTAATCATCAACATCAATAACATATATAAATTCTGAAATGTTATTAGCAATAACGGAAATAGTAATAATAAGTGTAATATGTATATTATTAAAATGAATTTAATATTAAGAAATGATAATAGAAAAAAATAATGATTTATAATAGTATTAATGTAACTATAATCTTTGATATGATAATAGTCAAATCTTTCTAAGAGTTGTAAAATCAAACCAAGATTCAGATCTTATAAACTCATGACCTAGTCCCCTATCAATGTGTCCTCTAAACTAATAACTTGTCCATCATCAGTGTTCTTCTAAACTCAAGCTTTAGAATAAATTGGAATTGAATCTAAATCACTAGTTCATCTTCTTTTTTTGGATACAAAGTTGTTATCTTATTTTACATACTTTACATTCCAGTTCTATTAAATATTATATCAACCAGATACATATGTGATTTCAAATGAATTCTCTAAAATCCTATTCTAGTTTCATTTTCAGTGATTTCAAATGAATTCTCTAAGATCCTATTCTAGTTTCATTTTCAATTTTAATTCCATTACATTTCACGAAAGGGATATTAGATTTAAATAACACCAACTTTAACCCATTGGCCGATAACACTCTTAACTTTCGATTTGTACACCAGCACTCCCAACTTTCAACTTTTTGGCCGATAACACTCCCTAACTAACTAAACCCTAACCCAGTTAGTTTTTGCTGACGTGGCATATGATGTGCAGCTAATATGACATTTTTGATGACGTGACAGATGATGTGGCAGATGACATGCCATTTTTCGATGACGTGGCAGCTGATGTGGTGCTGACATGGCATTTTTATGATGTGGCAGCTGACATAAGCTAACTGGGTTAGGGTTCAGTCAGTTAGGAAATGTTGTCGGCCAATAAGTTGAAAGTTTAGAGTGTTGATGTACAATCGAAAGTTGGGAGTGTTATCGGCCAATGGGTGAAAGTTGAGGTTATTTAAATCCAATATCCCTTCACGAAAAGAAACGAACTACCTAATACTAATTAACACAAAAATATAATAGTTAAATTTATTTTTATTTTTGAATGACCGTTTTACTATTTTTCTTAGAAACAACAATATTAAAATGTTTATAGATTAAGTATCTCATCATCTTCATTGTCTCACCTACAATTCATGACCCACTCTTAGTAAATGAGTTGTCTCAAGAACCAAGAGGTAGCCATAAGATAAGACGGAATATTACATGAAAAATCATGTATCTTCAGTCCGATTGCTTCTATATTTTTGTTATGTTTTGCCAAACTTCGTTACAAACAACTCATGTAACAAGAGAAACAAAATGCTTCAAACACATCAAATCAAAAATCTTTGTAAAAGTTAAAATCAGATTTTGGTGTTTTTTTATGGAAATTTAGTGAAAATAGCATTTTTTACAAATATAGAAAATGGTTATTTCCTAATTTTGGACGATAAATAAATATTATAAACTGAGGTTTATATAGATATTTATTTCCGGGTTTGTGTTCTATGTTGAAAGAGCTTTGCAACAAACTAAACCACGTTCAAAACGGAGCTAAGATGAATGAGATATCGATGCTCAAAGTTTGGTGTTTGAAACATTAAATGCTGAAATAAATGGGAAAGTAGCATCTTGTCCCACATAGGAGTGATTAAACTTAAATTAGTATTTAAGTGGGAACACTCCTTCCATTTTGTTTCATGGAAGCACACACTAAGTGTACTCGCGAAGGGTGCGGAGCACCCTAACTCGCACTCGTACACGCGCGCGCGTGGCGTGGGCGATGGACGCAATGTGGAGCTTTGATGGCGCACTTTGCAAGGGGCGCGCAGGTACACAGATAGTGGCGCAACAGATGCCTGACGTGCGCGCGCACAGCGCACCAAAGTGAACCAATATGGCGCGACTGTGTGGTGTGACCAGATGGGTTCCCTGGTAATGTGGCGTGCGCGCGCAAGAGCTGGCGCACCAGTAGGCTCGCGCAAGGATGGGCTGGCGCACCAGTAGGCTCGCGCAAGGATGCGTGCGCAAGGGCTTGCGCACCAGTAGGCTCGCACAAGAATGTGAGCCATACTGGCGCACGCGCAATAGGATTATGGAGCAAGGATGCTCGCGCAAGGGGTTGTGCACCAGTAAGCTCGCTCAGGGATGTGAGCCACACTGGCGCGCGCACCAGCAGGCTGGCGTATGGAGGCGCGCGCGCGCGCGACCTGCTGCTTCCAGAGTTAATGACAGCTCAGTTACACTCAGCAGTTGAAACAGACGAGTCAAGGGTCTTGACCAGGAATGTAACTGACGAATTATAGTGCATTAATGACGTTTAATGCAATTTAATTCGTTAAGTTAATTCCTTTTTTGACTGTTTCAACCCAGATGCAGTATAAATACAGCATCACATCAACACCAGAAGACACACCGAAACACCAACGAATTCTCTACAGAAAATTCATTTTCCTCTCCTTTCTTGCAGCAAGGTACACCTTCGGGTTGTTGTCATCTCCGGCAGTGCAACTGCTTGGGCTGTTGTATCCTGGAAACAAACGAGTTCTCCTGGGAGACTCGAAATTTGTTTTAAGGGACCCGTGTCTAACACGATCCTTAGCCAAGAATTTATTTTTCTGTTTGAATTTTGTTCTTGTATTTTTGAAAATTTTATTTGTAAAAGTATTATAATTTACAGCTTTATTTATTTCTGTATTGTAATTCGAATTTATAAAAGTTTTTATTTATTTTATGCGAACGGATTGCTACAATCTTAAAACAAATTTTGGTGTTTGAAACATAGGAAATGGGTATTTCCTAATTTTGGACGATAAATAAATATTATAAACTGAGAATTATATAGATACTTATTTATGGGTTTGTGTTCTATGTTGGAAGAGCTTCGCAACAAACTAAACCACGTCCAAAACGGAGCTAAAATGAATAAGAAATCGATGCTCAAAGTTTGGTGTTTGAAACATTAAATGCTGAAATAAATGGGAAAGTAGCATCTTGTCCCACATAGGAGGAGTGATGAAACTTAAATGGGTATTTAAGTGGGAACACTCCTTCCATATTGTTTCATGGAAGCACACACTAAGTGTACTCGCGAAGGGTACGGAGCACCCTAACTCGCACTCACACACGCGCGCGCGTGGCGTGGGCTATGGGCGCAATGTGGCGCTTTGATTAGGGGTGTGAATTTCTGCACGACCCGAAAACCCGACACGAACACACGAAATTTGCGGGTTTAGGTTTGGTCTAAACGGGTTCGGGTCAGTTTCGGGTTGAACCCGCGAACCCGTTTAGGGTAACGGATCAGGTTCGGGTCAACCTGGTCGGGTTGGCGGTTGACCCGTTTAACACATTTATATTATATTGTATTTTTTATAATATATTTTATGTCATAAACTAAATGGGGCGTGTATTTTATGTCATGATTATAACTTACAAAGAGAAATTAACATAGATTTTATAATTTAAATATGATAATATTATATACATTTTTGTTTTTTTAAGTAATTTTTAATTTTAATATATTAATTTCAGAAAAAAAATTAAAAAATTCGGGTTAAACGGGTCGTGTTCGGGTCAACCGACGAAACTTCGGGTCGTGTTCGGTTCATATATATGATACGATTTTCGGGTTCGGGTCGGGTTCGGGTTCATGTAAAATTTTCGGGTTCGGGTCGGGTTGAACCTGCCAACCCGCGAACACGACCCGTTTAGCACCCCTAGCTTTGATGGCGCACTTTGCATTTCACACGCTCGCAACGCCGTGAGCCGCTTGAGAGCCGCCTTTGTATTTTTTTTACCGCACGCGCGTGTCTCAGCAAAGGCTGCAAGGACCAGGTGGCGCAGACCCTAGAAGGAAACATGGCAAGGGGCGCGCAGGTACACAGATAGTGGCGCATGGTGCAGGCAGTCCAGGTTGCGCAATAGATGCCTGACGTGCGCGCGCAGTGCACCAAAGTGAACCAGTATGGCGCGACTGTGTGGCGTGACCAGATGGGTTCCCTGTGATGTGGCGTGCGCGCGCAAGGGCTGGCGCACCTATAGGCTCGCGCAAAGATGCGCACGCAAGGGCTTGCGCACCAGTAGGCTCGCGCAAGGATGTCAGCCATACTAGCGCACGCGCAATAGGATTATGGAGCAAGGATGCTCGCGCAAGGGGTTGCGCACCAGTAAGCTCGCGCTGGGATATGAGCCACACTGGCGCGCGCACCAGCAGGCTGGCGTATGGAGGCGCGCGCGCGCGCGACCTGCTGCTTCCAGAGTTAATGACAGATCAGTTACACTTCAGCAGTTGAAATAGACGAGTCAAGGGTCTTGACCAGGAATGTAACTGACGAATTAAAGTGCATTAAAGACGTTTAATGCAATTTAATTCGTTAAGTTAATTCCTTTTTTGACTGTTTCAACCCAGATGCAGTATAAATACAGCATCACATCAACACCAGAAGACACACCGAAACACCAACGAATTCTCTACAGAAAATTCATTTTCCTCTCCTTTCTTGCAGCAAGGTACACCTTTGGGTTGTTGTATTCCGGAAACAAACGAGTTCTCCTGGGAGACTCGAAATTTGTTTTAAGGGACCCGTGCTTAACACGATCCTCAGCCAAGAATTTATTTTTCTGTTTGAATTTTGTTCTTGTATTTTCGATTATTTCAGTTGTAAAAGTATTGTAATTTACAGCTTTATTTATTTCTGTATTGTAATTCGAATTTATAAAAGTTTTTATTTATTTTATGCGAACGGATTCCTATATTTTTTGTATTGATTTTTTATTGTAACCTATTTTACATTTTTCTTGCTGCATTTTTGGAAGAAGTTAAACAATAAACCAGTTTTTGAATCTACAATTATTATTGTTTATTTATTTATAACAATATTATTTTTACACAATAATTTAACAACAATCAATAAACAAGGAGGGGCCTCTTCAATACATAAGTTTAATCTTTGAAGAAAGATGTATGTTCTGTTAATATATTTCGTTATGAAAATAAGGGTTTAGATATGAAAGTAACTGTTTAAATATTCCAGAAAGACTGAAATAAATAAGTTGGATAAATTCATAATAGAGTGGTTTAAAAAGTGATCAAGTGAGAATGGTAATTTTGTCAAAAAAAGGAACATTGGATTTTAATAATCTTAACTAATCCGCCTTTGGCCGCCAACAGTCACAACTTAAAAAATAACCACTAGCAGTCCTAACTATTAACATGTTGGCTTTCAATGGACCTTGACTAACAGAACCCTAACGTCGTTAGTTCCTGGTCGCCGGAAAAAACGTTTTTGGCCGGAAAACTCATTTTTGGCCGGAAAACTCAACATTTTCATCCCAAGCCTCTTTGTAACCTTATTACGGATCTTTAGTAACCTTTTTATAGTAAAAGCCCCAATTATTGACGTCGCTGGAAAACTCTTTTTTTCGCCGGAAAAACTTATTTTTGGCCGGAAAACTTAATTTTTTGGCCAGAAAACTTAATATCATCGTCCCAAACCTCTTTGTAACCTTAGATCGGACCTTTAGAAACCTTTTCCCGGTAAAAACGATTTTCCGGCGACTTGAGACTAACGGCGTTAGGGTTTTGTTAGTCAGGGTCCATTGGTGGTCAATATGTCAATAGTTGGGATTGCCGGTGGTTATTTTTTAAGTTGGATGGCGGCCAACGACGAATAGTTGGTAGTATTAAAATCCAATATCCAAAAAAAAAAGAATATGCACATGTCACATGCCTAGAAAAATGCACATGCTATTTCCTCCAATTTTTTAAACGTTCGTAACTTTTTAATACGTTATTTGTTGTTTTAAATATGTTATAAAATCGAGCGTCTTTTTATCTTTAATATAAGTACCATATAACAAAAAAATGAAAACCTAGTTGCGTAAAACACAATGGACATAACGTAAAACACAATTAGTATTAAACTAAAAACACAATGGAAAACAGACTAAAAACACAACTGACATCAGATAAAAAAAGCACAATGAAAACAAACTAAAACACTGAACAACAGACTAATAACACAATAAACAACAGATTAAAACACAATAGATAATAGATTAAACACAATAGACAAATAGACTAAACAAAACGGATAACAAATTAAAACAATGACCAGAACTTATAATACAATATATAGAAAACTCAATTAGTGGAAAAATAATAATCAAAGCTAATAACACAATGTATATAAAACTCAAATATAACACCATTGTGTCATACATTGTGTTATAGGTTCCGATAATAAATATACAATGAACAAAATCTAATATAACATTGTGTTATAAGTTTTGATAAACCTAAGGTATGTTATAGTTTCACTTTTGGAGGGGTTTTCTAGTTTAGAAAAATCTATGAAATAAGAAGACCTAGTGAATTAGTAACAAATGTATATTGATGTTGTGTGATATTTCTGATCATCATACTTGCTTGTATAAGTAAAATACTTGAACAACTTAGAGATTTGAGTAAGTATTCATACATGCTATGAAGTTGGTTTTAACTTGTGTATGAAACATAACATCTTGTATGATTGAATTGAAAATTGCCTTGATTAATGAAGAATTCGTGTTAGCTAAATGTTAAGGAATATATGAACTTGTTGAGCTAAAAGATACATACTGATTTTGGTTGGAAAATTTAGCTAATATGATGGCTTAATGATGATACCCAAAAGTGTTCGATAAAATGCCTAATTGAGTTTACTAAATTGTAAGTGTATCTATGTATGACAATAGGCAGTTTGACTTTGACCGAAAATAGAAAGGAATGATAAATGAGGTATAGATATCCATAAGGGTGATGGTTATGGTATTAAATGACCAATTTAATCTAATCATCTTTTGGATATGATGTGATGGTTTGACTCTTGACAAGCTAGGTGGGAGCTTGGAGAGAAACGGGTCAAAGGCGCGAGGAAGCTTCAACGAACGCAAGGTAAGTAAAGCTTACACATCCTAGAATATAACCACTACTTAGGTGCTATTAAGTATTTTGGTTAATAACATTGGTTAAAAAAGAACCACTACTTAGGTGCTAGTTATCCGGTTAAATTTTAGGGCGAGACCCCATGGTGTAAACCATGAAATGGGTCAAAAAGAGTAAAATTATGATGAACTAATTTTTGTGATAAGTGAGGAATTATTAAGATGAGACCCCATGATGGAAACTACGAAACATGTCAAAATAGGTAAAACTATGTTAAATCATATTTTGGTGATAAACACATAATTGTAGAAATAAGACCCTATGGTGTAAACCATAATGTGTCAAATGGGTGAAATGGTAAGTAATCACATGTTGGGATTAAACAAAGAATCGTAGAAATAAGACTCTATGGTGTAAATCATAACGGGTAAAAGGTAAGTGTTAGGATCTAAGTTTGAATTAGTTGTGATTTTTGTTTCAAAAATTGAAAGTGAATGTTAAAATCAAAGTTTAATGCAGCAGAAATATGGAAAACTTTTATCACAACCAATGGTCGTTTGCTTTCATCATCATCATGCTTTCAAACTTATAGTTTTGCATGTGATTCACAAACTCCCCTTAGCCCAATAGGAATGATTGATAGTACAGAAATGCAGAGAAGATGATGAGCAATGATCTTTTAGATAGATAGAATTTCAGTACAATGAAGTTACGTATTTATACTACACTTCTAACCTCTGAGCATCTTTGATGACGTCAGGGTTGATAGTGACATTTAATAACTATAACTAACACTAAACACTGCTAGCCTATCCTCTGATCAGTGCCAAGCACTGTTACATTGAATATAAAAATGATTTAAACTAAAAACTGTTCTCTATCCTCTGCTTGAATCTTCTGGCAGACCTTTGAGCTTTGTCGTTTAGTGAGAGCAGATGATAGAAGGCAGACTTTAAGCATAGCAGAGTTTATTCATCAGAACTTGTAAACTCTGATCTTGGGATCAAACATCTGATGTGTATTTGGCTTTATATCATCTATTCCTTTTTGCAGGGTTCAATCTCAACAATCTCCCCCTGGAACAGATGATGCCAAAACACATTTATTTCAAGTTCCAGATTCATCAGATCTTTGAGGTCATCTGCATTTGACCCATATGCATCCTCCATGCTAATCTTGGAAGCTTCACCATCTGATTTGAGCAATGTCAATTCATGGTTGTCTTTGTTGACCTTCCATTTTAGAATTTTTGGATCAATTGGCTTTCTAGGATGATCTTTATTTGTTGAGAGTGGTAATTTGAGCTGATGTGCCAATTTAGATAAAGTTTCCCTCAGAACTTTGCTTGCATCATCAGTGTGAAATTAGATTTGATCCATGATTCCTTGCTTGATGAGGTCATGCTCATACCTTCTCTCATCTTCTTTTGACATCTCTCTCTGCCTTTTTCTTTGTTGTAAGGCTAGGATGGATTGAGCAGATGTTGCAGAAGATTTTTGTGAAGGTTGGGTCTGATGAGCTGTATCCTCTGTTGCATACACAGGCTTCTTTGGCAATGAAGGATCTGTTTTTTTCTTTCTTCAAGCCTCTTGTATGTGTCTACCACCTTAACTTCTGTCCACCTTGTAATTTGGTTCTTTGACCCATAATGAGCAGCTATTAGTTCTTCTTCATTCTTCTAAGCTTTAAAGCTTTGTCAGGCATATTCTTCTTATACTTGTTCCAATCTGGAGGAATGGGCTTTTTAAGAGGATCCTTTAACATCTCTTGCATTCTTTCCACCTCTTCTTTTAACGCACTCACAATCCAGTCTTTAAACTGTGCCCTTGTTGCCTTGTATTGATTATTATCCATAATGTGATCAATGTAATCACTCTTTAGGCTCTCATCCTCTCTTTCTGATAGCTTTTTGCACAAGTCTCTTGCGAAGTCTTCTAACTTTCTGACTTTGCTAAGCTGGAATTGCATATAATTTTGCACTTTTCTGTCAGTTCTACCCTTTGTATCCCTTTTGGTGATATCGTCTGCTTGTTTAGCCTTCAACTTCAAATATTCTTCTAGATTTCTTGTCTTGGGATATCCTTCCAGAGACATAATTTCCCTTTTGTCTGGATCTTATTCTGAGAAGAAAGACTTGATTTCTTCTTAACAACTTGCAAATCCAATGGGAATTGAGTAGTGAGAGGCAATAAGGTAATCTTTGTAATTTGAGAAAAAGGAAGTGTAACATCTATTGTGGTGGTTTGTGGTTGCGATGACAATGGTAATGGAGAATGGATGATCTTGTCATCAAGTACAACATTTGTGGTTCACCTTCTCTTAAAACTGAGTTTGGGTGATTGTGGTTGTAGAATTCTTGTAGGTGTGGAGATTGATTGAGTAGTGGTTAAGAATGTGATCATGGCAGTGGTTGGGTTAACATCTGCTATAACCACTGATGTATCAACAAATGTTGACACAACAACAGTTGTAACATCTGTTGTGGTTGTGGGTGGTGTTTTTGGTGGTAGCGTTTGAGATTTTGTGGGTTCAGAAACAGTGGTTGGATTATCAACATTGGTTTTAGAAGGTGTGGATGTTGGTTGTCTAGTTTTTCTAACAACCCTCTTATTTTGTGAAGTACTAACCTCTTCTTTTTTCTTTTAATGAGTAATCTTTTGCTCAACCAGAGTTCTACTCTCATCTCTAACCCTCTGCTTATTTCTCTCCTTTTCCCTATCTAGAGCATTTTGTGTTTCATCAGGTTTCTTGTTTCCATCTGGTCTAGGGATAACCACTGCTGGTATTGATGATGGATCAGTTTTGAGCTTTAACACTTCTTTTTCATTCTCCCCCTTTTTGGCATCATCTGTATTGACCAGAATGACAGTGCGAGGAGAAGTGCCAGTGGTTTGGAGAAGATGAGCTTTGATAGCTTTGATATTTGCACTTGTATCGTTGTATCTTGCATCAACCAGATTTCTAAAATTCTCCATGTAATGTGAATGTTGAATATCAGCATGTCCTCTTTGTTGTTGAAGCAGAGGATACATTAATTTCCACAGCTCAGAAGTGGTTGTTGTGGTCGGAGCAGTGGATTGACTTTTGGATTGTTCTAACATCTGCTTCATCAAAAATTTGATTTCTTCCATAGATTTTTCAATCTTTGACACTCTCTCCATCAATTCCATGTATTTTAGTTCATCACCTAACTTAATAGGATCATCTGAACCCCTACCACTGGTGGTAGTTTTATCTGTGTTATCATGATCAGAGGTTTCAAAACTTGCTTCAAACACAGATGCCCCTTTGTCTTGGTACTGGGGACTTCCAACCACATCAGAGGATACCTTGGTAGCCTTAGCAGTTGTTGCCTTCAAAGAGTCTTATTAATGTAACCACTTTCCAATTGAAAACTTGGGAGTTTTGCAAATGTAGTAGCTGCTCTAGTTGAACTGGTTAATGTTTGTTCTAAATCAAAACCCAAGGGATGTAGCCTCTTCTGTTGTGTGATGGGTTAGCAATGATTGAAGAAACAGACCCAGTCACATTCAGGAGTAAATTCTCAGTGATAGGTTGGTGAGAAGAACTAGTTAGTGTCTGTTCTAAATCAATTGCTTTCAACAAAAATACAATGGTGGGTGGTAGTTTCTTTATTGGAGAGGGTTGTGGAGATAAAAGAGACATTGCCCTGGGAGAGAGGCTGTGGAAGATAGAACCAAGTGGATCTAGAGCTTCATAAAGTAGTGTTCCTGTGCGTACAACCTTATCCTTTTGTGAGGATGAAGGAGGAGTTTGGTATTCAGGTTGAGATTCTAACATCTGTTGTGAAGAAGTAACAACGGTGTTTTCAGGTGACTTTTGTGTTGTCACTGGGTTATCTTCTGGGATCTCATCTTCCAGAAGTCCCTTTTTATCTATGGTTAGGAGGGCTTTTTGGATTTTGTTTTGATTTTCTTTTTGGAAATTTTTGGTGTGGGTTTCAAGACACTGGTTGTAGTGCCCTGATCACCAAGAGCAGTAGGCTCAGTAGGAGGAGGTTGAGATTGAACATTTTGCTCATTTTAAACAGGCTCAGCCTCTTCTACTTGTGTTAACTTATCTTGATTTGTTATTCTGGTAAAAGTTTCATGATTTCGGCTGCCAACAGAGACAACGGCGACAAGTTTAGCATCATCACCAGTTACCTGGTTTTGGATGTAAACACTCAAGAACTTGGATGCATCAGAAAAGCCTTTTTGGATTTTATATTTTTATAATTTGCCACTAAATCATTGAACAAAACTTGAGAGTAATTAAAAATCTGAGTTTGTCAAAATAGCATAACCCAAGTATTGTTTGTTGAATGGGATTTCATTGAAAGCAGTGGTCTTTGCTGATAAGCATGTGAGAAGAGTATGAAAGAAAAATCTCATCTCGGCTATAAAATTAGGTTTAAAAATTGTTTTACCTGTAAATTGACCAGTGTAACCTCTTTCCACAAATTCAGCATGCATCTCATTTATTGAGAATGATACTGGATGCTCGACGTCCTTTAGTTTGAAGACTTCTGAAATTGTCTTAGGGCTGATTTGCATCAATGTTTTACCCACTTTAGAAACGATGGCATAAGGAACATCTTGTGTACAGTGAATCTCAGCATTAGCCCAAAAATGTCAAAGAGTATCAAGATATATAGGAGCTTTAACGACCAACACATCTTTAAATTTCGAATCTTTCAAGATTTTGATCATGGCATGATATCTTGTGTTTGATTCGGTAGTTTCGAGTATGGCTATGTAGTTGTGTGGAGTTTCGATGATTAACATCATCGGTGCTGATTTGGGTGTAGATTTAGACTTTGATTTGGAAGAAGATTTGGATTTGGAAGAAGAAGTCATGATGATTAACCGCTTTGAAGAATTTTTGAATTCGATACGGCAAATTATGGATAGAACAGGGTTTTATAAAGTGAAAAAGTGATGATGACGTGGCAAGATCTGACGGCCATCATCTGTCCACGTGTATCCTTTGATGAGTATGGAAGACAGTTGTTAAGAGAACCACCGTTGTGTCTCAACAGTGGATGTGAACAGTGTTTTGAAAATACACTATTAGTGGATAAGGTCATCGTAGTGGTTTGACCAAGCAGAGGATACACTTTGACCAGTGGATAGATTTTCCAAGCCTATCATGTGATATCTGTGATGATCTGATCATGTATCAATGACGAACAAGTTATCAATGAATGAAATTTATGTTTTATTTGTGAATTTTGTATATTTATTATATTATTTGCACACATTCGATTCTTGCACAATTTCGAACTCTTGAATCACTTCTGTAAGCGAAATCGTAAACCGGCATGCAAACGAAACCAATTTAATACAACGTATGTTTGGGAATAGCGACGTAAGATAAACATGCCTTAAATAACCTTTACATAACTTAGAAATAAGTTTTGAAGGGTTTGGTATGTAAAAAACAAGTTTATTCGATCACAGGGACTATTTACAACAAACTGCGAAAGTCTGCCGATTCTCGCAGCGACGTGCGCTCCGGAACAAGGTCATAAGCTTAACATACCATAAATACCCTTTACATAGCTTAGAAATAAGTTTTGAGGGCTTCGGTATGGCAAAATCACACTTTTGTAACTTTAGGGGCTATTTTGCAAATTTTGCGAAACTATGCCAATTTGCGTATCTCTTAATTCGGGTCATGTACGCGCATCTAAAAAGTTTTTTAATCATAAAAATCTTATATTTTGATTATTGGAATGCAAAAATATCATTCGTTACGCTTTTACGGTCACGCAGGCGTTCGTTACGCTTTTCGTCGTAATTAACCGAAAACCGTAACCGTACGAACAGACGAACCGACACCCGGAACATTTTTGAACATCAGTTCCCTATACTTATTCCACCTTATGGAGCTTGAAAATCAGTTTAACGGGTGTTAGAAGTGCCAAAACGCAACAAAACGTGTGCAGGGGCCTGTTCAGCCAATTTTGAAACTTGGGGACCAGCTGAGGGCCATACGGACCGCATGGAGAACCCCATATGGTCCGCATGGGGTGCCCAGAACCAAAAACATGGCAGCAGCTTGTTAATTTGTTCATTGACTTATCAAACGACTTTGCCACCCTTGTTTCTGCATTTGACACATATGGGACACTAATCTAACTTGTGGGTTAGTCATGGGACACTTGTTAAGCACCTACAACATCAAGAATCCTATAAATACCAAGGTGTTCTTGAATCTTGAACTTTTGCAACCATCTCTTTTGTCCCATTCTGCTTCAATCCAAATTTGGCAACCATCTTGGAGTTTTCTCTGGTGTTCTTGATCAATCTTTGGTGTTTGTAAGTATTCTCTATCATGTTTTGATTCAATTCTTGTAGTTTAACTGGATTAAAAGTCACAAAGTTTGACTATTGTTTGATTTCCAGAATTCATATGTTGATCAACATAAAGTCCAATTAAAACTTGCAATATGATGGTAATCAAGGTGATTATGATCTCTATTGATCATACCTACTGATTCCTATCATTTCTAGTCATTTTGACAAGTCAAAGTTAAGTAAAAAATGCGATAAATGCGCATTTTATGACAGATCTAAATTTAGGTGTCAAACCAGTTTGTTTTGATGCCAAAACTCTTTTATAAACTCATTTAGACATGTCAAAACATGTCTAAATCGTCACTCTCATTCTAGTGCTTGTTTAGAGTCTTAAGTTGAACGGTTTGACCACTGCTTTGACTTTCAAATCTGACCCATTTGGTTGATCTTTGGACCCAACCAAATACGTATTTGTGACCATAATTATAAAGGGAATAACCCTCTGAGGTTATACTTTATGGTCATGTCATTCGGTTAGTGTTATGATAATTAGTTATTATGTTATCCAATAATGACCAAAATGCCCTTTTCGCAAATAAATCAACTTTAAGCATATTTTACATAAAAATTGACAAGTATTCTGATCAAATAACATTTTCAAACATGTTTAAGCATTAAAGACTTATCATAACACATATCTAACCATCCGAATGCGTAGATACGCAAATGACGCGTTAAAGTGGCTTAAACTACCTTAACGGGTCATAATGGGTCAAAAGCACTTATGAATCTTTCCAACTCAGAATGTTATCTTTGTAAACCATGTCATATGAGCTCCAACACTCATTTGGTTTATAAGGTCTCATTCTATCCGATCCGCCGATTAAACTCCCGATATTTACACAATTATCCGATTTTAGGAGACGATTGATTTCTCGGACTTTTGAGCTTGATTGATCTTCGATTCAAGGTTACAATAGCAATCACAAGTGAGTCCATAGTTTCCCCTCTTTTACGTTTTCAAATATTTTGGGGTGATTCATATGTGCTAAATTGTTTTCAAGCTTTCAAAATATAAATGCTATGGTTTATATAAACAATACGATTTCAATAATGTGAACGAACTTGTTGGTGCGTTGTATTCATAACACGAATGACATTCATTAACAATGGCCAAGCCGACCAGTAGTAAGTTACGGCGCCTAGGACTGACAATCCCGTTACCAAAATTCCCGGGTTTTGTGCGGAAATTTGGGAAGCGACTGGAACTGTATTTGTAACATACCCTTTGGTGGTATGTTATACGATTAAGGGACACCGTGGGTGGTCTCGAACAAGTCAACAAAGGTTTAAATGTATTCATAAAATGACCAAAAGTTTTCACAATTAAAAACAAGGAATGATGAACGATTGGTTTATAACAAGGAACGATGAACGATAAATGATTGGTTTATAACAAGGAACGATGAACGATGAACAATTGGTTTATGATAAGTGATTTAGATAACGGTACGTGTGTAATGTGATAAAAGCACGGTGGATACGCCCTGGTACTTCCTATATATAAGTACTTTTATCGTAGTACATTCGTGGCGATATTTGCATCACTTGGACAAATGTTTTCAAACGATGATACGCAACGATTTCAATTAAAGATATAAACCATACAAGTTATTTCAAGACGATTACTACTTAAATTTACGAAACAAATGTTTTGGACAAGATTTATGGCTACAAGTCTTTTATAAACGATAACTAACTTGTTTAGATTGGTTAGTTATCATTGCAATATCAAATCCTTTTCGATAACAAGATTTTCAATTAACGACTCTAGTAGTCTGACAAGGTATTGCAATATGTTGGTGCACCTGGTGTTCATCACTTGTCGAATAGGCTAGATAGAGCGTGTGTTGAATATTGTATAGGTTAGAATCGAACACACGACCGAAATATGAAGATTTTAGTGTAAAAGGGAACAAGTTCGCTCGAACTTGACCTGTGGAGGTTAAGTTCGCTCGAACTTGACTTGTGGAGGTCAAGTTTGCTCGAACTTGACATGTGGCAGATAAGTTCGGCCGAACTTATCATATGATAGACAAGTTCGCCCGAACTTGACCTTATATGCACATGTCAAGCGAACTTGGCTCTTTCCCTATAAATAGGTGGTGTGTGTTCATCTGTCATTTAAGTTTTTGGCATCCCTACGGGGAGGTGCTGCCGGATTCTCTCCTGGAACTCCGGCAGCTGGACTTATAAAGATGTATACTCTTTCGGTATGAATGAAGACTTCCGTTGCATTCTATTTCTACTCCTTTCTGTAATAACATTCTACCGAATCGGTTTACGTTTATCCACTAATTTCCGTCTAGAACCGCCTGGTCACGGAATTTCAATTGGTATCAAAGCTATGGTTATCACCTACGCTCATGAATTTGGACATTTATGGACATTAGGAGGGGTTTTAGACGTAAATCATCAAATAAACATACAATACACGGACAAAATCTAAAATTGAACGGATAGGATTGTTAGAAAACCATTTTCGACCAGATCTATGGTGGAATCATCTCGAAATTCGAAGAAATAAGGATTTTGGATCGAAAAATGTGAATATAGGCTGATTTGGGAGATCAACTTCGCCTGAACTTGACAAGGATTTTCATGATTTCATCAAGTTCGCCCGAACTTGACTGATTTTCATTGAAAATAGCATAAGTTCGCCCGAACTTGCATCATGTTTGATCAAGTTTGCCCGAACTTGATCAGGTTCGCCCGAACTTGTGTGTTGGGAGACCAAGTTCGCCCGAACTTGGTGATGGGTGACCAAGTTCGCCCGAACTTGGTCCAATGCCTAAAAAAGGGCATTGAAAAATATGTATTTCTTGGTTTGATGAGATGGGTGTCCAGAAAAAAAATGGTGATAGAAATTTTTTCGAAATTTTAACGTCCGATATTGATTATTCGGGGACACCGTCGGAGGCCTTAGAGAGAGGCTGAGATGATGAGGTTAGAGTTGGTTTAAGATGAGAGGGTAGTCATTGATACCAAAGCAATTTGGTGATCATTAGGGTTGAAGACTACCGATGGGCCTTAAAGTAAATTCCGCATTTGTTAAATACTGAAAATTCCGGATTTTGAGGGGGAATTTCAGTGAAAATTTCAGTATGGTCAGAATTTGCAAACATGAGGGGGAATAAAAAATTTTCAATATTTGAAGATTCCGGAATTTTGAAATTCGTGACACTACAACAGTATTCGGGTGGTTTCAGACTACAGATTAACCGGGAAATACAGAGATTTGAGATTCATTTGTAAATTGATCAAGTTGATCTCTAGTTTGAAAGCAGGTGGTTACATAACTGAGTCTTGGAGGAGTTGTTTATCAGATTCTGCGGTCATGGTTGTGGATTGACACCTGAGTCGCGCGTATGGTTTGGAAGCATACACGACTGCCTATCTTTAACTCTGCTTTGCACATGAATTATTGACTGGACTAATCGCCAGGAGATAAGGATGCTTTGTAGTTTCAGTTGCCCCGGGTTGTGCGCGGTACCATAATTAAGGAAGATAATTTATGGGATCGGATCTTCCAGACAAAGAAGTGTACCAGTTGCTGACGAAAGAGATTATCCATTAGGGAGTCGGTGATCACAGGAAGGTCAGATTATTCAGATCATGATTCAGATTGATGCTTAAGGGTTAGAGTCCTGATCTCCGGTGAAGGAACAGTCAGCTGGATTAGCAGTCGTTAATACCAGTGAGGAACTGAAAACGTTCAAAACGTTTGGTGATCATCTTAGGGATTAGTGACTAGCTCCGAAGACGGATGGTTTCAAAATTACCAAGGAAATCTGATGATAACCTTTGGTGGCCATTATTTTTAATCTTCAAGCAGATGAATCATTCTTCTCTTTGGACTAACCGCCGTTGGATGATGATGTTTGGTGATTAAGTGGCGCTGGTCTACCGAAGATAGATATATATCTGACATTGTGACTGAAGAAGAAGAATGTGATTTTTATCGCGGACGAAAGTTTCTCAGAGTCGAAGTGTTACCAGATTATTTGGTTCCGATGAAGATTTACTGATTGAAAAAGATTACCGATATGCTGATCAGGAGTGATTACGGAAATTGGGATTTCAGATTTTTGCGGGTAAACATTGATTTGAAGTTTACCGATGTGGTATTTTGAAGTTTCTATCAATTTCCGGTTGAGTTTTGAAGATCGGAAGATCGAGCATAGGAGATATGCGCTAAACTGAACGCGGATGTGGTTAAAGTTGAAATGGAGAAGCTGCATTGATGAGCTTCAAATTGGTGTCTATTCAAGATAATCTGTCGGTCAAGCAAATCAGAGGAAGTTGGAAACTGTGCAACAAATATCTGAACTGGAGATTTCAGGGGGAATTAGATGTTGATAATGCAAACCCGAATCATCAATTAAGGGGGAATTTGTTGACGCGTTTCGACGACATCGGCAGATACCTTGATTGAAGATGCAGAATATTCAAACACGGCTCAAATTTGAAGACCAAGATTCGACAGTAACGAACAAGGAGGAATCTGTTGGTGCACCTGGTGTTCATCACTTGTCGAATAGGCTATATAGAGCGTGTGTTGAATATTGTATAGGTTAGAATCGAACACACGACCGAAATACGGAGATTTTAGTGTAAAAGGGAACAAGTTCGCTCGAACTTGACCTGTGGAGGTCAAGTTCGCTCGAACTTGACATGTGGCAGACAAGTTCGACCGAACTTGTCATATGATAGACAAGTTCGCCTGAACTTGACCTCATATGCACATGTCAAGCAAACTTGGCTCTTTCCCTATAAATAGGTAGTGTGTGTTCATTTGTCATTTAAGTTTTTGGCATCCCTACGGGGAGGTGCTGCCGGATTCTCTCCAGGAACTCTGGCAGCTGGACTTATAAAGATGTATACTCTTTCGCTATGAATGAAGACTTCTGCTACATTCTACTTCTACTCCTTTCTGTAATAACATTCTACCGAATCGGTTTACGTTTATCCACTAACTTCCGTCTAGAACTGCCTGATCACAGACCTTCACAATACATATTCAAAGCCATAAACTTGACACACACACAAAACCTATGTACTCGCCGATATATTTTTGCTGATTCGTTTTCACATATGTTTCAGGGAACGATGCTAGATGATACTGATGCATGCTTATGTAGGATCGGACGTGGACCTTAGTGCTTATAAAATAAGAAACACGAATAAATATGCTTGCTTGTTTGTTTAAGTTTGTTTGAAAGTTCTAAAACAACATGACAATATAATCTATGTTTAATATTCAATAAAAACGAAATATGAAATACCACGTGTTGTTGAAACAATCTGTTAACGTGACTCCCCAAGTGTTTCCGCCGCGTGTTGTTTTACGCAATTTGGGGTGTTACAGGTTGGTATCAGAGCACTGGTTATAGGGAATTAGGTTATTAGTAATGCTTTGACCTAGACTATAACCTTCCTAGGACCCTGACACGAGTTTTCTTGCGTTTAGATTTAAAACACAATACAATCACCTATCCTTAGGTGATTACCAAAACAAGTTCACAAATTACAAACTCGTTTTGAAAATCAATCATATATCCTTAGATGATTTTTTTTGGCTTTAAACCTTCGAAGTTTTCAAAATCTCATCAAAGTTTGGGTTTTAATAATGTGAACACGTGCAATCCGGAAGAGTGGATGCCTGTACCCTGAGTTTTCTGTCTAAGGCTAGAGTGTTCGTACAAATCCACTTAATCGGACCGGTCACTCTTACCTGGGAAATCTTGGGGTGAGTGTCCACTTACAGGCTAAAGCATGTCTTCGCGATACATTATAAAGACCCATTTACTTTGATTAGTCACCGTGTGTCATTTGTGTGTTTTGAGAAACAAACAAGTGACCACCATCCTTATGTTTCGTCGATATTTTTGATGCCTCTATTGATATTTTTTTGAATGTCAATCTCACATATCTTTCATCATGTTTCTTTTCTAGAATGCCTCCTCGACGTGATACAACTCAAAATGCTGAAATGGCAGCCATGATCGCTCAACAAATTGCTGCCGTACTCCCGAACCTAGTAACTCAAATGAATCAAGCGACAACAATAACAACAATAATAACAATGCACCAGCTTCGTGCAACTACAAACAATTCTGTTTGGCTAAACCACTTTAGTTCACTGGTTCTGAGGGAGCTACAGGACTTCTTCAATGGTTTGAGAGTCTCGAAAGCACGTTTCATTTTGTTCAATGTCCGAATGAGCGTAAGGTCGAGTTTGCATCTAGTGTGTTCAAGAAAAGAGTTTTGACATGGTGGAATGGTATTATGAGAGATAGAGGTGCCGAAGTGGCCTTGGCTCAAACCTGGGAAGAGCTTCGGGCTCTTATGATGAAGGAGTTCTGTCCTTGCCATGAGCAAAGGGCATTGGAGAACGAATTTCATGTAAGCAAGACAGTGGTGAGAGTCGTGCTTATACCAACCGGTACGAGGAGCTGAGTTTGTTATGTCCGACGATGGTGACGCCTTTGGATAAGGCAATTGAAAAGTATATCGATGGTTTGCCTGACCCTATTCAGGACATTGTTACTGGTAGCAACCCTACCACTGTTCGACAAGCTATTGAATTAGCTGCAACCTTGACCGATTCACAAGTCAGGAAAGGTAACCTTCATCACAAGGGCGATAAGAAATCCTCTGCTAAGTCAACACAAGAGAAACCAAAGGGAAACAAAGCCGAGCCTTCCAAATGATCGAAGAAGCGTAAGGCTTCTCAAAACTTTGTTGTTACTGATCAACATGCGCAACCCGCTCCAACTGCTCCCCAAAACCAACCAGCTCAACCTCCGGCAAAGAAACCTTATGCGGGAACTGCACCGCTGCAACCGATGTAATGGTCACCATCAAGTTCAGATACCGTGTCGACAGTGTACTACCTGTGGAAAACTTGGTCACTTGGTGAATATTTGTCGCTTTAACCCAAACCCAGCTGCACAGAACCTAGTTCAACCACAAGCAAATCCTGCTCGACCTCACTTTCCGCCTGGTTCATGTTCTAACTATGGTGAAATGGGTCACTATAAGAACAATTACCTGAGGTTAGCAAACGCAAAGCCATCTAGTTGACGAGCTTTTAATATGAATGCTAACGAAGCTCGTGCTGATAACGAAGTAGTTAATGGTACGTTCTTTGTTAACGATCATGCTGCTACTGTTCTTTGTGATTCGGGTGCCGATAGAAGTTTTGTGTCACTTGCCTTTGAGCCTTTGCTTTCGACGCCTAGAACTAAACTAGGAAAGCCCTTGTCAGTCGAGATAGCCAATGGCGAACCTCTCGTACTTGATTTCGTCATTCGTAACTGCCAGTTGAACCTCAATAACCATCTTTTTCCTATCAACCTTACACCAATGCAACTTGGAAGTTTCGATGTTATTAAAGGAATGGATTGGTTAACCAAGCACCATGCCGAAGTTATTTGCTTTGACAAGATAGTTCGAATACCTCTTCCTTCTGGTGAAACCTTGGAAATTCATGGAGAGAAACCCACTAGTAACATAAAACTCATGACATGTACACAAGCCCAAAAGTACTTACGAAAGAATTATGTAGCGTTCTTGGCACATATCATAGAGGATAAAGTAAAGAACAAGAGTATTCAAGATATTTCTATTATCCGAGACTATCTTGAGGTTTTTCCCGAAGATCTACCTGGCTTACCCCCGGCACGTCAAGTTGAATTCCGTATTGATCTTGTACCTGGTGCTAATCCGATAGCCAAATCTCCTTACCGACTTGCACCGTCTGAGATGCAAGAGTTATCGAAACAACTTCAAGAGTTATCTGACAAAGGTTTCATTCGTCCGAGCTTTTCTCCGTGGGGTGCTTTTGTATTATTTGTGAAAAAGAAGGATGGATCCTTCCGTATGTGTATCGATTATCGTGAGCTCAACAAACTCACGATCAAGAATCGATATCCCCTACCTCGCATTGACGATCTCTTTGGTCAGCTTCAGGGTGCTACATGTTTTTCGAATATCGATCTACGTTCTGGATATCATCAGCTTCGTATTCACGAGGATGATATTCCTAAGACTGCTTTCCGCACTCGATTCGACCATTATGAGTTCACCGTTATGCCTTTCGGGTTGACAAATGCTCCAGCTGTATTCATGGACTTAATGAATCGGGTTTGTAAACCTTATTTAGATAAGTTCATCATTGTTTTCATCAATGATATCCTTATTTACTCTAAGTCTCAAGCCGAGCACGAGCAACATCTTCGTTTGACTATGGAACTTCTAAAGAAAGAACAATTATATGCCAAATTTTCCAAATGTGAATTTTGGCTGAAAGAAGTTCAGTTTTTGGGTCACATTGTCAATGAGCAAGGTATTCATGTGGATCCTTCCAAAATCACTGCGATTAAGGATTGGAAAATACCCAAGAAAGTTCGCTCATTTCTTGGTCTTGCTGGATACTATCAACGATTCATTGAAAACTTTTCAAAGATTGCGGTTCCCCTCACTGCTTTGACGCAGAAGAACAAGCCATTTGAGTGGGGACCTAAACAAGAGGAAGCTTTCCAAACTTTGAAGCTAAAACTCTGTGATGCTCCTATTTTGTCTTTACCCGATGGCAATGATGATTTCATGGTTTATTGTGACGCGTCGAATCTAGGCCTTGGTTGCGTTCTCATGCCACGAGATAAAGTCATAGCCTACGCGTCGAGACAACTGAAAGTCTACAAGAAGAATTATACAACTCATGATCTTGAGTTGGGTGCCGTTGTTTTCGCACTCAAGATTTAGAGACACTATCTTTATGGTACGAAGTGTGTGGTTTTTACTGACCACAAAAGCCTCCAACACATATTCAATCAGCAGGAGTTAAACATGAGGCAACGACGTTGGGTCGAACTCCTAAATGATTACGACTGCGAAATTCGCTACCATCCTGGTAAGGCGAATGTTGTGGCTGACGCACTTAGTCGTAAAGAACGTGTCAAGCTTCATTGTGTTCGAGTTCGATCCGATATCCAAACAAGTATTCTTGTAGCCCAACGCACTTGTGTATCCCAAGGTTTATTGAAAGACGAATTACCTCATCAACTCAAACTTCAACTTGAAACGAAAGACGATGGATTACTCTACTACAAGAACCGGTTGTGGGTTCCGAATCAACACGACCTTCGTACTCTATTGATGGATGAATCTCACAAGTCTCGTTACTCGATTCATCCTGGTGCTACAAAAAGTACAAGGATCTCCGTACCCAGTACTGGTGGCCGGGTATGAAGAATGACATTGCCTTGTATGTGTCTAAATGCCCTACTTGTCTTAAAGTCAAGGCCGAGCATCAACATCTATCTGGTTTATTGGAACAACCAGAAATACCGTTATGGAAGTGGGAGAACATTGCAATGGATCTCATCACGAAACTACCACGCACATCTAGAGGTCATGATGCAATTTGGGTGATTGATCGTCGAACAAAGTCAGCACACTTTATAGCAATCCGTGAGGATTACTCTGCTGACAAGATCACCAAAATCTATGTCGATGAGATTGTATCTCGTCATGGTGTTCCTTTGGACATCATATCTGACAGAGATGCTCGGTTCTCATCTCACTTTTGGGTGGAATCTGCTATGGGAAGCAAACTCAATTTAAGCACTACTTATCATCCTCAAACGGATGGACAATCTAAGAGGACAATTCAAACACTGGAGGATATGCTTAGCGCTTGCGTGATCGATTTTGGTGGTAGTTGGGATTCACATCTACCATTGGTCGAATTCTCTTATAACAATAGCTATCACGCCAGCATCAACATGGCGCCTTTCGAAGCTTTATACAGTCAAAAAATGTTGTTCACCTGTTTGTTGGAATGAAGTTGGAGAGTCGCAGTTTACTGGACCTGAACTCATTCATGACACAACCGAAAAAGTCAAGAAAATTCGCGATAACATTCTGGCAGCTAGAAGCCGTCAAAAGAGTTACGCGGACATGCGACGTAAGCGTTTGGAATTCCAAGTTGGTGATCACGTCCTACTCAAGGTATCCCCTTGGAAAGGAGTGGTGAGATTTGGAAAGAAAGGAAAACTTGCACCACGATACGTTGGACCATTCAAGATCATTGAAAGAATCGGAAAGGTGGCCTACCGACTTGAGCTACCTCCTAAACTCGGGAATATTCACCCAACATTTCACGTGTCCAACTTGAAGAAATGTTTAGCCAATACAAATCTCCATATTCCACTCGATGAGATTCACGTTGATGATACTATGCATTTGTCGAGAAACCGGTGGAGATTATGGACCATGAAATCAAGAAACTTAAACAAAGACGAATCCCGATAGTCAAAGTTTGCTGGGAATCCAAAAGTGGCCCAAAATTTACTTGGGAACGAGAGGATCATATGAAAGCGAAGTATCCACACTTATTCTCACGAGTTTCCTCTAATTAAATTTCGGGTCGAAATTTCCTGAAGTAGGGGAGATTGTGATATCTGTGACGATCTGATCATGTATCAATGACGAACAAGTTATCAATGAATGAAATTTATGTTTTATTTGTGAATTTTGTATATTTATTATGTTATTTGCACACATTCGATTCTTGCACAATTTCGAACTCTTGAATCACTTCTGTAAGCGAAACCGGTAAACTGGAACGCAAACGAAACCAATTTAATACAACATATGTTCTGGAATAGTGACGTAAGCTAAAAATGCCTTAAATAACCTTTACAAAACTTCGAAATAAGTTTTGAAGGGTTTGGTCTGTCAAAAACAAGTTTATTCGATCACAGGGACTATTTACGACAAACTGCGAAAGTCTGCCGAATCTCGCAGCGACGTATGCTCCAGAACAAGGGCACAAGATTAACATACCATAAATACCCTTTACATAGCTTAGAAATAAGTTTTGAGAGCTTCGGTATGGCAAAATCACACTTTTGTAACTTCAGGGGCTATTTTGCAAATTTTGCGAAACTATGCCAATTTGCGTATCTTAATCCGGGTCATGTAGGCGCATCTAAAAATTTTTGTAATCATAAAAATCTTATACTTTGATGATTGGAATGCAAAAATATCATTCGTTACGCTTTTACGGTCACGCAGGCGTTCGTTACGCTTTTCGTCGTAATTAAACGAAAACCGCAACCGTACGACCAAACGAACCAACACCCGGAACATTTTTGAACATTTTTCAAGTTCCCTATACTTATTCCACCTTATGCAGCTTGAAAATTAGGTTAACGAGTGTTAGAAGTGCCAAAACGCGACAAAACGTGTGCAGGGGTATGTTCTGCCAATGTCCAATTAAAACTTGCAATATGATGGTAATCAAGGTGATTATGATCTCTATTGATCATACCTACTGATTCCTATCATTTCTAGTCATTTTGACAAGTCAAAGTTTAGTAAAAAATGCGATAAATGCGCATTTTATGTCAGATCTAAATTTGGGTGTCAAAACAGTTTGTTTTGATGCCAAAACTCGTTTATAAACTCATTTAGACATGTCAAAACATGTCTAAATCGTCTCTCTCATTCTAGTGCTAGTTTAGAGTCGTAAGTTGAACGGTTTGACCACCACTTTGACTTTCGAATCCGACCCATTTGGTTGATCTTTGGACCCAACCAAATACGTATTTGTGATCATAATAAATGGTCATGTCATTCGCTTAGTGTTATGATAGTTAGTTATTATGTTATCCAATAATGACCAAAATGCCCTTTTCGCAAATAAATCAACTTTAAGCATATGTAACATAAAATTTGACAAGTATTCTGATCAAATAACATTTTCAAACATGTTTAAGCATTAAAGCCTTATCATAACACATATCTAACCATCCGAATGCGTAGATACGCAAATGACGCGTTAAAGTGGCTTAAACTACCTTAATGAGTCAAAAGCACTTATGAATCTTTCCAACTCAGAATGTTAACTTTATAAACCATGTCATATGAGCTCCAATACTCATTTGGTTTATAAGGTCTCATTCTATCCGATCCGCTGATTAAACTCCCGATACACAATTATCCGATTTTAGGAGACGCTTGATTTCTCAGACTTTTGAGCTTGATTGATCTTCGATTCAAGGTTACAATAGCAATCACAAGTGAGGGACCGTTGAACGGATCATTCGGGTCCTAATTTGGCAAACCAAAGGTAAACGTGCGGAATCCGTTTGCATAGGCCACATTGTAGACAAGTTATTCACTGATTAATCACTGTTTCATTAATGAGTAGACGTTACAGATCCTGGAAACACTTGGACAGAGCTTCGCCGTCTCTGTGCCAAAATCACTGAAGTTTTAAATGAAATCACTAGGGCACCTATTTATACTAACTCAAGTTCGCTGGTGAGAGACTAAGTTCGGGCGAACTTGACCTAGTCAAGTTCGGCCGAACTTGACTTCACACACACCATTACCGGCGAACTTGGCCTATATTTAACTTAAATACACCTCGTTTCTAACAGATTAAGCTCTAATCACTCAGACTCGATATATAATGATGTAGGCAACAGACATATGCACTAACAGACTCACCCTTGGATGTTGCCGTAGTCATTTTCTCTCGTAGACATTTGCCTTTGAATAAGCTCTTGAGTCTTTATCATTCTCTTGATCTTTAGTCTTGAATAATTTTAACATCTTTGATCTTCAATTTTTCTCTTGTCTCTTGAGCTTGTCTTGATAAAACTTTAATCACCATGCTCCCCCTTGCTTTGAGCTTTCTGGTATCTTTAATCAACGAGTTTTATCTAGCTCCCCCTTAACATCTACTTCCTGTTCAAAGTTCCTCAAACATTCAAATAAACATTTCAGATTCAAACTTTGAAATTTCATAACACAAACATTTCAAATTTTAATCTCCTCTTCAGTTATTTGAATATCTTATTCATGTATCAAGTTCAACTTAATGATCTTGATTAAATGCTTTGACACTAAACTGACTCATTTAATCAAATGTAAGTTTCAACTTAATGAACTTTTAAACTTTCTAGATCGGTTTTCAAAAGTTTTTTAGATTTTGTTCAGCAACTCTAGACTTTGATTATCAGCTTTTCATCATCAGTGGTCGAAACTAAAAGATAATATAAACCTTTTTGTTTTATGAAATGAATATCAAACACTAAGTATGTACAAACATATTGATAAGCATATTTTTGTTGAGTTTATGTTAAAGGATCATATCAGTTTTTGAGACAAATCACAAGTACCATTGACCTCTTCATGACACTAAGTTTTAAACAAATTTACCTAGATTGTCGATATGTTGTCCTCTTAAACTTCAACTAATTTCTCAATTTTTCCAAGATACGTTATGTAGAATTAAGAAACTTGACTTAACTATGGTTTCCATCTTAGAATATACTCCCGCATCAAGATTCCCTAGATTTCATCTTACAGGTGAGTATAGCGTAATTGATATCTGTATCTAGGTTGTGCGAGACCTTGAGAGCTCAGGTTAGTACCATCATACCGATAGAGAGATGAAGGCTCGTCTTATATGGTAGTGTTTCAAAATGGAATCTTTTTGTCCTGCAATTGTAGTATTTTTCGATATTTTCAATTGAATGCAGATTTTAGGGGACTTTTGCAAAAGCATTATAGAATTTCTAGGCCATTGCTTACGCAAAATCAGAAGAACTTGTATAATACCCTAGATATCAATTATCTATAAAGACCTCGTATCTTAGAATCAGGCAATCTCTAAACGAAATTTCAGAGTACTAAGTCCATATATCCGAGAGATGTTAATCCACAAGATTAAGCAGTTGTAAAATTTAGTTTATATCCTCGAAACAATTTACTAAACGTGTAAAGCCTATCGACACATCCATAGTAAGACTTGTTTATTCCTTTTAAACTTTACAAATCCTTAGCATACTGTGATTATCCACTGATGTACTATCATTTCCTTTTTACACAAAACTCTTTCTCCTTTTTCAATGTTTTTGTACTTTTTGTTTTTATTATGTTTTTGGATTTTCTGAAAATTTTTTCTCCCCCTAAAATTCAAAAACATATTTTTGGAAATTTTGATTTATAGAAAAACATTGACCAACTGATGAGAATCACTTCAATCCTCCATCCATTACCACTTCACAAATTTCTTTTAAATCCTCTCCCCCTCATGATGACAAAAACGTTGACACCTATATGTTTATAACAATTTATATTCATGAGTTTTCTCTGTTCAACAGTGAGAGTTCTGTGAAATTTTTCAAATTTTTTTCAAAAAATTTTGTAAAAATTTTCAAGTAAACATTCTTGAAACATGTTTTTCGAAAAATTTTCTCCAAAAATTTTCAAAAAATGTAAAGTAAACGTTATTTGAGTTTCAAATTTTGTAAAAATGGCCTTTATATAAAACTTGTTAACCCGGCCCATGTCTTAGAAGTGTGCCACGGAACTCCATTCTCAGTAATTTGCTTTTATCTCGGAAGTTCCTGCACAGAAATTCAAACAATTAGTTGAATAGTGACACCCAAGCATATTTCGCCTTAGGCGTTATTTCTTCAATCTTAATTTTGATTTTCTTTACACAATCAGGTTTATTTTGGACTTTCTCAAGTTTCGGAAAATCCTCTAAACTTTCAACTTTCACTGATTGTGAAACTTCTTTTCTTTTACCAACCATGATTGATTTTTCATTAAAGCTTTCTTGATATACAATGTAGAAACTTTTAGTTCATTACTATTCGGGGATTCACCAGTTTCGAAATTTGAAAACTTAGTAATAACTAGTTTCACCTTGTTTAAAGTTTCTGTACATTGTTTCAAAACCTGAGTTGGTATTTCAGATTTTTTGTTATCAATATGAGCAGGACTAGGTTTAATTTGTAAACATTTACTAGCAATGTGTCCAGTTACTCCACATTTATGGCACTTCCTGTTCTCATATCGATCTTTTCTATCAAACCATATAACACTGATTTGACGTGTGGTAGCCATCTTTCCTGCTTCTTCTGTAAGCATGATTTGACGTTGAAGCACTGCGGTCCGACCTGCACCACTTATTCTCAAATTTTTGTGAGTTTTGTCTTTCAAATTTGTTTGATTTTTTATAATGATTGGATGATTGTACCGATGAACTTTTATTTTTAACAGTCTTAGAAGGTTTTTTGCGTTGAGCATTCACCTTTTTCAGAAGATTGTAGAACAGTTTCTTGAAATTTCTCTTTTAGTTTTAAAAATATTTCATGTTTATCATTTTTAGGCCTTTCATCATCGATATCATCATCACAATCTTTAATTATGACATCATCATAATTTGTAACAATCTTACTTATTGGAATTTTCTTTTTATTTTCATTGAACGGTTTTGGACATATATGATCTAACTTTAATGAGGAAGTCACAAAACCTTTCAATAACTTTTCTGAATTAACAACTTTATTTTTAACAGTCTCAACTTCTTTTTCAAGTAGAGCAATTCTCTCAATATGAGAATTTATTACTTTTTGATTTTCTATATTTAATTTTTCAAAAACAATTTTTTCTTTTTTAAAAATTTTTATTTCATTTTGAAAATTTATTAACATTTGTAATTTTTCATTTTCTAAAATTTTTATTTTGTTTTCAAAATTCTTTTCATTTTCTTTTAACTTTTTATTTTCTAATGTCAAACTCTCAATCTTACTCAAGAGTTTGGCATTTTCTGTCCGATAGATATCTACACCATAAACTGTGCAAACTGGTTTAGAACTTGAAGAATAATTTGTAGATGTACTTGAAACTTGTTCTTTACAGTTCTTAACCACTACATTCTCTTCTCTCTTCACCTGGTATTTATTTTCAGAGATATCCAGAGTTCTTTTGCAGTTTTGTACTCAGGCAGTCGTATCAAGATATCTTCCTTAACAGATTGTTGAATCAGACTAATCATTTTTTTTCAACAATATACTCCTCTTTCTGTTGCGTAGAATACTTGTACTTCTCTAGAATATTCTGATTCTCATCTCTTGGAACGACATATCCTGTTTTGATCGCAACCCAACTTTGAAAGTGCATAGCTTGAACCCTGTTCACGAATTTTCCTTTCCAGACTTCATACTATCAAAACTTATCAACATTGGCGGCTTCACGGACCCCATTTCGTTTTCCAAACTAATTTGTCGTTCAAAACACATGAAAAATGATTAGCAAACACACAATTTTAGTTAAATTTGACTTTTTAATCGGCAATTTTAACGTATCGATTTACTAAAAACGTTTAAAATTTTTCGAAAAACTGTTTTTACCAGATTAGAGCTTTAAACTCGTCTCGTCAATACGAATCTAACGATATATAATGTCCGAGACATTTTTACCAGATTTGACTTTTTCTTTTTTTCTTTTTTTAAGTCTCTAAGACAAGTTCGGACGAACTTGTCAAAGCTTGTGAAGATCAGCTTATTAACAAGTTCGGTCGAACTTGTTATAGATTTTATTAAAATTTCCCAGAAGGTTAAGTTCGAGCGAACTTATGTTGTATTTCAAGAAAATTTGCAAGTTCGGGCGAACTTGTAGATTTTAACAAAATTTGATCAAGTTCGGGCGAACTTGATTAAATTTTGATGAAAAATTACAATTTGAGCGAACTTATACAAAAATCACTGAAAAACCAATCAAGTTCGGGCAAACTTGATGAAAAATCACTGAAAAAGTGAGTTTTTCAATCAAGTTCGAGCAAACTTGATACTATGTTCGAGCGAACTTGAGTGACAAAACATGATTTTTTTTAAATTTTTCGACATGAATTCGTTTGTTTTAAGCTCTGATATTTTCAAGGGTTTTACTATTATGGATTTTACGTATTATAGTTGAAAATCAGTCCATTTTGTCCGTGAATTGTCCAATAAAAGTTAAAAATAGAAGAAATGAGTAGAAGATGAGATGTTCTATGTCCAATGTCTTCAAATTACCCCAATCCTGCTCTGATACCAATTGAGGGTCCGTTGAATGGATCGTTCGGGTCCTAATTTGGCAAACCTACGGTAAACGTGCGGAATCCATTTGCATAGGCGACATTGTAGACAAGTTATTCACTGATTAATCACAGTTTCATTAATGTGTAGACGTTACAGATCCTGGAAACACTTGGACAGAGCTTCGCCGTCTGTGTGGCAAAATTAGTGAAGTTTTAAATGAAATCACCAAGGCACCTACTTATACTAACTCAATTTCGCTGGTGAGAGACTAAGTTTGGGCGAACTTGACTTCACACACACCATTACCAGTGAACTTTGCTTATATTTAACTTAAATACACCTCGTTTCTAATAGAGTAAGCTCTAATCACTCAGACTCGATATATAATGACGTAGGCAACAGACATATGCACACAAGTGAGTACATAGTTTCCCCTCTTTTACATTTTCAAATATTTTGGGATGATTCATATGTGCTAAATTGTTTTCAAGCTATACAAATGTTATGGTTTATATAAACAAAACGATTTCAATAATGTGAACGAACTTGTTGATGCGTTGTATTCATAACAAGAATGACATTCATTAACAACGGCCAAGCTGACCAGTAGTAAGTTATGGCACCTAGGACTGACAATCCCGTTACCAAAATTCCCGGGGTTTGTGGGGAAATTTAGGAAGCGACTGAAACTGTATTTGTAACATACCTTTGGTGGTATGTTATACGATTAAGGGACACCGTGGGTGGTCTCGAACAAGTCAACAAAGGTTTGAATGTATTCACGAAATCGACCAAAAGTTTTCACAATTAAAAACAAGGAACGATGAACGATTGGTTTATAACAAGGAACGATGAACGATTGGTTTATAACAAGGAGCGATGAACAACTGGTTTATGATAAGTGATTTAGATAACGGTACGTGTGTAATGTGATAAAAGCACGGTGGATTCGCCACTGGTACTTCCTATATATAAGTACTATCGTATTACATTCGTGGCGATATTTGCATCACTTGGACAAATGTTTTCAAAAACGATGACACGCAACGATTTCAATTAAAGATATAAACCATACAAGTTATTTCAAGACGATTTACTACTCAAATTTACAAAACAAATTTTTTGGACAAGATTTATGGCTACAAGTCTTTTATAAACTATAACTAACTTGTTTTAGATTGGTTAGTTATCATTGCAATGTCAAATACTTTTCGATAACAAGATTTTCAATTAACGACTCTAGTAGTCTGACAAGGTATTGCAATACATATTCAAAGCCATAAACTTGACACACACACAAAACCTATGTACTCGTCGGCATATTTTTGCTGACTCGTTTTCGCATATGTTTTAGGGAACGATGCTAGATGATACTGATGCATGCTCATGTAGGATCGGACGTGGACCTTAGTGCTTATAAAATAAGAAAGACGAATAAATATGCTTGCTTGTTTGTTTAAGTTTGTTTGAAAGTTCTAAAATAATATGACAATATAATCTATGTTTAATATTCAATAAAAACGAAATATGAAATACCATGTGTTGTTGAAACAATCTATTAACGTGACTCCCCAAGTGTTTCCGCCTGATGTTGTTTTACGCGATTTGGGGTGTTACAGGTCTATCAGTGCTTTGAGAGAACATTGGTTTGAACAGACTTTTGAGATTTATTGAAAAACTTCAAAATTGGCTATTTTCAAGGATGGATTTTTGATTCTGAAAACATTTTATTGCTACTTACACATGGAACACAAAAAAGTTTGTTTTCAATCCATGTTTAGCATTCCAATTCTAGAGATGAGACTTTCAAAAGTAGATGTATCTAATGCTTTGGTTAGAACATCTGCTAGTTGATCTTTAGTATGGACATATGGCAAAGAAAGCAAACCTTTTTCATAGCAATCTCTCACAAAGTATGTGTAATGTCAATGTGTTTTGTTGTGGAGTGTGAGACAGGATTTTTGATGATATTTTCAGCTGCTAGACTGTCTATCTTGAGAGGAGTCTTAAAGTAATTATACCAAAATCCAGCAATTGGTTCTAAAGCCACCAAAGTTGAGCACTGCAACTTGCAGCAGCAATATATTCTGCCTCAGTAGTGGATGTAGAGACTGCAACTTGCTTTTTGCTTTGCCAGGATACTAGGCAATCACCTAGGAATTGAACTCCTCCTGATGTGGACTTCCTAGTGGTGTGGTAACCAGCAAAATCACTATCTGAGTAACCTGAAAGCTTAATGTTTCCATTAGCAGGATATCAGATACCAAGTGTGGGAGCACCCTTTATGTATCTGAATATCCTATCCACAACAATTAAGTTTGACTTTCTAGGTGCTGACTGGGATCTGGCACAAACACATGTTGCAAACAAGATATCTGGCCTAGAAGCAGTTAGGTACAACAAGGACCAAAGCATACTATAAAGAGTTTGATCAACCAAGTAATCTTTATCCTCAACAATGACAAGTTTTGAGGTTGCCATGGGTGTGCTACAAGGTTTACAGTCATTCATATCAAATTTGTTAAGTAGTTCTTTGATATCTTATTTTGATGAATGAAAGTGCCATTGTGCTTTTGTTTAACTAGAAAACCAAGAAAACATTGTAACTCACCCATTGCACTCATTTCAAACTCTGCTGCCATGAGTTTTCTGAACTCTTCACACACGGCAGTGCATGTGGATCCAAATATGATGTCATCCACATAGATTTGGACAAGCATCAAATCTTTTCCTCTTCATTTAAAAAATAATGTTTTGTCAATTTTACCTCTTGAAAAACCAATGGATAAAAGAAAAGTGGATAGAGTTTCATACCAGGCTTTGGATGGTTGTTTAAGACCATACAATGCTTTGTTTAACTTATACACATGATCAGGATAGAATGCATCTTCAAATCCAGGAGGTTGACACACGTACACTTCTTCCTTGATCTTTCCATACAAGAATGCACTTTTGATGTCCATTTGATACATTTTGATGTTGTGGTTGGCAGCAAAGGCTAAGAAAAGTCTGATAGCTTCTAACCTTGCTACAAGAGCAAAGGTTTCATCATAGTCAATGCCCTCTTCCTGTCTGTAGCCTTGAACCACGAGCCTTGCCTTGTTCTTGACAACAATACCTCTTTCATCAGTTTTGTTCTTGAAGACCCACTTTGTGCCAATAGGATTTACATCCCTAAGCAGTGGTACAAGTTCCTAAACTTGTTGTCTTTTGAACTGAAGGAGCTCCTCTTGCATAAATTCTACCCAACTATTGTCTTTTAATGCCTCTTGGTACTTGACAGGTTGTATGAGTGACAAAAAGCCAGCAAAGAAGCAAATGTTTTGGGATTGGCTCCTTGTGAGCACTCCCTTATTTATGTTGCCAATAACTTGATCCAAAGGATGGCTTTTGAGGAAAATCAATTCACCTTGATATGGAATGATTGCATTTTGAGGTGAAGGTTGCAAATGTGTATCATCTGACCTAACCTCTACTGCTGAATTTGAAGGTCCAGCCTCTGATTGGAATGGTGGTGGAGGTATGGGAGGTATGGATGTGTGATTATGTTGATTTTTGTCCATATTGTGTGGAATTTTATCAACGGTGGTTTGGTTTTGAGAACTAGCAGAGGTTTGTGGATCAACAATTGTTGAGCCAGCTGAGCTTTCACCATTGTTACTAACCTCTGCTCCTCTGGTAGCATGACTGACTTTGATGTTTGGAAGGACACAGTCATATCCTTGATCTTGATGTGTTGATTGTGATGGACCTCTATGGTTGATCTTAACAGACACATCTTCAAGAGTAATTTTTTCTAAATAAAAAAATTCAGCAGGATTTGTTGGGATTTTCATTGAAGATAGTTCATTGAACTTCACATTCAAAGTTTCTTCAACACACTTTGTCCTAGAGTTAAAAACTCTATTTGGCAGTGGATGAGTATCCCAGAAAATAACCACAATCAACTTTGGCTGCAAACTTTGAAATTGAGTCTTTTAAGTTTAGAATGAAGCATGGACAGCCAAAAACTTTGAAATATGAGATCAGAGGTCCGATTTTGTAAAGAATTTCATAAGCAGTCTTTTGATGCCTGGGGTTAATCAAAACTCTGTTTTGAACATAACAAGCAGTGTTTACAGCCTCTGCCCAAAAAGACAGGGGTAAACCTGAGTCTGCAAGCATGGTTTTTGCTGATTCAATTAAAGTTCTGTTTTTCCTTTCAACCACCCCATTTTGTTCTGGAGTTCTTGGGATGCTGTATTGCCTAACAATCCATTTTGACTCATAGAAAGCATCCAACTCGATGTTCCTAAACTCTGTCCCATTGTTACTTCTAAATTTTTTTACTGGAAGGTCAAATTGCTTTTCAACTTGTTTTACAAAAAAAATTGCAAAATGCCTGCAGTTTCATCTTTTGAATGCATGAAGAAAGTCCATGTAAACCTTGAAAAATCACAACAATGACCAAACAATACCTTTTCTTTGTGAGACTCATAATTTTACAGGGCCAAACAAATCCATGTGCAACAATTGCAAGCATTGTGTTGTTTTGGACTTTTCAATGGATTTGTAAGAGCTTTTATGTTGTTTACCTTTTCAACAAGAAGCACAATGCTCTTCACATGAAAATTGTTTTTGAGGTAAACCTCTGACAAGACTTTGTTTTGTGTGTCCAAGTCTTTTATGCCATAACTTCGTCTCTTTGTTTGATGCAACTGAGAACATGCATGCATCAGACATTGGATTATCTTTTAACATATCAACCACATACACATTGCCACTCCTGTGAGCAACAAGTTGTGCTTTACTCTCAGCAATGATTTGATCAATCTTTTTAACAATCTCTGGTCCTACAATTTGACATGTTTTCTTTGTAAAGAAGGATCCATATCCTTTGTCACTCAATTGTGAAACACTCAGAAGATTGAATTTTAGATTGTCAATGAGGTTAACATTTTCAAATTTGAGTTTCCCAGCTTGAACACACCCAGACCCTAACACCTTCCCCTTTGAATTATTACCAAAGGATATATCACCCCCTTCATGAGCCATGAAATCTTTGAGCAGGGCTTTACATCCTATCATGTGCCTGGAGCCTCCACTATCTACATACCATAGACTATCAAGGAAGTAGAAGCTCGCTGCACACAAGTAAAATAATTAGTTCATGTGGGTTTCCAAAGCCAAAATGGCTTTGGGTGGGTCACAGATGGTCCAATCTCAAATTCAGGAGAATGGTCAGTGGTTTGATTTTGTCTTTGCAACCACTGCTGTGAACCATTTCCTGTCAGATGTTGGTAACCATAAGGATGCCTATTCTCTTGACTTTGAGGGTTTTTTGTAACCCTCATAACTAAGAGGAACCTTTTGATAAACAGGTTGGCCATATCCTCTTGGACACCTATTTGCAGGTGGTGCATCTGTCACTTGTACCTCTCTGGGAACATAGGTTTTGGTCTGTGCTTTTGTAACAAATGTTTCAACTGGTTTAAAGGTGTGCTTAGAGTTATTTCTAGCAGAACTTGAACCTTGACTTTCAAGAGCTTTTGTTTTGATCTCTTTTACCTTTTCATCATCAGTTTTAAGATAAACACACTCCTGAGTCTTGTGATTTGTTTTCTCACAGATGACGCATTTTGAGGAACTTGGGCTCACCTAAGTTTTGTTAATGTCATAAGCTCTCAAAAGAAAACAGTTTTCAGATACATGATTTCTTTTCTCACAAAAATTACAAAACAAGTTTTTGATCTTTTCCTTCTTCCTTTTATCAGACTTCTTTTCAGCAGATGTTGTAACATCTGCTGGAAGATCTTTAATAGGAATGACCCTTGCTTTTGTTGCCTTAACACCATCAGTGGTTGTGAAGTCCATTGGCTTGAAATTTTCTAAAATATCACACTCATCTGACTAAGTTGGTTTGAACTGGTATTTCTCAATTTCTTTGAAAGTTGAGGAACCCTCAAGTTTTTCCAAAATGATCTTGTTACCATTTTTATCAATGACTTTTATCTCTTCCCTAGCCAATTTTTTTGGAACAACTTCAACCAACCCAGATTCAATTTTAGCATCATTTTCAGAAATTTGATCATTGTTTTTAAAGCCAACACCAAATTTTATGTTGCTCTTGATCTGTTTATCTAACATGATCTCATAACCTTTGCAAGACTCAACCCATTTTTCACATGTGATTTTGTGGATTCTAACTCCTTTTTGCAAACTTGGTATTTATCTACCCTAGTTTGGAGTTGGTCTTTGGTTATGCTTGCCTCATGCTTCAGGCTGCTGATTTCAGAATCTTTGTTAACCAACTTTGTTTTCAACTCTTTTGTGAGTTTTTCAAAATTTAGTTCATATTCCAAAATTTTGTTTCTAAGGTTTTCATTTACCCTTTGTTGATGCATATGTCTGTTGCCTACGTCATCATATAATATCGAGTTTGTATTTAGGAACGAAATATCGAAGTTTATGTAAATAGGTTAACAAGTTCGCTTGAGTTTGTGATGGTTTAGACAAGTTCGGCCGAACTTGTCTATGAAAGTTCGCCCGAACTTGCTCTCCCACCAGCGAACTTGTTTACCTATAAATAGGTAGCTTGTGATTTCATTTGTAACTTTCAGAGATTTTGTCACGATAGAGGCGAAGCTCTGTCCAAGTGTTTCCAGGATCTGTAACGTTGAGTATTAATGAAACGGTGATTAAATAGAAACAAATGAGTGTATCCAATGTCGCCTATGCAAACGGATTCCGCACGTTTACCTTAGGTTTGTCAGAATAGTGCCCGAACGATCCGTACAACGGACCTACAAGTGGTATCAGAGAAGGATTGGCCTAATTTGAAGACATTAGACATAGAACATCTCATCTTCTACTCATTTCTTCTATTTTTAACTTTTCTTGGACAATTCACGGACAAAATGGACTGATTTTCAAGTATAATACGTAAAATTCATAATAGATAAACCCTTGAAAAGATCAGAGCTTAAAACAAATGAATTCATGCCGAAAAATTGAAAAAACCATGTTTGAAAACACATGTTCGCTCGAACTTGACATCAAGTTCGCTCGAACTTGACTGAAAAATTCACATTTTTCATCAAGTTCACCCGAACTTAACTGAAAAATTCACATTTTCATCAAGTTCGCCCGAACTTGATTGATTTTCAATATTTTTGGGTAAGTTCGCTCGAACTTGCTTATTTTTCAAACAAATTTCATCAAGTTCGCCCGAACTTGATTAAATATTGTTGAAAACTATTACAAGTTCGCCTGAACTTGTAAAGTCTCTTGAAATTCTTACAAGTCCGCCCTAACTTGCTGTTTTTCTTGAAATCTTTTACAAGTTCACCTGAACTTGCTGTTTTTCTTGAAATTTTTCACAAGTTCGCTCGAACTTGTATTCAAGGTGAATTTTTCATAAAATCTCAACAAGTTCGACCGAACTTGTTAAGTAGCTGATTTCACAAGTTGTGACAAGTTCGCCCGAACTTGTCCAAGATTTCTAAAAAAAAAAGGCATGAAAATCACGAAAAACGTCTCGGACATTATATATCGTTGGATTCGTATTGACTAGACGAGTTTAAAGCTCTAATCTGGTAAAAACATTTTTCCGAAAAATTTTAAACGTTTTTAACAAACCGATACGTTAATATTGTCGATTAAAAAGTCAAAATTTTCTAAAAATTGTTGTTTGCTAATCATTTTTCAAGTGTTTTGAACGACAGATTAGTTTGGAAAACGAAATGGGGTCTGTGAAGCCGCCAAAGTTGATGAGTATGAACGAGTATGAAGTTTGGAAAGGATAATTTGAGAGCTGGGTCCAAGCTATACATTTCCGCAGTTGGGTCGCGATTGAGACAGGTTATGTCGTTCCTAGAGATGAGAATCAGAAAATTCTGGAGAAGTGCAAATATTCTACTCAACAGAAAGATGATTATTTTGCTGAAAAGAAAATGATTAATCTTATCCAGCAATTGGTTAAGGAAGAAATCCTGATACTTTTAACAGAATACAAGACTGCGAAAGAATTATGGACATCTCTGAAGAATAAGTTTCAATAGAGTGTAGTGGTTAAGAACTGTGAAGCTCTAGTTTCAAGTATATCCACAAATGGGTATTCAAGTTCTAAAGCAGTCTGCCCGGTCTATGATGTAGACAATTATCAGGCAAAAAATGCCAAACTCTTGAATGAGATTGAGAGTTTGATATTAGAAAATAAAAAATTAAAAGAAAATGAAAAGAATTTTGAGAACAAAATAAAAATTTTAGAAAATGATAAATTACAAATGGTAATAGATTTTCAAAATTAAATAAAAATGAAAATATTGTTTTTGAAAAATTAAAAATAGAAAATCAAAAACAATAAATTCTCATATTGAGAAAATTGCTCAACTTGAAAAAGAAGTTGAGACTGTTAAAAATAAAGCTGTTAATTCAGAAAAATTATTGAAAGGTTTTGTGACTTCCTCTTTAAAGTTAGACCATATGTGTCCAAAATCAATCAACAATAATAAAAAGAAAAATCCAATAAATGACAATGTCACAAATTATTACGATGTCGTAATTGGGGATTGTGATGATAATACTGATGATGAAAATGATAAAAATGATAAAAAAGAAATATTTTGAAACTAAAAGAAAAATTTCAAGAAACTATTCTACAATCTGCTGAAAAAGGTGAATGCACATCGCAACAACCTTCTAAGTAGAATGGAGAACAAAAACAATATGAAAAACAAAATTCTAAACATTTTCAAAACAAAAATAAAAGCTCATCGGTACGGTCATCCAATCATTATAAAAACTCACAAAAAATTGAGAATAAGTGGTAATGGTCGGACCACAGTGCTTGAAAGTCAAATCAATTTTACAGAAGAAGAAGGAACGATGACTACTACACGTCAAATCAATGTGCTAATTTGGGTGTTTGGTCTGAATGGAAAGATTGGTATGATAACAGAGTGTGTTACAACTATGGATTTGGTGGAACATTGCTGTTAACTGCCTGAAAAAGAGATTTGATATGAGAAGATGCTATAAATGTCAAATCAAAGGTCATATTTCCAGGGATTGTCCGACTAATCTGAAAAGAAGATCGGTTAAATCTCAGGGGGAGAAAAGACCAGAGGAGAAGAAAACAGAGAAGAAAAATGAGAAAACTGTAGAGAAGCCCAAAGAACAAAAAGTCAAGTTATCACCAGGGAAAAAAGACAGATTGAGAAAAAAGAGGAAAAAATTTAGAGAGTATTTGGAAAAGATTTTGTCCTCGGATAAGTCTAAAAAATCAGATAAAAGTTCTAATGAATCATTTTACTCACAGTCAAGTAAAACGAATTCATCAGATACAAATCTGAGGACAAAAGAGAGAGCAGTGGAGAAAAATTTGATAATTCAAAAAGTTAAAAAATCAAAGAAAGTAAAATTTTCAAATAAAGTTTCTATCAAACTCTTTGAATATCAAAAAGAGTGTGAATGTTTGTTTACTTCATATGTTAATGATTTTGGTAAACCTAAATCCAGAATGGATTGGTTCCAATTCAAAACTGATAAAAGTTTGTCCGAATGTCAAAATAACCAAGCTTCAAGCCAAAGGTTATTTCAGAAGCAGTGGTTGTTCATACAGAGAGACAAGTGACAGGAGTGATATTCCACACAAACAAAATGGTAGTCTCGCGTTCACATTCGTAAAAAGTCGTTTAATGGTTAAAATGGTTAAAAAATCATTTTAATAAGATGTTTTCAATTTTAGGGGGAGAAAAAATTTTAAAAAATTGTAAAAAATTCTTGTAAAATTGAAAAACATAGTTTCGAAATCGTTTTAGATAGGTAAATGATTGAAAAAGCCAAAAACAATAGAAAATCTTAAAATATAAAAAACATTGAAAAATGAAAAATGAGATTGCTTGTGCGAATAAAGGAAATGATAGTACATTAGTGGATTTTCACAGTGTGCTTGTAAAGTTTAAAAGTGATAAACGAGTCTTACTATGGATGTGTCGATAGGCTTTATACGTTCAGTAAATTGTTTCCGGGATATAAACTAAAATTTTGAACTGCTTAATCTTGTGGATTAACACATCTTGGATATATGGACTTAGTACTCCGAAATTTCGTTTGAGAGATTGCTGATTCCGAGATACGAGGTCTTTATAGATAGTTGATATCTGGGGTATTATACAAGTTCTTCTGATTTTGCGGAAGCAATAGCCTAGAACTTCTATAATACTTTATGCTAAAAACCCCAAACTGCATGCAAACTTGAAAAGTATCGAAAGATCTAATCAATTGCAGTGATTAAAAGATTCCTTAATTGGAACACACCTTAAAGACGAGCCTTCATCTCTTTGTCTGTACGGTAGTACTAACCTGAGCTCTCAAGGTCTCGCACTAACCCAGATACATATATCAATTACGCTATATTCACCTGTAAGATGAAATCTAGGGAATCTTGATACGGGAGTATATTCAAGAAGTGGGAACCGCAGTTAAGTCAAGTTTCATAATTCTAACTAACATATCTTGGAACAATTGAGAAATGTGTTAAAGTTTAAATGGACAAACATATCGACAATCTAGGTAAACAAGTTTAAAACTTAAAGTCATTAAAAGGTCAACGGTACTGGTGATATGTCTAAAAAACTGATATAATCCTTTAGCATGTTTTCTCACAAAAATACAAACTGTAAATATTACTTTTTAGTATATTAAAAATCCAAAAAGATTTGTTTCTCATATCTTCCATGGAAACCTAATAATGTTGAATGTGAGCCGGACTAACGAGATTGTTAAGAAACTGTTTGTGTGTAGATACGTGTGATTGTTCTTAATCATCAAGTCTTAGAGATTCGGGGCATCATTTGAGGGGGAGCTAGATAAACATGTTGATTGAAGATAACAAAAAGCTTAAAGTAAGGGGGAGCATGGATGATAAAGTTATTCAAGAAATAAAGATCAAGAGAACATTAAAGACTTAGGAACTTATTTGAAGAATGATGACTACGGCAACATCCAAGGGGGAGTGTGTTGATGCATATGTTTGTTGCCTACGTCATCATATAATATCGAGTTTGTATTTAGGAACGAAATGTCGAAGTTTATGTAAATAGGTTAACAAGTTCGCTTGAGTTTGTGATGGTTTAGACAAGTTCGGCCGAACTTGGTCTCCCACCAGCGAACTTGTTTATCTATAAATAGGTAGCTTGTGATTTCATTAGTAACTTTCAGAGATTTTGTCACGACAGAGGTGAAGCTCTGTCAAGTGTTTCCAGGATCTGTAATGTTGAATATTTATGAAACGGTGATTAAATAGAAACAAATGAGTGTATCCAATGTCGCCTATGCAAACGGATTCCACACATTTACCTTAGGTTTGTCAGATTAGTGCCCGAACGATCCGTACAACAGACCTACACCCTTTTTATGTTTGTAAAAGCTATGATGCATTTTTCAGAACATAGATCTTTGAGGATCTGGGATGATACCTTAGAAGCAGCCATGAAAGCACAGTCACAATGATCTTCACACACATCCGAATCCCATGGATCAGATAGAGATTTCTTTTCGTCACCAATAGTATCATTTGAAACCACTGCTTCATCATAAATTTTAATTTCATCAGACTTAAACACTTGTTCCACAGACTCATCACCTTCAACAATTGTCTCTAAGGACATTAAACACATATTTCCATTTTCAAAATCATTGGCCATTAGAGCAAAGTTTTCATCAGTTAATTCCTCTGGAAAACTACTCCAATCAACAAAGCCTTGAGTGAAAAAGCTTTGTTGGTTAACCTCTGTCGGAGCAGTGGTTTGAGTAGTTTGAGTGACATGTGGTGCTTGTTGCACATGCACTTGAGGTGGTGGTGCTTGAACATACTTAATTTGTGGAACAGTGGTTTGAACATAATGTACAGGAACAGTGGTTGCTGGAAGTGCAAAGTGACCAGTGTTTTGAACTTGATGAGCAGGGGTATATTGGGAATACTGGGCAGTGCTTTGTGTGTGCTGAGGTCTAGGGCAGGATGTGTTATAATTGGTCCAGAATTTTGAGATCTGCACTCTCTGGCAAAGTGTCTTAACCTATTACACTTATAGCACTTGATTTTAGACTTGTCTAACCCAACCTTCAAACCCCCATGCAACTAGAGAATTTCCTACCCGTTCTCTTGTAAAATTTACTAGCTCTAACACTTAATAGAGCCAGTTGGTGCAAAATGTCCATCTCTTCCAAATCAGATGGTCCAAAGTGTTGTAAATCATTTAGCTCAAAAGAGAGATTGTCAGAGCTTTGGCTTTCACCACTTGTAGTAAATGCATAGTTGGGTGAGTAGGAATCAGGGTTAAAGTTTCCCCAAGAGGTTATATCAATAAAATGATCATAACCCTGATCCTTTCCACTGCCAGAACCCACTTCTTGGCCAAATAAAGTTGTGTTACCAAAAGTGTAATCATCAGTTATTTTACCAGACTCTTGTAGCTTCTTTTTCTGGTTTAACTCTCTCATAAGTGAGGAGTATGCCATGAAGCTGTGCGATTGACATTTCTTTAAAACCAACAGAAGTTCGTGTAACGTAAGCTACAGTGTCCCATTTTTCTGGTAACGATCGAAGGAAACGACTATTGACAGTCGAATTTGAGAATACAACGTTTACCAGTTTTAGTTCACTAATTAAATAGCTAAAACGTTTGAACTACCGTGTTAACGATTCACCTATGACGTGACAAAAGGTTTCATATTGTTGATTTAGAATTTCTCTATTGTTTTCAATGACCGCTTCAGTACCACCGAATTGCTCTTTTAGTGCGTCCCACAGCTCTTTTGCACTATTGCAGTGGAGCAGTCCAACATAGATTTCATTGGGTAAGGTAGAAGCAACAATGCTAAATGCCTTAGCATCCAATTCTATTTTCTGGTAATCCTGCTTAGAGTAGTTATCAGGACTTTTTGGCACTTGAGTATTGGGATCCCTTGTACTTGGAACCATTGGGATGTGAGGTCCAAATACAATAGATCGCCAACAACCGGTGTTCTGTTGGCTAAAATATGTCCCATCCTACGCTGCCAAATGAAATATTCATTTCTCTTCAGCATAGGTGGTTTAAACATCGATCCAATGTTGGAATCAGGTGTGTTTTGAGACATTTCTAATGGTTTTCAAACAGATTTGTGTTTTAAAAGCTTTAAATGCAATAAAACTCAGTTTTCTACAAACTATGAACCGAATTAGCAGGGAGAGCTAATCTTTCAAATCAAATTGACAGTTAAATCAAATTTTGATTGACCAAGATCTAATACCAATTGTTAGGATCTAAGTTTGAATTAATTGTGATTTTTGTTTCAAAAATTGAAAGTGAATGTTAAAATCAAAGTTTAATGCAGCGGAAATATGGAAAATTTTATCACAACTAATGGTCATTTGTTTTCATTATCATCATGCTTTCAAACTTATTGTTTTGCATGTGATTCACAAACTCCCCCTTTGCCCAATAGGAATGATTGATAGTACATAAATGCAGAGAAGATGATGATCGAATGATCTTTTAGATAGATAGAATTTTAGTACAATGAAGTTACATATTTATACTACACTTCTAACCTCTGAGCATCTTTGATGATGTCAGGGTTGATAGTGACATTTAACAACTATAACTAACACTAAACACTGCTAGCCTATCCTCTAATCAGTGTCAAGCACTGTTACATTGAGTATAAAAATGATTTAAACTAAATATTGTTCTCTATCCTCTGCTTGAATCTTCTGGCAGACCTTTCAGCTTTGTCATTTAGTGAGAGCAGATGATAGAAGGCATACTTTAGGCATAGCAGAGCTTATCATCAGAGCTTGTAAACTCTGATCTTGGGATCAAACATCTGATGTGTATTTGGCTTTATATCATCTGTTCCTTTTTGCAGGTTCAATCCCAACAGTAAGTAATGACATGTTGGTGATTAAACAAAGAATCTTAGAAATAAGACCTTATGGTGTAAACCACAACGGGTCAAATGAGTATAAAGGTAAGTAATTACATGTTGGTGATTAAATAAAGAATTGTAAAGATAAGACCCTATGGTGTAAACCATAACGGGCCAAATGGGTAAAAATTTGTGTTGAATCACATTTTGGTGATAAACAATAAATGGTTAGGTTGAGACGCCTAGAGGTTAACCAACAATGGGTCAACTGGACAAATGGTCAAACGGGTCAAATGGTGATGTTATCACCATTTGAACTTGGTATTTAATGCTTGTATTGATGAGTTCTATAATTACAGGTAAGCAAGATGGTAAGGGCATGCATTGCCATGAATTGACAAAAGGAATTGCAAGGTACTGGTAACGAGTCAATTCTTTGACCCCGCCAGGTGTTTGTAACGGGTCGTATTTTCGGGAAGGGCTTATGGCCAGACTAAAGATGGTTGATTCAGAATTGGGTAATAGTCCACCTCGTGTGTGGTTATACTAGTAATTGGGTAAAATGGCCTTAGAGCCAAGAATGTCTCCATGATGCGAAATTATTGCTAAATGAGTTTTAAAATACAAGGCCACTGGAAATCTCTATGTCCTTAGGGACATAATTAATTTTAACGGGGTAACGAGTTTAATGTGTCCACTAGGTTTAATTTAACTTTGCAAACCCTCCAAGAGTAGATTCGATAATGAGTCCTATGATCGAGTTGATCACTCCGGTAACTAAATATGGGAGGCTAGAGCTAAATGGCTTAAAGTCTCATAGCGGCTCGTTTGGGTATAGCATACCAGAAGATAATATTGGAGTGTTAAGGTTTTGCCTAGAGTAACCAACCGTAATTGTGGTTGTTGTTAGAAGAAATGATGAAAACCTTGATAAGAAAATAGGAGGCATGAACTAGAATGCATAATGAATCTTAATGGGTCGGTTTGGTTAATAAACTCAAAACCGAAAGAATGAATTGAAAAACTAAAGGATCTGGGTTCGGATCAAGGATTTGAATCCATAAATATGGGAAAAAGTCCTAAAAATGGTAAACTTGAAGTAGGGTGAAAAATTGTGAAAATTTAGTTGAGGGTGAAAAATTGCCAGTTCCAAAAGTTTCTGGAAATTGGCTCTCTCGCGCCATGCGGGGAGAGACCTTGCTCCTCCCGGACGTGCGGAGGATTTAGTCAACAAAAAAGTCAAAATCATCTCCCCCACGCCACGCAAGGGAACTGATGTGCTCCTTCGCGACGTGCGGGAGCACCTGAACCAGCAAAAAGTATTTTGTTTGTTGTTTTCTGTAGTTTTGCTCGTTTAACTTAAACACTAATTATTTTTGTGTTTACGATAGGCTCACATAAAGGCGGGCACTGGACGGACGGTCAAGCACACGAAGAACCGAACACTACTAAACCGCCATCTCCTTAGGAAACATCTTTTCGAGAAAGTTGAAGCACAGTCGTGCGTGCCAAAGTTTAAGAGTCTAAGACGTTATTTTGTTTGGAATGTAATATATGTGTGTAAAAGTACGTTAAGTCGGTTCATCTGGGTTATCAGTTAACCCAGACGCGTAATTTATTTGTTTAGAAAAATATGAGACCTAATCATCTGAATAATTAAAAAATTGATCGAAACAGGAATCAGTGTTACAAAAATGTATAGAAAACTCATCTTCATTATGTCATACATTGTGTTATAGGTTTTAATAATAAAAAACACCATGGACAAAACAAAAAATAACATTGTGTTATAGATTTTGATAATAACACAATATATAGAAACCATAGTAAAAATCGTGATAACAAAAACCCAGTTGAAAAACATAATGACCATAACCTTTAACACAATGCAAAGAAAATTCATCTTCATTGTACATTGTGTTATAGGTATTATAGGTTCTTATAATAAAAGCACATTGAAAATAACCTAAAATGACTATGTGTTATAGGTTTTGACAATAACACAATTTATAGAAACCCTAGTAAAAAACGAAATGACCAAAACCCAGTTGAAAAACATAATGACCAGAATTGTCATATATCTTGCAGGCGGAGAGAAAAAGTCAACAAATATATTATATTCCCTTTAAGCCCTTCTGCTATTTTTTTTCCTTCAAAACTAACCGCAACCCTCCATATCTAAGATCTATAGAATAGAATCCTTTCACTTTTCTTATTTATTTTACACTTTGTATTTGATCTTAACACATGAAAATAAAACCACCGATATGTTAAAAAGGTTTATCTTTAAGAAATAAAAAATAGAAAAATTCGTAAAGATTTATCATTCCTTTTTTTTTTTTTCATTTTTTACACATATCTAAAAAATTGTATGCAAAATTTAAAACGAATAACTTACAACGGTAAATAAAAACTAATAGAATCTGTTAGGGCATATGTTTTATTGATTATGGATCATGTATCCTGAAGCATTTTCTGGATTAGTTATCCTTAGCGGATGGTGCAGGGACTAAGAGGATCAAGGATCCTTAACAATACTTTGATTTCTAACAATTGTTCTCTAATGTTCGTATGCATGTTATGGACGACTTGGACTAAGTCTCAGCTGGAATCTCGGGCATAATTCGGTCAAGATGCTGTACACGATAAATTCTATTAACGGTCATGGATCTTGAACATGGTCTTCCTTGAATTTCGAACTTAGTTGTTAGCTAAATTCAAAAGGGGTTGATCAAGTGTTAGATTGAACAATTACGGTTACACACACACACACACACACATACTTGCATACATTACAAACTAGAGCTCTCAAGACACTTAGCATCCGATTATACACACTTGATCAACATCCCAAAGTTGTAATATTTTTGTGCAATATAGTTGATAGTGATAGTTTTCACTATCCGAGGTTTTTATGCCGGCGATCCACTAGTGATCAAGGGCTTTTGCTCGTATAAATCATCGTGTTAATCTTTTCATTCATCAAGCAATCCATTTTATCATTGTTCAACACCTAAGCACTCTACCTCACTTTACAAATTCGGTTACATTATCCTTAATCAGATTTTTGACCAAAACAATTTGGCGCCCACCATGGGGCAAGTGGTGCTTCAATTCTGAAAATTTTCATCCATTTCCACTTATTCTCATCAATTTTATAACACATGGCCTATCTAGGAAAATCCACTTCAACTGCCATGCCAACGGTGACCTCATCTCAGAACTCTATGCCGTTACCTCCTATTCCCCCACCATTCCAGAAGAATGTTGAAACTGCTCAGAAGAATACGTCATCTATCTTCCAAGGATCCAAAATTTCTGCTACTTCTTCCTCTACTAATACTGAAAATGAACTTTCTGTTTTTTATTTGCATATGAAAAGTTACATGGAGCAGCAGTTGCAGACTAATCAGAAGATCTTGCGCGAGATTGAAGACATCAAGAAACACAAGAGGCAAGCAGAGGATCAGTCTCCATTGATTCCAAGGGTGTTGGATTTTGTCACTCCGGCACCAACAGCTCAGCACTATAGAGGATACATTGTCCAGCCTCAAGGATCCGTTATACATTCACAAGGATCATTGGCGATGACTCAATGTCAAGGGTCCTTCTATCAACTTGGAGGATCACAAGAAATGTTCCAGCCACAAGGATCCTACTTCCATCAACAAGGATCCTCAGCTCGAGTTCAAAGATCCATGGATTACCCATTAGGATCTTCGACACAATCCTATTATGGTCCCAGTGCCTTTCAGGATCAAGGATCCTCAGGGAGACAACCACTTGTGAACACTTGGCATGATCATGATCACCATGTTTAAGTATAAATAGCAAGCATTCCTTCCTCAAAACTTGCTCATTCATTCCTTCTTCTCTCTACTCATTCTCTGGAGGTTCCTGAGCTTATAGGAGCTTCCAACCCAGTTCTATTTCGAGCTAGGACCTTGTGTAAGTGTCCTTAACTCTCCTTTTCAGTTTTTATTAGGCTTTAAGCCAAAGTCAAAGCGTTTACGTAAAAACGATTTGACCTTCGGCTAAGACCATTATGGTCCAGCCATTGTTCGGTACAAACGATTTGACCTTCGGCTAAGACCTTAAAAGGGCACCTCCTAATTATCACATTTGCTTGGTCAATTGACGGGTCAAAATTATTGTCAATAAAAGTCCACGGGTCAGTTTTTGAAAATAATTCATAATCAGTAATGTAGGTGTTATAAAAATTGTTTTGACACTTTAATAACTTGGTAATAAGTATTAACATGTGTAAACATGTTCGGCCTGTAAATTCCAGGTCTAAGGTCGGTTCGCAACCGAAAGTCGCAAGGATTGACTCCTACTTTGACTTTCAGTTCTGACCCGAATTTAGCAACCTTAGTTACCGATTCTAAGTTTCATTATGACTGTGTTATGTTTTAGTATAACCCTTTGGAGTTATATTACATGGTCATGTAGTAATCCGAGTTTATACGCAAGTTTTCGCTAAATATGCTAAACTTTGCAAAAAGGCCCTTTTTTTCAAACATAAGGTTTTAAATACAAATGAGCATACAAATGACTTGTAAACTGATATGTTAAGTTGTTCAACTTATTATAAGGACAACATTCTGATCATAAACTAAGTTTTTATTAAGAAGGCGTATTTCACGCTTTAAAGTGACATCAAAACTCTTAACCCACTGATGTAATATCATATTTAGGATCATTTGGCAATTCAATTCAGATTGTAAACTGAGTTTATACACAAGTCTATGTATTAAGTCCTTAAATGACGAGATAGCCCTTACGACACTTAAAATGGGTTTTAATCAATTTTAATGAACAAAACATTTTACTTACTGATGTGTTATATTATATACATATTTTTATCATACAAATCTGATCATAACATCAGTTTTACTCAAACATCAATTAAATCGTCATATAGCGACTTAATCGCCGTTTCAGCGCATAATATTGTTTAAAACCATATTAGAGCATCAAGACTTGATACCTACTGATTTCAAAAATTATTTTATATATATTTACAGTAGTACATGATCTAAACTCAGATTCCCAAATAAGTTGCAAAGTGATATGTGAAATGACCAAAATGCCCTTTCGGGGCATAGTTTGGTCTTAAACTATAAACCACACATATACTTGATATCCTACTGATATAACATCATAAATAAACCATATTTACAGAATTTTTATGACCATGACATCAGTTCACTTGAAAGCTCCTTTTACAAGTCGTAAAATGACCAAAACGCCCTTTTGGGGTGTAACTTGATTTTAAAACCATAACGGGCATACATGTTGATATCATACTGATATTACAACATGTTTTAAATATACTAGAATATGGAACTTGTATACGACTCATCCGGTTACCCGGTTTCGCTTATATACGTACGGTTAATCCTACATGACTAGTTTACGTAGTTTAATCGAAACGGGTTTAACCATATCATTTTTATATCAAAATCCAGAATGTAATATGTTTACCTATATTAAACAAGTTTTAGTACTTGTCGGGTTTAAACAACATTCTATTCCGGTCATCGCTTAATCTAGCGTTTAGTACCGTACATATCTTTTTAAGCTAGCCGGTCCGAGTCTATGTTGTAGATAGTACCTGTTAGCATTCTAATTGGTTAATAATACTATCATTCCAGACTAAAGCCTCCCGGTATATTGATATCTAAGCTTACTTTCTTGATTATCGGCTGAGTTATTATTTTTATTGAAGAATTAGCTCAGGGTAAATACTTTTAGCCTATTTTCCCTATACGGGCTTGGGATATGGTATAATAATATCGCTTGGTCGGGTATGGGATCATGTTGTCGAATTGTGATTTAACTAAATCTTCATAACCCGTTTTATTCTATTTTGTTTGATAACTTAAACATTGGGGGTTAACTCGACCGTGTCTGGGATATCCTTGGCTCATTTAAGTTACTAATGGCCACGCCCTTAAGCGCGGGGTGTAGGCATACACCTGTCAAATGCTAATGCAAATAAATATTAAATCCCATCAGTGGATTATTTAAGTGGTGTGTCGGTTAATCAGATTATTTGGTTTCTGCACCGGACCCCATATGTATTGACAAACATGTAAAACTGTAAACAAGGTTATTTTGAACTATCCCAAGTTATTTATAAAATGTGCCAAGTGCACTTAAACTATTTTTGAAAGATTTTAAAAATGTGTCGGTTATTATTATTTACCAGTGTAAACGTATTTTCAAAAGATTAAGTTACAGGTTTCAACACGTAATAGGCCGGGAGCTGCTTGGTAGTGACATAAGAGGATCTTGCAAGTCCTTAGTTGCCCGAAGTCTGTTGAACAAATACATTGTATGTATTTGTTTTGATCCGCCCGTGGATCTTTTATTACAAGCCATATATTTATTATTCGAACTTTGAACATTCGGTTTGTAATGATATTTTATATCCAAGACTTCCGCTGTGTTGTGTTTGTTTGGTTATGATGTTATCAACTACGTCACGATATTCCCCATCCGGGCCCACCGGGTTACACGTGGAAATAGGGGTGTGACATATACATGCTAAGATACGTAATACATGATTTGTATACTTGGAACATTCTTATGTGATATGCTTGTCATTAACTTCGTACGAGCCTCCCTTAACATGCATAGCGCTATAGGAGTAACGCACCGCCCGTATTCTTAAGGTTATGTTAAGTAAACTATTTTGAGGTGACTCTAGAGGATTGACTTGTATATTCGCATGCCATGTTTACATTAATCTAGTATACTATTTTGCCATGTGGATTCGTTTAAAAGTTTTCTATACTTATGGTATACTAAACTTGTGTATTCACCAATGCTTTTGCGTTGAACTATACTTTCTAACATGTTGCAGGTTGAGGATGTTGACTGTGACGAACTTAGTAGGGACGACGTAGAAACACATTTAGAAACTACTAGGTTTAATGTTGTATTATTGTTAAGCATGTTGTATTGAAATTCCAATGTTGTACTTGAATTTCCTATGTTGTATTTTGAATTTCCATGTTGTAATCGACAATCTGAATCATGAAATGAAATCAGTTTTGAACTTAATTATTGTCATAGTAGTGTTATGATGTCTCGACCAATCTATTTCGTCTCACTCCGATGATTCCTCCATCGGTTGGGGTGTGACACTAATCAAATATTTAAAGATTGTTAAAAAATTGGCAAATGCTTTCGATTCTTTTAGCATAACACAAGTAACCAGAGAGGAAATTACAGGGGGAAATGCCTTGGCAAATTTGGAATCAGCCCTAAAAATTCCAGAAGATATACAAATACCTATTATTCACATTCTCTTTCCTGCTATAGAGGAGAATGATGTAATGGAGGTAATGAAAGATACTACAACAACATCCAGTGATTCTTATTAAGATTAAGGATCATGGATCCTTCCGATCATGAAGTTTATCCAGAATGGAGAAATCCCCACAGGAGAGAATCCTAGAGCCTTCAGGATTAAGGTATCTTAGTTTACTATAATAAATAACACTCTATATAAAAGGTCTTTTGCAGGTTCCTATTTGCGAGGCATTGAGGATCTAAAATCCAAGAAGTTTTGAAGGATTTCCATGAAGGAGACTGCGGAAATCATACAGGGGCAGAGCATTACTCTTTAGAATTCTTAGGACATGTTACTTCCGGCTCACCATGAAGAAAGATGCAGTAGACTATGCAAGGAATTGTGATGCTTGCCAAAGACACATCAATATCTTAAACCAGCCAGCAGAACCATTGTATCCTATAATTTCCTCTTGGCCATTCATGAAGTGGGGGATGGATATAGTAGGTAAGCTCCCTAAGTCACTAGGTGGAAAAGTTATGCTAGGCATGACCGACAACTTCTCTAAATGGGTAGACGTTGAAGCTTATGTTCAAGTTAGAGAAAAGGAAGTTATATCCTTTATTAAAAGAAACATTATTACTAGATTTGGAATTCCATGTGACAATGGATCCTAGTTTATTGGGAATGGGACTACTAATTTTCTGACAGTTGGGGGATCAAGATGATAACATCCACACAAGTTCATCCACAAGCGAATGGCCAGGCAGAGTCAAGTAACAAGATTATCATCAACAACCTGAAGAAGAAACTTGGATCCAAAAAAGGAAAGTTGGCTGAAGAGCTGCCGTATGTCCTTTGGACTGATAGAACAACTCCAAAGAATGCCACAGGCCAGACTCCCTTCTTCCTGGTCTATGGAACTGAGGCAGTGATCCCTATAGAAATGGTGGTTCCAACAGTCAGAACAAGCATCCGTGATCCTTAGACAAATGATGAAAATCTAATGCAAGACTTAGATACAGTTGATGAGCTTAGAGATTTACCAAAGATCAAAATGGCCAATCAGCAAAGGATGGCTGGGGCATACAATAAGAATGTCAGGATCAGAGGATTTTTCAAATTGGAGACTTGGTGTAAGGAAAGCATTTCAGAATACTACAAACCCATACTATGGAAAGTTGGCACCTAAGTGGGAAGGCCCATATCCGATAGAAGCAGAGGCTGGAAAGGGGGCATACAGTCTACTAACCATGGAAGGTGATCTCTTACCAATGGCCTGGAATGCTATTCATCTCAGGAAATATTTTATGTGATAAGGATCAAGGATCCTTAATGGATTCAGGATCCTCACATCGGTAACATCTTACCTTAAAGTTTTCTCTACTTTATATATTTTCTTTGTTATGAGGAAAGGATGTTGAGATATTTAACATCCACTTTCACCAGGTTTTAAGTTTTTACAGAAGCCTTTGCCGTTAGTTGCATCAACAGAGGCGTCAGGGGTTGGCCACCTCTCTCTCACGTTTAAGGTATCTAATACCTTCTATGGTTTAAAGGTTTTCACCTTTCATACGAATTGGGTTTTAACACTTCGCTAGTAGCGCACAACTATGCAAGTATGGTTCGAGGCAATGGGACCAATACACGCTTAGTGGCTGATAATTTCATTGATGTTGGCCATATGTAAGATCTCAAGTATAAGGGTAGACGTACCATACATCCGTTATCCTAAGGTTTCTAACATTTTCATGTTAGCTAAGGTTTCTAATGTTTTCACGTTAGCTAAGGTTTCTAATGTTTTCACGTTAGCTAAGGTTTCTAACGATTTCACGTTAGTTAAGGTTTTGGCATTTTCATGTCACTTTAGTGGGCTTGTCCCCATTTTGGCCTAGACCCCAGAATCCTTTGGGCTTGTCCCTAGTTATCAAGGGCTTGTCCCCAGTTCTTTTGGGCTTGTACCCAGTCTTATGGGCTTGTCCCCAATTTATTTGGCTTAGTCCCAACTTGATCTCAACAGGTTTTGGAGCTTTAAAAAGGATCAACGATCCTTAAAGTCTAACTGATAGTAACTGCTTTGTTTATACAAGGGTAATTCTCAAGGATATAAAATCCTAACTTGGATTTTCTGGTATGCCTTATCCTTATTCTTATATATCTTATTGACTTCATCCTAAACCGTATCACTAAGGATCTTTGATTATATTCATGTATGTAATCAGGTTTTTTTCTAAAATTGTTATGAACAAGAGTTGACAAATTTTTAACAACCTAAATTTATCTAATTTTTTATAAGATAAAACTGATGACTTTCACAAACAATCTATTTGAATGTGGAAACACAAACATATCAAATAAACTTTAAAAAACAAATAAACAACACTGGATATAGTTTATAATCAAAAGATTAAAATTTTATTAAAACCAGTAAAGGTTACCAAAATGATCAACCCGGATTTCCACCAGCAATCCGTGGCCCATCCACTCGGGTTGATGTAGGGTGTTACTAATCGTTTCAAGTGCAGGAAAGTTAGAAGTGAAGGGTGTTAAAGGCTTCATCCTTCACAAACAGAAGGGCCCATCCACCTTTTCCACCCTCCATATTGTCTTAAGGATCGGTGATCCTTATTCTAAAAACTATTGTTCAGAATCATTACAAATTTAATTGTTCACCAAAAAACATCAAAAACAACATAAAAAAGTGGGCTCAGGTCTAGGCATCAACATGCTTCATCGGCCAATGGTGCGGTCTCCACCGCTGCTTCATTACCTTCACCTCCAGTTCCACTAGCTCCATCATCCTTAGCCCCGCTTGAACCAACCTCAAGCACCTTCATTGGCTTCGGCTCCACTTCTCCACCCAGCTAAAGAAGGCTCTGCTTCTAGGGGGGCACGTCCCAGGCTGACTTGTGAAAGTCAGGATCAGCAGCCTCTTGAGCCATCATGATCCTCGCCTGAAGAATGGCACAAGCAGCACAGACCTTGGCCTCATCGGTCCTACCATAGCAGCTTCACGGACGCCTACCTCAGCGAAGAGTAGCTGTTCCTACAAGCCCTTAACCTCTTTCTCCAGATTGGAGATCGTTTTATCTTTAATAACAGTAATGGAGCAAAAGCCAGCCAGGTTCTCTTCTTCTTCTTCAGCCAGGTTCTTGTCATGATGGGCCTTCAAGCAGATGAAGCTCTACAAATCAAAACACTAGTCAGAATAAAGGATCCTTCAAAACATGTAAAATTCACAATTGTGGATCAAGGATCCTTACCTCGGTGACGAACTCATGGAGTTGCTTCTCAACCCCGAAGGCATCCTGCTCAGGTTACATGGGCTTCTTCCTCTTGGATCCAGCCTTAGCCATGGTCGTCACAGTCTTGGGCTCAGGAAGGCTTTGGCCTTTGGCCAGCTCCTTCTTGATGGATCAAGGGGAGATGGTGTTGTCGATATCGTCCAGACCGAACTTGGAGGCTAATTTGCTGGTAGACCTTTGAGCGCCTACACTATAAACAAACAGATAAGTATTCTTGTTTCATACATTTTATCAAATATCAAATCACAATATACAAACATATACAAGTACTTACTTGACATTATGTAGGATGTGGAGGTGTTCTCTTCAAAATCCTTACTTGAACTTTCTCATGACAGAATCACGTGCCCAGAAAGCAACAACTCTCTCTGGTGTCCCGGGAAGATTGGCAAGGCAGCTGGAACTGGTTACTACAAACAAAGAAAAGGATAAGTCAATAACAGTAATAATATTTTCTGCAGCAGTTATCTAGGAATCCTATATCCTACCCTTCAAGATCCTCTTCTTGGGAAAACCATCCCATGGGGAATAGAATCCCTTCTTACAAAGAAGAATTGATTCTTCCATGAGGAATCGTTTTGAGTGGTCTTGAGGATGGGGAGAGGCTGATAAGGTTTGGCCTTGAACAGGAAACGATGAGAGTCGTGGGTAACTAGAGCAGAAAGAGTGAAGTGTAGCCCTTCAGTTCTGATAATTTCTTCGATGGTGTAAAAGACCCTCCAGAGCATTCGCATAGCCTGACTGTAGCTAATGCCAATGAGAGTGAATAACCTATGGGTGAGATCGGGAAAAGGGTAGGAGTAGCCAAGGAGGAATGGCAGGGCTGGAAAATACACCCAAATGGATGAAATGGCATCACTTTTCATCGAAGAATCGAATGGTCGGAATACGGCATCCGGTGGGAAACAGGGGAACAGACCCTCAATCTCAGGATCGGTAAACTTGCAGAGCTCCAAGGAAGGATTCATTAACATGTTCTGACTTTGGGGCACATCATCCTTCTCCGGGCTTTTACCGGGTGAGGATCGAGTGGAAATCTTTTCCATTATCGAAGAGGGGAAGATGTAGAATTTCAGAAAAGAAAAGAATAGAGAGAGAGAGAGAGAGATAACTGAATTAGCTCTGGAATGGAGTTATAAGGAAGGATCTTCTGATCTTTAAAGGCACTTGAGGAGTTATCTCTAAACCTATATTTCGAATTGATGGTTATAACCAGTCCTATTATTGATGTCAGGATGTGTAACGGCTAGTTACATGCAACAACGGCTAGTCCGGATGTAACGGCAATATGGCAGCTGTGATCCTTATCACAACTGCCATATTGGGGGCAATTGTTAGGGTATAGGTTTTATTAATTATAGATCATGTATCCTGAAGCGTTGCCTAGATCAATTATCCTTATTGGATGGTGGAGGGACTCAAAGGATAAAGGATCCTTAACATTACTTATGATTTCTAACAATTGTTCTCTATGTTCTCTAATGTTCGTATGCAGGTTATGGATGAGTGGACTAAGTCTCAGCTGGAATCTCGGGCATAATTCGTTTAAGATGCTGCATGTGATGAAATCGATTAACAGTCATGGAGCTTGAACGTAGTCTTCCTTGGATTTCGGAGTTAGTTGTTGCTTAATTCAAAAAGGGTTGATCAAGTGTTAGATAGAACAATTACGGTTACACACACACACAGACTCGCATATATTGCAAACCAAAGCTCTCAACACACTTAGCATCAGATTGTACCACACTTGATCAACATCCCAAAGTTGTAATCTTTTTTGTTCAATATAGTTGATAATGATAGTTTTCACTATCCGAGGTTTTTATGTCGGCGATTCACTAGTGATCACAGGTTTTTCATCGTATAAATCATCGTGTTAATATTTTCATTAATCAAGCCAAGCCATTTTATCATTGTTCAACACCTAAGCACTCTACCTCACTTTACAAATTTGGTTACATTATGCTTAATCAGATTTTTAACCAAAACAGAATCTAAGTTATCAGATTAAAATGACTCAGATTGACACCCGGTTAATAAGAACATGTCACATAATCAATTTTTAATATAAAAACTAATAGAATCTAAGTTATCAGATTAAAATGACTCGTATTAAAATGACTCAGACTGAAACTAAGTTAATAAGAACATGTCACATAATCAATTTATAGTAAATGATTATGTTTTTTGAATGGCATATGTTACATTGCTTCTACTCCTATTTATAAAATATACCAATAAATACTAAATTACATCAATGTCAGGATTTGAACTCTAGTATTTTTTAAGAGACAAGTGTCTCTACCATCCAATCAAAACTGAAATAACACTAAATAATGGTGGTTTTGTTTTATTTTGTATAATAACAAATAAATAATCACTAATCCTTCTAATATAATGAATTGATATATAGATTATTATATAACAGTAATAACAATAATGATTCTTGTTCGGTTTTGAGTCTGCTTTTAATTAATTTTGGCTTTACATTGCTTTATCTTTTTCTATTTGTATTTTTCTTCTCTTTAAATATACCCTTTAATATAATTTATCACATGGTTTAATATTTCATCCGTCCAATATTGTAGAACAAATTATATTATACATACCTACAATTATAAGATCTATCTACAGTAGCAAGTAGGTTTTCTTTATTTTTTATTTTATTATTTCTTTGTCATCTTTTGACTTCTTTTTTTTTTTTCATTTTTTTTTTTCATTTTTTTTATTTTTTTTCAATTTTTTGACTTTTTCTTTTTTTTTACATTTAATTTTTAACTTTTAGCATTCATGCTTACAACTCTTCAGCTTTTTAAACACTTTGTAATTGAGTTTTGCGTACATTTTTTATAAATACCTACAATTATAAGATCTATCTACAGATACCTACAATTATAAGATCTATCTACAGTAGCAAGTAGGTTTTCTTTATTTTTTATTTTATTATTTCTTTGTCATCTTTTGACTTCTTTTTTTGTTTCATTTTATTTTTTTATTTTTTTTCAATTTTTTGACTTTTTCTTTTTTTTTACATTTAATTTTTAACTTTTAGCATTCATGCTTACAACTCTTCAGTTTTTAAACACTTTGTAATTGAGTTTTGCGTACAATTTTTATAAATACCTACAATTATAAGATCTATCTACAGTAGCAAGTAGTTTTTCTTTATTTTTTATTTTGTTATTTCTTTTGTCATCTTTTGACTTCTTCTTTTTTTGTTTCATTTTATTTTATTTTTTTTCAATTTTTTGACATTTTCTTTTTTTTTTTACATTTAATTTTTAACTTTTAGCATTCATGCTTACAACCCTTCAGCTTTTTAAATACTTTGTAATTGAGTTTCGCGTACATTTTTTATGTGTATGTCAGTATAAATTTAAGTTTTCCACGTTTCGCCGTCTTTTTTTTTAAATCAGTTGGGTCAAATATAATACTTTTTTCGTTTCGTACCATTCTTTAACTTAATAAAACATTATAAATTAAAAGGAGTCAAGTCAAATATAATACAAATTCAAGTTACTTTACGTTTCAATGCCGCCACAACATGTCGTACCGTTCTTTAACTTAATAAGACATTATATTCTTATAAATTCAAGTTGATTTATGTTTCAACGTCAATTTCTTCCAAAATATAAGTCAGGGTTAAATATAATACGTTTTTATGCTTATTTTTATACACGTTTTCTGCTGGTCTATATTCTAACGTAAACTTTGTTTGGGAACACTGGCGAAGCTTGAGATTTCTGACCCCGAAGTCACCACTCAACAACATGACTTTTGATATTGCTCAATTATAATTATATTAAACTTCAAAATGCAAAAAGAAAGAAAAAAAAAGAAACCGGGTTGGGGCTAACGCTCATTTCCACGAATAGCATGGTCGAACCTAGTATTATACCATAAAAATTATAAACCGGGGGTCGAAAACACATATATCTAAAAAGTTCTATATGAAAACTACATGCTGGACACTACTGAGCGAAAAGTTTGGGGGGCCGGGCACCCCCGGCCTCTCACTAGGCTACACCAATGTTCGGAAACAAGTCTGGTAAAATATAGTATGTTTTCATTAGACAAGTATAAATCCAAGTTACTTTATAGTTAGACCCCGCCGCAACGCGTAGGATGATTTACTAGTTGTTGACATTTTCAACTATAAATAATATATATTTGTAGGGTGAGGTTATTGTAAAAATTTTTTTAGAAGTATAAGAAGTATTTTAAACCTTTAGATCTTATAGTTAATGATTGAGATAAAAAAAGGCTTAAAATGTAAATTATGTTTTATTTTTTAACTAATTTGACTAGATTAAGAGGTAATAATGTCTTTTGTTTAGAGTAAATTGTCATTTTAGTCCTTGAGATTTAACCCAAAATGCCACTTTAGTCCAAATATTTTTTTTCTACCATTTAGTTCAAATAGTTTTTATATCTGTCATTTTGATCCCTGACTTTTATCATTTTTTGTCATTTTCATCCACCACCACCTATCACAACCAACCTCATCACAACCTTCTATCATCGGCACCACTTACCTGCATCGTCACCACCCACCCACCCCACAACCATCACCACCCACCATTTCCACAAAACCGCCTACTTTTCCGCCACCACATCGTCAACCAACACCACCGCCATCACCGTAAACCAGCAATCATTGCCATCATCTTCACTGTAAATCGGCACACCACCATCCCCATGCCATCGCACCTGCAAAAAAATGAGGTTTGACCAAAATACCCCTAAGTTAACTGACTTTTTTAACGGAGTTAGTGAGTTGGATGAAAATGGTTAAAAATGACAAAAAGCCAGGGACTAAAATGGCAGGAAAAAAACTATTTGGACTTAAATGACAAGAAAAAAACTATTTGGACTAAAGTGGCATTTTAGGTCAAACCTCAAGGACTAAAATGACAATTTACTCTTTTGTTTAAATAAAGAAACTGTCATCATCCTTAATGCATATGCAAGTTCCCTCGGCTTTTGTAAACGTCAATAACTTTTTATACGTAACTTTTTTAAAAAGAAAATTACACCATAATAATGAGAGTTTTTTATCTTTAATATGAGCACCATATTGCTATACTTATATAGGAAAAATTTACGTTTCAATCGAATGTTTTAGTCTATGGTGTTTTGTCTATGTTCATACAATGGTGTTTTAATTGTATTGTGATTCAAGGCATGATGTTTTAAGCATCTAGAAACATTGTATTGTGATTCAAGTTATGATGTTAACATCTGAAATCTGGAAACATTGTATTGTGATTCAAGTCATGGTGTTTTAACATCTGGAATAACAATACAATGATCCCCAGATGGTGTTAAAACACCATAACTTGAATAGCAATACAATCATTCCAGATGTTAAAACACCATGACTGTATTACGATTCAAGTTGTGGTGTTTTTAGAATCCGTATGGTGTTTTATTCTTGTAAAGGTAACAAAAAAAACATTTCAGATGTTAAAACACCATGATTAATTATTAATACGTAAAAAAAGAATTATCTCCTAAAATAACTCCTAAATCAGTTACAATCTATTTTATAATTAAATTGGTCTTTGAAGTTAATTACCGTATTACCCTTAATCCATAAAATTAAATAATGTCATGTGTCGTCTCCATAATATTTAGCACACTTCTCACAAACTTCACCCTTTTTTATAGGAAACTGAACCCACATCAGTATACAACAAAACTTAATCTACAAATATTTGGGCGAACACAACATCATATATGAGTACGAGAATATCAGAAGCCAAGGGGCATTTGGCTCATTAACTTTGATGAATTTTCCTTCATCAAGTGACGATGGTTTAAACCTTATTATAAGTATTTAGATGATGTAGAATTAAGAAATTTGTATCGCAACTCTAAAAACAAGAACAATGAACATTTGTGATAACTTGGTTGTTCAATAAGAACAAACTAAAGGTTTGATTGTGATGCTCATTATATTTATTTTGATCCTTATATAAGGGTTTAAGATATAATCTTACATTTAAGCAATTTTAAGGTAAATACACTCATAAGATTCGATTCACCTGGGAACCACCCTTAGTTGTGAGAACTTACGAACCATCGGTGGAAATCCTATATTCCATGCGCGTTTTTCAACCAAAAATTTTCACAAACGTAGATGAACATTTAAATAAGACATCTGTAAAAAAAATTGCGGAGCTGGCATTAATTCGACATGTAAATTTTCCTTACATCGGGGTAAATATGTTTTGCAACATAAATGACGTCACTCGTAAATTTATTTTACAATGATATAAATTTACGCAACAGATTTTGAAAAAACTTTTTGTCGCCTAGTTGTCTCGGTTCTCTTAACCCAAGGTGGTTCTCGTTTTATCCTATCCCTACATTGATATTAGTAATTATATTTTATATTTGCTTTTTGGTGCATTTGAACTTATATATGGTAATATCTTTTGGTCCTTAATACACAAACGAACACGAACAAGGCCTTTTTCCTGTTCGTTCGTTAGGAAATGATGTGTTCACGAACGGTTCATGAACACTTACCGAACGAGATTTTCTAGTTTGTGTTTGTTCATTAAGGATATGAACATGTTCACGAAGGTTCATGATCACAAATAAATTGGCGAAGGAAGCAATGCTGGAACTTGCTGTCTTAATAGTGGAATGGAGGTCGATGTATTCATCGATATGAATAATGAGGAAGTAAAGAGGATCAGTGTAAAAACAAGGTAAGAATAGGGTTTCATGTTATAATTGCTAGGATAATAAAATAAATAATATAAAAATTCTTTCAAGAATAACATAAATAAAGGAAAATGAATGACCGTGTTTTGGTCAAAAATCAGTATAAGGATAATGTAACCAAACTTTGAATGTGAGGTTGAGTGCTTGTGTAATTAATGATTGAGCGATCAAGTGAGTAATGTAAATAACAATGAACTCGAATATTTGAATGAGGAAAAAGCCCTTGATCAATGTATGATCTCCGGAATAAAAAACATCGGGTGATGGAAACTACCGATCACCAAATGTATATCAAAGAATCGTCAGAGAATTCTAGTACAACTTCAGAAGATAACAAGCTCAGTACAATGTTTGTAATTTTTGTGTTTGTGAGAGAATATCAGTGTACTCGGGTCAAGTAATGTGTGTGTTATGAGCTTTGTTATCCCCTTTATCAAATTAGAAAAATTCTAGCTAACAAACTATCCGCTAATCTTGCAAGCTTTCCACGTTCACTTTCAACGGTCACCACTTCATTTGCACGTGCTAGAATTAGAGCATATTCCTCGATATTCCAGCATTGACTATGTCTATATCGTTTAGAACCTGCATACAAATACCAATTACATAATAGAACAATTGTTGTTAACATAAACTAAGATAAGAATCCTTGATCCTCAGACTCCCTGCATCATCTATTAAGGATAAGTGATTCAGGTCAAATATCAGGATAAATGATCCAAACTCATTAGAATTTAGCCCCTAACAATTGCCCCCAAATATGACGGATATGAAGGTAATTAGATTCGTCATGTTTCTGTTGAAAGCTAACTAGCCGTTGCACAAATAACTAGCCGCTGCGAACCCTAACGTCAACGATGTGATAGGCTATAACCATCATTGCGATATATGAAGGAGATAAGATCAAGAACTCATTTAAAGATCAGTGAACCTCTTTTAAAATATCTATCCCGGAAGCACAACAGGTATTCTTTCTCTCTTTTATCTTCCATCTTTTCCACTTCTTAACCTTCATGTTCGCAAAAGCCAAAACCTGTTAGCCAATCCTTCCTCGGGAGCTCTGTAAGTTCACCGACCCGGAGATTGACGGCTTGCGTCCCTGTTTTCCTTCGACAGCGGTGCTCAGGCCATATGATGCTCGATGAAGAGCGATGCTATGTCCCCTATGTGCGCATGCTTTCCTTCTTGGCTATTCATACCCTTTCCCTAGCTTTACCTAAGGATTCTTTACCCTTACCGGCATGAGTTATTCTCAAGCCATACCAATGTTGTGGAGGGTGCTGTTCACGATTGAGCATCTTATCAGTGATGAAGGAATCTACTTCACCCTTTGCGAGCTTTCTTACCTTTACAGCCTTGTAAGTCATGGTTCCCATCGGTTCTTATTGAAGGCCAAGCCTCACCAATAGCTTCCCATCCTCAAGCCCACTCAAATGGTTCCACATGGAAGAATCAGTTCTTCTTTGTGCGAAGGACTCTATTCCTGAAGGGAATAGTCTACCCAAGAAGTTAGCACTACAAAGGGTCTCTTACTCACTGCTAACTTGTGTTTTCTCTATATGCATGAAGTGACCAATTTCGTCTACCTTGCCAATTCTCCCAGAACTAAAGAAAGAGTTGCTCTGTTTTGGACCCTGGATTCAACACTCAGGACATTCAAGCCATACATAAAGGATCCTGAAACCAACAATTCCACCTCCTACACAATGTCAAGTAAGTTTTCTATTTGCAAATAACAAGTTTTCTTTGAGGCATGAAATATATATATATATATATATATATAAGAAAATGAATAGAAAACTTATCTCTTTCCCATAATGTAGGCGCTCAAAAGTCCACCAACAAGTCCATCAGCAAGTTTGCTTTGGAGGATGTGGACAGCTTCATCTCTCCTCGGTCCGTCAAGAAAGAATCAGGCAAAGGATCAAGCCTCCCAGAGCCAAAGCCTACCGCTCCCAGGGCTTGAGCTGGGTCAAAAAGGAAGAAGCCTACCGAGCCTGTTGATGACCTCCCTCAGCTAGCAAATCTATGACTTCTGAGGTAAGGATCACTTACGATTAGATTGTAATATTCTTATTAGGATCACTTATCCTTGTCGTCATTCTTGCAGAAAATAGCCCAAATCCAAGCCGTGCTAACCAAACGCCTATCTGATGCTGAGGACACCATCGCAAACCTCCGTACCTTCCTAGCCGCCAAGGACAAAAAGATCTCCCAACTGGAGAAGGAGGTCAATGGCTTGGAGAAATGGATCATCACGAAAGAAATCCAGGCTAACAAAGTCAGGATGGAGGATGCTGATGAAGCTAAGGTTTGTGCAGCTCAAGCCATTCATGGAGCCAGGATCAAGATCGTCCAGCAAGCCTTGGATCCTTCATTTGACAGTCTGAATGGGATCTTCCCGGCTGGAAGGTGAGGCTAGTGGAGTTGGAGGAGAGGTGGAGCCGGAGCTTGATGAGGTGCCTGTTTTGGTCAAAAATCACAATACGGATAATGTAACCAAATCTGATTTGTGAGGTTAGATTCTTGGTTAAATGAATAAGCGTATGAACAAATATTAAAGGTAAGTGACCATGAAGACAATGATTTGTACGAGGAAAAAGCCCTTGATCAAGAGTTGATCTCCGGCATAAAAAACCTCGGGTGATGGAAACTACCGATCACCAACTATATTGAACCAGAAAGATTACAACTTTGGATGGCAACAAGCTCGATACAATGATTTCCTAACGTGAAAGTGTGTGTTTTGCCAGTTGAGTTGCAGTATGCGAGAGTGTGTTTGTCTGTTTCTATCATGAGCTTGTTTACCCCTTTTAGAATTAAAATTATCTAGCTAACAAACTATCCAAAAATCCATGCAAGCTTCACACGTTCTCCCTCAATGGTCATTGCTTTTTCTGCACGTGATTCATTCAGCATATTCCTCCGATATTCCCGTGTTGACTTAGTTCACTTTACACCTGCAGATGTAAACTAAATGCACAAGGAACAATTGTTAAAAACATTAACATTAGTAAGGATCCTTGATCCTTAGACTCCTGTATTATCCGTTAAGGATCCGTGATCCAGGCCCAGTCTCAGGATGGATGATCCTTAGCATAAAATCCATGCCCTAACAATTGCCCCCAAAATATGAGGAATTAATGGTAACTAGATGAGTCATATTTTTGTTGATTCTGGACTACTCCCTACCTAAAACCTAGCCGTTACAATCGGACTAGCCGTTGCTCTGATGATGTCAGCGATAAGACCTTCCCTGCAACAATCATCATTATATATAGGTTAGAGATAGGGATGAAGATATTCATTTAAATCCAAGATCTCCTTTCTTTAAATCCTCATTCGAAGATCTATCAGGTAATATCTCTTTCCTCTTCTCTTGAATTTCTGTTTCAATCCTCTTTTCTTTCTTGTGCATCATGACCAAAACCATGATCCGTTCCTCACCACACAAGGATCAAGGGAAAAAACAGTCCTCCCAAAAGCCATAAACCTTTTGAAAGAACCTTCGCAAGAACTTTGCCGGTTCACTGATCCTGAGATCGAACAGATGCACCCCTGTTTTTCGGAGGGTGCTATTTTTAGGCCTTTGATTCTTCAATGAAGAGTGATTTCATATCATCCACATGGTGTGTTTTTCCTGCTACTCCTTTTCAAATAGGCTTTACCTACCCTTTTCCAGCTTTCACCGAGAGCTTTTTCACCTTTACTGGCCTGTGCTACATCCAGGGCATGCCTATGCTCTAGAGGGTTCTTTATACCCTTGAACAAATCATCGCTAGAGAGGGCATAGAGCTTCGTCTTGCTGGACTCAATCACCTGTTCAATCTGGTTAGCCACGGGTCTCACCGATTCCTCTTCAAAGCCAAGCCTCAACAACCCCACCCTATACTCAAAATTAGCAAAAATGATTCCCACTGGAGAAGTCAATTCTTCTTCATCAGGAGGGATTCCATTACCAACGGGGATCATCTTACCAAAAAGTGGAACGTAGAGGGTAGGATGTAGGATTTATAAGATCGCTCCATAGAAAATTTGATATTTTAATCCTAGGATATCTGATCCTTCATTTTTATGCAGTGACTAACATCAACACCTCGAAAGACTTTGCTACCACCGCTGAGAGAGTTGCTGCTTTTTGGCTCTAGACTCAACTGTTAGAACATTCCATCCCAAGATCAAAGATTTAGAAGAAACAACATCAGCCTCATACACCATGTTAAGTAAGTGTGCATGTACATATAAATTCAATTATTTAGTATGAAATAAAAAAATGAATACTTATCTGAGTTCTATGTTTGTAGGCGCAGCTAAATCTTCATCAAAATCAGCCACTAGGTTCGGCATGGGAGATGTCGAAGGTATTATATCTCTCCGATCCATCAAGAAAGAGCTGGCCACAGGCCCAAGCCAAGTCGGGACCGGAGCACCACCAGCAAAGCTAAACCTGGAGCCAAGAGGAAGAAGCCAAATGCACCATCCAGTGACGTCCCTGGGATTGAACAGCAGATCCACGACTTTATCTCCGAGGTAAGGATCATGGATCCTTCTTCTAAAAATATTTGAATGTCATGAATTCTAACAATTTCCTCTTAACAGAAACTTGTTGAGATCCAAACCATCCAGAGCAAGCGTCTTGCCAAGGCTGAGGAAACGGTGGCTAATCATTGTGCCATCGGTGCTGCCATGGAGAAGAAAATCGCGCAGCTGGAGAAGGAGAATGGTCGCTTGGAGAAGCATATCCTGGTGGGTGAAATCCAAGCCAACAAGGATCGGCTGGAGGTCACAGAAGAGGCCAAGTTGTCCGCTGCCATCGTGATTCTAAAAGCCAGACTCAAGATGGCAAAGGAGGCTACGGATCCTTCCTTCGACAGGGCTGAATGGGATACTGCTAGCTGGAGGCAAAGGCTGAAGGAGCTTGGGGATGAGGATGAGCTGGAGGAGACACTCACGCTAGAGGCTATCCCAAGTGGCACTAATGATCCTGAGGAGGCAGCGGCTGGTGGTAGCGGTGCAGGTGATGAAGCAGCAAAGGAGTAGGCTGCATCAATGGGAAATGATGGAAATTTCTAGACGTGGCCGGAGCCCATTTTTTATGTCTTTTGGTTGTTGGTGTTTTTATTTGAACAGCGATGGTTTGTACTTAAACAATAGTTTTTAGGATTAAGGATCACCGATCCTTCAGACAATAGGGGGTAACAAAGGTGGATGGACCCTTCTGTTTGTGGAGGATGAAGCCCTTGATGCCCCTCGCCTTTATTTTACTGCACTTTATGAACCGTTAGCATGGACTCCCTTTGCCAACCCAAGTAGACGGGCCATGTTTTGCTGGTAGAAGCTTGGGTAGGCAATTTTGATAATTTTTTTAAGGTTTTTTTTAAATAAATAAAACTTAAGCTTTTGACTATGTTTCTTTCTTGATTCGATTATCACTGTAGTTGTACTTGTTAGGAAAATTCAGATTTAGGAATTCACATGATCAAGTTAAATATTTGTCAAAGCATGTTTAGTTTGAAAAGGTTAAACAATACATGATCAAGGGTCACATAGGCTCTCGTCGAAGATTGAGGATAATATCCAAAGACAAAAAAAGGCTCAGTAAAGGATCATACCAGTGAATCCAAGTTAGGATTCTTTATCCTTAACACTTACAATCACAACAACACGGAATAAAAATTAGTAGAACTGTAGAATCCAGGATCCTTATTTGTTAAGCTTCAGGAACCTGCCATAACGTACGACTTGGGACTAAGCCAATCATCAATTGAATGACTCATTAGTAACTGGGGGCAAGCCCAAATAACTAGGGACAAGCCCAAAATAACTGGGGACAAGCCCAAATAACTAGGGACAAGCCCAAATAACTAGGGACAAGCCCAAATAACTGGTGTAAACTGGAGTATGGCCCAAACTGGCATCTATCCAATCGTGAGCGACATGAAAATGTCGAAACCTTAGCTAACATGAAAACGTTAGAAACCTTAGGAACGGATGTATGGTACGTCTACCATTATACTTAGGATCCTACATATAGCCAACAACAATGAAATTGTCAGCCCCTAAAGTGGGTACTGGTCCCATTGCCTAGAACTATACTTGGATAACGTGCGCTGCTGGCGGGGTGTTGAAACCCAATTCGTGTGAAAGGTGAAAACCTTTAAACCTTAGAAGGTATTGGATACCTTAAACTAGGGACAAGCCCAAAGTCTTGGAGAGGTGGCCAACCTCTTGATCCTTTGTAATAACTTCTGCAAAACTTAAAGCTTGAGAAGGTTGAATGTTGAAAATTCAACACCCTCACTTTATAATAAATAATAAGAAGTATAATAAGAATGAAAGCATTAGTAAAATGTTACCGAATCAAGAATCACATATCCTTTGAGGATCCTTTACATAAAATACTTTTTTAGATGGATAGCATTCCACGCTCTTGGTAGAAGGTCACCATCCATAGTTTGCAAACGATATGCCCCCTTTCCAGCTTCGGCTTCGATAAGATAGGGGCCTTCCCATTTTGGTGCCAATTTGCCATCAGAAGGATTCGTGGTATTCTGGAATGCTTTCCTCGATACCATGTCACCAACTTGAAATTTTCTTACTCGGACATTCTTGTTATAAGCACCAGCCATCCTTTGCTTATAACTAGCCAACTTTATTCTTTCCAAGTCTCTAAGTTCCTCCATGGTCCCAAGTCTTTATCTAGAGTCTCAGCATTTGCCTCCGGATCACGGATGCTTGTTCTGGCTGTAGGGACTACCATTTCTGTAGGGATCACTGCCTCAGCTCCAAAGACCAAAGAGAAAGGAGTCTGACCTGTAGCATTCTTGGGAGTTGTTCTGTCTGCCCATAGAACATATGGCAGCTCTTCAGCCCATTTCCCCTTCTTTAACCCAAGCTTTTTCTTCAGATTGTTGATGATGATCTTGTTAGATGATTCCGCCTGGCCATTATCTTATGGGTGGACTGGTGTTGATGTTATCATCCTAATCCCCCAGCTGTCACAAAAGTTAGTAGTACGGCTCCTAATAAATTGGGATCCGTTATCACAAAAAATTTCAGAAGGAATACCAAATCTAGTATAATATTTCTTTTAATAAAGGATATGACTTCCTTTTCTCTATCCATTTGGAGAAGTAGTCTGTCATAGCCAACATGAACACTTTTCCTCCTGGTGCCTTGGGAAGTTTACCCACTATATCCATTTCCCATCTCATAAATGGCCAAGAGGAGGATATAGGATGCAGAGGTTCTGCCGGTTGATGAAGGATATTACTATGTCTCTGGCAAGCATCGCATTTCTTCGCGTATTCTACAACATAATTCTTCATCGTAGGCCAATAATATCCTGTTCTAAGGATCCTTGAAAATAGTGCTCTGCCCCCAGTGTGATTCCCACAGTCTCCTTCGTGAAAATCCTTCAGGACTTCTTGTATCTCAGGATCCTCAATGCACCTTAGATAGGGTCCTGCAAGAGATTTTTTATATAACATGTTATTTATAATGGTAAACTGGGATACCTTAATCCTGAATGCTCTTGGATCTTCCCGCGTAAGGACTTCTCCATTCTGAATGTATTTCAAAATTGGAAGGATCCAGGATCCTGAATTCGACTGCATATCATCATTGGGAACAACTGCAGCACCATCCATTATTTCCATTGTTTCATTCTCCTCAATTGAAGGAGTTAGTACGTGGATAATAGGTATCTTCACATCCTCATGCATCTTCAATGAGGATCCAAGGTTAGCTAGAGCATCGGCTTCTACATTCTCTTCCCTAGGTACCTGTGTTACACTGAAAAAAGCAAAAGAATCTGCCATTTTCCTGACTATCTCTAAATATTTGATTAGTTTTTCGCCTTTAATAGCATAGGATCCGTTATAATGATTAGTAATCAATAAAGAATCTACAAATACTTGAAGATACCTGATCCTCATATTTTTAGCTAGTTGCAAACCTGCTATCAAGGCTTCAAATTCCGCCTCATTATTAGTGGTCTGAAACTCACACGCTATAGATTGGGGTATAATGTCCCCCTGTGGAGATTTTAGTAGTAAGTCTAGTCTAGTTCCTTTGACATTCGAGGCTCCATCTGTGAAGACTGTCCAAGGATCCTTGGTCTCCTCAAGTTGTTGCACTTCTAGTTCAGCTTCCCTTGGTAGATCACTATTGAAATCAACCACAAAGTCAGCCAAAGCTTGGGATTTAATAGCAGTTTTGGGCTCGTACTTAATGTCATATGCACTAAGTTTAACAGCCCATTTTGCCATTCTTCCCGACATCTCTGGTTTCCTGAGAACATTCTTAATAGGAAAGTTAGTTTTAACAACAATAGTATGAGTTTCAAAATAATGTCTTAGTTTAGTAGAATCCATGATTAGAGCAAGAATTAGCTTCTCTAAATGAGAATACCAGGCCTCAGCTTCAAGTAGACTTTTACTTACATGGTATACCGGATGTTGTTGGCCTTCGTGACTTAACTAGGACCGCACTTACCGCTTTACCTGAAACGGCTAAGTATAATGTAACACCCCAAAAACATCGTAGCGGAAATACAAACGTAATGGTGACGGAAGTTGGTGCCCATAAATATCTTGTTGATCGATGCATTGTTAATGTTGGACATTCAACTTAATTAAAACATAGTTTTTAAAACATAAAGTTTAAAAGTACGTCACAACCTCACCATAGTTAAGTTGTTTTGATCCTTATGGATCTTATTACATAGGTCCCAAAGTTTTAAAAGTTTGTCCAAAAACATTCATAAAACAACCATGCATCAACAACCACAAGATACGCCATAATTCCCGAAGCCATGCTTAAGTACCTGAAGAACACGTTAAAATCAAGTTCGCGCAAAGTGCCCGCAATGGGTCACCTAAGGTGCCAACCTTATGAACAATATATATATCCTACTATAATGATAAAACTTAATATAACACGTTGTACGAATCCCCGACGTCCCACCGAAACGTAAGCCTAATCCCGATACTTACTTTCTTGAGACCGGGCCAATTCGTTACAACTTTAGATTTAAACATTTTAAATACACACGGTCGTTCTATCACAATACACCGTAAAATCCCCGTTTCATCCCCGAAACGCATATATCATTATTCCAAAAATCCGTTTCATCCCGAAACATATTTATATCCAAAACCATGTTTTTTCTCCAAAAACATATCACATAATTTCCAAATCATATTTTCCATGAAAATATATTTATAGTTTAATCAAAGGCATATTTTATACGAAAACGTATACTTATCCTTTTAAGGCGTGTTCTTCCCCCAAAACATATACAAAACAGTAAAAAAGGGGGTTTAGTGACACTCACCTTTTGGTGCGTATTTAAAATAGCGTGATCCCACAATTTGATTCTACACGTCCTAACATACGTAGGCACGATTTAATAATCAATATATTACAAAATTCCTAAGTTTCTCCAATACTTAGAATTTTCACATAACTTTGAGATTTTCTCGAAAAGTCATTATTTTGATTATGTTGGCATATTAATATATATATGAGTTCATATATATATATATTTTTAAGATGTTTACGACTTGAACGATTTTATTGGTGACCTTAATGTTTTATCCGTTACACTCCCGTTTATAAGTATTATATATCTACGATTTGCGCGTCGTAATATATATATATACATAAACGTGCACATATTAACAATATCGTAACACACGAAAACTCATTAACTTATACACTTTATCATTTTTAAAGCATGTGTACATGAAATAACTCACTAAGTTAACCTATGTATCAATTTTCATGCTCGACAAATAAATTACACATTTTGACGCGATTTCACCGATTCTACCGTTTTAAACATACAAGCGTACATGCATAGTCTTAATTTCCGCTATCATGTCAACACTTATCATATTATCATATACACATATTTAAATCACATAACACATTTAAACACATAAGGTTCACCCATGAACAACCCATTATAGTGTATGTTGAAAAATGCGTATTTTAGTGATTCGGTAACGTTTTCGGGTGCCGAAAGTCACGTATGACTAGCCAAACACCAAATAAACTAAATATAAGTTAATATACTTATATTTATACTAAAAATATCAGTTTATTTACTGATTTAAAACAGGTTCATAAAAACCCTTTTAAAAAGGCAATTTTTACCTTTTTTACGGCATAGTTTTGCGTCAAACGTTACCCTAACCATCCGAACTCAAAACGACTTCAAATTTTATCACAATACATGTTATATACTGAATAAAATTATGGTTATAATCAGATTAGTGCAGTTTTTGGGTAACACACATAACTCATGCGATTTTACACATTTTACAACTTTTTAAGCACATAGTACTACATGCAAAGCTAGTATACTTTATATCAAAGTTCCATACCACTTTTATACATGAGATAACCTTATTTTTAAGGTTTATTTACTGATCTAAAACCATTTTATTATAACATGATTAAATCCTCATTTTATGTACATACATGCACATGCATGACTAGGTGCAAGCACTTAATGCACAAACATCATGTTTTCATCATTTTGTATGAACTAACATGCACCCAACATGTATTTATTTCATGTTCATACATTCAAGAACACCATCTTCATATAAACATCATCATCATCAAATCATTGGACATAAATGCATGTATCATGTTCTTGCATATTTAAGACCTAACAACAAAATTTGGTATGTATGCATATACATATATATATGCACGGCTCACATACATATATACATAAGATTTCAAAGTTCAACTTTTCATATACATGCATTCATCTTTTCAAATCACATCACTTTCATTTGGAAACTTCTGAACATGCATACATCATATCTTCATGAATATCATCAGTCAAAAACATTCAAAATCAAAACTCAATCTCTACACACATGTACATACGGCTATATGAACACACACACACATCACCATTTTCATTTTATACAAAAAAAACCCATTTGATAGCGTTTTCAACTTAGTGACTAAACCCAAGAACATGAGAAACTTCTATCATCACCAACATCCTTAAGATTCATGAACAAGATTTTTAAAGTGAATCTTATACCTTCAAGTTTTGATGGATTTTGAATGGTGGTTGATGATATGAAGCTTGATTGTTGCTTGAAACACCCTTAAATCTTCAAACAAGCTTGGAAACACCTTGTAACACTTATGGATTCTCAAGAACTTAACAAAAATTGAAAGTGATGGTGTTCTTAAGGGGGTTTCGGCGAGAGCAAGCAAGGAGAGAGAGAGAGAGAGTGATTTTTGAATTTGGTTTGTGTTGGATTTGGTGAGATTTGGAAGATTTTATAAAAGGTGCGATCATCACTTGCAATTTCCCATGCTTACAAGTGTTAGAGAGAGGAGAGAGAGAGTGTATTATTGGCTGCCACCACCTCATATACACACACATACATCCGTATATATATACATATATATATATATATATATATATATATAAGTTGTAGGTTAAAAACTGGTATTTAAGTGGATACCGGGTGTTTTATCTAGCGTTTAACTACGTTTTAACGCGTGTTAAATTATTTTCAGTGCTCTATAAAAATAACACACCAAAATATTACTAATCAATATTTTATTTGCCAGGACCAGTTACGTTGTCGGTAATTGGCAATATGTGCGCTGTGTTGCGCAGTAGGGATTTTAATTGTTTTAATTTATTTTTATCATTCTATAAAAATAAACTTGTCAAATTATTACTATAATAATTATTCGTTGCACTGAACTGGCTGTGTTGACAGTATTTTGTCAGATACGCGCAGTATCGCGCAGTACGCGTTTAAACTTGAAAAATAGAGTTTCTTAGCGTTTTAAATTATTTTTCCTCACGATTATGATTAAATATATTATTTAACTCATAACGGTTTAGGGATTTTAACATTATTTGGCAGTTACCAACGTTCGTTTCGCATTTTAATCGTTACGCGATGAGCGTTTATCTTAATATTGCCAACGTAATTTTCATCAAACTTTGGATTTACCAACACATCAAATACCATATATAAACATCATAAATATTCAAATACGGCCTTTTATTCATTGATGTCACGTGTTACATTTGTACGGGACAACCTAAATAGCCGGGTGTCACATATAATGACAAGGGCTCTCCATTTTCTGGTTTCATCAAAGCCGGTGCTGAGGATAGGTAATCCTTGAGAGCTTGTACAGCAGCTTCTTGCTTTTCAGTCCACTCGAATTTATTATTCTTCCTCAGAATGTCATAGAAATCCTTGCATCTTTCTGAGGATTTTGAGATGAATCTATTCAAGGCGGCAATTCTTCCCGTCAATCTTTGTATATCCTTGGCATTGGCAGGACACTTGATGGTCACTAAAGCCTTGATCTATTCTGGACTTGCTTCAATTCCTCTCTTGGTCACCATATATCCTAAAAATTTTCCAGCTTTGACCCCGAAATGGCATTTAGAGGGGTTTAATTTCATATTGTACTGGTCAAGAACATTGAATGCTTCTTCGAGATCCCTCAGGTGATTCTCAGCTTTCTTAGACTTGACCACCATATCATCTATGTATACTTCCATTGTGTGTCCAAGTTGCTCCTTGAACATCATATCTACCAGTCTTTGGTATGTAGCACCTGCATTTCTTAAACCAAAGGGCATAGAAATATAACAATATATGCCGGTGGGTGTCATGAATGCAGTATCCTCTTGATCAGATGGTTCCATCTGAATTTGCTGAAATCCAGATGAAGCATCCATAAAAGTTAACAATTCATGACTCGCCGTAGCATGCACCATGGAGTCAATGTGGGGTAAAGGGAAAGGATCATTGGGACATGCCTTATTCAAATCAGTAAAATCGACACACACCCTCCACTTTCCATTTTTCTTTTGAACAACAACCACATTGTCTAACCATCTTGGATACTTGACTTCTCTGATCATACCTGCCCTTAGTAACTTGTCTACCTCTTCTTGGATAATTGCATTTCTTTTCGGTGCAAACTTCCTCCTCTTTTGGTGAATTGGCCTGAAGGACCTATCAATACCAAGCTTATGAGTAATGACATCCTTTTTAAATACCTGTAATATCTTCATACTTCCAAGCGAAGGTAGAATTTCTGTGTTTCAGGAAGGATATTAGATCCTGCTCTATGCTCTGCTGGATCCCGGATCCTATATACACCTTGGATTCAGGATCCTCAGGAACTAAGAGTATATCCTTGACGTCTTGTTCTCTTGCCTTCATGACGTCTCTTGGAGGTGCTTTAACTGCTATGCTTCCCTGGACTTAGAAGCTGGTTTCATCGAGGAAGTGTAGCAATTCTTTGCCTCCTGCTGATCACTTTCTATCTTGACTATCCCCCATGGACTTGGAAGCTTGACACATTGGTGGTATGTTGATGGGACCGCCTTCATGTCATGTATCCATGGCCTGCCAAGGATAACATTACAGCAAGATAAGAAATCTATTACACAAAAGTTTTGGATAGAATTCACTCCCTTTATGTAAATTGGGAGTTTCATGTACCCCCATGTATTCTTGGTTTCTCAACTGAATCCCACGAGCACCGATGATCTTGGAATGATCTCGGATTCAGGAATGTTCATCTTTTTGAGGACATCCAACTGAATTATGTTCACTGAACTACCTCAATCAATAAGGATCCTGCAAACAAAATGGTTAGAAATAAACAAATTAATGACAAGACCATCATGATGAGGATCGTGAATGTTTACGCGATCCTTCTCATCAAAGGATATCACTTTTTGCTGCGTTAGGGTAGATGTTCAGACTAGTCTCTTCCCATTCTCCATCTTTGTTTCCTTAGCATGCCTTTTAGCCACTGAAAATGAGGTTCCACAGATATCAGAACCATCAGAAATAAAGTTAATGATCTGAGCATCCGAAGGCGGAGAAGGAGCTCTTTCGGGAACTTTCTCAGTATCCTGGGTCCTTGAACGTTTCCTTCCTAGTAATTCCTTCAAATATCCTTTGCTAAGAAGATAGCCAATTTCCTTCCTCAACGCTATACACTCATCAGTAAGGTGGCCAAAATCCTCATGATAAGCGCACCATTTGGACTTGTCTTTGTTGGCTGTGGCCTTCTCATTTTTTCTAGGCCATCTGGCTTTATCACCTAGATTCTGCATAGCAAGGATTAGTTCATGATTATCAACAGAAAAACAATACTCAGATATAGGAGGGTAATCCTCATCGTCTTCGTCTTTTTCAACTGCATTCACATTGTGATTGTCATCTTTAGAGTATAACTTGGATCGATTATTCTTAAAGAACGATCCTTGTTTTTCCTGTTTCGAGGATGTTGAGAGCCTCTCCTGGATCCTTTTGTCATCTTCTAAACGAATAAATCTCAGTGCCCTGTTCCTCACTTCTTCTAAATTCCTGCAAGGTGTCATTACAAGGTCATCATAGAATGAGGAATCCTTAAGCAATCCCATTTTGAATGCCTCCACAGCAGTGGCAATATCCAAATTAGGAATTTCTAAGGATTCTCGACTGAACTTAGTTATGTAATCTCTTAATGATTCATCACGCCCTTGGGTTATTCTATATAGATCACTGGTTAACCGTTCAAAGGTTCTACTACATGAAAATTGGTTATTGAACAAATTAACTAGATGAGAAAATGAAGTAATTAAGTAAGGGGGAAGACTTAGCAGCCATTTAAGTGCCAATCCAGTGAGTGTGGACCCGAAGCCCTTGCAAAGGCAGGCTTCCTTTAACCTTTCTGTAATGGGATTGATCTCCATTCTTTCCCGATATTGTGCTACATGCTCCTCCGGATCAGTTGTACCATCGTACAGCTTCATATTGGGGGTTTGAAAGCGTTTTGGTATCTCAGCGTTGCATATAGGAGGTGCAAAACGAGACACCCTGTGACTTCCATCCGAGATCTTAGGAATGGGCTTAACCACTCCTGGGATGCTGGATATCATATCCTTACGTTTTTGGAGCTCCCGTGCCATAGCCTGATTGATACCTGTATCCTACATGGAACCATAGTTAGTGCCAAAATATGTATTGACATTGTTACCTCCTGATTGGTTTGGAAGTGGTATGCCAGAAGTATATCCAAGGGTGGACGCTTCAGGTGTAACAGTTGGACCAGATGAAGAAATACTCTGCATAGGGATGAAATCCCCTTTGTGAACTTCGGAATCCTTGAATATCTGACTTCTTGAAGATCCTTGATCCTGAAAGACATTGGGTACCGGATACATGGGTGCTGAAGGTCTCGGAAGATACTCCAGGGATCCTTGAACCTGGGACCCTTGATGCTGGAAGTAAGATACTTTAGGTGGCACCGTCTCCAAGTATCCTCCCAAACTGAGGTAGGATCCTTGATGCTGATATGAGGATCCCTGAGGCTGGAATGGGGATCCATAAGGTTGGCAATGAGATGCTTGTTGTTGCGTCATTGCCAATGATCCATGCTGTAATCCTGAGGATCCTTGATACTGAACACCAGACGCCTTGGAATGCTGAACGGTTGTTGCTGGAGTGGCGAAATCCAATGACCTGGGCATCAATGGAGAATGATCCTCCGCTGAACTTTTCTGTTTCTTGATTTCATCAATTTCATGAAGGATCCTCTGGTTAGTTTTGTCCTGTTGTTCCATGTATCCTTTTATCTGCAAAATCAAAGTAGACAGATCATTGTTAGTAGGTGCAGAGGATGAAACAGTGGAAGCCTTTGAGAAAACTGGTGTTGGTTTCTTCTGAGCATTATCAGCACTCCTCGCTGGTGCAGGGGGAATGGGAGGCAATGATGCACAAGTTTGAGATGAGGTAACCGCCGGCATAGCACTTGAAGCAGATCTCCCTTGAGAAGCCATATGATTGATGGAATTGAATAGAAACTAATGGAATTAATAAGGTTTTTAGAATTGAAGCACCGATTGCCCCATGGTGGGCGCCAAACTTTTTTGGTCAAAAATCACAATAAGGATAATGTAACCAAATCTGATTTGTGAGGTTAGATGCTTGGTTAAATGAAAAAGCGTTATGAACAAATATTAAAGGTAAGTGACAATAAAGACAATGATTTGTACGAGGAAAAAGCCCTTGATCAAGAGTTGATCTCCGGCATAAAAAACCTCGGGTGATGGAAACTACCGATCACCAACTATATTGAACCAGAAAGATTACAACTTTGGATGGCAACAAGCTCGATACAATGATTTCCTAACGTGAAAGTGTATGTTTTGCAAGTTGAGTTGCAGTATGCGAGAGTGTGTTCGTCTCTTTCTATCATGAGCTTGTTTACCCCGGGAGAATTAAAAATATCTAGCTAACAAACTATCTGAAATCCATGCAAGCTTCACACGTTCTCCCTCAACGGTCATTGCTTTTTCTGCACGTGCTTCATTCAGCATATTCCTCCGATTTTCCCGTGTTGACTTAGTTCACTTTATACCTGCAGATGTAAACTAAATGCACAAGGAACATTTGTTAAAAACATAAACATTAGTAAGGATCCTTGATGTTTTTATTTGAACAATAATGGCCTGTAATTAAACAGTAGTTTTTAGGGTTAAGGATCATTGATCCTTTGAACCATAGTGGGTGACAAAGGTGGATGGGTCCTTCTGTTTGTGGAGGATGAAGCCTTTGATACCCCTCGTCTTTAATTTCCTGCACTTATCGAACTGTTAGTATGGACACCCTTTACCAACCCAGGTGGACGGGCCACATTTTGTTGGTAGAAACTTGGGCTGGCAATTTTGACAACCTTTCAAAGGGTTTATAAATAAATAAAACTTAATCTTTTGACTATCTTTGGTATTGTGCATTTCGTTTTATGCTTGAAATTTTGGTATGTTAAATTCCTGTCGGTTAATTTTACTAAACTTGGAAAATCTCAAGTTGTTGAAAAGAATTTTAAATGTTTAACATAATAAAATCCTCAAAAGGCTGAACATTATATAACGAAGGGTCATATATTCTCAAACCAAAGGTTGAGGGTAACTAGACAAAAAATAAAGTAAGAATAAATCATACAAGAAAATCCAAGTTAGGATTCTATATCCCTAAAACTTACAATTGCATTGAAAAAGTAGAAAAAATAGTCTAAAGATGAGGATCCAGGATCCTTACTTGTAAAGCTTTGAGAGCCTGTATTAATATACGACTTGGGATTAAGGCAAACATCTATTGAATGAGTCATTAGTAACTGGGGACAAGCCCAATAAGCTGGGGACAAGCCTAATAAACTGGGGACAAGCCCAACAAACTAGGGACAATCCCAAATAAATGATAAAACTTGAGCTAGCATGAAAACGTTAGAAACCTTAGGATTCTGGTGTATGGCCCATACTGGCGACTGACCAATCATACGTGACATGAAAATGCCAAAACCTTAGCTAACGTGAAAATGTTCGAAACCTTAGGAACGGATATATGGTACGTCTACCATTATATTTAGGGTCCTACATATAGCCAACAACAATGAAATTGTCAGCCCCTAAAGCGGGTACTGGTCCCATTGCCTTGAACTATACTTGGACAACGCGCGCTACTGGTGGGGTGTTGAAACCCAATTCGTATGAAAGGTGAAAACCTTTAAACCTTAGAAGGTAATGGATACCTTAATCTTTGGACAAGCCCAATAACCTCGGAGAGGTGGCCAACCTCTTGATCCTTTATCAATAGTGTAATAACTTCTGCAAAAACTTAAAACTTGATAAAATGGGGTGTTAAGGATGTAACACCCTTCTCTTATAATGAATAATAAATATAATATGATAGAAAGTATCGGAAGAACATTACCAAAACAAGGATCTTATATCTTTTGAAGATCCTTTATCCTGAACTAAATACTTGAATAACTAAAGATCCTCGATCCTTTCTACATAAAGTATCTCTTTAAATGAACATCAAGCTCTTGGTAGAAGGCCACCATCCATTGTTAGCAAACGATATGCCCCCTTTCCAGTTTCAGCTTCAATTAGATATAGGACTTCCCACTTTGGTGCTAACTTGCCATCAGCAGGATTCGTTGTATTCTGAAATGCTTTCCTCAACACAAATCACCAACTTGAAATATTCTAACCCTGACATTCTTGTTATAAGCACCATCCATTCTCTGCTGATAGACAACCAACCTTATCCTTGCCATGTCTCGAAGTTCTTCCACTGTATCTAGGTCTTAGGTCAGAGTCTCAGCATTTGCTTCAGGATCACGAATGCTTGTTCTGGCTGTAGGGACTACCATTTCTGTAGGGATCAGTTCTTCAGCTCCAAAGACCAGGGAAAAGGGAGTTTGACCCGTAGCATTCTTAGGAGTTGTCCTATGTGCCCATAAGACATATGGTAACTCTTCACCTCATTTGCCTTTCTTGGATCCAAGCTTTTTCTTCAAGTTGTTGATGATGATTTTGTTGGATAATTCTGCCTGACCATTAGCTTGTTGGTGGACTGGTGTTGATGTTATCATCCTAATCCCCCAAACTGTCACAAAAGTTAGTAGTATGACTCCTAATAAACTGGGATCCGTTGTTACAAACAATTTCGGAAGGAATTCCAAATCTAGTAATAATATTTCTTTTAATAAAGGATATGACTTCCTTTTCACTGACTTGGGCAAATGCTTCTGCTTCTATCCACTTAGAGAAATAGTCTGTCATAGCTAGCATGAACACATTTCCTCCTGGTACCTTGGGAAGCTTGCCCACTATATCCATTCCTCATCTCATGAATGGCCAGGAAGAGGCTATAGGATGTAGAGGTTCTACTGGTTGATGAAGAAGGTTACTATGTCTTTGGCAAGCATCACATTTCCTTGTGTATTCGACAACATCCTTCTTCATTGTAGGCCAGTAATATCCTGTTCTGAGGATCCTTGAAAATAGTGCTATGCCCCTAGTATGATTTCTACAGTCTCCTTCATGAAAGTCCTTCAAGACTTCTTGGATCTTAGGATCCTCAAAGCACCGTAGATAGGGACCTGCAATAGACCTTTTATATAGCATGTTATTCAATATGGTAAATTGAGATACCTTGACCTTCAAGGCTCTTAGTTTTTCCTCAATGGGAATTTCCCCTTTCTAAATATAGTTCAGAATTGGAGGGATCCATGATCCTGGAGTGGACTGTGCATCATCACCAGGTACAATTGTAGTATCCTCCACTATCTCCATGGCTTCTTATTCCTCAATTGCAGGAGACATGTTGGGATCAAACCCTAACAAAGGAACAGATGATATCAAAGCCAAATACACTATACGAGCTTTGGTCAAACTATCAGTGGTTACAACCACTGATCAACCTTTACACTACTTTCCCTAAACATCTATTCCTATCATCTGATAGTTCAAGAAGCAAAGGTCTGATAGAAGAATCAAGATCAGAGGATAGAGATCATAGCTTAGCATAGTTTTTATCTTATTCAATGTAACAGTGCTATGCACTGATAGTAGTATTAGAGCAGTGTTTTAGTTAGTTACATTTTGTTAGCTTTCACTATCAACCATGATGTCACAAAAGATGCTCAGTGGTTAGATAGTTAGTATAAATAGGTGATCGTTGTAACAACTAAAATTCGTCTTCCTGAAAAATATCATTTCACACTTTATCTTCTTCATTCTTACTATCAAACGGTTGTAATTGGCTAAGGGGGAGTTTGTGAATCACATGCAAGTTTATCAACTTGAAAGCATAATGGTGATGAAAACAAACGACCAATTGCTTGTAGTAAAAGTTTTCCATTAATTCCACTGCATTTCTTTCTAATTCAATCCATTTTCCATTGTTAGAAACAAAAACTACAAGTAATTCAAACTTAGATCCTGACAATTGGTATCAGAGGTTGGTCAATCGATTTTGATTTAACCGTCAAATTGATTTGAATAGATCAGCTCTTTGTGCTAATTCGTTTGATAGTTTTACTTGAATGCAGAGTTTTATTGCTACAAAAGTTTTTAAAACACAAATCTGTTGTAAACAAGAGAAATGGCACAAAACACACTGGAATCCAATATTTGATCCATGTTCAAACCACCTATGTTGAATCGAAATGAATATTTTATTTGGCAACATAGGATGGGTCATATGCTCGCCCAACAGAACACCAGATGTTGGAGATCCGTTGTGTTTGGACCTCATATACCCATGGTTCCAAGCATAGAGGATCCCCACACTCAAGTCCCTAAGAAACTTGAAAATTACTCTGAACAGGATTTCCTCAAGATTGAGTTGGATGCTAAGGCCTTTAGCATCGTTGCTCCGGCCTTGCCCAATGAGATTTATGCAGGATTACTTCATTGTAATAGTGCTAAAGAGTTATGGGATGCTCTTTAAGAGCAGTTCGGTGGTACTGAAGAGGTAATAGAGAATAATAAAGATGTTTTAAACCAACAGTATGAAAAATTTTGCCACGTTAAGGGTGAATCATTAACCCGACAGTTCGAAAGATATAGCTGTCTTATCAGTGAGCTCAAATTGGTAAATGTGGAACTCCCAAATTCGACTATCAATAGTCGTTTCTTTAGATCCTTACCTGAGAAATGGGAGACTGTAGCTTATGTCACTCGAACAGCTATTGGTTACAAGGACATGACCTTGACACAACTTCATGGACGACTCCTCACTTATGAGAGAGAGTTGAACCAGAAAAAGAAGTTGCAATAGTCAGGGAAAATGACTGATGATTATACTCCAGGAAACACTGCTTTGTATAGTCATGAGGAGGGGTCTAGCTGTGGAAAGGATCAGAGTTATGATCATTACATTAACATAACATCTGTAAACAATTTCAGCTCTGATCCTAGTACACCCAATTTTTCTTTTGCTGGAAACTGTGAAAGCCAGACCTCTGACAATTTGTCTTTTGAAATGAATGACCTACAACATTTTGAACCTACTGACCTTGAAGAGATGGACATTTTGCATCAGCTGGCACTTTTGAGTGTTAGAGCAAGTAAATTCTACAAAAGAACTAGTAGAAGATTTCCAGGATTGCATGGGGGGGGGTTAAAAGTGGGGTTGGATAAGTCCAAAATTAAATGCTATAAATGTAACAAGATTGGTCACTTTGCCAGAGAATGCATATCACAATCTGCAGGACCAATTGTAACACATCCTGGCAACAGACCTCAAAACACTGTCCAATATTCCCAATTTATCCTTGCACCTCAAACGCAAAATACTGCACATTTTGAACATCCCGTTGCTACGGTTCCTGTCCATTATGTTCAAGCACCTCTACCAAAGATTCAATATGTTCAAGCACCACCTCAAGTACATGTGCAGCAAATGCCACAAGTTACTCAACCAGTCAACCTACTCAAAACCATTGCTACACAGCAGAGGTTAATCAACAAAGCTTTTTCACTCAAGGTTTTGTTGATTGGAGTAGTTTGCCTAAGGATATAACAGATGAAAACTTTGCTCTCATAGCCAAAAATGATTTTGAAAATGAAAATATATGTTTAATGGCTTTGTAGACCATTGTTGAAGGTAATGAATCTGTGGAGCAGGAGTTAAAGTCTGATGTGTTTGATTGTTGTGAACCATTGGTTACACCAGTGGTTGAAGTAAATGTTGTTGATGTTGAAAAAGACCCTCTATCTGACCCATGGGATGAGCATGTGAGTGAAGAAGAGTGTGATTGTGCTCTCATGGCTGCTTCGAAGGTATCACCTCAGATCCTAAAAGTTCTATGTTCTGACAAATGCATTATTGATTTTGCAAACATAAAACAGGTGAATGAAAACCTGACAAACAAAATTTTAGAAGATGAACTCAATTTTGAAAAACTTGTTAAAGAGTTAAAAACAAAGTTAAGTGAAAAAGATTCTGAAATGAGTAGCCTGAGGCATGAATCAAGCATAACCAAAGACTAGCTCCAAACCATGATAGAAAAATACCAGGTTTGCAAACAGGAGCTTGAAACTACGCAAATCACTTGTGAAAAATGGGTAGAGTCTTGTAAAGGTTAAGAGCTTATGCTTGATGCTCAAATCAAGAGCAACATAAAGTTTGGAATAGGATTTAGAGATTATGATCAGACTTATGAAAATGTTGCAAAAATTGATTCTGATCTGGTTGAAATAGTCCCAACAAACTTGGCTGGTGAAGAAATTAAGATCACATATAAAAATGGAAACAAAATCACTCTTGAAAAACCAGAGGTTTCAGCAAAAGAAAAAGAAATTAAAAAATATCAGTTTAACCAACCTGGTCAAATGAATGTGATATTTTAGAAAATTTCAAGCCAATGGACTTTTCAACCACTGATGGTATAAAAGCACCAAAAGCACTGGTGATCAATATCAAAGACTTGCCAGCAGAGGTTACAACCACTGCTCTCAAAAAGTCTAATAGGAAAGGAAAGAAAAGGTTAAATACTTGTTTTGTGAATTTTGTGAAAAGAGAAATCATGTGGCTGCAGTTTGTTTCTTTTTAAAAGCCTATGATATAAACAAAACTTGTGTTATACCCAGATCTCCTAGATGCACCATTTGCAACAAAACAAATCACATGACCCAATAGTGTGCCTATCTCAAAATCTATCATCAAAAAGTAAAAGAGATTAGAGCAAAAGCTCTTGAAAGAGAAAGTTCAAGCTTTCCTGAAAACAAAACAAAACAGAATATTGAGTCAATTGAAATATCTGTCACAGAAGCTTTAAAGCAAACCACTGTTCACAGAGAAATTCAAGTGACAGATGCATCTCCATCAAACCAGTTTCCAAGAGGTAAAAGCCAGCCTAAATCTCAAAAGGTGCCTATGGTTTATGAGACTTATAAAAAGCCCTCTAAGCCAAGGGTAAATAGGCATCCTCATGGTTACCAACAGTTGGTAGACAGTGGTTCCAAGTAGTGGTTACAAAAACCTGATCTAACCATTGCTTAGTCATCTGCGCTTAAGTCTGGATCATCTGAATACCCATCCAAAGCCATTCTGGCTTTGGAAACTCACCAAAACTAATTATTTCAAAAAACATGTGTAGGGAGCTTCTACTTGCCTTGATAGTCTTTGGTATGTAGATAGTGGAGGCTCCAGGCACATGACAGGATGTAAAGCCCTGCTCGAAGATTTCAAAGCTCATGGAGGGGGTGATATATCCTTTGGAAATAATTCAAAAGGGAAGGTGTTAGGGTCAGGGCATGTGTCAGCTGGAAAACTCAAGTTTGAAAATGTGAATCTCATTATAATCTAAAATTCAATCTTCTGAGTGTCTCACAAATGAGTGATAAGGGTTATGGTCCTTCTTCACAAAGGAAACTTGTCAGATAGTAGGCCCAGAGGTTGTTAAAAAGATTAATCAAATTATTCCAGAGAGCAAAGCACAACTTACTGCTAATAGGGTAGGAAATGTGTATGTGGTTGAGATGGTAAAAGATAATCCTATGTCAAATGCTTGTTTGTTCTCAGTTGCTTCAAGCAAAGAAACAGAATTATGGCATAAAAGACTAGGTCACACAAATCTAAAACCCATCTCCACTTCTAAAAACAAAGTCTTGTCAGAGGTTTGCCACACAAACAATTTACTCGTGAAGAACATTGTGTTTCCTGTTTAAAAGGTAAACAACATAAAAGTTCTTACAAGTCAATTGAAGAATCTAAAACAAGTCAGTGCTTACAGTTACTTCATATGGACTTGTTTGGACCTGTGAAAATTCTGAGCTTAAAACACAAAAGGTATTGTCTGGTGATAGTTGATCATTTTTCCAGGTTCACATGGACTTTCTTTTTACACTCTAAGGATGAAACAGTGAACATTTTGCAAAACTTTGTTAAACAAGTTGAAAAGCAATTTGATCTTCTTGTAAAAATCTTTAGGAGTGACAATGGGACAGAGTTTAGGAACAAAGAGTTGGATGTCTTCTGTGAGTGAAAAGGGATTGTTAGGCAATATAGCATCCCTAGAACTCCAGAACAAAATGGGGTTGTTTAAAGGAAAAACAGAACTTTGATTGAATCAGCAAGAACTATGCTAGCAGATTCTGGGATACTCAACCACTGCCAAAGCCTATAGAGTTTTTAACTCTAGGACAAAGTGTGTTGAAGAAACTCTGAATGTGAAGTTCAATGAACTCTCATCTTTGAAAATCCCAGCAAATCCTGCTGAATTGTTTGATCTATCCAAATTTACATTTGAAGATGTTTCTGTCAAGACTAACCATGCAGGTACCTCACAATCATCAAATCAAGAGCAAGGATATGATTGCATTCTTCCTAATTTCAAAATCAATCCTTCAGGCAGAGGCGCAGATGTTAGTAGCAATAGTGAAAGCTCTGCTAGGTCAACAGTGGTTAATACTCAAACCTCTACCAGCTCTCAAAACCAAACATCTGTTGATACAATTCCACAACAAATGGACAAAAGTCAACCTACTTTCACATCCATTCCACTAATTCCTCCACCACCATTCCAATCAGAGGCTGGACCATCAAATTCACCAACAGAGGGTAGCTCAGATGATACACATTTGCAAGCTTCACCTCAAAATGCTATTGTCCCATATCAAGGTGATTTGTTTTTCCTCAAAAGCCATCCTGTGGATCAAGTTATTGGCAACATCAATGAAGGAGTGCTCACCAGAAGCCAATCCCAAAACATTTGTCTTTTTGCTGGTTTTCTATCACTCACACAACATGTCAAGTACCAAGAGGCACTAAAAGACAATAGTTGGGTAGAGTGTCACACCCCAACGATGGCGGAAACATCGGAGTGACACGAACGAGATTGCTCATTACTCATAAATTCTAATTGGTGACAATATTTAAATAAAATCCATATTTCATTCATAGTAACTTTGTTATACAATACAAGAATTTTCAAATACAACAATAACAAAGGCAAAATTTGATACAACATTTTGTAAACCTAACGTCGTCTAAGCATCATCTCTACTCCAATTTCATGGCAAAGCTTCATCAACCTGTAACATGTTAAAAATACGAGTTCAATGCAAAGGCAAAGGCGAGTACACAAGTTTTGGTGATACATAGCATAAGTATAAAAGTGTAACTCGAATCCACATGGTAATTGTAAGCAAGGTTCATACTAATCATGCAATACTAGATCGTACCCTGAGTTTCAACAAAAGTTTTACGAGATCGAGCTTCCCTTTTCACAAAAGCGACAAGACTAGAATGAGCATAATAATTTTAACATAACCACGACGGGTGGTGTGCTACTCCTATAGCGCTATATATGATAAGTTGGGCTAGCTAAGTTAATGATCAGGCAACTAAAAACGAGCATGTATCTAGGCATAACAAGTATTCATGTATAAGGATTGAGCATGTAAAGCATGAGTTTGTGGTATGTGCATTTCGATAGATAAACATGCTACAACCCAAAAGTGATTTAAAACGGTAAGTGGGTCGAGTGTAATCATGGTTTTAGTTGGGACTTTTCTACAAGTCAAGTCCGTGAAAGAGGTTAATTGCGGGATGAACGCCGAGTTATCCTACAAGAGGAAACGAGGGCGTATAAGTAACGAGTTTGACGGAGGATTGAGAGTATTAGGAAAATGTAAAGGATAAAATATGAGAAAGTATTGTAGCATGAAAATAATCACTAGACATAGCACTTGTTAACGACAATATAGCAAATCCCTAAGGATTGAATGTGTTTTTATAGGTTCAAGACCTATTAGGATATGACAATGAACTACATACATTAGTGATGAAACTTACTAACTTGACGGATGATTCATTAGTCATTATCAAGATTTCGGTTTCTAGGGTTTATTATAGTAGTTCATAAATTTAGCTATATAATCATATAGGAGGTGGGAGGATGAACCATCCACTTTGGAACCTTTTGATGTCATGTAAGTCAAATAGGAGGTGGGAGGATTAACCATCCACTTTGAGACCTCGAGTAGTGTTCACCGCTACACAAGTTACCATCGGTAACAAGGAGGGTACAAGAAAAATAACATTAACAAGAATGACAAGAATAATAACTTAGAATAATAGTGAAATCATCAAGTAATGTGTGGTCTCAAGTTTAAGGATAGTCCAAGCTAACCATGGTGGACACACATGAACAAGTACAAGAACTTGCGTCACTTATGAGCTTAAAGCTCCATGAAAAAAGAAAGTTTGTGAGGATAAATCCTCTATTTTGAATGTCTCAACCTTGTTTTTTAGCCTAACCAATCAAAAAAGTGTTGTAAGCATTCGGACATAGGTTTGAGATGGGATAAACCCAAGTTGGATGAACATAAACAAGTTTTGAAAGATTTTGAAAACAAACATAAAGTTTTGGACATTTTCGGGGCATTTCCAGGTCTGAATTCTCCAAGGGGAGACCATGGAATCATGCCCAAAGGAAAACTAAGCATGTAGGAAAAAGAATGGGGCAATTTCGTTGAGTATTGAGTGAGTTATGCTCACTTTAGTGTAGAGGTACAAATCTGCCCGAAAATTAGATTCAGCTACGAACTAGAAGTGTTTTGGGAGGCTTGGAGACTTTGTAAAGTGGAAAAATGCTTGGAGGAGGCTTGGGTTATATAGGGGATGGATTAGGGTTTTATTGGATTGGGCTTTGGGCATGATTTGGGGGAGTTTAGACTTGAAACTAGTCCACTAAACCCTACCCAAAGCTGAATTATAGGGCTGCCATTTGTTATTTTTTTCTTATTTTTTTTGTTATTTAATGTTATATATTAGGTTAATAGATGTTATATATTATGTCCATAACATGTATTATCTTGTGACAAGTTATTTCGGAAGTATGAACCTTATAAGTTAGAGTTTTATTAGCGAAAAAAACGGGTTTTAACGTTTAACTAAGGTGTTTTATGAATATTTAAGGTATGATAACATATGTAACATGTCACATGGTATATGTATGTATAAAATGATCGAGATCGAGTATCCACATTGCGTATAGAGTACGTATCAAGTATAAACACCGTGTATTAGCAAGTATGTCACGTACTCTAGTATGTATATCATGTGTATGCATTGTATGGACAAGTATGATTGTGTAGTATAAAGATGAATATGTTTATTCCATTACGATTCAACTCTCGATTACAACGATTTCAACGAAATGACGAATACGAATACAATGGTTTCCTAAAATAGAACTACAACGCTAGCATGTTGTAAATAGAAAGTATCAAAATGCGAGGCATTACAGTCTCCCATCCTTTAGGAAATTTCGTCCCGAAATTTAGGAAGATGCAACGAAGAGACGAGGATACTTAGTCTTCATATCACTCTCGAGTTCCCAAGTAAACTCGGCGCCACGTTTCCCTTCCCAACGAACTTTTACGATAGGGATCCGACTGCGCCGTAGCTGCTTGACTCCTCGGTCCATGATTTCACCGTTTTTCCACGAAATGCAATGTCTCGTTGATTTGAAGATCTTCGAACGGAACTTGAAGTCCTTCTTCAGCTATTTCTTGAGATTTGAAACATGAAACATAGGATGAACATTGTTGAGCCTTTGAGGTAGGTCCAGTCGATATGCTACCTTGCCAATCCATTCCAAGATTTTGAAGGGACCCACGTAGCGAGGAGCGAGTTTGCCTTTCTTACCAAAACGAACAACGCCTTTCCAAGGGGATACCTTGAGAAATACATGATCACCTATATTAAATTCCAAGGGCTTGCGTCTTTTGTCGGCGTAGCTCTTTTGTCGGCTTCGTGCTTTGAGGAGATTATCACGTATTTGTAGGATCTTGTCCGTTGTCTCTTCTATTAGCTTGGGACCGGTGATTTTTGTGTCTCCAATCTCGTGCCAACAAATAGGCGAACGACACTTACAACCATACAATCTTCAAATGGAGCCATTTTAATACTAGCGTGATAACTATTGTTGTACGAGAATTCAACCAAGGGTAAGTGCTTATCCTAATTGCCACCAAAATCGATTACGCATGACCGAAGCATATCCTCCAAGGTTTGGATAGTACGCTCGGTTTGACCATCAGACTGAGGATGAAAAGCGGTGCTAAGATTAAGCTGAGTGCCAAGGGCAGATTGAAAAGTTTGCCAAAGGCGGGAGGTGAAACGAGCATCACAATCGGAGATAATATCAAGAGGAGTACCATGGCGACTAATGATTTCATCCGTGTAGATACGAGCCAATTTCTTGACTTTGTAATCTTCACGAATAGCGAGGAAGTGCGCGGATTTGGTCAATCGGTCAATGATGACCCAAATGCTGTCATGATCGGACAAAGTAGGAGGCAATTTCGTAATGAAATCCATGGCTATTCCTTCCCATTTCCTAGACAGGAATTTCTAGTTGTTCGAGTAAACCAGAGGGACGTTGATGTTCCGCCTTGACTTTGGAACACATAAGACATTTGGACACGTAAAGGGCGATATCACGTTTCATTCCAGGCCACCAATAGGATACACGCAAATCGTGGTACATCTTATCAGCGCCAGGATGAACGGAGTATCGGGATTTGTGGGCTTCATCCATCAAAGTAGAGCGAAGATTGAGACGATCGGGAATCCAAATACGACCATGTAGTAAAGAATACCATCAGGTTTAGCTTCGAGTGGGTTTTCGACTCCACAATTCAATTCACTATCGAGGTTACCTCGTTAATGACGGTAAATTGTGCTTGTCGAATCTACTCGTTGAGTTTTCCCACGATTTGGTAGCAACGAACACTCTTAACATGAGTTTTACTACTAAGTGCATCGGCCACGACATTCGCTTTGCCAGGGTGGTAGCGAATATCACAGTCGTAGTCGTTTAACAATTCTTCCCAACGATGTTGACACATGTTGAGTTCCTTTTGATCAAAGATATGTTGGAGGCTCTTATGGTCGGTGAAGACCGTACACTTTGTACCATAAAGGTAGTGTCGCCAAATCTTTAATGCAAAAACAACTGCACCAAGTTCAAGGTCGTGGGTAGTATAGTTTTTCTCATGAATTTTGAGTTGTCTCGACGCGTAAGCGATTAATTTGTCCGTTGCATGAGAACGTAACCGAGACCCTGGTTAGAGGCATCGCAATACACGACTAAATCGTCGTTCCCATTGGGGAGAGTGAGGATAGGAGCATTACAAAGCATGTCCTTGAGTGTTTGGAAGGATTCCTCTCGTTCGGGACCCCAAACAAAAGGTTTATCTTTTTTAGTCAAAGAAGTCAAAGGAACGACAATTTTCGAGAAGTTCGAGATGAAACGACAATAATACCCAGCTAGGCCAAGAAACGAACGAATTTCAGAGGGCGACTTAGGTGCAGTCCAATTCTTCACAGCTTCTATCTTTGCAGGGTCAACGTGCATACCGAGTTCATTGACGGTGTGACCTAATAATTGAACCTCCTTTAGCCAAAATCCACACTTGGAGAATTTGGCATAAAGACGTTTGGTTTGCAAAAGCTGAAGAATGAGACGCAAATGTCACTCGTGCTCTTCTTTCGTCTTGGAGTAGATTAGGATATCGTCGATGAATACAATGACAAAAAGATCGAGAAAAGGCTTACACACGCGGTTCATGAGATCCATAAACATTGCAGGTGCGTTGGTCAACACACATGACCACGAACTCGTAGTGTCCATAACGTGTGCGGAAAACGGTTCTGGGTACATCTTCCTCGGAAACCCGAAGTTGATGATAACCAGAACAGAGACAATCTTTGAAAAGCACTTCGCGCCTTGCAGTTGATCGAAGAGATCATCGATACGAAAAAGAGGGTATCGGTTCTTGACTGTAAGCTTATTGAGTTCACGATAGTCAATGCACATGCGAAATGACCCATCTTTCTTTTTGACGAAGAGAACGGGAGCGCCCCAAGTGGAAGTACTAGGGCGTATAAAACCTTTATCAAGAAGCTCTTGAAGTTGGCTTGATAGCTCTTGATTCTCCGAGGGTGCTAAACGATAGGGAGCTTTCGCAACAGGAGTTGCGCCAGGAATAAGATCAATAGGAAAATCAACAGCTCGGGGAGGCGGAGGACCAGGAAGATCATTGGGAAAAACGGAAGGAAACTCACAAACGACAGGAACTTCACTTATGCTCGGACCTTTGTCTTTCTTTTCCACAACATGGGCGAGAAAGACAAAGTACTCCTTACGCAATTACTTGTTCGCTTTGATGCACGACATAAGTTTGAGACCTTTAGAAGGCTTCTCGCCATAGACGTGTAGAGAATCACCTTGAGGAAGAGGGAGGCGAATAAACTTTTCGGAACAAACCAATTCGGCATGAACTCGCATGAGCCAATCCATGCCTACTATGATGTCGAAACTACCCATTTGTATGGGGATGAGATCAATAGAGAACGAATGATCGTTAAGAATCAAAGAGCAACTAGAGAGAACGGAATCAAAGGAGATGGTTTTACCATTAGCGACTTCAACAGCAAAAGGATTAGGCATTTTAGATCGTTCGCACTTAAGCAAAGGTTCAAATTCTAGCGATATGAAACTCCTATCGGTGCCAGTATAAAATAGACATGTAGCGTAAATATGGTTCACAAGGAATGTACCAGTGATGACCTCGTTAGAGCTCTGGGCTTAAGCGGAGGTACGCATGAAAACTCGCCCCTTTGCAGGCTCAGGCTGCTGCTGCTGCTGATGCTGGTGCTACTGGTTGAGAAGAGGACAAACATTTACGAGATGGTTGGGATCGCCACATTTGTAACATGCTCGCACAGGAGCATTTTGATGCTGGGGTTGAGTTTGGTTCGGGTTAGGGTTAGGGACAATGGCTTGGTTGCTTTGGGTTTGACGACAATGGCTAGCGAAATGCCCCATCCTGTTACAGTTGGCGCATTTCCGGCATGGGGTAGAAGGGAGATGATGATAACTGCAACGATCACACTTAGGCCAAGTGCTGGTGTAGTTTCGTTTGGGTGGATCGTTGTTTTGGGTGGAGGAGATGGCATTTAAAGGCGTAGGGGCAGGCGGAGTGACAACCACGTTGTTTTGAACCGAAGCCTTCTGCTTCTTGTTCTTGATAAAGGGTTCTTTTTGGGTTGAGGGGGAGGCGATTCGGTAGCGGTGGTATTGGCAGTGGCTTGATACGCATGCTTTGTAGGAACCTTGTCATAGGCCCCCTGAAGAATGCAGTTGTGGTTAAGCTCTATGATTATGCTATAGGCTTTTTCGATGGTTCTGGGGCGTGCGGCAGCTACGTGGTTCATGATCATAGGCGAAAGCGAACGAATAAGCTTAGCTATCGCTTTTGGAACTGTATCCCCTATCCAGGACAGATGATTCTCAACTGTTTGAAGCGAGCGATCAACCCTTCAGCGTTGCTCCCTTGTTGCATGAGGTTCCAGAATTCGTTTTCGAGCTTCTGGGTCTCGTGGGGAGGACAAAACTGATCTCTCATGCGCTGCTTGAGCTCGTCCTAAGTGAGAGCGTGAGCTACTTCGTTGCCACGCTTGTTGCGTTCCGTAGTCCACCACTCGAGGGCTCTCTGGCAAAAGACCCCGGTAGCGTTAAGGGTTCGAAGGTCATCAGGTCACCCGCCCTGAAGAAAAGTAAGCTCCATAGCGTCAAACCAATTGATCATGGCGGTAACACCGTCCATGCCAGTGAATTCTACTGGCAAGCCATAAAATGCTTGAACTGGAAGGACGTTTTGGGGTTATCGGTTTTAGAGTCGGCAGAGGATTTGGGTGTGCCTTCGGTATGGATGGTTTGAAGCTGGCTAACGATATCCAGTTTGACACGGGCCATTTGATCGGTCATTTGCTCGGTGACAAGACCGACGTGTTCTTGTTTGGAGATGGAATCCTCATTGTTGTTGTTGTTGTTGTTAGAACCCTTGTTGGACCTCTGGGATTACTTGGATGAGTTAGGAGAATTCATCTAGAGATTCAACATAGAAAAAGGGAATGAGACTTCATCATAATATGGGAAAACAAGTTTTGCATGAATAAGCATGTATGAGGTTCAAGCATGGTTTACATATGTTTGCATGGGTTCATCAAGTATAGTCCACAAAATTTGCATGAAAGTATCAAGTATGGCATGTATAATCATGTATAAATGCAAATAAGGAGTGTAAATTTAGTGTGTTCACTAAGATGAGTATTGAAACATGATTGCAATAAGCGTGCGAAACGTGTAATGGTTCGAAATGAATAAGGTAACAAGTATCAAATCACATATAAATTGAGATAACATAAAAGAGTTGGCTCATAAACATGGGATTGTTTCGGGTAGAGAAACGTCGACAATTCCAAAGTGAATCGAAGATCCTTTCTAGTTAGAGAAACGTGCTTTGGCCTATAGGCAAAATACTCTCATCGAGAAGCGACTAACGGTATTTTACCCTTCCAGTTACTACACATCTCTAATCGATTAGAAAATTGAAACTCTGGTGAGAGCAAAAATCAAGGAACGGGACTTAATCGACAAGGTGCGGGTTTCACCCCTAACTTGAAGATTTCGTACCCTAAGTGTGGTTGTTCCTTACTAAACGAGGAGCATATTCCGACTCGTTTGTAAGGTCCACTGGAACATGAAATGGAAGTTTCCATCAAGATGTGGATATCACTCCTAACTTGATGGTATAACTTCGTGAACAATCGAATACACGGAATGAGGGATTTCACAATAAATTGTAAGTCATTGGACCTATCTTGGTGCAAATCGCCTCGTTTGCATCATGAGTGTCTTTAAGTCTTCAAGTGTATTGTGTAAGATGTCTTAGGAAAGACATTATGTAAATTTTAAGACCAAAAGATAAGGAAGAAGCAATGAGGAAGAATAATGTATTAAACATGATATAAGAATGGTCAAAATTTGACACTTAAACTATAGACTAGGTCTAACATGGCAATTCTACCTAATTCACCATAGTTATGGCTCTGATACCAATCTGTCACAACCCAACCGATGGCGGAAACATCGATGTGAGATGAACGAGATTGCTCATTGCTCATAAATTCTAATTGGTGACAATATTTAAATAAAATCCATATTTCATTCATAGTAACTTTGTCATACAATACAAGAATTTTCAAATACAACAATAACAAAGGCAAAATTTGATACAACATTTTATAAACCTAACGTCTATATGTGTATCTAAGCATCATCTCTATTCCAATTTCATGGCAAAGCTTCATCAACCTGTAACATGTTAAAAATACGAGTTCAATGTAAAGGCAAAGGCGAGTACCCAAGTTTTGGTGATACATAGCATAAGTATAAAAGTGTAACTCGAATCCACATGGTAATTGTAAGCAAGGTTCATACTAATCATGCAATACTAGATCAAACCCTGAGTTTCCATAAAAGTTTTATGAGATCGAGCTTCCCTTGTCAGAAAAGCGACAAGACTAGAATGAGTATAATAATCTTAACATAACCCCGACGGTGGTGTGCTACTCCTATAGCGCTATATATGATAAGTTGGGCTAGCTAAGTTAATGATCAAGCAACTAAAAACGAGCATGTATCTAGGCATAACAAGTATTCATGTATAAGGATTGAGCATGTAAAGCATGAGTTTGTGGTATGTGCATTTTGATAGATAAACATGTTACAACCCAAAAATGATTTAAAACGGTAAATGGGTCGAGTGTACTCACGGTTTTAGTTGGGTCTTTTCTACAAGTCAAGTCCGTGAAAGAGGTTAATTGCAGGATGAACGCCGAGTTATCCTACAAGAGGAAACGAGGGCGTATAGGTAACGAGTTTGACGGAGGATTGAGAGTATTCGGGAAAATGTAAAGGATAAAAGTATGAGAAAGTATTGTAGCATGAAAATAATCACTAGACATAGCACTTGTCAACGACTCTATAGCAAATCCCTAAGGATTGAATGTGTTTTTATAGGTTCAAGACCTATTAGAATCGTGACAAGGAACTACATACATTAGTGATGAAACTTACTAACTTGACGGATGATTCATTAGTCATTATCAAGATTTCGGTTCTAGATAGTAGTTCATAAATTTAATTATATAATCATGTAGGAGGTGGGAGGATGAACCATCCACTTTGGAACCTCTTGATGTCATGTAAGTCAAATAGGAGGTGGGAAGATTAACCATCCACTTTGAGACCTCGAGTAGTGTTCACCGCTAACAAGTTACCATTGGTAACAAGGAGGGTACAAGAACAATAAAATTAACAAGAATGACAAGAATAATAACTTAGAATAATAGTGAAATCATCAAGTAATGTGTGGTCTCAAGTTTAAGGATAGCCCAAGCTAACCATGGTGGACACACATGAACAAGTTCAAGAACTTGCATCACTTGTGAGCTTAAAGCTCCATGAAAAAAGAAAGTTTGTGAGGATAAATACTCTATTTTGAATGTATCAACCTTGTTTTTAAGCCTAAACAACCACAAGAAGTGTTGTAAGCATTCGGACATACGTTTGAGATGGGATAAACCCAAGTTGGATGAACATAAACAAGTTTTGAAAGATTTTGAAAACAAACAGAAAGTTTTGGACATTTTCGGGGCATTTCCAGGTCTGAATTCTCCAAGGAGAGACCATGGAGTCATGCCCAAAGGAAAACTAAGCATGTAGGAAAAAGAATGGGCAATTTCGTTGAGTATTGAGTGAGTTATGCTCACTTTAGTGTAGAGGTACAAATCTGCCCGAAAATTGGATTCAACACAAACTTGGAGTGTTTTGGGTGGCTTGGAGGATTTGTAAAGTGGAAAAATGCTTGGAGGAGGCTTGGTTATATAGGGTATGGATTAGGGTTTCATTGGGTTGGGTTTTGGACAAGATTTGGGGGAGTTTAGACTTGAAACTAGTCCACTAAACCCAACCTAAAGCTGAATTATAGGGCTGCCAATTTTTATTTTTTTCTTATTTTTTTTGTTATTTAATGTTATATATTAGGTTAATAGATGTTATATATTATATACATAACATGTATTATCGTGTGACAAGTTATTTCGGGAGTATGAACCTTATAAGTTAGAGTTTTATTAGCGAAAAAAATGGGTTTTAACGTTTAATTAAGGTGTTTTATGAATATTTAAGGTATAATAACATATGTAACATGTCACATGGTATATGTATGTATAAAATAATCGAGATCGAGTATCCACATTGCGTATAAAGTATGTATCAAGTATAAACACCGCGTATTAGCAAGTATGTCACGTATTCGAGTGTGTATATCATGTGTATGCATTGTATGGACAAGTATGATTGTGTGTAGCAAGTATAAAGATGAATATGTTTATTCCATTACGATTCAAATCTCGATTACAACGATTTCAACGAAATGACAAATACGAATACAATGGTTTCCAAAAATAGAACTACAACGCTAGCTTGCTATATATAAAAAGTATCAAAACGCGAGGCGTTACATAGAGGCCATGCAAGAAGAGCTTCTACAATTCAGAAGACAACAAGTATGGGAACTTGTACCATTGCCAAAAGATGTAAGTCCTATTGGCACAAAGTGGGTCTTCAAGAACAAAACAGATGAAAGGGGTATTGTTGTCAAGAACAAAGCAAGGCTCGTGGTTCAAGGCTATAGACAGGAAGAAGGCATAGACTATGATGAAACATTTTCTCGAGTTGCAAGATTGGAGGCCATCAGATTGTTCTTAGCTTTTGCTGCCAATCACAACATCAAAGTGTATCAAATGGACATCAAAAGTGCGTTCCTGTATGGAAAGATCAATGAAGAAGTGTATGTGTGTCAACCTCCTGGTTTTGAAGATCCATTTCATCCTGATCATGTTTACAGGTTAAACAAAGCACTATATGGTCTAAAATAAGCACCCAGAGCCTGGTATGAAACTCTATCCACTTTTCTCTTATCCATTGATTTCACCAGAGGTAGGATTGATAAAACCCTATTTTTAAAATGGAAAGGAAAAGACTTGATGCTTGTCCAAATTTATGTGGATGACATCATTTTTGGATCCACATGCAATGCCATGTGTGAAGAGTTCAGAAAAATCTTGGCATCAGAGTTTGAGATGAGTGCAATGGGTAAGTTGCAATGTTTTCTTGGTTTACAAGTCAAACAAATGCAACATGGGACTTTCATCCATCAAAATAAGTATGTGAAAGAACTACTTAAGAAATTTGATATGGATGATTGTAAACCTTGCAGCACACCCATGGTAACATCCAAGCTAGTCACAATTGATGGCAAAGATGACCTTGTTGATCAAACATTGTATAGAAGCATGATTGGGTCTTTACTGTACCTAACTGCATCAAGGCCAGACATCATGTTTGCTACATGTGTTTGTGCCAGGTCACAGTCATTGCCAAGAAAATCAGATTTTATTACTGTAAAAAGGATATTCAGATACATAAAAGGTGCTCCCACACTTGGTATCTGGTATCCAGCTAATGGTAATATTGAGCTTGCATGATATTCTGATAGTGACTTTGATGGATGTAAAACAACAAGGAAGTCCACATCTGGAGGAGCCCAATTCCTAGGTGATTGCTTAGTGTCTTGGCAAAGTAAGAAGCAAGTTGCAGTTTCTACATCCACTGCTGAGGCAGAGTATATAGCTGCTGCAAGTTGTACTGCTCAAATCTTGTGGCTTCAAAATCAATTGCTGGATTTTGGTATCACTGCTTTTAAAACACCACTCAAAATTGATAATCAAGCAGCAGAAAATATCATCAAAAATCTTGTCTCTTATTCCACCACCAAGCACATTGACATCAGACATCACTTTGTGAGGAATTGCTATGAAAAAGGTTTGATTTCTTTACAACATGTCCATACCAAAGATTAGTTGGCAGATGTGTTAACAAAAGCACTTGATGCTCACACTTTTGACAATTTGATTTCTAGGCTTGGAATGCTAAACATGGATTAAAAGCAAAATTTCTTTGTGATTCATGTGTAAATAGCAATAAAATGATTTTAGAAAATCAAAATCCATCCTTAAAAATAGTTTAAAATTGAATTTTTTTCAATAAATCCTCAAAGTCTGTTCAAAGCATTGATAGCATAAAAACACTGTTCGTCTAGAAAAATTTATCCACTGTCAAAATGTGTATCCTCTAATAGTTGTAACCACTATTCTTATCCACTGATCACATTTACCAACAGTGGTTAGCCAAACAACTGTCTTCCATTTAGAGAACAGAGGTTACACGTGGGCAGATGTTATTCGACAGTTGTTGCATCAGATGCCATGTCATCATCACTTTTTCAAAACCCTATAAAAACCCTGTTTTATCAAGAACAGAGGGTTCATCAAACTGTGTCGATTTTAGAAATCTCAAAACAGTTTTCATTCAAATCATGGCTCCAAACACAAAATCAAAGGCGAAATCAAAGCAAGAAATACCACCATTTGTCTTGATCATCAAAACCCCACACAATTACACTGCAATAGTAGAAGAAACCGATGTCAACACAAGATACCATACAATGATCCGGTTTCTCAAAGAATCAAATTTAAACACATGCTGGAAGCCAAAATCAAGATCTACATCAATTCTCTTTGGGATTTCTTGCTAAATGCTAAGGTCAAAACATCCACTGATGATGTTCCTTATGCTATCACTTCAAAGGTTGGGGGTACTCCTATGCAAATCACACCACAATCAATCTCTCAAGTCTTTCAACTGAATGAGATGACACATCCTGTGTCCTTTTCTTTAAAAGAGATGCAAGCAGAGTTTGTGGAAAGGGGTTACACTAGTCAGTTGAAAGGTATGACAAACTTTAAACCCAATTTTCCAGCAGAGATGAAATTCTTTTTCCATACTCTTTTAACATGTCTCTCCGTAAAGTCAACTACTTTTAATGAAATTCCTTTAAACATGCAATATCTGGGATTTGCAATTTTAACTGAATCAGATTTTAACTATTCCCAGGTTTTGTTTCATGACCTTGTCAATAATTTTAAAAAAATTTTAAAAAGAAAAGCTTTCTTGATACATCCTCGATTCTTGAGTATTTACTTGCAAAATCAGATCAAATCTGAAGCAAGTAAACAAGGCGCAGTGTCCACACCTGGCTGCCTAACTCATGAACTTTTTACACGCTTAACAAATTTCGAAAAAGCTTCCAAAACAGAAGTAGAGGAGGATGAGCCAATTTTACGAGGACAAAATGTTCACTCTCTTCCTCCTACTACTGAGCCCACTGCTCTAGGTGATCAGAGTATTGCAACCACTGCTCTGAAACCCACACCTAAAATCACCAAAAAGAAACCAACAAAGATATTCTGAAAACCCACCAAACCCAAAAAGGGTCCTCTGGAAGATGAGATCCCAGAGGTTAACCCTGTGACACCACCAAAGTCACAAACCACTGCTGCTACTTCTTCACAGCAGATGGTTGAAAGATCTCAACCTGGCTATTAAACTCCTCCTGCATCCTTACAAAAGGATCAGGTTGTAAACACAGGGACACCAAATTATGAAGCTCTAGGACCACTTGGTTCTATCTTCCACAGCCCTATCCCAGGGCAATGTCTTTTTCTACACCTATTCCCTCTCCAATTAAATCACTACCACAAACGTTTATACCCTTGCTGAATGCAACAGAATTAGATCAGACAATATCCAACACTTCTCAACAACTTATCACTAAGAATATACTTCAACATGATGCTGGGTCTAATTCTTTATTCTTTGCTAGCCCATCAGCAAATGAAGAGGCTACATCCCTTGGGTTACATGTAACCCTTGGTGATAGTTCAACTAGAGCAGCCACTACAATTGCAAAACTACCTAGTTTTCCTTTGGACAGTGGTTACATTTCTAAGTCTCTTTTGAAGGCAACCACTGCTAAGGCTACCAAGGTAACCTCTGATGTAGTGGGAAGTCCCTAGAACCAAGAACAAGGGGCATATAAGGGTGAAGCACATTCTAATGATCCCCTAGATACAACAACCACCTCAGGTAGGAGTTCAGATGAACCTATTAAATTAGGTGATGAACTAAAATACAAAGAATTGACGGAGAGAGTATCAACACTTGAACCTTCTGTTGGTGAGATCAAAAGTCTTGTGCAACAGTTGTTAGCTATATAGAGCCAACCCTCTGTCTTAACCACTGATGATCTGCAACAAGCCCTAGACCCTCTGTTTCAGCAACAAAAACACTTCTCAGATCAACAACATAAACATTAAATGCAGGAAGTAAGAAACATGGTTGAAGCAAGATTCATGGATACCAGGGCAGACATTAAAGCTATAAAAGCTCAACTTCTCCAAACCACTGGTACTACTCCACCCACTGTTATTTTTGTAAACACTGAGGATGATGCCAAAAAGGGGAGAAACCATTGGGTCATAAGAAGCTTAATATTGATGATCAGATGGCAAGGCCAACAGTGGATATACCCAGGCCAGATGGTTCAAAGGAAAGGGATTTAACAGATGATATCCTAGCCAGGGAAAATGAGAAGCAGAAGAGAAAAGTGTTTCTTGATGGCAAGGTATTGGTTGAGCAAAAGATTAAGCAACAAAAAGAGAAAAGAGAGGTTGGTACCTCAAGAAAGAGGAGAGCTTCTAAACAAGTAAGGAAACCAACATCCACACCTCCAAAAACTGAGCCTGCTATAAATCCAACCATTAAAACCTCTGCTTCTCAAAAATCAAGTACACTCACTTCAACTTCCACATCCATTTCTATCACAGCAGATGTTACAACAACTGTTGAGCTAACATCTGTTGGCACAGTAGAGGTTGCAGCAGATGCAAACCTATCCACTGCCATGACCATTTTTGATACATCCACCAAATCTCTGCCAACATCAACTCATCCATCATCGCCCGAAGTTCAATTTAAAAGGAGAAAGACAACTAAAATTGAGAATGAAGAATAGATCTTTCCTGCTCCTACTCCTCTATCATCACAACCACTGACCTCCACATTAATGCTTCCACCATCCACAACTCAAACCACTGATCCCTTTAAAGTTGTTCCTGCAGCAAAGTCATATCCTCTTTATTTACCAACAGTCAATGCAGAGATTCTAAGCTTCTACTCTGAAGAAAACCCTGATAAAAGAATCATATTAAACCTTGATGGTTATCCAAGACCTGCAAATATAGATGGGTATCTTGAACTCAAATTGAAACAAGCAGAGGATATGGCAAAAAGAGAATCAGCTGGTAAAAGTGATAGAGAGATACAGACCATCATGTCCTCTCAGCTCAGTAAAGCCAGAACATTGCAAAATTTTGTCAAAAATCTGAGTAACAAGCTGTCAGAAAGGGAAGATCAATTTCTTAAAAATGAACTCATTGAGCACATCACGAAGAACAAGCAATACAAAGCAACAAAGGCACAATTTAAGGATTAGAGTATAGATGAGTTAAGAGAAGAGATCAAAAGAATGCAAGAAATGTTAAGGGATCCTCACAAGAAGCCAACTCCTCCAAACTGGGAACAACATAAGAAAGATATGCCTGACATAGCTTTGAAGCTTAAAAGAATGAAGGAAGAGCTGATACAAAACCACTATGGTTCCAGAAACCAAGTGATAAAGTGGGGAGAAGCCAGGGTAATTGACACTTACAAGATGTTAGAAGAAAGGAGGAAGAAAGATACAAGCATGCCTCCTAAACCAATCTATCCTTCATCGGATGATGTTCATAAAGCTCAACACTCTAAAAAGCCTATCTCATCAGCTGCCCTCATCATCCTTGCCTTAAATCAATTAAAAAGGCAAGAAAAGGTAGATGAAGAAGACAAGAGAGTGTTTGAACACATCAAGGAGGGAATTTAAAACATGGTTGACTATCACACAGATGTAGCTAGTGATAAGCTCAGAGCATAATTGACAAACATAGTTCAACAAAAAGCTCTCCAAACCTCAATCAATAAAAGTCATCCTAGAAAACCAGAAGACCCAAAAATTCTAAAGTGGAAAGTCGAGAAAGGCTCCCACGAATTGACAATGCTCAAGTTTAATGGTGATGCTGTCAAGATGAGCATGGAGGCTGCATATGAGCTAAATGCAGAAGACCTTCAAGATCTTTTGGATCTGACACTCGAAAAGGATGATGATGATGAAGTATCTCTGAATTTTGAAACACAGTTTAAAGGCCAGATCAGGGAATTTCTATTGAGGAATAAAAACCAGGAATAAACAAGTGTTTTGGCATCATCTGTTCCAGGGGGAGATTGTTGGGATAAACCCTAACAAAGGAATAGATGATATCAAAGCTGTAACGACTCGGGTTTTCCTTACTTTCTACTTATAGCAAGCTCGTGTTGTAATTCTATTTCGGGAAACCTTTGTATTCGTATTCATCTTTTCATTGTAAACGTTGTAATGGAATAAATATGTTTATCACATTCATACTTATTATACTTGTTCATACAATACATACACTTGATACACATACTAGAATACATGAAATACTTGATATACGCAACATTCATGCGTTATGCATACTTCATACGCGACATTTATACATTCGTACATGTATTATACTTGGTTTTTATACTCGATCTCGACTACATTATACCTTCATATGTAGTAGTACATGTTACACGACCTTATGTTACATTAACAAGTCCAAAAGTACCATAGAAATGCACCAAAACCCGTCTAATTGAGCAAAACTACAAAAATCAACATTTTTACCCGAACCATACCCCCATGCGGACCGCATGGGGGAGTGGATGCGGTCCGCATCCATGTCTGGGCAGGCGGAATGTGTTTTCCTCGCGGGTTTGCACGAATCCCACACTTCTAAAACCTTCCAATCACCTCCAAAGCTCATTAAACACCCTTCTAACCAACCCTAATCATCCCTCTATAAAACCCAAGTATTCTCCACCCATTTTCCACTTTCACAACTCATTCATCTCTTCTAAATCCTCTCAAGAACACTCCAAGTTGCTGAATCCGGGCAGATTGTATACCTTGTGCAAAAGTGAGCATAACTCACTCAATACACAACGAAATGACCTCATTCTTCTTCCTACATACTTGGATAATCTTTGGGTGGAATTCCTAGGGTTCTCCATGGAGAATCCAGACCTGGAAATACCCCGAAAATGTCAATAAACTTTCTGTTTGGTTTCAAAATCTTTTAAAACTTGTTTATGTTCATCCAACTTGAGTTTATCTAATCTCAAACCTATGTCCGAATGCTTACAACACGTCTTGTGGTTGGTTAGGCTTAAAAAAAAGGTTGAGACATGCAAACATGAGGATTTAAACTTACAAACTTTCTGTTTTCATAGAGCTTCAAGCTCACAAGTGGTGCAAGTTCATAACTTGTTCATGTGTGTCCACCCTGGTTAGCCTAGGCTATCCTAAACTTTGAAACCACATATCAGTTGATGTTTTCCATCATTATTTCAAGTAGTTTACTAGTTCTAAAGTGTCACAATCCTGACAAGCCGTTGACGTGTGTCCTTGTGTGCTCTCCGGGTTGTATTCACTTGGCTACTTGATATCATGGTGACACACTCCACATTCTTGTCATTTACATTCTTGTTCATATTATTATTATTATTATTGCTAATCTTGTTTTAAAACCCTCATTGTTACCTATGCTAGCTTGTGTAGTGGTGAACATCATACGAGGTTCCTAAGTGGATGGTTAATTCTCCCACCTCCTACTTGACTTACATGACACTAGGAGGTACCTAAGTGGATGGTTCATCCTCCCACCTCCTACATGATCTTACCACTATGTATATATTATAGACTATAGTATAATCCTAGAACCGAAACCTTGATAATGACTAAATAATCAACTATCAAGTTATTAAGTTTGTCACTAAAGTACATAGTCCCTTGTCACGATTCTAATAGGTCTTGAACCTTTGAAACCATATTGACCCCTTTTCGGGTTATCATAGTGTCAAGAACAAGTGCTATGTCTTAGTGAATATTTTCATACATAATACTTTAACCCTTATTTCCGTATTCTTGCTCGAATAATCCAAATCTACCGTTACACTCCCAACTAATGCCTATGTGCTTCTTGTAGAAGGACAAGGTGCCAAACTCTAAATATCACAACAAAGCTCTCGGGATTTCTTAAGTGGAACGCTTAGAAAAACCGTGAGTACACTCGACCCATTTACCGTTTTAACCACTTTTGGGTTGTTACATGTTTACTTATCAAAATTCACATATCACGAAACTCATGCTTTTACATACTCAATCCTTACACATGAATACTTGTTATGCTTGATACATGCTTGATCATTAACTTAGCTAGCCCAAACTTGACATGTATAGCGCTATAGGAGTAGCACACCGCCGTCGGGGTTATATTGAGATTCTCATACTTATTTAGTCTTGTAACTTTTGTGACAAGGGAAGCTCGATCTCGTTAAAACTTTTGTAGAAACTCGGGGTTTGATCTAGTATTGCATGATTAGATGAACCTTGCTTACAATTACCATGTGGATTCGAGATTATACCAGTTTAGACTTATGCTATGTAATCACAAAACTTGTGTACTCGCCTTTGCTTTTGCATTGAACTCGTATTTTTAACATGTTACAGGTTGATGAATCTTTACCATGAAATTGGAGTAGAGATGATGCTTAGATACACATATAGACATTAGGTTATGAAATGTTGTATCAAATTTTATCTGTTATTGTTGTATTTGAAATTCCTTGTAATGTTGACAATGTTGTTATGAATGAAATATAGGTTTTATTTAAATATTGTCGCCAATAGTATTTATGAGCAATGAGCAATCTCGTTATCGTCTCATCCCGATGTTTCCGCCATCGGTTGGGGTGTGACAGATTGGTATTAGAGCCATAACTATAGGGAATTAGGAAGGATTGCCATGTTCGACCTAGTCTATAGTTTAAGTGTCCATTTTTGACCATTCTTATATCATGCTTAATACTTTATTCTTCCTCATTGCTTCTCCCTTATCTTTTGGTCTTAAATTTACATAATGTCTTTCCAAAGACGTTTTACACAATACACTTGAAGACTTGAAAACACTCATTATGCAAACGAGGCGATTTGCACCAAGATAGGTCCAATGACTTGCAATTTTTGGTGAAATCCCTCATTCCGCGTATTCGATTTTTCAAGAAGTTATACCATCAAGTTAGGAGTGATATCCACATCTTGATGGAAACTTCCATTTCATACTCTAGTGGATCTTACAAACACGTCAGAATATGCTCCTCGTTTATTAAGAAACAACCACACTTAGGGTACCAAATCGTCAAGTTAGGGGTGAAACCCATACCTTGTCGATTAAGTCTCGTTCCTTGATTTTCGTTCTCGCCAAATTTTAGATTTTCTAATCGATTAGAGACGTGTAGTAACTGAAAGGGTAAAGTACCATTAGTCACTTCTCGATGAGAGTATTTGATCTATAGGCCAAAGCACGTTTCTCTAATTAGAAAGGATCTTCGATTCACTTTGCAATTGTCGACGTTTCTCTACCTGAAATAACCTCATGTTTTATCAAGCCAATCTCTTATGTTATCTCAATTTTTATGTGATTTTATACTTGTTACCTTATCCATTTGAACGGTTACACATTTCGCACGATTATCGCAATAAAAAACAATATTAATTCTCGCGAACAAACTAAATTTATACTCCTTATTCGCATTCATACGTGATTATACATGCTATGCTTAATGAATTCATGCAAACTTTGTGAACTATACTTGATGAACCCATACAACCTTATGTGAACCATGCTTGAACCTTATACATGCTTATTCATGCACATCTTGTTTATTTTCCATATTATGATCAAGTCTCATCCCTTTTCTTCTATGTTGAACCTCTAGATGAATTCTCCTAACTCATCCAAGATATCCAAGAGGTCCAACAAGGGTTCCAACAACAACAACAACAACAATGAAGACTCCATCTCCAAGCAAGAACTCATCGGTCTTATCGCCGAGCAAATGGCCGATCAAATGGCCCGGGTTATACCCGATATCGTTAGCCAACTTCAAACCATCCACACCGAAGGCACACCCAAATCCTCTGCCAACTCCAAAACCGACAACCCCAAAACGTCCTTCCAATTCAAGCATTTCATGGCTTGTAAACCGGTAGAATTCACTGGTATGGAAGGTGTCACCGCCATGATCAATTGGTTTGACGCGATGGAGCTTACCTTTCTTCAGGGCTGGTGCCCTGATGAACTTTGAACCCACAACTCTACCAGGGTCTTTCGCCAGAGAGCCCTCGAGTGGTGGACTACGAAACGTAACAAGCGTGGCAACGAAGCAGCCCCACCTCACTTGGAAAGAGCTCAAGCAGCTCATGAGAGATCTTTTATGTCCTCCCCACGAGACCCAGAAGCTCAAAAACGAATTCTGGAACCTCACACAGCAAGGGAGCAACGTTGAAGGACTGATCGCTAGCTTCAAATAGTTGAGTATCGTCTGTCCTGGACAGGTGGACACGGTTCCCAAAGCGATAGCCAAGCTTATTCGTTCGCTTTCGCCTGTGATCATGAATCACGTAGCCGTCGCACGCCCCAAAATCATCGAAGAAGCCTATAGCACCATCATAGAGCTTAACCACAACTGCATCCTTCAGGAGGCCTACGATAAGGTTCCTACGAAGCATGCACGCCAAGCCACAGCCAACGCCACCACCACTACCGAATCACCTCCCCCTCAAGCCAAAAAGAACCCCATCAAGAACAAGAAGCGGAAGGCTCCTGTTCAAAACAACGCGTCGTCACTCCGCATACCCCTACACCCCTAAATGCCATCTCCTCCACCCAAAACAACGAAACCACCCAAACGAAACTACACCGGCACTTGGCCTAAGTGTGATCGTTGCACCTACCACCACCTCCCTAATACCTCATGTCGGAAATGCGCCAATTGTAACTGGATGGGGCATTTCGCTAGCCATTGTCGCCAAATCCAAAGCAACCAAGCCATCGTCCCTAACCCTAACCAAAACCAAGCTCAACCCAACGCCAGAATGCTCATGTGCGAGCATGTTACAAATGTGGCGATCCCAACCATCTCGCCAATGTTTGTCCTCTTCTCAACCAGCAGCAGCAGCCTGAGTCTGCAAAGGGGCGAGCTTTCATTTTTACCTCTGCTCAAGCCCAAAGCTCTACCGACGTTATTACTGGTACGTTCCTTGTGAACCATATTTATGCTACATATCTATTTGATACTAGCGCCGATAGGAGTTTTGTATCACTAGAATTTGAACCTTTGCTTAAGTGCGAACGATCTAAAATGCCTAATCCTTTCGCTGTCGAAGTCGCTAATGGTAAAACCATCTATGTTGATTCCGTTCTTTCTGGTTGCTCTTTGATTCTTAACGATCATTCGTTCTCCATTGACCTCATTCCCATGCAAATGGGTAGTTTCGACATCATAGTAGGCATGGATTGGCTTATGCGAGTTCGTGCCGAAGTTGTTTGTTCTGAAAAATTTATTCGCCTCCCTCTTCCTCAAGGTGATTCTCTACACGTCTGTGGCGAGAAACCTTCTAAAGGTCTCAAGCTTATGTCGTGCATCAAAGCGATCAAGTACTTACGTAAGGAGTACTTTGCCTTTCTCGCCCATGTTGTGGAAAAGAAAGACAAAGGTCCGGGCATAAGTAATGTTCCTGTCGTTTGTGAGTTTCCTTCTATTTTCCCTGAGGATCTTCTTGGTCCTACGCCTCCTCGAGCTGCCGATTTTCGTATTGATCTTATCCCTGGAGCAACCCTTATTTCGAAATCTCCCTACCGTCTAGCACCCTCGGAGATGCAAGAGCTATCAAGCCAACTTCAAGAGCTTCTTGATAAAGGCTTTATACGCCCTAGTACTTCCCCTTGGGTCCTCCGTTTTGTTCGTTAAAAAGGAAGATGGGTCTTTTCGGATGTGTATTGACTATAGTGAACTCAATAAGCTTACAGTCAAGAACCGATACCCCTTTCCTCGTATTGATGACCTCTTTGATCAAATTGCAAGGCGGAAGTGCTTCTCAAAGATTGATCTCCGTTCTGGTTATCATCAACTTCGGGTCTCTGAAGAAGATGTACCCAAAACCGCTTTCCGCACACGTTATGGACACTACGAGTTCGTGGTCATGCCTTTTGGTTTGACCAATGCACCTGCAGTGTTTATGGACCTCATGAACCGCGTGTGCAAGCCTTTTCTCGATCATTTTGTCATTGTATTCATCGACGATATCCTAATCTACCCCAAGACGAAAGAAGAGCACGAACGACATTTGCGTCTCATTCTTCAGCTTTTGCAAACCGAACGTCTTTATGCCAAATTCTCCAAGTGTGAATTTTGGCTAAAAGAGGTTCAATCTTAGGTCACACCGTCAATAAACTCAGTATACACGTTGACCCTGCAAAGATAGAAGCTGTGAAGAATTGGATTGCACCTAAGTCGCCCTGTGAAATTCGTTCGTTCCTTGGCCTAGCTGGGTATTATCGTCGTTTCATCTCGAGTTTCTCCAAAATTGCCTTTCCTTTGACTTTGTTTACTCAAAAAGATAAACCTTTTATTTGGGGTCCCGAACAAGGGAAATCCTTCCAAACGCTCAAGGACATGCTTTGTAATGCTCCTATCCTCACTCTTCCCAATGGGAACGACGATTTCGTCGTGTATGTTGAGATTCTCATACTTATTTAGTCTTGTTGCTTTTGTGACAAGGGAAGCTCGATCTCGTTAAAACTTTGTGGAAACTCGGGGTTTGATCTAGTATTGCATGATTAGTATGAACCTTGCTTACAATTACCATGTGGATTCGAGTTATACCATTTTATACTTATGCTATGTAATCACAAAACTTGTGTACTCGCCTTTGCTTTTGCATTGAACTCGTATTTTTAACATGTTACAGGTTGATGAAGCTTTACCATGAAATTGGAGTAGAGATGATGCTTAGATACACATATAGACATTAGGTTATGAAATGTTGTATCAAATTTTGTCTTGTTATTGTTGTATTTGAAATTCCTTGTAATGTTGACAATGTTGTTATGAACGAAATATGGGTTTTGTTTAAATATTTTCACCAATAGTATTTATGAGCAATGAGCAATCTCGTTATCATCTCATCCCGATGTTTCTGCCATCGGTTGGGTGTAACAAAAGCCAAATACACTATCCGAGCTTTGGTCCAACTATTAGTGGTTACAACCACTGATTAACATTTACACTGCTTTCCCAAAACATCTGTTCCTATCATCTGATAGTTCAAGATGCAAAGGTCTGATAGAAGAATCAAGATCAGAGGATAGAGATAAGAGCTTAGCATAGTTTTTATCTTATTCAATGTAATAGTGCTATGCACTAATAGTAGTATTAGAGCAGTGTTTTAGTTAGTTACATTTTGTTAGCTGTCACTATCAACCATGACGTCACAAAAGATGCTTAGTGGTTAGATAGTTAGTATAAATAGGTGATCGTTGTAACAGTTAAAATTCGTCTTCCTGAAAAAGATCATTTCGCACTTTATCTTCTTCATTTCTTACTATGAAATGATTGTAATTGGCTAAGGGGGAGTTTGTGAATCACATGCAAAGTTTATCAACTTGAAAGCATGATGGTGATGAAAACAAACGACCAATTGCTTGTAGTAAAAGTTTTCCATTATTTCTGTTGCATTTCTTTCTAACTCAATCCATTTTTCATTGTTAGAAACAAAAACTACAAGTAATTCAAACTTAGATCCTGACAAGACAGCACATGAATAATAGGTATCTTAACATCCTCTGGCATTTTTAAGGATGATCCAAGGTTAGCGAAAGCGTCTGCTTTTGCATTCTCTTCTCTAGGTACCTGTGTTAAACTGGAAAAAGCAAAAGAATTTGCCAGTTTCCCGACTATCTCTAAATATTTGATTAGTTTTTCACCTTTGACAGTATAGGAGCCATTATAATGATCAGTAATTAACAAGGATTCATATTCTGCCTCATTATTAGTTGTTTGAAATTAACATGCTATAGATTGGGGTATAATGTCCCCCTGTGGCGATTCTAGTAGTAAGCCTAGTCCAGTTCCCTTGACATTTGAGGCTCCATCTGTGAAGAGTGTCCAAGGATCCTTGGTTTCCTCAAGTTGTTGCACTTCTAATTCAGCTTCCCTTTGTAGATCACTACTGAAATCAGCCACAAAGTCAGCTAAATCTTGGGATTTGATGGGAGTCCTGGGTTCATACTTAATGTCATATGCACTAAGCTTGACTGCCCACTTTGCCATTCTTACTGACATCTCAGGTTTCCTAAGAACATTCTTAATAGGAAAGTTAGTCCTAACAATGATAGTGTGAGTTTCAAAATAATGTCTAAGTTTAGTAGAATCCATAATTAAAGCAAGAATAAGTTTCTCTAAATGAGAATACATGGCTTCAACATCAAGTAGACTTTTACTTACATAGTATACCGGATGTTGATGACCTTCATGATCCTTAACTAGGACCGCGCTTACCGCTTTACCTGAGACAGCTAGGTATAAGGATAATGGTTCTATGTCTTCTGGTATTATCAAAGCTGGTGCAGAGGATAAGTAATCCTTGAGGGCTTGTAGAGCAGCTTCATGCTTCTCAGTCCAATCAAACTTCTTATTCTTCCTCAGAATATCAAAGCTGGTGCAGAGGATAAGTAATCCTTGCATTTTTCTGATGATTTTGAGATGAATCTATTCAAAGCTGCAATTCTCTCTGTCAATCTTTGCACATCCTTGGCGTTGGCATGAGAGTTGATGTTCACAATGGCCTTGATCTGCTCTAGACTTGCCTCGATCCCTCTCTTGGTCACCATATATCCTAAGAATTTTCCAGCTTTGACTCCAAAATGGCATTTGGACGGGTTCAACTTCATGTTATACTCATCAAGGATGTTGAATGCTACTTCAAGATTCTTCAGGTGATCCTCAGCTCTTTTGGATTGACCACCATATCATCTATGTATACTTCCATTGTGTGTCCAAGCTGCTCTTTGAACATCATATTCACCAACCTTTGGTATGTAGCACCTGCATTTCTCAAACCAAATGGCATGGCAATATAGCAATATATGCCGGTGGGTGTCATGAACGTTGTGTCCTCTTGACCAAATGGTTCCATCTGAATTTGCTGAAATCCAGATGAAGCATCCATAAAAGTTAACAACTCATGACCCGTCGTAGCATCCACCATGGAGTCATGTGGGGTAACGGGAAAGGATCCTTGGGACATGCCTTGTCTAAATCAGTAAAGTCAATGTATGCCCTCCATTTTCCATTTTTCTTTTGGACAACCATATTGGCTAACCATCTTGGATACTCGACCTCTCTAATCATACATGCCTTTAGCAGCTTATCTACCTTTTCTTGGATAATGGCATTTCACTCAGGAGCAAATTTCCTCCTTTTTTGGTGTATTGGCCTAAAGATTTGTCAATACCATGTTTATGAGTAATAACATCTTTTGATATACCTGTCATGTCTTCGTGCTTCCAAGCAAAGGTAGATTTTCTTCTTTTTAGGAAGGATACTAGATCCTGCTCTATGCTATCCAGGATCCCAGATCCTATATACACTTTGGATTCAGGATCCTAAGGGTTTAACATAATATCCTTGACGTCTTGTTCTCTAGCCTCCATGACGTCTCTCGGAGGATACTTTAATTGCTATGCTTCCCTGGGTTTTGAAGCTGGTTTCATTGAGGAAGTGTAGCAGTTCTTCGCCTCCTACTGATAACTCTCTATCTTGACCACTCCCCATGGAGTTGGGAGCTAGACACATTAGTGATATGTCGAGGGGACCGCCTTCCTATCATGTATCCATGGCCTGCCAAGGATAACATTACAACAAGATAAGCAACCTATTACACAAGACTTTTGAATAGAATTCACCCCCTCTATGTAAATTGGGAGTTTGATGTCCCCCAATGTATTCTTTGTTTCTCCACTGAATCCCACGAGCCGATGATCTTGGAATGATTTCGGATTCAGGAATCTTCATTCTCTTTAGGACATCCAACTGGATTATGTTCACCGAGCTTCCTCCGTCAATCAGGATCCTCGAACAAAATGGTAAGAAATAAACAGAGTAATGACTAAACTGTCACACCCCGACCCGCAGCGGAAAAGGTGATCGGGGCATGATTGGGTTATCATCAAAGCTCATGACATTTATTATAACGTTTCATATTCATTATTACAATTTGATGGGAAATATACAATCATAATTACATCATGTCCTAAACATCATTCTAGACTTCATTGTTTTCTTCTAAGGCATTTCCTATGTTTTCCTTGCTTCATCATGTTCACCTGTATCATGTGTAAAAATGGTTTTTGGATCAACAAAAAGTTGGCGAGTGAATCCTATGAAAAACATTTGAACAAGTTTATTTAATTGATTATAAAATAAAGTGCACAACCACATATGAGTAAATATAGATGTAAACTTATTCACAAAACACTTAATCATTAGATAATGCACACACATACAATAATGGATTGTTTTGAGGCACGCGTTGCTCAACTCGTCTCCCACGAGGAACTGATGGGCCTAATAAATGATTTGCATATAACTTGACAATATGAAATACATAATTACAAACAATATATACATTCTAAGTTTAGATCACAATATGGTATGGCACAAGTTTAAATAAACGAGTTAATTTTTGTGACACATGACACACCCCAAAACGTGTAATTAAAAAGGGGAGTTGTAAGATTCACTCACATTGGGTGCGTTCGATTGATGATGTTGAATGCGCACGAAGTTTGATTTAACCACGAGTGAAACTAACCTAGATAATAACATAATGGTTTGGTAAATAAGTGGATTTTATTAAATCAATTTTTGTAGGATTATTGGATATATTTTTGTGAGTTTAAGGCTATTTTCTAACTTTAAAAATGTTATTTTTAAGTATTTTTAATTGATTTTTAAATAAAATAAATAAATAAAAATAATAAAAAAATGTTGACTTTTTGACCGTTGACCGTTGACTTGTTGACCGGTCAGACTGTGTAATTGTGTGCGCCGGGTGAGGCTCGAACCCGAGACCTCCCGTTCGCGTGCACGCAACTCTACCAACTGAGCTACGTGTCTAACCTGAAATATTTCTGTTTTTAATTATATTTATATACTAATTGAATTAAACCGAAAATCATTTATTTTAAAAACGATTTTAATGCATCGAACCGGTGCTGACCACAGGTCTCGAACCCGGGACCTGTGGTTTAGGTTGACACACAGTCCACCGCTGGACTGTGTGTCTAACTTGGTAAATAATCAGATTTCTATTATACTTATATACAAACTAAATAATTTCATTTCTACCTTATATAAAAAGTTTAATAATTGCCAGAACCGGTGCGGTAGTCTGGACTCGAACTCGCGACGCGTGGTTTAAACGTTTACACATTCCACCACTGGACTATGTGTCTATCTTGGTTATTATTCCGGTTTTTATTAAACTTAACATCTATTTGCAATGAATCCGGTTCAGTTTAAAAAAAGGAACATTTTTATTAAGGCGAGTGTGCGTGGGACAAGAATCGAACTCAGGACGTATGCGTTTTTATTTGCACACAGTCCACCACTGGACTGTGTGTCTAACCCGAGATATATCTTGATTTAAATTAAACATATATAATATCGAAAACTTCATCTTCTTCGTTAAGCTTAACCAGAATCGATGTCCGACTGGTTCGACGATTTAATCAAGTTCTTTAGTGTGTTGTGATTAATTACATGTGAGATTAATAAAAAGAATGAGAGAGATTAGGTATAAGATATACCGACAGAGGTCCCCTGTTTCGCCGGCGATATTCCGGTGATAGCAAGTTATTCCGGCGACGTGTGTCTTGCGGCAGAGGGTCTTCAGGGAGCTTGAGGTGAGTGTGGTGGCTTCGGTATGAGCTCTAGGTGTTCTGTTTTTAGAGTGATGCACAGAGGTGAAAGGGTTCGGTTTTCCGGCGAGTTGCAGAAGTTTTCCGGCGAGTGAAATTACGTCGAGAAAGGGTGTGATTGTGAGCGAAAAGGCTAACAGAAGTTAGAGGGTGTATTTATAGGGCAGGACATTGACGAATTTGGTCCGTTTTCCGTCTTGATTCGTCGGTTAATAATTTTCCGACGGTTATGACTTGTGTCGCGGACTGGACATCATTTTATAACCGACGTCGTTGTTAATATTTACTTGAGTCAAAGGTAACCGACGGTGATTGACGAAATCGTCGGATTTTCCGGCGTCAGCAGATTTGGGCGCGCTGTTGACTGGGTTTGATTTCTGTTTCATTATTTGAATTAATTGTTTGGATATATTACTAAAGAACACAAGTGGCGCAGTGGTTGAGCGCGCGTGTGTTAAGGCTTGGCTGATACTGGTTTGACCCGGGTTCGAAACCCGGCTGCAGCCTTTTATTTTTATTTCATTATTTTAAATACTTTTGCAAATATAAATTATATATTCCAATATACTTATTGATTATGTATCGTTTAAAATTAATTTGGGCAATAAATACGCAACGAAATTTTTAACTGATTGTTCGGTTAATAAACGGAGCGGTTTTTGGTAAATCCGTTTTTTGACGGATGTTACAGTATCCCCTGCTTTTTAGAAATTTCTTCCCGAAATTTAAGTAGTGACATATTTGTCTAAAAAGGATGGTGTTTAATTTGACGGTTACATACTCAGAAAAGAGTAAGAGTTTAAATTTTTGTTTGAGGCGGTAACTTTCCTTGTATGGGTTGAGTACCCTGCTACAGGAATCGCTTTTTGTTTCCTACGGTAAAAAAAATATTGATAAGCGGAGTTGATTCACTAAGTATGATTTCTTGCGCAAGAGTTTTGATATGCTTGGAAAGATAAGGTTATATCCTAAAACCAAAATTTCTACTACTACAACCTACATGGAACTTCTCATAACCGCCTGACAATGCCTCTGATCCTATGGCAAAAATACTTATATATAGAAGTACCAGCGGCGTATCCACCATATTCTTGTCAAATTTTCATTGGTTTTATCAGTAAGTTATGATTGGTTCTATGATGTGACTCTAGAAAATAAATAAACACGACAACCAATGTACCAAGAAATTACTAAATCCTACATGGAACTTCTCATAACCGCCTGACAATGCCTCTGATCCTTTAGCAAGAATACTTATATATAGGAAGTACCAGCGGCGTATCCACCATATTCTTGTCAAATTTTCATTGGTTTTATCAGTAAGTTATGATTGGTTCTATGATGTGACTCTAGAACATAAATAAACACAACAACCAATATCTGAGTCCAAATTCTGATAGCATACATGTTTGAATGGTGACAGTTCCTCTCTTATTTGTTATGATGGAGAGGTTAGTTTATGTAGAAATAGAACACAATCCAATTTCTTTAAATGATGAGATGATATGAATGTTAAATCAGTGAATGTAACACAAATTTCAACCAAGACAATACTAAATCCTACATGGAACTTCTCATAACCGCCTGATAATGCCTCTGATCCTTTGGCAATAATACTTATATATAGGAAGTACCAGCGGCGTATCCACCATATTCTCGTCAAATTTTCATTGGTTTTATCAGTAAATTATGATTAGTCCTATGTGACTCTAAAACATAAACAAACACAACAACCAAAGCTTGAGTCTAAATTCTGATAGTATACATGTTTGAATGATGACAGTACCTCTCTCGTTTGTTATGATGGAGAAGTTAGTCTATGTAGAAAAGGGAACACAATCTAATTTCTTTAAATAATGAGATGATATGAATGCTAAATCAGTGAGTATAACACAAACTTCAACCAAAACAATACTAAATCCTACATGGAACTTCTCATAACCGCCTATAATGCCTCTGATCCTTTGACAAGAATACTTATATATAGGAAGTACCAGCGGCGTATCCACCATATTCTTGTCAAATTTTCATTGACTTTATCCGCAAGTTATGATTAGTTCTATGTGACTCTAAAACAAACACAACAACGAACACTTGAGTCTCAATTCTGATAGTATACATGTGTGAATGGTGACAGTACCTCTCTCGTTTGTTATAATGGAGAGGTTAGTCCTTGTGGAAGTGAGACATAGCTCAACTTCTTTAAATGATGAAATTGAAATGCGCTGAAATGTATGATGAACAACTTCAACCAAAACATTACTAAATCCTACATGGAACTTCTCATAACCGCCTGATAATGCCTCTGATCCTTTGACAAGAATACTTATATATAGGAAGTACCAGCGGCGTATCCACCATATTCTTGTCAAATTTTCATTGACTTTATCCGCAAGTTATGATTAGTTCTATGTGACTCTAAAACAAACACAACAACCAACACTTGAGTCTCAATTCTGATAGTATACATGTTTGAATGATGACAATACCTCTCTCGTTTGTTATGATGGAGAGGTTAGTCTATGTAGAAATGGAACTCAATCCAATTTCTTTAAATGATAAGATGCTATAAATGCTAAATCAGTTAGTACAAAACAAACTTCAATCAAGACAATACTAAATTCTACATGGAACTTCTCATAACCGCCAGATAATGCCTCTGATCCTTTGGCAAGAATACTTATATATAGGAAGTACCAGCGGCGTATCCACCATATTCTTGTCAAATTTTCATTGGCTTTATCCGTAAATTATGATTAGGTTCTATGTGACTTTAAAACATAAACAAACTGAAATAGTAATTCGCATTAAGATCCTTGGATAAGATTCCAATTTATAACTGGGATACGGGAAAATTGAGATAACATAAAGAAAACATAAAAACTAAGCGGTTGGAGTTGAATCTTGATTTTCGGTGAAGGGGACTAGTTGGGTGGTTTCGTTTAGGCCGTCATTATCTTCAATAGGATTGGCGTTGATGTTGAAAACTCTTCCTCTTGCTGGTGGCCTAGTGATTAGGTTTCCTTGATTTGCTTGGTTAACTGGGTTTGCTTGAGCTTGGGCGTTTATGATGTTAACCAATCGGGGGCACGTGTTTCTAAGGTGGGTAGGGTCGCCACAGTTGAAACAAGTTCGAACATATGGGAACATGGGGTATTGGGGTTGTTGATAGGTTTGGATCATGTTTTGAGTAGGGGGAGAGATTTGGTTTTGAGAGGTGCGGCAAACCTTGCTTAAATGACCATAGCATCCACAATTCGCACATAGTCAACAAGGTAAGGTAGATGGATGGTGATAAAAACAGGTGTTACATCGAGGGTGAGGTCCAAGGTATGGTTTCTTATTCGGGTAAGTTGAGTCGGGTGCTATTTGAGTGATTGGGATAGCTTGGATGGGTATGGCTTGTGAAATTAGTTGATTACGTTGGGTGACAGCGAAAAGTTGCCCATCTCGTTTTCTCTTAAAAATGGGTTGAGAAGGGGATTCGGTTTGGGTGGTGTTTGAAGTTTCAGTTGATGCTTTATCCTTCCTCTTCTCCTCCTTGAAGTCTTTATTCCGGATGCGGTTCTCGGTGAGCTCTGTAGCTAACTCCATTGCTGCTTCCAAAGTTGCAGGCGTGGTACTTATTACAGAGTCCTGAATCTTTGACGGAAGACCTCGAATGTAATGCTCGATCAAACGGTAGAGGGGAGTGAACAAGTTGGGAACCATTTGATTTAACTCAAGGAATCTCTTGTTGTATGTGGTGTGGTCGCCTTCCTTTTGCTTCAACGAATAAAACTCATCTTCTAATTTCTTGATTTCACTCCTTGGGCAAAACGGTCTTGTCATGATTTCCTTCAACTCTTCCCAAGTCAAAGTCATAGCATCTTCAACACCTCGTCTGGCCTTCTCTGTATTCCACCAAGTAAGTGCTATTCCAAATAAACGACCAGTAGCATATCACACTTTGCGATCATTGGGGCAATCGCAATTTAGAAAAGTGTTCTCCATTTCTTCAAACCAATGGAGGAGAGCGGTGACACCTTCAGTCCCTTCGTATTTTGGAGGGTCGCAGGATTTGAATGCTTGTAGGTGCATTAGTGGTATTTGGGGGAGGGTTGATAACATTTTGATCTTCTTGGTTGACAGGATTAGCGGTAAGGGCTTGTAGGACTTGACTTACAATGTTGGGTATTACGGATGCCATTTGTTGAGCGATTAGGGCAGCCATGCGCTCGCGGGCTTTTCCTGCTCTCATCTTCCTACGGGCGAGGCTAGAAGACATCTACAAGGAATACATATCATGAGTATGAGTTGGATGTTTTTGGGATCATGGGTCGTATTTAGGAATGAACATTCATAAAATAAATATAGAAAAATAAATCTACTACATCCATAGGATGTCTTGAGCTTTGCTCGTAATTGGGCCTTGCATGCCGCCATACTTCACCTTCGTAATCATGTGGGCCCCCATGACTACCGGGTTTTTCATATGGTTCGCGTGTGTTAGCCTGGTTACGTACACTAAAACCCGGAGAAAATCGAGAAATATGTATGTAACGTATGATATTCGGAATGTATCCAGGTATGGACACGGTGACACCTCAAAGTGGGGTTAGTTCGAAAAACGTTTGATGTGGCATGCTTTGGCCTAATAGGTCCTTCGTACTCTCATCGTTAGTCCCCAGGTAGGCAAACTGGTCCGTTATATTGGATTTATACGAATGCCAACCTAGACAGGACGTTCCGACTACCGGTACTTGTACCCTTCCGGTTACTACATGCCCGTCGCAGAACTTACTTTGATGAGATTTGAAAATTTGCGACAAAATCTTTGAATAACGAAAGTATGAAGATGATTTGAATATATGAACATTGAAATATGTATGATGAATGTGCATGTAAGTATGTATGTTTGACTGTAAGTATAAACAAATATGAAACAAATAAACATCATAAGTTTGCATGTAACCGCATAAACAATTAAGATATAGTCAACTATAGTATAGGCTCTAAGGGTCTAATAACCTATCCTATTACCTATAAACCTGGCTTCGATACCAATCTGTCACACCCCGACCCGCAGCGGAAAAGGTGATCGGGGCATGATTGGGTTATCATCAAAACTCATGACATTTACTATAATGTTTCATATTCATTATTACAATTTAATTGGAAATATACAATCATAATTACATCATGTCCTAAACATCATTCTAGACTTCATTGTTTTCTTCTAAGGCATTTCCTATGTTTTCCTTGCTTCATCCTGTTCACCTGTATCATGTGTAAAAATGGTTTTTGGATCAACAAAAAGTTGGCGAGTGAATCCTATGAAAAACATTTGAACAAGTTTATTTAATTGATTATAAAATAAAGTGCACAACCACATATGAGTAAATATAGATGTAAACTTATTCACAAAACACTTAATAATTAGATAATGCACACACATACAATAATGGATTGTTTTGAGGCACGCGTTGCTCAATTCGTCTCCCACGAGGAACTGATGGGCCTAATAAATGATTTGCATATAACTTGACAATATGAAATACATAACTACAAACAATATATACATTCTAAGTTTAGATCACAATATGGTATGGCACAAGTGTAAATAAACGAGTTAATTTTTGTGACACATGACACACCCCAAAACGTGTAATTAAAAAGGGGAGTTGTAAGATTCACTCACATTCGGTGCGTTCGGTTGATGATGTTGAATGCGCACGAAGTTTGATTTAACCACGAGTGAAACTAACCTAGATAATAACATAATGGTTTGGTAAATAAGTGGATTTTATTAAATCAATTTTTGTATGATTATTGGATATATTTTTGTGAGTTTAAGGCTATTTTCTAACTTTAAAAATGTTATTTTTAAGTATTTTTAATTGATTTTTAAATAAAATAAATAAATAAAAATAATAAAAAAATGTTGACTTTTTGACCGTTGACTTGTTGACCGTTGACTTGTTGACCGGTCAGACTGTGTAATTGTGTGCGCCGGGTGAGGCTCGAACCCGAGACCTCCCGTTCGCGTGCACACAGCTCTACCAACTGAGCTACGTGTCTAACCTGAAATATTTCTGTTTTTAATTATATTTATATACTAATTGAATTAAACCGAAAATCATTTATTTTAAAAACGATTTTAATGCATCGAACCGGTGCTGACCACAGGTCTCGAACCCGGGACCTGTGGTTTAGGTTGACACACAGTCCACCGCTGGACTGTGTGTCTAACTTGGTAAATAATCTGATTTTTATTATACTTATATACAAACTAAATAATTTCATTTCTGCCTTATATAAAAAGTTTGATAATTACCAGAACCGGTGCGGTAGTCTGGACTCGAACTCGCGACGTGTGGTTTAAACGTTCACACAGTCCACCACTGGACTGTGTGTCTATCTTGGTTATTATTCCGGTTTTTATTAAACTTAACATCTATTTGCAATGAATCCGGTTCAGTTTAAAAAAAGGAACATTTTTATTAAGGCGAGTGTGCGTGGGACAAGAATCGAACTCGGGACGTATGCGTTTTTATTTGCACACAGTCCACCGCTGGACTGTGTGTCTAACCCGAGATATATCTTGATTTAAATTAAACATATATAATATCGAAAACTTCATCTTCTTCGTTAAGCTTAACCAGAATCGATGTCCGACTGGTTCGACGATTTAATCAAGTTCTTTAGTGTGTTGTGATTAATTACATGTGAGATTAATAAAAAAATGAGAGAGATTAGGTATAAGATATACCGACAGAGGTCCCCTGTTTCGCCGGCGATATTCCGGTGATAGCAAGTTATTCCGGCGACGTGTGTCTTGCGGCAGAGGGTCTTCAGGGAGCTTGAGGTGAGTGTGGTGGCTTCGGTATGAGCTCTAGGTGTTCTGTTTTTAGAGTGATGCACAGAGGTGAAAGGGTTCGGTTTTCCGGCGAGTTGCAGAAGTTTTCCGGCGAGTGAAATTACGTCGAGAAAGGGTGTGATTGTGAGCGAAAAGGCTAACAGAAGTTAGAGGGTGTATTTATAGGGCAGGACATTGACGAATTTGGTCCGTTTTCCGTCTTGATTCGTCGGTTAATAATTTTCCGACGGTTATGACTTGTGTCGCGGACTGGACATCAGTTATAACCGACGTCGTTGTTAATATTTACGTTGAGTCAAAGGTAACCGACGGTGATTGACGAAATCGTCGGATTTTCCGGCGTCAGCAGATTTGGGCGCGCTGTTGACTGGGTTTGATTTCTGTTTCATTATTTGAATTAATTGTTTGGATATATTACTAAAGAACACAAGTGGCGCAGTGGTTGAGCGCGCGTGTGTTAAGGCTTGGCTGATACTGGTTTGACCGGGTTCGAAACCCGGCTGCAGCCTTTTATTTTTATTTCATTATTTTAAATACTTTTGCAAATATAAATTATATATTCCAATATACTTATTGATTATGTATCGTTTAAAATTAATTTGGGCATTAAATACGCAACGAAATTTTTAACTGATTGTTCGGTTAATAAACGGAGCGGGTTTTGGTAAATCCGTTTTTTGACGGATGTTACAGTATCCCCTGCTTTTTAGAAATTACGTTCCGAAATTTAAGTAGTGACATATTTGTCTAAAAAGGATGGTGTTTAATTTGACGGTTACATACTTAGAAAAGAGTAAGAGTTTAAATTTCTGTTTGAGGCGGTAACGTTCCTTGTAAGGGTTGAGTACCCTGCTACAGGAATCACTTTTTGTTGCCTACGGTATGTCTACACAATCATCCTCATCAAAGGATATCACTTTCTGTTGAGTTAACATGGATGTTCGAACTGGTCTTTCTCCATTTTCCATCTTCGTTTCTTTGGCATGTCTTTTTGCTGCCGAAAACGAGGTTCCACATATATCAGAGCCTCCGGAGATGGAATTAATGATCTGAGCATTAACCGGTGGAGGAGGAGCTCTTTCAGGAACTTTCTCAGAATCCTGGGTCCTTGATCATTTCCTTCGAAGAAACTCCTTCAGGTATCCCTTGCTGAGAAGATAACCAATTTCCTTCCTCAATGCTATCCACTCATCAATGAGATGTCCGAAATCCTCATGATAAGCACACCATTTGGACTTATCCTTGTTGGCTGTGGGCTTCTCATTCTTTCAAGGCCACCTAGCTTTGTCACCTAGATTCTGCATAGCAAGGATTAGTTCATTGTTATCAGCAGAAAAGCAATATTCGGAAATAGGAGGATAATCATCATCGTCTTCCTCCTGTTCAACTGCATGCACATTATGGTTGTCATGCTTAGAGTATTGCTTGGATCAGTTATTCTTGAAGAATGATCCTTGCGTCTCCTGTTTTGAGGATCCTGACAGTCTATCCTGGATCCTTTCGTCATCCTCTAACCGGATGAACCTTAAGGCCCTGTTCCTCACTTCGTCTAAATTCCTGCAAAGTGTCATAACAAGGTCATCATAGAAGGAGGAATCCTTTAGCAATCCCATTTTGAATGCCTCCACAGCAATGGCAATATCTAAATTAGGGATTTCTACGGATTCTCTACTAAATTTAGTGATGTAAACTCTTAGTGATTCATCACGGCCTTGGGTTATCCTATACAAATAACTAGTTAATCGTTCAAAGGTTCTACTACATCAGAATTGATTATTGAACAGACTAACTAAATGAGAAAATGAAGCAATTGAGTAGGGAGGAAGACTTAGCAGCCATTTGAGTACTGATCCAGTGAGTGTGGATCCGAAGCCCCTGCAAAGACATGCTTCCTTTAACCTTTCTGGAATGGGGTTGATCTCCATTCTTTCCTGGTATTGTGCTACATGTTCCTCCGGATCAGTTGTACCATCGCATAGCTTCATGTTGGGGGTTTGAAAGCGTTTTGGTATCTCAGCATTGCATATAGGAAGTGAAGGGGTATGGTCCCAAAAACCTTGCGCCAATCAAGGAAACCATATCCATTATTAACTACTAAGGAGACCTCGCGCAGACTTCTATGCCAAAATAAGATTTATTAGAACTCTGCGCCAAATATCTAAGGGAGGAAAGGATCATTTAACTACCTTGCGCGGGCTTGCGCAAGGTTCAAAGTTAAAGCCTGAACAATCTCTTTGGATAAATACTTCATTTAACTACCTTGCGCGGGCTCGAGCAAGGTTCAAAGTTAAACCTGAACAGTCTTTGGATAATTCTTCACACACAAACCTTGCGCGGATATTTATATCAGAGCAAGTATTCACCAAATGTTGCGCTAAGCAGCAGGGAGAATAAAGAAGATCAGTTAACTAGCTTGGCTTCTCGCGCAAGGAAACAGTTAATCCTGAGAAACTTTCCCTTAGCAAAACCTTTGACTTAGTGCCAAAGCAAAGGGAATCTTTTCTGTTGTAACAGAATGTATACGTGGCGAACAACAGATGGGTAACAGCTGTGAAATCTTCTAGAAGCCACTAACACCCGATCGTGTAGGCATATTTTCGGTTATAACCGATTGCCACATGGCAGCATCTGGACGGCTGAGGAAGATCACAGTGATGGCATGCTCACACTTATAAAATATAGTGATCTCATGTTGACACGTGGCACCTCCCTGACCGCTGATGAGCTCACGATCCGTGTGCACTAACGAATTGCCACAAACATTAACGGAATAGCAGAAGATTCCGTTAAAGTTAACATCTCTCTTTTTGGCGCCAAACGCCGGCTATAAATAAGTGACTTGGAGTTCAAGGAAAGGTATTCACTCTCAACCACTCTCTCTCTTACAATACTTTACTTCCGACTACCTGTATTTATTCTCACGCCGGAGGGTGGTCACGGAGAGACCCCCTCCCCGTGGCGAGCTAATGGTGTTCTGTTTTGCAGGATCAGCCGGAGTACTGTTTCATTCTTCATCATCGTAAAACCATACGAAGGATTAACCCCTTTTTCTGCAGTGCACATTCCATAGATCTATGTAGATTCTGGTCTAGTTGATATAGGGTTTCTTCATTGGCGCCCACCGATTTCAATTCTTTTTCTCATCTTTCATTTCGTTTCACCTAGATCTGCAGCATCATGGCTGATGGATCATATTTTCAAGGTCCTCGATCGGAGATCCGTCGCGTCGTTGTCGGACCTCAGATCGACAGAAAAATAGTTGAGGATTCTTCCGACGAAGCTAATGCTCAGTATGATCCTGATCATGCGAGTATTCCAGTAACGCCGGCGGCTCCTCAGGTTGATGTTACGTTGATTTTACCACATGGAGAGACTCCATTATCGTGGTTAATCAAATCTCAAGCGGCTCTAAACGCTAAGTATGCTCAGCTATGTGCCCAAACAGGAACTCCAGCTTTTCAAGCCCCGGTTAACGCTCCTCAGGTCCGTGCTTCGCCGGCACCTCGAGTTTTGAGTTATAATACTCAAAATCATGCTCGTTCACCTTCGCACATGTCTGAAGATGGAACAGAAATGTATTCTAAAACCAAGAATGATCCTGTTCATTCTGGTAATAGAAGGCAAGAAGAAAACGTTCAGTGTCGTGCGTCTGTCCACTCTCGTTTGGGCCCACGGTCTTCACAAAAGCGGGACACCCAACACGATGAACTCGATAAGACCTATGAGGTAGGGGATAGTGCAAGTATTTTCAATCTAATATCTGCAGATCATGCTAGTTATAAGCCAAAAGTACGTGCAGTTTACAATCCGAAGCTGAGCATGATTACAATTTGGTGTATCGCCCAACCGAAGCAGCTGAACAATCAAAGTTTAAAAGAGAGATAGCACTGGCTCCGTTAGAGCGAGCAAAATTGCCATCCAACGTAGGAAAGTTTAAGGGTTTAACCGATCCTGATGATCACATGCGCCTCTTCACCGGTGCAGGGTTACTTGGATGCTGGACATTGCCAATGTGGTTTCATTTGTTTGTACAAGCTCTTACCGACGCTGCGCGCCTTTGGTTTGATAATTTTCCGACATGTAAACTTTCCTCTTGGAATGACCTAAAGAAAAATTCTTACACACTTCAGTCAGCAAAGGCAATACGTGCATGACTCCTCAGATGTAATGAACATCTCTCGGAGGGATGATGAGAACCTTGAAGATTTTATTACGCGTTACAATAAAGAGGTTTTGGAGATTGGAGATGTTCACGAAGACCTTATACGCGCGCAGTTCAAATACGCGGTAAGGTGTGACGAAATGATTAAAGTACTTTCCGGTACAACTGGCCTTCCAAAGAGCTGGGATAAACTCATGGTGGCAGCTAAGGTCTACGCCCAGACTGAGCGCAACTTGAATTCAAACAGGCCACCTCTACCTCAGAATCGTCCGCAAGACCTGAGTAAAGGTAGCCGCAAGTATAAGAGAAATTGGAAAGAGTCAAGTCAGAATTGTATTCTCCTTATTCACCAATTGATGCACGTGCAACAATCAACAAGATAACAACTCAAAAAGCGATTAAACAAGAGAATAGGGAACGCCAGTGGACTCCCTTTACGAAATCTCCTGCTGAAGTTCTCAGCACTGAGAATTATCAGTTCAAGCAGCCACAACCTATGAAAAATAAAAAAGGGCAAGACCCAAATTTGTTCTGTGACTATCATAGAGACACAGGTCACACAACAGATAACTGCATCAGTCTGCGCACGGAGATTGCAAAAGCATTAAAGAGTGGGAAGCTTACACATCTACTCCAGAATGTGTGCAAAGAACAGATTACGCGCGGGACGAAGGGCCTAGCAACAAGAAAATAAAACAGCAAATTTCCATGATTCAAGGAGGCACGTCGCGCAAGCGCAACTTTCAACGATTACAAGAGGAAAAGTGGCGCGAGCAACAAGTGATATTTCCTGTGGTTCCTGGCGGACCTCGGGAAGAAAGACTAGTGATAGTCACAGGTATATTTGGCCATTACCAGACAGATTATATGTTCATAGATCCAGGAAGTTTATGGATATCATATATGAACAATGCTTCAAACAGTTAGATCCAGAGGACAAGGCACGCCTGGAACCAGTTGACTTCCCGTTGACTGGATTCTGCAACGAGGCTGTTTTTCCTCTCGGACAAATAGTTATCCCCGTGACTCTTTCAGATGGAAGAAATTCACAACTATTCAAGTAAATTTCATGGTAATGCCAGCAACATCCTTTCATGATGTTTTATTAGGACGACGTGCACAATTGGATTTCAGCATGGTCACGTTTGCGCCTCACGCCGCATGTGGTTTCCCAACACCAACGCGAATAGCTATCATTTTTTCCCGGAAAGAAATCATGTCTATTGAAGAACCAATTACGAAGGCTGCCAAGACATTTCCAAGTGACGAACCCGAAAAATGGACACTCAACAGTAAGTATCCCGAGCAAACAATCTTGTTAGGGCCTGCAGTCAGAACTGAAATTCGCGCAAAACTTAAACTACTGTTGTTTCGCAACAAGGACATTTTCGCCTTGACACCTGCTGATATGGTCGGGGTCCCACGCGACATTGCGGAACATTGTCTGAATGTATTTCCATCAGCAGAACCAGTTGTACAGAAAAAGCGCAGCCTCGGATCAGAAAAGACTGAGGCGATGAACGAACAAGTCATCGAGTTACTAAATGCGGGTATTCTGCGCGAAGTCAAATACCAGACCTGGGTGGCAAACCCAGTCATGGTAAAGAAACATAATGGCGGATGGCGGATTTGCGTAGATTTTAAAGATTTAAACAAGGCGTGTCCGAAAGATTGTTATTCTCTTCCCGAGATTGACAAAAAGGTTGACTCATTAGCTTCCTTTCGCTGGAAATGTTTTCTTGATTGTTATAAAGGTTATCATCAGGTCTTGATGAAAAAAAAAGACGAAGATAAAACAGCTTTTCGCACGGAGAAGGACATTTTTTTGTTATACCAAGATGCCTTTTGGTCTCCGCAATGCGGGAGCTACTTATCAAAGATTGATGGATGCAGTTTTTGGAGATGATATCGGGAAAACTGTGGAAGTCTACATTGATGATTTGGTCAATATGAGCAATTCAGAAGAAACTATGTTAGATAACATCCAACGAACTTTTGATTCTCTACGAAAGGTAAATTTAACGTTAAATCCAAGCAAATGCTCCTTCGGCATGGAGGAGGGCAAATTTTTGGGTTCATCGTCACCAAAGACGGTTTCAAGGTTAATCCTGAGAAAGTCGAAGCAATACAAAAAATGTCTTCTCCTACTACCATCAAAGAGATGCAACGTTTGGCTGGAAGGTTAGCTGTGCTAAACCGCTTCCTCGCCAATCATGCTGCAAAGTCTTATCATTTATTCGAACCTTACGCAATTGTACGAAGAGCAAAGAGTTCGCATGGACTCCTGAAGCTGATCAAGCTTTCCAGCAAATGAAAGATTGTTTAGTTCAACTTCCCACACGTACTGCTCCTCGTAAAAAAGAACCCATGGTCTTATATCTCGCTGAATCTGAGGTAGCAGTAGGTGCTGTCTTGTTGGTAGAATGCGAAGGAGTCCAGTCTCCAATTTATTATATCAGCAAGATGTTGAATGATCCAGAGACAAGGTATTCAATTATGGAGAAATTAGTTTTAACATTGGTCCACGCCTCGTGCAGGCTGCGAAGATACCTTTCAGGACATGTTATTACAGTTTTAACAAATTTTCACATTGGCCAAGTCTTGGCCAAGCCAGATGTTCTGGACGACTTGCGAAGTGGGCAATAGAATTGGGGGGTTATAACATCTGTTATAAACCTAGACCAGCTATCAAAGGCCAAGTTTTGGAAGATTTCATCGCTGAAATTCATGCTAATAAAATTGAAGAGTGTCAAGCAATTCAAAACCCAGTACCAGTCATAGACAATAGAGCCTGGACACTGTTTACAGATGGCGCATCAAACAGTGATGGGGCTGGAGCAGGTCTTCGATTAGTGAGTCCAGAGGGAGCAGAGTTCACATATGCAATTCGGTTGGATTTTAAAAGCACCAACAACGAGGCCGAATATGAAGCTTTCCTAGCAGGCTTACGCCTCGCTATCAAAATGGATGCAACAAATTTAGAAGCCCATGTTGATTCATTGCTAGTTGCTGAGCAAGTAATTGGGACGTACGATGCAAAGAGAGATATCATGGCTTTGTACTTGGCGCAAGCTAAGGCTCTTATAGCACAGTTCCAACAATTTAAAGTCACCCACTTAAAGCGAAGCGAAAACAAACATGCTGACGCTCTAAGTAAACTAGCAGCAACTAGTTTTAAACATTTGGCAAAGGAAGTTCGTATCGAAGTTTTAAGTAATCCATCAGTCCCTCTCAGACAAGTAACAATGGTCGAAGTAGGAGATCCATCATGGATGTCTCCAATAATAATGTATTTGTTACATGGTTCATTGCCAGAAGATTACGCAAGCACATAAGTTACGGTGCAAAGCCCTCAATTACGAGATGGTTGACGGTATTCTGTACCGACACTCTTACATGGGTCCTTCGCTGTAACGCCCGGTTTTTCGTATTTCCATTATTAGAAAGCGTCCCTTGTACTCTCTTCGTAATCGACTTTTGTTTTTTTTATTTGTAATTGAGACTATTGATCATAATGAGAACGAAACTATTTTAATCATGTTGGAGCATCATATTATCCAAAATTCTCGATTTGTTATTACACAATGACACTCGATACTCGTTAAACTAAACTAATTTAACTCGTTACGTATACGATTACTTGTTCATTATCTAAATCGAGTAATTAAATTAATTAATTAGATTAATTAAACTTTTTTTATAATTTAAAAAGTAAATTTCTTATATATATAATAATTAGTAGATTAGGAAGTTTAATGGTGGAATGTTATAAAAATAATAAAGTTAAGGGTTTAATTGGCAATTTAATGATTTCAGAACTTGCAGGGACCATTTATGTTCATAATTATAAGTAATATAATGCTTTTAATCAAAAAATAATAATAATATATAACCAAAACCGGTGCCCGCGGGACTCGAACCCGGGTCACCCGGTTCAACAAACAGCGCCTCAGCCACTCCACCACAAGCCTCTCATTGAACATATCCCAGTTCAAAAATTATTTAAACACTCATTATCAGAGGCTGACCAGCGCAAACCAGCCCCTCCAACTCGCAATTTGAGCGGGTTTTTGTGTTTGTTTTGAGTTTTAAACATGTTTTAACATTTAATACTTCACCAAACCCAACCCTAATCCTTCCCTATAAAAACCCATCATTCTCCAAGCCTTTTTACACTTTTCTAATCATCAAAACACTCTCTAATCCTCCATAATCAAGCTAAAAGTTGCAAATCCGGGCAGAATTACTCTTCTTCACTAAAGTGAGTGTAACTCACTCGTTTCTCAACGAAAACACTCCATTCTTTTTCCCACTTGCTTGGTTTGACCTTGTGCACATCTCTAATGGTTTTCCATGGAAAATTAGGCCCTGGAATGTCACGAAAAAGGCTCCAAGGTGGACTGTTTTAATTTATATTCTTCAAACTTTTATAAAACTTGTTTAACTTGAGTTCAACTCATCTCAAACCTATGTCCTAATGCTTACAACACTATATGTGGTTGGTTAGGCTTAAAAACAAGGTTGAGACATGTCAAATTAGAGGTTAAAACATCACAAACTTTCTGTTTTCGACTAGGGTTTACACCCACAAGTAGTGTTCAAGTTAAGCTTGATGAATGTGTGATATTTGGACTAGCTTGGGCTATCCATCATTGAATCCACACACTACTTGATGATTTTCATAGCTTGGTTGTCTCATTTCATTCCTTACTTGTAAGTTCATGACCCTCCTCGTGTCTAAGACACATGTGTAGTGGTGAATCCAAAGAGGTCTTAAGTGGATGGTAAATCCTCCCACCTCGTACTTGACTTATGTAAACTACAAAGAGGTTCCTAAATGGATGGTTCAACCTCCTACCTCATGCTTGACCTATATGACTTAATGTACACTATATAATACTTATATGTTATCAAAGTAACCGAACTCTTGATGATGAACAAGTGGTCAACTGTCAAAATAGTAGGTTACATCATCTAAAGACCATACACTTGTTACGATTCTAATGGATCTTTGAATCCATAAAAACATACCAAACCCTTGAGGTTCTATAGTGTCAAGAACAAGTGTTATGAGTACAAGATGATTACTTTCATAATACTAATTTCACGTTATTTTAATTCCGAATCCATAACCTTCTGTTAATTCCCTATACTCACATGCCTATGTTTCTTCGTGTAGAAGGACAAGGTGCTCGAAACTAATCCATCAACTAACAACGTTCGCGGGATTTCAAGTGGGAAAGCTTGCAAAACCGTGAGCATACTCGATCCCTTTTCCTTTTTACAATTTGGGTGCAACATGTACATTATACAAAAATCACACGACACATAAACTATTTTAATCTCTATCCATGCTTAACATGAAACTACTTGATGCTTGTTAGACTTGTATGTTATGTAAACTATTTGTGTCCATATATGCTTCATTAACTTTGCTAGCCTACCTTAACAATTATAGCGCTATAGGATTAATGCACCGCCCACGAAACTTGGGGTATTGTTAAGTTAGACATGTTAATCTCCCGCTACTCTATTGGGATAGACTATTTTAACGTGTTGGATTCTTGGGTTTGAACATATACTAAACCGTTTCAGCATGCTAGTAAAGTTGCATATTATGGTTCATTTGGATATGAGACTTTAAACAAATTTATTCTATATAAGCTATGTAACAAAACTTGTATGCTCGCCAACTTTTTGTTGATATATTTTAATACATGTTGCAGGTTGATTGATGAGGTGATGTTACAAGATGAAACAAGATTTAGGTGGACTTAGATACACACCTAGATTAATTTATCTACATTGATGTTATGTCATTTTGAAACAATTGTTGACTATTATTTGGAATTTTTGTATGACAATTTAGTCTTGAATGAAATTTGAATTTAATCTATATTGTCACATAGCATTATGAAGTTTTGAGCAATTTTTTCGTCTCATCCCGATGTTTCCGCCATCGGTTGGGGTGTGACATTCGCTCCGCTGTGTTAACAAACATGATGCACAGTACCTGATCAGGGACGTTCATAAGGGGCTATGTGGTATACATTCTGGGCCGCGCATGGTAGTAGCCAAAGTGAAAGGCGCAGGGTATTATTGGCCCAGAATGTACGTTGACGCTGTAGAGATCTTGCGCAAATGCATGTCCTGCCAAAGGCATGCCCCTAAAACGTTGTGGCCAAAGAATCCTTTGGTACCCGTCATAACAGCTTGGCCTTTTCAACAATGGGCCATTGATTTAGTTGACCATTCCCAGATGCGCCCGACGCAGTCAAATTCATCATTGTTGCGGTCGATTATTTCACCAAATGGATTGAAGCTAAACCCTTAGCTTCTACTACAGCGATGGTAATTCAAAAATTCATCTGGGAATACATTATTTGCCGGTTTGGTCTGCCCATGCGCATTATTAAAGACAACGGTCCAAATTTAACGGCTGAAGAGTTGCAAACGTGGATGACAGAAATGGGAATCCAGCATGTCTTTGCTTCTGTTGTGCATCCACAAGCAAACAGTCAAGTTGAAAGCATAAACAAACAGTTGGTCGACGGTACCAAAGCCCGCCTTGGCACGGCACGGCGAGGGTGGGTTGATGAATTGCCTTGCATCTTGTGGGCACACTGAACTATGCCCAAGACTAGCACTGGAGAAACTCCTTTTAGCCTTGTGTACGGCACGGAAGCGGTGATTCCTGCCAAAATTGGGTTACCATCTCCCAGGATGCTAGCTTTGGCAAAATTGGGTTACCATCTCCTCGATCTAGACTTATTGGAAGAACGACGAGAGAACGCAGCGATTCGCGAAGCTAAATACAAGTCTTAGCTTGAAAAGTATTACAACAAAAGGGTACGCATCTGCTCCTTTTTGCCTGGTGACTTTGTTCTTCGCGATAATGAAGCGTCGAATGCCGAAAAAACCGGGGAAGTTAGCCCCGCAATGGGAAGGCCCATACGTGATAAATGAAGTATTGGGAAAAGACGCATACACTCTGAAGCGTATGGACGGATCCAGTGTTCCTCGAACCTGGAACACCCAACAACTACGCGGATGTTATATGTAATCTCAGTCCTCTAAGCAACTTCTGGGCGTTGCATAACGAGACTGCTTACTATATTTCTTATGTAATCTTAGTGGCAACCATAGCTTTATGCTTTATCAGTATGAATAAAATACTCTGTCACTACTTACAGTCTTGTATATGTTTATTTACAAATGCATGCAATTCCTTTGGATAAACAAAAACACAAACTCATGAGCCACAAGATAACTTAATACTTACGCTCACACATGAGGTAATGAATTGTTCATTTGTCTATCCTACACAAGTAATTGGTCACATGCAAACATTGTAAAGCTAAAATATATCATATTCACATCAAAAGTACTTGCGCAGCAACGCAACGTTACAAGTAATTACAAAATAAAGAGTTACAAATTTCCTACTCTATGGATTTCTTGCCCGCCTGCTTTTCTGTTGTGAAGATTTCCTTTAGTCTATCGACAAAGTCATCTTGCTACAGCACGGCATCCACAAGGTCCATAATAGGAATCTGCAACTGATCATATTTTTCCTTAGCAGCAGAATAAATGGCAGCAGTATTTAACCCATGCGCGGCTTGTATCCCATTTGGTCTTCAGCGCATGTGCCACATGCAATGTACACTCTTTATAGCCCTCAGCATGCCCGTCGCTGCGCGCAGCCATCATCAATTCTACCACTCTCTCATCCAACTCCGTGGAGTTAAGGATGGCATTTGCGATCTGTATTCAAATTCAATCAGTATATGTTATGATGATCGAACCAGAAATGTACAAAGAAAAGGGAATATTACCTCCACAATCCCATACTCCCAGAACCAGGTAAGCTAGTTCATCAGCGATTCTGTCAAGCTTTCTGCTGTGGCGCGAGCGACCTCGTGTCATTAATATTTTGTTCACCTTTAGTTAAACGGCAGGTCAACTCGGCTTTCTCTGTTCGGTGAAGGTTGATATCTTTTTTTCCAAACGTCAACCTCATCTTGCAGCCGCGCCTGGTCAAATAGCATAGAAGTTAGATCATCAATCTCTTTATTCCTAAGAAGGAGAGTCATTTTGGTTGATACCTCTTCTGCTGCCACAACTGCATCAGCCTTCTCTTTCTTGAGTTTCTCAATTTTGTTGCGCAGAGAGATCTTTTCTTTGTTATCTCGATCGCAAGCCTCCACAAAGCGCTTGCGTTCATCAACATATTGCGCAGTAGCAGCCTCACATTTGCGCTTCCAAGACAGCGCAGACCACTCCTCCATCTTCTTATCAGCTTCAAACTTGGCTTTCACAGCCTCAAAATCAAATACCATCTTCAAGGTATTCTCCCTCTCAATCTTGGCTTTTGCCTTATCACTCTCCACCTCGTCACGCTCCTTGTTCATGCTGCGCCATTCGCGCACAATTCTGTTAATAGTGGAGGTAGCGAGGGCAGATTCTTGTAAGTAGGCTTCATAGGTGGCCTCATGATTTTTATCTTCTTGGAGCTTCACCTCCGCCGGAGGGAAAATACCTTTATACCATTCTCTGCAAGAGCGCAAGTCGGTGAAGACATCACCTTGTTTCACTTTCCATATAAGCTGATGGATTTCATCTCCCTTTTTCGGTGTAAGATCGATAATAGAAATCCCCGGGCGTCTCCTCCGGCCGGATGGGCGATTCCTCATCCGAATCACCATCAACAGACACAAAGCCTTCGCTTTGTGTTGACGGGCCAGCTCCCTTAGATACAAACGAGGAAGGCTCAGTGATAAGGGTGGATGGTTTCTCTTGCTCCGCAGTTGCGGTCTCTTTCACCCCAACATCTGAAACAATATCTTTAACCTGCTCTTCAGCAGGATTTCTTGTAGCATCTGTAGCAGTATCTTTAACCTGCTTGCCAGCAGGATTCTCAGCATCAAATTTTTAGGCTCTCCTTCTGGAGTCACCTTCTCAATATTTTCTGGGATGATGGGTTCAGAGTCAAAAATGGGTGCTTCTCGCTCCGCATCTCCCTCTTCAACATTTTCAAGCCTGCGCGCGATGGTATAGCAGCTGAGGTAGCCGGCGCAGCCTTCACCATTTTCTCTGCAAGCATATTAACAAATACCAAGTATAAGATTCTTCTGACAGAAATGCGCAACAAACCGAACATACCAGCTATGTAGTTAATGCGGTAAAATATCAGATATCGGTCAAGGACCGACATTTGAGATATCGGTTATTGCGGTGGGATATCGGTGGGATATTGGTAATTTTAATATCATGTTAAATTTATATATATAAAACTTTAACACTAACAATTGTAGCAAGTGTAAACTCACTAAGACTTAAAACACTAACATTTAACACTAACAACTAACAATTAAGACTTAAAACACTAATAGCAACAATAAGAAGACAAGCGAATGGTAGAAGTAAGAAGAAAGATACTGATATCAGGAAAATCGGTGATTTATCAGTAAAATATCGGTCCGATATCGTTCAAATATCGGTCAATATCACTGATATTATAGGTACTGATATTCTGACTGATTTTTTATACCGATATCTCGGCAAAGGACTGATAACCAATATATCAATGATATATCGGGATATTAACTACATAGCATACCAGGTGAGAACTTCTTTGCAAAGGCATCCAGATTGCCCTTCTTGCCAATACGCGGGCGTGCAACCTTTGTTGGTACAGGAGGTTTAGTTTCAGACTCCTTCCTCTTCTTGGAAGTGCGCTTCAACGCCTCTTCCGGGCTTGAAGGAATTTCCATAGGATCGTCTGGGTTCGAGGCGGGAACAAATGACATGTCAATAGGCTCCTCCTTGGGTTTCCTCAAACCTACAGGCGCGAGACCCTCAAATGAGTCTGACACCACCACATAATCACACCAAGAGTCAGATACGAGGCGCGTACCTTTCTTACCCTCAGCTTTCGCAGCAGCTGATGGCTTAGTTTTTTTGATCTGGTCTGGAAAGAGGAGGTGCAGCAGCTGCAGCAGCTGCAGCAGCAGTTGGCTTCTTTTTCTTCTTTGAGTCAGGGCCTACGCCCAAGTTTAGCAAATCACCTACATAATCAATAATATTGAACAAGGGTTGCGCCATTAGTTATATTGCAATATTACTTAGAAAATATGTTCACAAGTAATATTGCAATATTAACTTAGGCCTTGTAAAAATTTAATTACCAGTCGCAGAAGACGGTTGCGCCTCCAGATCCTCCTTCGTGGGCAGCTCAAGGTTCCCCAGGATTTGCGAGAACCAGGTATCCTCACCCTTAGCAATGGGCACGACGGCCATTTTCCCTTTTTCTCTCTTGAAGGATATCAAGTAGAGCGGTGTAACTACATCACAAATATTTTTGCATCAGTACATATCTATTAAAAGATATTGCCAGGAAGTTAAACGGTCACGTACCAGTTCCGTCTTCAGTGTACACCGGTTTTTCCCGGCGTTCTTTCTTCAAGAAAATACTCATGCCAGTAGCGATAAGGGCCCTCTCCGGCAAAACAATGTTGGGAACATCTTTAATGTCCTGGTAACGCACCTCGTCGGCAGATATGGGGAGGGTTTCCAACTCTATATTATCACCGGCCCGGAAAGTCATCTTCATTGGGATTACTGTCGCCTTTATGAAGAAAAATTTATGTTTCCGGTCATCGTAGGAATTGGGTGGCACTAACAACAACCGTTTCGCTTGTACACATTGTTGAAGATAGTAGAAGCCTAATGCACAGTGGAGTTGATAGAAAACTCGAAATTTCTCCACTGTCGGAACCATACCCATCGACCTGCATATGAACTCAAAGTGTCGGATCCTCACCATCCCCATCAGATGCATTTGGGAAATATGGAACTTATAATAATCAAGGATCTCCAACATGAAGTGGGTCACCGGAAGCCGGAAATTGCCCTCGGCAAAGTAATCATAGAATAGAGTAATATAACCGGCCGGAGCATCAGCCGTCGTGGCATTCGCTTCCAGAAAAAACCCCTTCCAAGACGGAGCGAACAGGAAGTTGGTAGCAAGATTGTCAAAATCCTCCTTCGACCACTTTAATGGTGGTAAACTCGACGTCGATGGCATATCAGCAGAGCTTGCACTGGTGGCCATAACTCAAACTTCGAATAATAATCAGAAAACTTTGAAGGTCGCCGGAATATATGAACACAAGATTTCTTTCTCTAGATATGATCCGGTGAAGAAGCAAATGGATCGTTGATCCCTTTATATACTAATCGCAATTAATGCGAGATTTGACTGCATCGACTTTTGCGATAGTCACGTATCCCCAGGTAACTGCATGGGCGAGTGGGAACTAAAACTGCCCCACGCACGCGAGTGTTGCCGAAATAGCCTTAAATGTTGTAAGATTTGTACTGTTGACAGCCCGTCAACAGTACCACCACGTCTCAAGAACGTGCATCTTCACCAACTACAACATCCGGATAAAGGACACGTGTCCAAGTATATTTGAAATTCAAATACTTTTTCAAAATTCACTTACGACACATCACCAAGATGCAGAAAACAACAAAAGGCCAATACTTACCTAGCGCAGCACATTTATCTCAAGTCAAGTGCTCCACCTACTTTTTATTCTTACATTGGAGCAACACTGGACTGGGGGACTTGAAAGGGTATGGTCCCAAAAACCTTGCGCCAATCAAGAAAACCATACCAATTATTAACTACTAAGGAGACCTCGCGCAGACTTCTCTGCCAAATAAGATTTATTAGAACTCTGCGCCAAATGTCTAAGGGAGGAAAGGATCATTTAACTACCTTGTGCGGGCTCGCGCAAGGTTCAAAGTTAAAGCCTGAACAATCTCTTTGGATAAATACTTCATTTAACTACCTTGCGCGGGCTCGCGCAAGGTTCAAAGTTAAACCTGAACAGACTTTGGATAATTCTTCACACACAAACCTTGCGCGGATATTTATATCAGAGCAAGTATTCACCAAACGTTGTGCTAAGCAGCAGGGAGAAGACAGAAGATCATTTAACTAGCTTGCGCTTCTCGCGCAAGGAAACAGTTAATCCTGAGAAACTTTCCCTTAGCAAAACCTTTGACTTAGTGCAAAAGCAAAGGGAATCTTTTCTGTTGTAATAGAATGTACACGTGGCGAACAACAGATGGGTAACAGCTGTGAAATCTTCTAGAAGCCGCTAACACCCAATCGTGTAGGCATCTTTTAAGTTATAACCGATTGCCACATGGCAGCATCTGGACGGCTGAGGAAGATCACGGTGATGGCATGCTCACACTTATAAAATATAGTGATCTCATGTTGACACCTGGCACCTCCCTGACCGCTAATGAGCTCACGATCCGTTGCACTAACGGATTGCCACAAACATTAACGGAATAGCAGAAGATTCCGTTAAAGTTAACATCTCTCTTTTTGGCGCCAAACGCCGGCTATAAATAAGTGACTTGGAGTTCAAGGAAAGGTATTCACTCTCAACCACTCTCTCTCTTACAATACTTTACTTCCGACTACCTGTACTTATTCTCACGCCGGAGGTGGTCACGGAGAGAACCCCCTTCTCCCCGTGGCGAGCTAACGGTGTTCTGTTTTGCAGGATCGGCCGGATTACTGTTTCATTCTTCATCATCGTGAAACCATACGAAGTATTAAGCCTTTTTTATGCAGAACCCATTCCATAGATCTACGTAGATTCCGGTCTAGTTGATCTAGGGTTTCTTCAGGAAGTGAAAAACGAGACACCATGTGACTTCCATTAGGGATCCTAGTAATGGGTTTAACCACTCTTGGGACGCTAGATATCATATCCTTAAGCTTCTGGAGCTCCCTTGCCATGGCCTGATTGATACCTGCATCCTGCGTGAAACCATAATTAGTACCAAAAGATGTATTGAAATTGTTACCTCCTGATTGGTTTGGAACCGGTATCCCAGAAGTATATCCAAGACCAGACACTTCAGGTGCAACAGTTAGACCAGATGAAGCAACATTCTGCATAGGAATGAAGTCTCCTATGTGAAATTCAGAACTCCTAGATGGTTGACTCCCTGAGGATCCTTGATCCTGATAGAAGTTAGGCCCAGGATACATGGGTGTTGAAGGTCTTGGAGGATAATCCATAGATCCTTGAATTATGATGAGGATCCTTGATGCTGGACGTAGGATCCTTGAGTTGGAAATGTCTCCAAGTATCCTCCAGAACTGAGGAAGGATCCTTGACGCTGAAATGAGGATCCCAAAGGTTGGTAGTGAGATGCTTGAGGCTGCGTCATTGCCAGTGACCCATACTGCAATCCTGAGGATCCTTGATGTTGAACAGAAGATGCTTTGGAATGTTCAATCGTAGATGTTGGAGTGGCAAAATCCAACGACCTAGGCATCAATGGAGAGTGATCCTCCGCTGAATCTTTTCTGTTACTTGAATTCATCAATTTCACGAAGGATCCTCTGGTTAGTCTTGTCCTGCTATTCCATGTATCCTTTCATCTGCAAAATCAAAGTACAAAGATCACTGTTAGTATGTGTAGAGGACGAAACAGTAGGAGCCTTCGAGAAGACGGGTGTTGGTTTCTTCTGAGCATTGTCTGCACTCCTCAGTGGTGCAGGGGGAATGGGAGGCAACGATGCACTAGTCTGAGATGAGGTAACCGCTGGCATGGCACTTGAAGCAGACTTTCCCTGGGAAGCCATGTGATTGATGGAAATGAATAGAAATGAAAGAAATGAATGAGATTTTTAGAATTGAAGCACCGATTGCCCCATGGTGGGCGCCAAACTGTTTTGGTGAAAAACCAGTATAAGGATAATGTAACCAAACTTTGAATGTGAGGTTGAGTGCTTGTGTGATTAATGATTGAGCGATCAAGTGAGTAAGGTAAAGAACAATGAACGCAAATATTTGTACGAGGAAAAAGCCCTTGATCAATGTATGATCTACGGCATAAAAAACCTCGGGTGATGGAAACTACCGATCACCAAATGTATATAAAAGAATCATCAGAATTCTAGTATAACTTTGGAAGATAACAAGCTTAGTACAATGTTTTTAAAGTGTTTGTGGTTTTGGGAGAATATCAGTGTACTCGGATCAAGTAATGTGTGTGTTATGAGCTTTGTTATCCCCTTTATCAAATTAGAAAAATTCTAGCTAACAAACTATCCGTTAATCTTGCAAGCTTTCCACGTTCACTTTCAACGGTCACCACTTCATTTGCATGTGCTAGAATTAGAGCATATTCCCCGATATTCCAGGATTGACTAAGTCTATATCGTTTAGAACCTGCAAACAAATACCAATTACATAATAGAACAATTGTTAGTTAACATAAACTAAGATAAGGACCCTTGATCCTCAGACTCCCTGCATCATCTATTATGGATAAGTGATCCAGGTCAAATCTCAGGATAAATGATCTAGACTCATTAGAATTTAGCCCCTAAGAGATCGTAAATGAACGAATGTTCATTAACACATTACCGAACATTCGCTAACACAATTGAACGAACGAGAGGTTTGTTCATGTTCGTTTATTTAACTAATCGAAGGAAATTTCTTGTTCATGTTTGTTCATCTATTAATGAACTAACGTAAACGAACTTCCCGCCACTCAATTCACGAACTATTCGCTGAATGTTTGGTCCGTTTACAGCTCTAAAAATATGATCATATGGGATTGGTAATGGAAATCTTAGCCTTATACAGTATACCCACTAATAAACGTGTCTCATATTACCCAATAGGTTTATGGGTTTTGGGTATACTAGTTTATGGTCTATGTGATTAATTATTGCCTTTTATGATGATCGTTATTCAAAAATCGATCTAAAAATCACCTCAAACACTAAGTTTTAACAATTCTATAATTTTATTAATGTCAAGTTTATTATATATTCAACATACATTTTTTATATTTATATTTATATTTATATATATCAAGATTTGATACGAGTAAACACGAGATGTCTCGGGCCCGTTAAATTGTTTAAAACCTATCACCAATGTTTTAGGTTTCGTATTTTCTCATCAGATTTAGGTTTGGTTTCGGGTTCGCGTTATCTTTAAAGCTGATAAATTATTTACTAACTTGAGATTATATTTTTCTCTTTAGGGACTAAAGTTAAAACTTTGCTTAACTATTTCTCGATAGATTGGCGGCATCATGAAAAGAGTAGATATAAATGGGAAAATTTATCATGCATTACATCTCTCAACCTTAAAGACTAAGAGAGGTAATGATGTAACCGTAAGATACGTAATATTCTACTGTTAAAATGCTAGTTTTTAGGGGTGATTATTTCAAAACTGGTAAGAATAGATAGTTACTAATGTTTTGTTGAGATTTGTAGGTAAATATTGAAAAGGGCGTAATTTGGACGTGAAAGAATGAATTGGAGCACTAGGTAAAAGAATGAAGGAAGTTGTGAATAGTGAGAAGCATAAGACCCATACCCGACCCATTGGATATAAATCGTAACCGACGCTAGACAGAGACTACAAAATCCAAGTTGAGAATTTGGTTGTCAGAAGTTACACCTCATACCCAAGTACATGGTTACTGCCCGGAAGCCGAAACCCAGAATCTGAGCATGGTATAAAAGGAATGCGATCGAAACCCTAGAAAAACTGGAGTTCGAAGAAAGCGAAAAAGGGCTGCAGAAAGTGAATTGCAAGGATTCGGAAGAGAAAAGGCACGAGACTTGAAGATCTGATGCACGAGGAACCCATAATTGGTTCCAAGGGTTAATCTTTATAGCTTTGATAGTCTTTAACTTATGTTCATGATGATAAATTTGACTTGTGGTTTGAATTCGTTTGTTATCAGTATGATTTTAGTAGTATGGTATGATTAGTTCTTATGATGCGTATGTGTGTATGTTCATATTGGTTATGATGTTAGTTGTATGGTTGTGTTGATCTTTCTATGAGGTTATGCATGTTAGATTCAATATCTTCTATCTCTAGGTTATATTAATGTCCATTAGCTTAGGGCTTATAACTTTAATCGGTTATAGATAACTAATGTCATAACTGGTAAAACATATTGACTGCTTAATGGAAATATTTGATTATAAGGGTCTAGAAACAAGTTAGAGTTTTCTATAATTGTCTTACCTTGGTAGTTCGTAAATCGCTATGTTCGTTGTTCACCTTGGCACTAGGATAGAAACCCTAAGTCATAAGAATCCATACTATTGCTAGCTTTATTATGGTAGGTCTAAAGGTATGTCTGTAGCCTTAACTCTAATTAAATAGGATTAACCTTAATCGGTGTTAGTTCATTCTAGCACTTCATACACTATAGTCAAATCAAATCTTGAGTTGTTTTAATAAGTTTCGTCTATCATCAATCTAAACAGTCTTTGTTGATTCAAGTCTAGGATGGTTATATTTGTTTAACCCTTGGTACCTTTTTAAGTAATTTCAGTTTTAGTATTTCGTAAGTTTGATTCAAAGTTAACTCATAGATTACATATTAAGTGATAAGTTCATTACTAGTAGATTTTGCGTCCTTTGATTGAGACTTGGGTACTTACTTTGGCTATACTATATTCCGATATGTAAGCTTGCCTAGAACGTGTATAGATAATATTATTTGGTTTTTATCTTAAAACTAGTATGTGTTTTGTATTCAATTTTATGGTTACTTTCTATACACGTCAATTTTTAGCGTCGTTGTTAGGGACACGGTACTATTAGGAGAGACTTTGTTTTAGTAGTGCAACCAATTATTTGATTTAGTTTGTTAATTATTTTTAGTACTCTTGGGAAAATACTGTTTATGCATAAAACACGATTTGGTAGATTAGTAGGACCGCTTTCTGAATCTGAGTGATCACTGCACAAGAATTCGAAGAAGAAGAAGAGGAAGAAACAACAACAACAACAAGGACAAGATAGCACTAGTAGAGATTCAATTGGAGCTTAAACCCGAAGAAGCTGAAAAGAAGAGCTCGAAGCTTTAGTTGTCATGGGAGAACCTGAACAATCATTATCTCATGATATTCGACCATCTACTAGTATCCCATCTAGTATCACTCGTACAACTACTCAATTAGAAACATTTTAAATTCCACTCCCAATCATCAGTCTTATCTAAACAGGTTGTCAATTCTCGGGATTGGAGGATGAAGACCCAAATGCTCATATTGACATCTTCTTACAACATTGTGATACTTTTAAGATCAACAAGTTTCGGCCGATGTGATTAAACTACGTTTTTTTCCATCTCACTTGTTGGGAAAACCCGTACTTGACTTTCTGCCCAAGAAGGAGGTTCCATAACCACATGGGACATCTTTGTTGAGAAATTTCCAAAGAAACATTTGTCGCCTTCTAAGATTAATGATGTGTAAAATGTTTATATATTTTTTAAAACACAAAATTAAAATGGTCAGACTAAATTAATTACACACAATCGACAAGTATACCGGTCATTATATGGTAAAGTCGGTAAGACCGGGTATCAATCCAAGGGCATAATGGCACGACTCCCGATACAAAACCTTTTGGGAGTCCTAGTCTAGTAATATTTAGTGATGATTAGGATTTCTATTAACTACTAAATCTAATTACGAATGCAAATATGAAAGCAAAGAAATCAGATAACAAATTTAGGTCAAAGTAGATGATGAGGAAGTAGCTACCTGTGCAAGAATCATGTTAACTCGACACGGCTTGATAGGAGTGTCGCGATCCGGTTAAAGATAAATTTATAAGTCCTAATTACCTCTAGCAAATGGCAAGTGGCAATAAGGGTATCGAACCATGAAGAATTTATGGTTCGTGCAAAGACTCGATTGATTATGGATTTTTTGTTATGAAGCTTGCTAAATTTTATATTTTAATTGAAAAGGATGTCGAGTTGATCCGACGATTTGTCTCTAGTTAGGAAAACGATCTTTAATTATGATTGCAAAACCTAAGAAGATTGATTGTAAAACAATGATTTGAAACAAGGTTCACACGCGGTTCGAAATTGTAAGACCTAGGGCTCCTATATGTTTTCGAGTTAATCCAAATCACAAGTTGGTGTTAATGGGTTTAGTGTTTCAAGGCTTAGGCGCCAATAGCTATCAATGTCACAAGACGAACAAAGATGCGCTTCGTTACTCAAGAACATGTGAACCCTAATCTATAATAAAACATAATTGCACAAACTCATTCACGAAGTCAAAGGTGCGAGTATATTTTGACAGTCCGTGAATTCAAAACAAGAACAGTACAATTGATATTAATATTCAAACATTCAACGTAATCAACATAGATTAAAAACTAACACAATGTTCAAAATCTTAGAAATCTTAGGGGTGAAACCCTAGGTGATTAGCCTATCATGATGTTGGAAACTTGGACTCTGGATCTTGATTGTGAAGAAAATGCCATTCAAATCTGATGTTTGATGATCTTATGCTAATGATGATTGCTAATGATTTGGAGTGATGGTTGTGATGGTAATATGTTTTGGAATGAGTAATAGTGTTTATTGTATACCCAATCTCGTATACATTAAAAAACAATCCACAAATCCCGTTACCCTGCGTTGTTGATTGAATCACGCCTGGTTGACAAAACGTCGCGTCAACGACGCCGGTTTGGCGCGTCGTCAATCTCGTAAACTTGATCTACGCGTTATGTTTCTGTCGACGGCGTTTTACGTCGTAATGGCGTCGTTGACGTGATGTGATTAGTTTTTAGCCGTTTTTTTCGTTTCTAGCAGCTGGTTCCCCATAACTTCGATCAAATGCTCTATTTAGCTCCCGAAAAATGCTCCTTAAACTCGTCTAGACCCGCAAAATGCAAACCATATCAAAGTAGATCATTCGGATCTCAAATTTGCATAAAAATACAAACTTAATTACGGAAAATACCGGACTTTCGACCACGTATCACATCCCATACTTATCGTTTGCTTGTCCTCAAGCAAACTTAATTTTCACGTTCACATTGGTTGAACAAAAAGACACACATTCTATTCTTAATATAAATAAGCCAAGGTCCTCAGTCATAGTCAGTTCACGTTATTTCACAATCAAACGGTACTCAACAATTAAACGAATATAACATTTAAGCACTAGATGGCTACTCAAGATTAACCTACCTACAAAGCTAGCAAACACTATGCACATCCCTCACAATGATCTCTCCACTCAGTTTGTAAATAACTAGCAAAGATGTGCTAGTATTTTTAGTGTTCACTCAAGCCAATTATAACACACATACGCATAAGCTTGCAACTCCATCGTTATCCATCGATTTACACAAAAACAAGGCATACGTCAAAAGGTCTTTAAAATGTTGTGTGATGGATCGTAAGCATGAGAGGCTCTCTAGGCACATAAGCCTAGATAACACAAGCATCATACTACTCTCGCATGAGTGTTATGTGAGCCGTGAGGGTGGTCATGAACGTGGTTTGGCAAAAATTGACTGTTGGTAGATGTTAGCCCTGGGCTAACGACTATAAAAACTAATTCTTTTTTAAAAGTTTACTTATAAATACAACCCAAATATTTTTTACGCGAAAAATGCATTCTCTTCTTCACACAACCAAAAATAAAATAAAATAAATAAACCAAAGATATAAACATTCAATCAAAACAACCCCAGCTCGAACCTTCATACCCTTTTCTAGGTCAATCTAACGAATTGATGTTTCCCACAATTTTTTACAAGAATTTGACATTCGGTGAATGAAACCAATAATTTCCCATCCAACAACCCCACCCCATCCCGAATTTGTACATAAAACGCAACCTAAGCTCGAAGTTATTTTTGAAACACAGCCCGAGAGTAAAAAAGGAAAAACAAAACCATCACTTTTGGAACCACCTGATCATCTTGAAAATGTACACCGATGAAGAAATCGTATTAGCACGAGCTTGGGTCGATATATCCAAGGATCCAAAAGGCGTTAATAATCAATCGAATACATGTTTTTAGAATTGCGTTAATGAAAATTTGCACAATACAATTCGATGGGGAGTATATCGTACCAACGACATGAGAACCTCGAAATGGAGAAACAAAAAGTTAGAGGTTGGAAAGTGGAATGAGATTTACAACCGTCTTCACAACAACCCAAGAGGCAGTTCCAATGACCCAGATATAGCAAGTTGATGCTAGCCCAATACTAACAAGAGCAAGGCATTTTAATGTTTCACTGGTGCCATTTGAATACTAGCGTGATAACTGTTGTTGTACGAGAATTCTACCAAGGGTAAGTGCAAATCCCAATTGCCGCCAAAATCGCTTACGCATGAGCGAAACATATCCTCCAAGGTTTGGATAGTACGCTCCGTTTGACCATCAGATTGAGGGTGAAAAGCGGTACTAAGATTGAGTTTAGTACCAAGAGCTGTTTGAAATGTTTAGCCAAAGACGGGAGGTAAAACGAGCATCACGATCATAAATGATGTCAATGGGGATACCATGACGACAGATGATTTCATCTGTTAGATACGAACCAATTTCTCGACTTTGTAATCTTCACGAATGGCAGGAAATGAGTGGATTTGGTCAATCGATCAATGATGACCCAGATGCTATCGTGACCAGACGAAGTGCGTGGAAGCTTAGTAACGAAATCCATAGCAATACTCTCCCATTTCCAGACAGGGATTTCTGGTTGTTCGAGTAAGCCAGAGGGACGTTGATGTTCAGCTTTAACTTTGGAACAAGTGAGACACTTCGAGACGTAAAGAGCGATATCCCTCTTCATCCCCGGCCACCAATCAGATGCTTGAAGGTCATGGTACATCTTGTCGGCGCCAGGATGAATGGAGTATCGGGATTTGTGGGCTTCGTCCATCAAGGTGTTTCGAAGGTTGAGACGATCGGGAATCCACATGCGATCATGGTAGTAAAGGATACCATCAGCCTTAGCTTCAAGTAGGTTTTCGACTCCACAATTCAACTCGTTATCGAGGTTACCCTCGTTAATGACGGAAAATTGTGCATCGCAAATTAATTCAAGAAGTTTCCCACGGTTTGGTAGCAACGAATACTCTTGACATGAGTTTTACGACTAAGTGCATCGGCTACAACATTTGCCTTGCCAGGATGGTAGCGAATGTCACAGTCGTAGTCGTTTAACAATTCTACCAAACGACGTTGACGCATGTTGAGTTCCTTTTGATCAAAGATACGTTGAAGGCTCTTGTGGTCGGTGAAGACCGTACACTTAGTACCATAAAGGTAGTGTCATCAAATCTTTAATCAAAAACAACTGCACCAAGTTCAAGGTAGTGCGTAGTATAGTTTTTCTCATGGATTTTGAGTTGTCTCGACGCATAGGCGATAACCTTGTCCCGTTGCATGAGAACGCATCCAATACCTTGGTTTGAGGCATCGCAGTACACGATGAAATCGCCGTTTCCATCAGGGAGTGTAAGGATAGGACCATTACAAAGCATATCGTTGAGGGTTTGGAAAGACTCCTCTTGTTCGGGACCCCAAACAAAAGGTTTATCTTTTTGAGTCAAAGACGTAAGAGGAACAACGATCTTGGAAAGTTCGAAATGAATCGACGATAATAACCAACTATGCCAAGAAAAGAACGAATTTCAGAAGGAGACTTAGGTGCAACCCAATTCTTCACCGCTCCAATCTTTGCGGGGTCAACATGAATACCGAGTTTGTTGACGGTGTGACCAAGGAATTAACCTCCTTTAGCAAAAATTCACACTTGGAGAATTTGGCGTAAAGACGTTCAGTTTACGAAAGCTGAAGAATAAGGTGCAAATGTCGTTCGTGTTCTTCTTTCGTCTTGGAGTAGATGAGAATGTCGTCGATGAAGATAATTACGAAGCGATCGAGGAAAGGTTTACACACGTGATTCATTAAATCCACGAATACTGCAGGCGCGTTGGTCAAACCAAAAGGCATGACCACGAATTCATAGTGTCCATAATGTGTACGAAAGCGGTTTTAGGTATATCTTCTTCGAGAACTCGAAGTTGATGATAACCTGAACGAAGGTCAATCTTGGAGAAACACATCACACCTTGGGGTTGGTCAAAAAGGTCGTCAATACGAGGAAGAGGATATTTGTTTTTGACAGCAGGCTTGTTGAGCTCACGATAGTCAATGCACATCCGAAAGGAGCCATCTTTCTTTTTAACGAACAGGACGGGAGCGCCCCAAGGAGAAGTGCTAGGGTGTATAAAGCCTTTATAAAGAAGCTCTTGAAGTTGGCTAGATAGCTCTTGGATTTCCGAGGGTGCTAAATGATAAGGAGCTTTCGCAACAGGAGTTGCGCCAGGTATGAGATCAATACAAAAGTCAACATAATGAGGAGGAGGACCAGAAAGATCCTCTGGAAAGACATCAGGAAATTCACAAACGAAAGGAACATCACTTATGTTTGGCCCGTTATCTGTCTTTCCACAATATGGTCAAGAAAGGCAAAGTATTCCTTATGTAAGTATTTGTTCGCTTGGATACACGACATAAGCTTGAGACCTTTAGAGCGTTTCTCGCCATAGACGTGTAAGTAATCACCGTTTGGAAGAGGTAGGCGAATGAACTTTTCGAAACAAACAACTTCAGCACGGACTCGTCTAATCAAATCCATGCCGACTATGATATCGAAGCTTCCCAATTGCATGGGTATGAGGTCAATCGAAAACATATGATCCTTAAGATTTAAGGAACACTTGGTGAGAACATAATTAACAATGACGAATTTTCCGTTAGCCACTTCGACTGCGAATGGGTTGGGCAACTTAGAACGTACGCACTTAAGAAAGGGTTCAAATTCAATAGACAAAAAAAATTATTTGCTACAGTATCAAAAATACAAGAAGCATAGACATGGTTCAGAAGAAACATACCAATTATGACATCGTTCGCGTTCTGCGCCTGAGCGGCAGTGAGGACGAAAGCTCTGCCTCGAGCTGGTCGAGATTGCTTTTGTTGTTGTTGCTGCTGAGGTTGGTTTCGTTGGGGGCAGACGTTTGCAAGAAGGTTAGGGTCTCCACACTTGAAACATGCCCGCACAGGAGCAATTTGAGCTTGATTCTGGACAGGGTTTTGGGCTTCAACGGCTTGGTTGGTCATAGGTGGTTTGTGGCAGTGCTGAGAAAAGTGTCCATACCGATGGCAATTAGCGCATTTACGGCAATGGCACTGGCCACACTTGGGTTGTGTCCCTGTGTAACCCTTTCGTTGAGGCTCAGTATTTGGTGCAGTAGGCAGGGATTGCAAGGGTTGAGGGTTCGGCGGAGTAACAACCCCGCAATTTTGACTAGAAGCCTTCCTCTTCTTGTTTTTGTTGTTGTTGTGTCTTGGGGGTTTGGGTGGCGAAGGTTCAGCAGTGGTAGTATCGGTGGTGGCTTGGTGTGCATTCTTCATAGAGACCTTATCGTAGGCCCCATGAAGAATACGGTTGTTGTTCAGCTCGATGGCGATACTGTAGGCTTCTTCAATGGTTTTAGGACAGGCGGATGCAACATGGTTAATCAATACAGAAGGTAGGCAACAGATGAATTTGGCGATGGCTTTGGGGGTGGTATCGACCTGGCCAGGGCAGAAGATACTGAGTTGCTTGAAACGTGCAACCAGACCAGTGGTGTCGCTCCCAACTTGATTCCGATTCCAGAACTCGTTATCGAGTTTCTGAAGTTCGTGAGGAGGACAAAACTCGTCCTTCATTAGCTCCTTCAGTTCTGCCTAGGGCAAGGCGTGGGCTACTTCGTTTCCTCTTTTGTTTCTTTCATAGGTCCACCATTCGAGTGCTCTTGAACGAAAAACCCCTGTGGGTTCAGGGTTCGCAGGTCCTCTGGACACCCACTTTGGAGGAAGGTGAGTTCGATCGCGTCGAACCAGTTCATCATGGCAGTGGCTCCATCCATACCAGTGAACTAGAAGGGTTTACAGGACATAAACTGCTTGAAGAGGAACGTCGTCCTAGGTTTTTCCACCTTGGAATCGACAGAGACGTTAGGGGATTCGGTGGCAGGTGGGGTTTGGATCTTGCTTAAGATATCGGGTATAACTCGGGCCATCTGCTCGGCCATCTGCTCAGCGATTAGACCCACGAGGTCTTCCTTTGATATGGAGTCCTTATTGTGCTTGGAACCCTTTTTGGAGTTCTTGGACTTCTTCGACGAACTTGGGGAAGACATCTAAAGGTTGAAATAGAAGGGAAAAAGGATGAGACTTGCTCATAATGTATAAATAAGTTTTGCATGTATAAGAATGTGTACGTTGTAGGACCGATCCTCGATGCTTAGGAACCTAAATTTGATATCTAACGCCCATAATATCGGAAATATTATGTCGTGTTTACCAATAGACAAGATTTAATCAGTTAAATGTCAGTTTTATAGATCAAACATTCTGATTACAAACTGGCAGAGCTTCGTCTCTGAAATGCCAAAGTTACAAATGAAGTAGGCTAGCTAGGTATTTATAGATGCACAAGTTCGGCCCTAGGAACACAAGTTCGCCCGAACTTGCCTATGCAAGTTCGCCCGAACATGCTTATACATGCACATTATGGGCGAACTTGGCTACAACATACATAAATACTTCGTATACCTAGCCTATTCAGATCTATACAATACAGACTCGATAATAGACTAAGACATAGACATTATGCACCAACAGACTCCCCCTTGGATATCGTATTCGTCTTTTATCAGTCTTCAAACCTCTGTCTTCATATAAACGTTAACGCACACGACCGAAGAAGTTCTTGTACGGCTTCCTTCGTCGTTCTTGTTTCGGATCCGGCGTCTGATCAGTTGGCGGTGGCTCTAATACCACTTGTAGGTCCGTTGTACGGATCGTTCGGGCACTAATCTGACAAACCTAAGGTAAACGTGCGGAATCCGTTTGCTTAGGCGACATTAGATACACTCATTTGTTTCTATTTAATCACCATTTCATTAATATTCAACATTACAGATCCTGGAAACACTTGGACAGATCTTCGCCTCTGTCGTGACAAAATCTCTGAAAAATTACAAATGAAATGACAACACACATATTTATACTTGAACAAGTTCGCTCCAAAGGTGGTTAGGTCAATTTCGGCCGAACTTGTCATAGCCATGACAAGTTTGAGCGAACTTGTCCTTCCCACTACACGTTCGAGCGAACTTGACTCATAACATACTTAATTTTGACATTTCGCTCCTAAATACCGACTCGATATTATACGATGACTTAGGCAACAGACATATGCATCAACATATGTTCACGTATGATTCACATAGTTCGCATGTATTCATCAAGTATTGGCATGTATAATCACGTATGAATGCGTATAAAGAGTTTAAATTTAGTTTGTTCACGGGGATTATAATTGATTTTGATTGCGAGAGACGTGCGAATTGTGTAACGGTTTTGAAATGAACGAGGTAACAAGTATTAAAATCACATAGAAATTGAGATAACATAAAAGATTGGCTCAATAAAACATTTGAATGTTTCAGTAGAGAAACGTCGACTATTCCAAAGTGGTTCGCAAGATCTTTCGAGTTAGGGAACATGCTTTGGCCTAATAGGTAAAATACTCTCGTCGAGAAGCGATTAACAGTATTTTACCCTTCTAGTTACTACATGTCCCTATGTCGATCGAAAATTCGAGACTTTGGCGAGATTGAAAATCAAGGAATGAGACTTAATCGACAAAGTGTGGGTTTCACCCCTAACTTGACAATTTCGTAACCTAAGTGTGGTTGGTATCCGTCGGGTCAAAATTACTTTCGACACTTTGACGAGGGTCCACTAGAGTGTGAATGGGAAGTTTTCCATCAAGATGTGGATGTCACTCCTAACTTGATGGTGTAACTTCGTGAAAAATCGAATACGCGAAATGAGGAATTTCACCTAAAATTGTGGGCCATTGGGCCTATCTTGGTACAAATCTCCTCGTTTGCATTATGAGTGTCTTCAAGTCTTCAAAGTGTATTGTGTAAAATGTCTTAGGAAAGACATTATGTAAGTATTAAGACCAAAAAGAAGAGGAAGAAGCAAAGTAGGAAGATTAATATTTTAAGCATGATACAAGAATGGTCAAAAATGGGACACTTAAACTATAGACTAGGTCGAACATGGCAATTCTACCTAGTTCCATATAGTTATAGCTCCGATACCAATCTGTCACACCTCAACCGATGACGGAAACATCGAGGCGGGACGAAATAGATTGCTCGTTGATCATAATGCTACTTGTGACAATAATTAAGTCAAAACCGTTTTCATTTCTTGACATAAATCATCATTACAATACATGGAATTTCAAATACAATAACAACAAGGACAAAATTGATACAACATAATTAAACCTATGGCGTCTATATGTATATCTAGCATCATCGCTACTTCAATTTCATAGCATCGTCCTCCTCAACCTGTAACATGTTTAAAATAAAGTTCAATGAAAAAGCAAAGGCGAGTATACTAGTTTTCATACGTACATAACATAAAATGAGTTTAAACAATTCCACATGGCAAGCTATTGAAACAAGATAAACAATAAAGTTGGTATGTGTTTAACTAATTAAACCAATGATGAAACGTAATAAGCTCTTAACATAACCTCAAGCATACGGGTGGTGCGTTAATCCTATAGCACTATATATATCAAGGATAGGCTCGTACGAAGTTAATGATAAGTCTAGCACAAAACGTATAACCCCAAGTTTAGTGTATCAAGTGATCGAGTATGCAAGCATGTATAAGGAATGTTTGTGCATTTAAGAATAAAGTTTATGTGTAAGTTTTCATAGTTTAACATGTTACACCTCAAAAGTGGTAAACGAAAAGGGGTTCAAGTATACTCACAGTTTTGCAAGCTTTCCAACTTGATGATTCCGTTAAGAGTTGTTTGGTTGTTGGAGGAACACCGAGTTATCCTACAAGAGGAATATGTAGGTGTGAGTATAGGACGATTAATGGAGGATTCGGAATTTAGAGCATAAAGTAAAACAAAGTATTTACACAATAAAGTAGTCATCTCGCTCTAGCACTCGTTTTTGACACTATGAGAAGCCATAAGGGTTAATATGATTTCATAGGTTAACACCTATTAGAATCGTAACGAGGAACTAAACACTTAGGTGATTAAACTTAGTAACTTGACGAATAGCTATTTGGTTATCATCAAAGGGTTCGGTTTTTAGGTATTTATATAGATTATATGGATATGTATTATATCATAAGTCCAACAAGGATGTCATAGAAGTCATGTAGGAGGTATGAAGATAAATCTTCCATTTAGGAACCTCTTTAGTATTCACCACTACACATGTTGTCATTGACAACAAGGAGGGTCAAGAACATAAACAAGAATGAAATAATAACATCTAATCTAAGTAAAACATCAAGTGATGTGTGGACTAGTATGTAGGATAGCCCAAGCTAACCAAGTAGTCACACAACTTCAAGTTCAAGACTTGACACCACTTGTGAGTTAAAAACTCATACAAAACAGAAAGTTTGTGAGGATAAATCCTCTGACTTGAATGTCACACCTTTGTTTTTAAGCCCAACTAACCATACAAGTGATTATGAGCATTAGGACATAGGAATGTGTATCAGATAACTCAAGTTCAAGTTGTATAAACAAAGTTTAAAGTACATCAGAAAGTTCCAGTCCACTTTGGAGCCTTTTTGATGAATTCCCAAGTCTGGATTTGCCATGGCAAACCCGTGCGATCAAACCTAAGGTTCATCCAAGTGTTTTGAAAGAAGAATCTGCCAATGTTCTTGATTTCCAGCAGATTAAGGTGTGCTTGAGAGAGATTAGAGAGTGTCAGAAAAGTGGAAAATGCTTGGAAGAGGCTTGGTATTTATAGGGGAAGGAGTTAGGGTTGATGGAGGGTGATTAAATGAGGTTTTGAGGCCATTGGGTGAGATTAGAAGGTGTGGATCCGTGCATAAACGCGGCTGTTTGAAATTTATGCCCGCCAGTACCCCATACGGACCGTATGGGGATGTCCATGCGGTCCGCAAGGCCTAGGCAGAAATCCCTTTTTTATTTTTATTTTTTATTTTTGTTGGTTAGAAGCTTGTTCAAATATTATATATTGATTATTTTAGGGCCTTTAAGCATAAGTAGCATACACCAAGGACTCGTATAAGTATAAATGAGTATGATTACATATAAGAATTTCGTATAAGTTTCGTATGGCATGTTCACGTATTTGCAAGTTTATCAAATGTTTTCAAGTATCATAGGTCAAGTATCATATGTATCAATGTATATAACATGAATTGAAATAAAATACGAGTTTCATTATGATTCAAGTCTCGGATTACAACGATTACAACGAAAGGATAAATACAAGATTACAAAGTTTCCAAAAATAGAATTACCGAAACGAGCTTTCTAAATATGGAAAGTATGAAAAAGTAGGGCGTTACAATTCTAGGTAAGGAAGCATAGTAAGAAATATGAGAGATTGGATAAATGAACGAATGGATGCGCCTAGGTGTATTTGGATGTGTTTATAGTGCTCAACCTTAGTTTTTGAAAGACCGTGTTGATCATTCGCATTGTATTTCTGAGGACACTAAGATATCCTTGTTGCACCTCACCTATCTTGGGGACGATGAAGCTTCGTTTTAAGTGTTACATGTTGACTTACCTTTTTTGTATAGACTAGCTTGACATTGTTCCTAGTGTCACTTACCTTTTATGTTGTAGGTCCCTATACTATCACACAGATTGATAACGAGATTGATAACCGACTAAGAGTGCGGAATCCTCTTAGTAGATCAAACGAATACAGAAACAAGTATAGTGGATGACAAAACACTGAAACACAATTAAAACCGTCTACAATTGATTATCAAACCGAAATATTACAATCAATTCAAGACACCAGAACCAATCACTCTCTCTAACTCGTCCGTCTCTCTCTCTCTCCTCATTTATGTGTTCTCTCTCTCTCTCTCTCTAGAATACTCTAAGATAGCTAACTCTGAGGATTACCCAAAACCCTAATGCAAATCATGTTTATATACTACATGTCTGCATACTGGCCTACAAACTAGGTTAGGCCATTCTCCAAGCCCATTACAACTCTGAACTCACTAACCAATATTGCTAAGCCTATTACAAAATTATCCAAAGACTAAACTATTAAGTTGTTGTCACAAAATATGCACCAACATATGCAACTACCTTGTTCGTGTTCTTGGTAGGGTGGAAGCTTAGTTCTAGGTCACTAGAGAAGCAAATGTTAAAAAAGTTTACCTTTGATAGGAGAGAGCTAGCGCTTGGCCAAGGTCAACTTCTTATATTTAACGAGGAAAAGTAGCAACATACGCAAAAAGTGACAATTCCTTGTTAACGAGCAACTTGATAAAACTTAAACGTGGTTTGAATAAAAAAATGGAGCAGGTTTCTCATGATTATTAGTGGCTTATCTAAGGGGCATTTCATTAGCGCGTCTGGTTTGGTCACAACACTAAGTATTTTGTCCCATAGTTTCCATTCAAGCAACTATTATCCAACATAGGCAATTCATTGGTCATGCTTAGGGTGTCGTGATTGTGATAAAGGAAGAGACATGTAAGAAGTCTATGAATATTGCCCTACTACAGAGAATAAATCTCATGAAGCAATGCAACTTTTTGAAAATGTTACCTTCCTCTTCTTGAAAGTTATTGTTAATTGTGTTATAAACCTTTGTATGTTTTAAGTATTGGAGCTTTAAGCTCTGGACAAGGATGTTGAACTTGATCCCTAAAAGTCAACATATGACAACATCGCTATGGTGTATGATCATAAAAGGTCACATAATAAGCAAACATAATCAATCAGTGTGGTGTAAAAGAGTTTAACACATTGATGCGAACCAATGCTGTGTGCACTGTGCCGCACCAGCTAGAGTTTAAGATTGGACATAGGTTGTGTCGCACCACCTAGACATCCTATAAACCAAGGCCCAAGCTTCCATTCAAGACGTCACTCCTTAGACATCACCATCAATTTGTATTTTGGTATTTTTATTAGTTGTAACCAGTAGTTAGTAGTAGATTCCTTTGATCCAAGCTTTAAGGATAATTATTTACATTCAAGTCTTGCAAACTTTCTTTATGAAAATGTCAAGTTTGAATATATTTGATCTATTTGGCATGATTGGCTATGTTCTTGATTCACTTGATGAACCTTGTTTGATCTTTTAATTTTGGTTATGAATTTTAATTAGTTTTTGAGTGACTTGAGTGATGAACTTTCTTCATTGAGAGTGAACTCTTTAAAAACCTTTAAAACAAGTTACTAACTTTATGTTTGTTGATTCAAACATTCATGTTGTCTATGTAGAGCTCAACATGTTAACTAGTCGGAAGAGGATTAGAATTTTTGATTTGTAGAGCTCAACATTGGTTTTTAGAGTTCTTGCTTTACAAAGAGAGGTAGTATACTTGAATTGTAAAGACTTGGTTTAATACATTGTCACTACCCTTTGGGAGGTAGCACTTATGTTGGTGCATATGTCTGTTGCCTTCGTCATTTCACGAGAACGAGTCTGGAATAAACGAGAGTTTCTGAAGACCGAACAAGACAAAATAGATTTCCAAGAGGGAGTCTATTGGTGCATAACGTGTATAGAATAGTCTTGTATCAAGTCTGTATAGAATAGGTGAAACAAGGCGTATTTAAGTGTGTGTATATAGGCAAGTTCGCTTGAGGATGATGATGAAATGTCAAGTTCGGGCGAAATTCTTTCCCTCTCTAGCGAACTTCGTTGCCTATAAATACCTAGCTTGCCCAATTCATTTGTAACTTTGTCAAATCAGAGGCGAAGCTATGTCGGATCCAGATCTTGAATGTATTGAACTTTAGATCAATGAAAACAACATTTAAATGAGTAATTCTTGTTATTTGGTTAACTTGTCATTAGTTTCCGCCTAATCCGACAATAGATAACAAATTTAGGTTCCCGTGCTAATCGTGGACGTTCCTACAAGTGGTATCAGAGCCTAGATACCTGAATTTGTTGGAATCAAGACAAGAATCTCTCTATTTCATCTCCATTCTTCTATTTTCTTAACTTTTGAACAAAAATAAAGAATTCACGGGCAAATTCTGTCCAATTTTGAATATGACATGTTAAATACATCATAGATAAACCCTTGAGAGTTTGGAGACTAAAATCAAACGAATTGGTGTCAAAATGTTGCAAAAACCATGTTTTTCGAACTCATTATCATCGAACTTGTTAGTCGACCGAACTTGAACTAAAAAGACACTTTTTTGAGTGAATTTTTAGCAAGTTCGCTCGAACTTGTGGTGGTTTTTGAAAGAATATTGCTAAGTTCGCTCAATCTTATCAAAAGTTTATTGATTTCTTATCAAGTTCGACCGAACTTGATAAAAATCAAGAAATTTTGAGTTAAGTTCGCCCGTACTTGTGGTTTTATTAAAAACTCATCTTACAAGTTCGACCGAAGTTCACTTAACTTTCTTAAAACAGAATTGTCAAGTTCGACCGAAGTTCAAGAGATAGTTTTCAAATCTGAAATCACAAGTTCGACCGAACTTGTGATAAATTCTGAGAATTCTTCATTTTAACTACAAGTTCGACCGAACTTGTAGTAGAACTAATTGTTTTCAAAGTTTCATGTGTTTTCAGCATACGTGTCTCGATTTTCAAAATGGAAGATTTCCATAACGCGTTTGCAGCTGGAGTAGCTCAAGCCTCAACGTCAATTCAATTGCGGTTAATCAGATGAACCTCGATAATGAAATGGGAACTACTCAGAAACCACGAAGTTGATGAGTATGGACGAGTTCGAGGGATGGAAAGAAAAGTTTGTTAATTGGTTCAAGCGAATCAATTCAACAGCTGGGTTGCGATTGAAGATGGTTATACATGGCCCAAAGATGAACGTGATCAGGATCTTCCACTGAACAAGTTTTCAGCGATTGACAAAGAGAAATATGTTGCTGAAAAGAAGATGATCAGCTTGATACAACAATCTCTCAAAGAAGATATCTTGATATTATTACCAAAATATGATACTTCTCAAGAATTATGGAATTCTCTTTGCGAAAAATTCAAAGGAAGTGATGAAATGATGAAAAGCAAAAAGGCTTTGATAAATAATGAATTTGAGATCTTCACGATGATCAAAGGAGAGACAATGAAGCAAATGATTGATAGATATTGTCACCTCATGGTCCAGATGCGAAGACATGATATCAAGAGAACTAACGAAGAGCAAATTGAGAAGCTGGCCGATGCACTTCCAGAAGGAGAATGGACAACGTATCTGATGATTCTAAAGAACAGTCCATCTTGGAGACATTTTAAGTTGTCATCTTTCATTTACAAACTTGAAGGTCATGAAATGGAATTGATGAAGATTGAAAATCCAAAAACACTAATGTGTTCAGGATGTCGGAGTTTATTACAAAGGTGGTGTTCCAGATACTCCGATTCAAAGTCCAAAAATCCAAATGGCATTTAGTGCAAACATGAATACATCATATCAATCGTCACAAAATCAGTATTCTCCAAACACTGGTTATTCATATGTTGGTTCAAATTCTTCTTCTCAAAGTCAATCTCATCAGACAAGCCAATCCACTGCTAATTCAAATGTTTTCCAATCCAACATAGCAGTAGATTTAAAGAATGTGTTTCCTGAAAAATTGCAAAACAGCACATAGCACTTCTTGCTACAGTTCTGGAATTGTATGAAAGTCTTGTTGCTGGAAAGATCAGAAATCCTGAAATGATAGCTGAGGATTACGATAAGGTAGATGAGGAAGAGTTGGAACTGATGGACATCAAATGGTCATTAGCATCGATTATTCGGAGAGTTTCAAAGTTTGTAGCACTCACTGGAAGGGATATTGGTAATTCAAGCAATAAACTTGGTTTCGACAAAACGAAAGTTACTTTTTTCAAATGTCGACAAAAAGGGCACTTCAAACGTGAATGCCATAACCAAGAAGAAAGTGGAAACCAAAACCCTTTTGGAACCGGTAATGAATATTACAAGAAAGCGCTGCAATACAAATCATATCCGAATAGAACACAAGTTGATGTTGAAGATAAACCTACAAAGAAAGCCGAACAAGCTCTTGTTGCCAATCATGAAGATGATGGTTTCGATTGGAACAAATACATCGGAAAGAAGACTGGTGTTGCTATGATGGCAGAGGTTATGAATGAATCTTAGACATCATTTGTGGATGCTGCTATCGAAAATGCTATTCAAGAAGCATTAATGCAGAGAGCTGAGGAAGAAGCTGTCCTGGAGAATGCAGTTCTGGAAAGATATATGCAACAAACAGAGGAAGAAGGAATAGCTTATCTTGAGACGCAAAAGCAAGAAGAGTTGAAAGCAGAAGCTGAAAAGGTAAAAGTTGAGGTAAGCATGTCTGAAAAGGAAGTTGTGAAAGTCGTGGAGGTTGAAAAACCTTGCACAAAGTGCACAAGTCCTTGTGAACCCTGTCTGGATAAAGTCAAAGTCATAAGAGAATTGACTGAACATAACGAAAACTTTCGTTTGATTACAAAACCATAAAAGAAGCTTATGATAAAATATCAGGCAAATAAAAACATGTTGAAAGGGCTAACAGTGAACTCAATGCTAATGTCAACATGTTAAATGCCACAGTTATTGAAAAACAAAAGGCAATTAACATGTACATTAATACAATTGCTGAGACAAAGCCTGAGTTTCACGAAATGAAAATTGAAACAGAAAGAGTCAGACAATTACTAAAAAGTTACACCACAAACGCATATGTCATTGATCACATTCTTCCTACGATCAAGTCGGAGGAAAATGTTGATAATTCAAAGCGTAAAGTGTATGGAAATGTTCCTCCACCATTTCTTGCAAGTTACTGTTGCAAGAAAGATGATGATGTTGAAAAGGCATTTAATCTTTTACTTCTTTCAGAAAAGAAAGTTAAATTGCCTGAGAACATTGACGTAGATTTTACGAAATCAAACGATGACAATGAATCGGTGGTAAAAGATGTGGTAAAGAATGTTTTGGGAAATGATTCTGATGACGGCAGCTTTAAAAGCGCTAACTCAAGTTCCAAATAGTTTTGGTTCACAATCTGAAAGTGACGATAAATCATCAGAAAATGATCTAAGTGATGATCCTAACGTTGTCATGTACAAAGTTAAGGAACTTGATAGATTATATTTCAATGATAGCTTTCCGATTCAGAATGTGAAAGAAGATCAAATCGATAAACTGTTTAAACTTGTGGAAGTTTCATCAGATGATCTCGGGAAAAATGAAAAGAAGTTTTATTCTAAACCGAAACGGAATTTTAACAATTACCGTAGAAATGGTGGTGATTTTCCTGAGAACAGGAGAGAAGGTTTAGGTTTGGAAGAAGCTGAAGATGAACTGAAGAAGAATCAGAAGTCAATGTGTCATACCCCGACCGCAGCGGAAAAGGTGATCGGGGCATGATTGGGTTATCATCAAAGCTCATGACATTTATTATAACGTTTCATATTTATTATTACAATTTAAAGGGAAACATACAATCATAATTACATCATGTTCTACACATCATTCTAGACTTCATTATTTTCTTCTAAGGCATTTCCTATGTTTTCCTTGCTTCATCCTGTTCACCTGTATCATGTGTAAAAATGGTTTTTGGATCAACAAAAAGTTGGCGAGTGAATCCTATGAAAAACATTTGAACAAGTTTATTGAATTGATTATAAAATAAAGTGCATAACCACATATGAGTAAATATAGATGTAAACTTATTCACAAAACACTTAATTATTAAATAATGCACACATACAATAATAGATTGTTTTGAGGCACGCGTTGCTCAACCCGTCTCCCACGAGAAACTGATGGGCCTAATGAATGATTTGCATACAACTAGACAATATGTAATACATAACTACAAACAATATTTACATTCTAAGTTTAAATCATAATATGGTATGGCACGAGTTTGAATAAACGAATTAATTTAAGTGACACATGATACACCCCAAAACGTGTAATTAAAAGGGGAGTTGTAAGATTCACTCACATTGGGTGCGTTCGGTTGATGATGTTGAATGCGCACGAAGTTGGATTTAACCACGAATGAAACTAACCTAGATAATAACATAATGGTTCGGTAAATAAGCGGATTTTATTAATCAATTTTTAGTAGGATTATTGGATATATTTTTGTGAGTTTAAGGCTATTTTCTAACTTTAAAAATGTTATTTTAAGTATTTTTAATTTAAATAAATAAATAAAAGTAATACAAAAATGTTGATTTTTTACTGTTGACCATTGACTTGTTGACCGTTGAACGTTGACTTGTTGACCGGTTCGGTCGGTTATATGTGTGCGCTGGGTGAGACTCGAACCCGTGACCTCTCGTACGCGTGCACGCAGCTCTACCAACTGAGCTAGTGTGTAACCTGAAATATTTCTGTTTTTAATTATATTTATATACTAATTAAATTAATCCGAAAATCATTTATTTTAAAAAGGATTTAATGTATCGACTCGTGCTCGCCACAGGTCTCGAACCCGGGACCTGTGGTTTAATTTGGCACACAGTCCACCGCTGGACTGTGTGTCTAACTTGGTAATTATTCTGGTTTTTATTATACTTAACATCTTACGGTGTTAACCCGGTTCAGTTTTAAAAAAAAAGGACATTTTATTACTGCGAAGGTGCGTGTGTCAAGAATCAAACTCGGGACGTGTATGTATTTGTTTGCACACAGTCCACCGCTGGACTGTGTGTCTAACCGTTCATAAAACTGTTTTTAAATAATCTTATAGCATATCTGAACTTCGTCTTCTTCGCTTAAGATTACTGATTATGATAATTCAACTGATTTATGTCTAATTCGATTAACAAGCTTTATAAGTAATTGAAAGGTAATGAATGGAGAGAGTTTGGGGGAAAGGATATACCGATCAGCGTCTTTCACAGAACTCCGGCGAAAACTCGTCGGCTCTGTTTGTGAACTTCGGCTGTTAGAATCAATTAACAGTTCTGTTCGATTAGTTATGAAATTGAGGTACTTAAACAAGGATTAACAGAAGTTTGAAGGGTTATACCGATTCACAGTGTGAGATCAGAAGTTTCAGAGGTTTTCCGGTGAGAGCTGAATATTCCGGCTACGTCGTCTGGGATAGATTCTGATGGTTGGATTGAAGTTAGTAACAGTCTAACATCAGATTGAAACGGAAAGAGTCGAGGTATTTACCGTGTAGATGAAATCTCGGTTTTCCGGCGACTTGCAGAGATTTTCCGGCGAGTGAAATTACGTCGAGAATTTGTGTGATTGTGAGCGAAAAGGTTAATAGAGGCTTGTGGGTGTATTTATAGGGAAGAACATCGATGAATTGGGTCCGTTTACCGTCTTGATTCGTCGGTCAATAATTTCTCCGACGGTTATGACTGATGTCGCGGACTGGACATCGGTTATAACCGATGTTGAGGTTAATGCTTCGGTTAAATCAGAAGAAACCGTCCATTATCGGCGAATCGTCGGGATTTCCGACGACTGCGATTGGGCGCGTCAGTTTGAATTCGAGATTGTGATATTTGAATTAATTGTTTTGATATATTACTAAAGAATACAAGTGGCGGAGTGGTTGGATGGATGGAAGTTAAGGCTTTGAAGTTACCCACCCGGCTGACCCGGGTTCGAAACCTGGCATCAGCAATATATTTTTATTTCATTATTTTTAATGAATTTTCAATTATAAATTTTATATTCTAATACAATTATTAAGTATGTATCGTTTAAAATTAATTTGAGCGTTAAATTCGCAACGAAATTTTTAACTGGTTGTTCGGTTAATAAACGAAGCGGGTTTGGTAAATCCGGTTTTTTACGGATGTTACACAACGTTCTAGGAATATAAAGGTAAGAACATAAAGTTTGTATACGGAACGAGCACGGTTCAAGAAGAAAGCTTGATTGGTAAGAAGTCAAACGATGATTTCAAGAAAAAAAAGAACTTCAGGACAAGGCTAAGTCTGTAAGTGGAGTAAAATCTACTAGTGGACAGGTTCATGATACTCAGACTTGCTTCAAATGCAATGAAGTTGGTCACATTGCTGGCAAGTGTCCGAAGTCTAAGGTTGTATATCCCCGAAGAAAAGAAGTTTTAAAAGAAATGAAACGTAATGTTGAATCCAATCTTGAAATAAAACCTAAAAATGAATCAAAATTTGAAAATTCAATTTTTCAAAAAAGAGAAACGTCAAAGTCAAACATTGATTCTAGGTTTTATATCAAGAAAGCTAGAGCTAATTCTCAAGCTTGGATTGCTAAAAATAAATCACCTGAAAAAGTAAAGGTCGTTTGTGATAAAACCGAAAATATCAAATCAATCAAGAAAGATAAAAGTAAAGTTGATTGTGAGTTTGAAGTTTGTGATGTTGAATATGCTTATCAAAGAGCATACGAAAGTGACTACGAAGATGTGTATGAGGAGTTATATCCAAAACCTAAGACCAAGAAGGCTTGAGTTGAACTTTTTAACTAAATCCTTTCATGTGCAGGAGTTCCAAGATCTACTTGTTCAAAAGTTGATTCTGGATTGCGGAGCTCCATATCAGTTTAACTTATCTAGAATGTTAAAATCTTTGTCATTTTGAGGGGGAGTAGTTAAGAAGAAAAATTTTTGAAAAAATTCAAAATTATGAAAATCCACACCATTGAAAAGAAAAACTGATTTCAAAGTTTTTTACAAGTTCAAACTACTTTTACAAGTGGTAAATGAGTTTAATGATTGTTTGTTAAACATTTGCAGATACAGGATTGAGAAAAAGGATCAGATGATGAGGTCACGGGATCCATATTGGTTGGTTATATTTTATAAATAGAATTTGTTAAAAAATCTAAAATTCAAAAAATATGTTTTTGATTTTAGGGGGAGTAAGAAAATTTAAAAAAATGTTGAAAAATAAAAAACATATGAAAAAGTTGAAAATTAAAAACATATGAAAAGGTCAAAAAGTACAAAAACATGAAAAAGACAAAAAGAATTTGGTTGTCAAAAAGGAAATGATAGTACATCAGTGGACTATCACAGTATACTAAAGAATTGTAAAGTTTAAAAGTGATAAACAAGTCTTACAGTGGATGTGTCGATAGGCTTTACACGTACAGTAAATTGTTTCTGGGATATAAACTAAATTTACAACTGCTTAATCTTGTGGATTAACACATCTTGGATATATGGACTTAGTACTCCGAAATTTCGATTGAAGGGTTGCCTGATTCTGAGATACGAGGTCTTTATAGATGATTGATATCTGGGGTATTATAACAAGTTCTTCTGATTTTGCGGAAGCAATAGCCTAGAACTTCTATAATGTTTTTTGCTAAAAACCCCAAATAGCATGCAAAACTTGAAAAGAATCTAAAGATCAAATCATGTGTAATGCTGAAAAGATTCCTTAAGTGGAACACGCCTGAAAGACGAGCCTTCGTCTCTTTGACTGTACGATAGTACTAACCTGAGCTCTCAAGGCCTCGCATAACCTAAATACATATATCAATTACGCTATACTCACCTGTAAGATGAAATCTAGGGAATTTGGATTCGGAAGTATATTCAAGAAGTGGGAACCATAGTTAAAGCCAAGTTTCATAATTCTTATCTAACATATCTTGGAACAATTGAGAAACGTGATAAAGTTTAAGATGACAAATATATTGACAATCTAGGTAAACAAGTTTAGAACTTAAAGTCTCAAAAAGGTCAATGGTACTGGTGATATGTCTCAATCAAACTGATATGATCCTTAGACACAAATTCACAAAAATATGTCTGTAAATATGTTTGTACATAGTTTACTTTACTTGTTAAAAGTTCTGTAAATACTTTACTTACTTTCTAAATCCAAAAAGATTTTCAACGAGCCAATGTTGGAGAATGGATCATCGAAGTCTGGTAAGAAAAAGTTCATTAATTTGAATCTTTAAAATTGACAAAAACATCAGTTGTTCACAACGGGTTTAGCCAAGGTCATTAAATTGGACTTGGTAAACAAAATTAGTTAATCAAGGTCATTAACTTGGACTTGATCAACTAAGTGGATTTCATTTCAATAATTGTAAAATTAAATGAATTGTAAAAGGTTTTGAATATTAAATGTTTCAAGGTCATTAATTTGAACTTGAAATAACTGAAAAATGAAAATTAAAATTTGAAGTACAAGTATTGTATAGGTGGTATGGAATACATGTGGTACAAGATTTCAAAGTTATAATCTGAAATGTTTATTTGAATTCCCAAGTACTTTGAACAGATATATAGTTTTAGGGGGAGCAGGATGTAACGTGATTGAAGATAAAGCTCAAAGCTAGGGGAGCTTGGAGATTAAAGTTTTATCAAGTTAAATTGAAGAAAAGAGAACGTTTGAAGATCATAAAGTTTAATGCTTATTCAAGGATAAAGATACACCCTCAGGAATTTCTTTGAAGTCTGGTGATTACGAGGCGTTCAAAGAAGATTATGACACTTGAAGACTGACGGGATGATTATTGTCAAAGATGTCTATGAAAGAAGATGACTGCGGCAACATCCAAGAGGGAGTCTGTTGGTGCATATGTCTGTTGCCTTCGTCATTTCACGAGAACGAGTCTGGAATAAACGAGAGTTTCTGAAGACCGAACAAGACAAAATAGATATCCAAGAGAGAGTCTATTGGTGCATAACATCTATAGAATAGTCTTGTATCGAGTCTGTATAGAATAGGTTAAACAAGGCGTATTTAAGTGTGTATATAGGCAAGTTCGCTCGAGGATGATGATGAAATGCAAGTTCGGCCGAACTTGACTAGGTCAAGTTCGGGCGAACTTATTTCCCTCTCCAGCGAACTTCGTTGCCTATAAATACCTAGCTTGTCCAATTCATTTGTAACTTTGTCAAATCAGAGTGGATGCTCTGTCGGATCCGGATCTTGAATGTATTGAACTTTAGATCAATGAAAACAACATTTAAACGAGTAATTCTTGTTATTTGGTTAACTTGTCATTAGTTTCCGACTAATCGGACAATGGATAACAAATTTAGGTTTCCGTGCTAATCGTGGACGTTCCAACAACTTAACAAAGGGGTCATAGTGACTAATGGAAAAAGTTATCCCTTAATATTTCAATTTCAACATTGCATTGGTTGTCATGTGATATGATCGTGTCAACTTCCTAATATTATTATAGGGACTAATTCATGTAACTAAGGTTGTTTCATCTTATTGCACTAATACACACATTACCACTTGCTTCATAGAACGACCATAGGTGGTTGTTATGTTATATGGTTGTGGAAACTTCCAGAAGAGGCTTATGATTTGGTAACCTTAATAAATCATTTTCTACATTTGAATAGGGATATTTTGAGAATTCATAACCGGCGGTCAGTTGTATCTATAATGGGGAACCCAACCTAATGACTCTTTCATGTGATTGATAATCTTTTATCTTTAATTGCTTTATTTTATTAGTTTTATTTGTAAGTCATTTGAAAACTTTGACTAGACGATGAACGATTTCCGATATTGAAAGCTTTTGTGTCATTGAACGATACCCCATATCTTGTGGAAGCTATGCTACTCGTACAAAAGGGTGCGCTTTCCCTATGTGTATCATAATGAGTGGACACATTATATTATGTTTTATAAATTTAAAGTTTATTTTTGCGTTTAAAATTCATCAATTTTATATACCGTTGTGAGCATATCATGGAGCCCTTTATGGATCAAGAATTGTTGTCATGTCTATTATTCAATTGCCATAAAATAATCCTTAAATGGATATAAGAATCCTAACAACAGTATACGGCTTGTAGCTACAAAAAGAACTAAAAATTAGTCAAATGGGTTAGTCATATGACCTTTGGTACACCAACCAATGTGCCTATGCTTTTTAGAGAAATTTTTCAATTCAAGATCATGATAACAATGTAAGACCTTTACCTACCCAAGGAAAACTAGTTCCGATGAAAGATGTTGGGGTTATAAGACAAACTCAAAGGAAGATAGGTTTGCGTCGTGACATGGATTATGAGGAAGCGTTTGAACTAGTATTATAATATCTTCGGCTAACCTAATTAAAACAACCATAGTTGTGTATAAAAGTTTGTGAACATGTTTAAATGCACTTATATAAAAGAAATCAACACTAAACGTGGTATGCTAACATAATCGTTACATAAGTGGAGAGTATGTAGATGATTACATTTGATATGAAGGTCATGTAAACTCTTTTATTGACACCAAAAACTCTCATTAATATTTTTATCGGTTGTATAAAAAAGTTTATATCATCTTATATAATGTATGATGAATTACTTAAAGCATCATTTTTCCACATTTTGAATATTAGTTCATCCAATTTTGACGTTTTTAAATGGTAACACATTATTATTATCTTAATCCTTTTTTCTAAATATATGTATTCTAAACACACGTAGTGACTAACATATGAAAACCAAGTGCTACTTTCATACAAGAGGAGAAAGTCTATTAGTTTTAGCATTAATATAAAAATATATATATGAATATAGCAAATATATAATGTCCCCAAAGAGAAGAGATGGATGGAATTAAAATTGGAAACGTGGTGTGTAAGTGTGTTCTGGAGTGGGGTCTACACTACTGGATAATGACCAATCAATGATCGGTGATCAAAGTGTTAGAATGGTGACACTTGTCTGGCTCAGAAACCGCGGATCAAAGGAAGGAATGAGGGGTACAGGTGGAGAAGGTGGACCAGTGGGCACTGCAGCACTCGTCCATAAAAAGGTATAAAGAAGTGACACGTGGAAAAGAGAACTTGCGTGAAGTACACAACAAAGGGAACGTCACAATCAAATCTCATCCCATAACCCGCGTAAAAGAAAACGACGAGATTGACGGACAAAAAACATGCCGTCACGATCCTACTAGCTACACGACAACCACGTGTCGTATTTATTATTATTAATTTTATTAATTAATATTAATATTATTGTTATTTATTAATTAATATTAATATTATTGTTATTTAACTAGCATTAGAACCCGCAATTCGCGGCGAGGTGTTAGAACGTTAGTAAAAATAAACAAATAACACAATTTATGTATATAGTTAAAAGTTATCTTTATCAATAATAGTTTAAAATAAAAACAAAAGTAAAATCAAATTTCTTGCATGGTGTAATGAAGAATTAATATAGACCGCATACTTTAATTGCAACGGCATTGTGGCGGGGACGCGGTGAGAGTGTAATCAGTATCGCACACTATGAAAAAGAGAAATAAAACAAAAAGAAAATCGTAACATTAACCAAAATAATATGTACATGTGTTCGGTTCGTTGTAGTTGTGGTTCAACTCTAAACACTGAAACGAACGATGCAAAAGTGCATCCTAATTTAAACAAACCTGTAATCGTATAACAACCACACAAAAAAACATCGAAAATATCAATAAAAATAATTATGTTATTAATTACGTATTAAAACACGAACATTTTAACATTAAAAATAATAAAATAATAACAAAATAATATATTTCAAATAACATTGTATATGTTTAGTTAAATAATAACAAAATAATATATATGTAATAAAACAATAACAAAATTGACCAATCAAGAATTTTATTGTTCACAATTTGTAATGTTAGTATAGGAATAATACTTATTATTATTATAAACCGCTCGAGAAGGCTAGGGCCCAGCTAGCTTAATAAATGAGACCTTGACCTTAGCTTGGTTCTATCTTTGTTATTTAAGCCTGAGCTTGGCACATGAGTAGGTTTTTCAAACTCGAGGTTGCCTTATTTATTATTTATTAATTCATTTATATTAATAACAAATAAGCGGATTAGGCATAATTTGCTAGATTTATATTAATTACAAATCAGCGGATTAGACATATTTTGCTAGATTTGCATCTATTTATCTGAGATCATGATCGACAATAGGACTTCATGGAGACGTAATATTAAGGACTTAAAAGGTTGGTGTGGTTTTGTATTAGATTCTTGTCTTAGTGTTGGAATTGAATCTTACGAACGAACAACATATGATAGAAAGCCAAAATATACTATAAACCTCTGATCCATAATTATAATAGAACATGTGCTGGGAAAGCTCTGTTAAAGACTAAAGTCAATTCTCAAAGGTCTGCTGTAACAAAGCTCTGCTGGAAAGATCTGTCAAAGAAGAAACTCTGATGAAGAATACAACGACTGTCAAGGCAAAGCTCTGCTGAAGCCCATCAGAGGATATCTCATCAGTTGTTACAAACAAATTTTATATTGTATTTTATTATTGCAGTGTTTAGCTTAGCAGATGTTAGTAGTTTGTTATATTTGTTAGATCTCACTTTCATGATGACGTCATCATATTATGCCCAGAGGTTAGGATTGTACTATAAATAGAACAGTCCATGTACTGTTCTATTTGATCACTTTTCATCACTTAATCAATCTTCTTTCATCTTACATTCTGTACGAACAAATCAGTGATCTTAGGCTGAGAGGGAGATTGTGAATTACATGTATACGTGATTGTTATTACAAAAGCATGATAATGAAAACAATCTTTCAATTGTTGTGAATTAAAGTTTATCATTCCGCTGCATTTACACCTGATTTATCTTCATTCATTACTTTTCATTTACAAGCATTTACAACAATTTAAACTCAGATCCTAACACTTAGGAGCTTAACGTTCAGTTTATATGAGGTGTTATACGTTATTCTTATATGTTTTCACCTATATGAGGTGTTATATGTCATTATTATAGGTTTTCACCTTTTCGGTGTTGTAGTTTTACTAAGAAATATTTATTTTTATATGTTTCTTTTTCTTTTATTATTTTTATTTTTACCATTTTTTAGATCTGTAGCTACGTATGTTTTCATAACTCTTATATCTTGGTTATGGTTTTTGGAGCTAGGGTTTCACTAGGATAAAGGTAATTTTTGCTTACATTCACCATCTCTAGATCCTACCGATAGATTATCTATAGGTGGGAATGTGGGATTATACTATGTAAAATTGTTGTTGTCGTTTGTATATTAATTATAATAAGTTTCTATATATATATATATATATATATATATATATATATATAGAGAGAGAGAGAGAGAGAGAGAGAGAAATGTTAAAATAAGAACTCATCTGAGTTGTGAGAACTTGACAACTCCTTGAAAAAACAAGTTTTTTTTTAAACTTGAAATTTTTTATGTAACTTTTTGCAAAAAAAAGAAAAATCGTATACGATTTCTTATGTTCGTGTAAAACAATTTTACACAGTCGTGATGTTCTCGGTGACTTCATGAGTTTCGTTAAACAAATTTACATCATTATTATAGGTTTTCACCTTTTCGGTGTTGTAGTTTTACTAAGTAATACTTATTTTTATATGTTTACTTTTATTTTATTATTTTTATTTTTACCATTTTTTAGATGTGTCGCTATGTATGTTTTCATAACTCTTATATCTTGGTTATGGTTTTTGGAGCTAAGGTTTCACTAGGATAGAGAAAATTTTTGCTTATATTTCACCATTTCTAGATCCTACTGACAGATTGTCTATAGGTGATTATACTATGTAAGATTGTTGTCATTTGTATATTAATTATTTTATATATATATATATATATATATAGGGAAAGGTTAAAATGAGAACTCATCTAAGTTGTGAGAGCTTGACAACTCCTTGAAAAAAATAGTTTTTAAAAAAAAAACTTGAATGTTTTATATAACTTTTTCCAAAAAAAGAAAATTGTATACGTTTTTTTAGGTTAGTGTAAAACAAATTTACAAAGTCATGATGTTCTCGGTGACTTCATCAATTTCGTTAAACAAATTTACATCAGTGTAAGATAAACTTACATGTCAGATAAAATGTCGGTTCGCCAATTTTTTTAATATTTTTCACAGATGTCTTATTCAGATTCTAATTTACGTTTGTACAAATTTGGTTGCAAAACTCCCATTGAAAGTAGGATTTCCATGGGAGTTCTCACGGTTCTTGCAATTCGAAGAAGTTCTCATCAGAAATGATTCATACACACACGTAATATTTTGTTATAATTATACAAATAATAATTGTTATTATATGAATATATATTTAATATATTAAAAAAATTATATAAATAATAGGTTTTTTACGCTCGCAAGCTACCTTGTGCTCGAAAAGTGAGGCTTGGGCCAGAGCTCGTTTACTAAACAATCTTATTTTTAGGCCAGGGCTCGAGCTCATTGAAGTTTGCCTTGTTTTAAACTTTGTTCCAGCCAATCTCGGGTATCCCACGACAGCTTGACTCGGTTACACCTTATACACACACGCATACAAAGGTCAAAAGGATAATTTTATATAAACTTTAAGAAATCACAACTTTTAAAACATATCGTACGCGCATTTAAGACATATTGTTTACTTTTAAATCAACTTCCTCCCATGATTTTTAAAAGACCATAACTTTATGTGAATATTTAAAAAAAATGACATAAAAAAACATTTTATTCTTTTTAATTTGAGAATAGTATTACTATACTTTTTCTGAATATAAAACATATAAAATTATTATGTGATTAGTGGTGTAAGTGTTAATCGTCGCATAATGCGGACACCTTGTGTGTGTATAAAATCTTGTTGATGTCATCAGTAATGATTTAGTGAATATGAAAATAAATGTGTCACATTGGCGTCACATAGGCGGAATTGGTTCCTCTTCATACTCATTAAAGGTGTGTAATAGTTTAATGATAGATACGTAATAGACACAAGTCATTATAGTGTTGGTCAAAATATAAATAATACAATTAACTGAGGTGGATCACTATGCCCGTTACCAGACTCAAAAGATAGATGTACGTCCCGCTTATGAAACCCAAAATACAGATGTATGCCTCGCTTCAGAGACCACGACATAGTATATATTGTGGGTGTGGTGCTGATATGGCATTCCCCTTCTAAAGCCCAACTTACCAATTATATGTATCCTAAGTTTCAACAACATCTAATTGTTATCCTTTTCATTTCTTTTAAATCATGTCTAGCACTTTATCATGTAAATATTTATATCATAATTAAGTAATGTATTATTTAAGCAAATTAATACACTTAAATCATTCACTTCATCTTCATTTCGATGGTTAGGAGAGAGTGACAAAGAGATTAGCTTTTCAACCTACATAACGATTCAATCACGACTCTAACAAAGGGGAAGGCTACTAGTTGTGATTCTAACATCCACAAGGGTTAACAAGGGTGTTTTCGAGCCTGGGGGTCAAAGCTATATAGCCGGATCTTGTTTAAACCTGATTTCAAAGGTAACGTTTTTGAATAAATCTTGTGTTTTTGCAAACTATTATGCATGGGGACATGGTTTTAGGTGCATAAAGTTCTAATCTTTATGTGTTTACAGATCTGCATCGTATCAACCGCCATCTCAACCAATTAGGGTTTCTGCATGAAGAAGGAAAATACTTTTCGCATGACTATTCGCACAATAGTTTTGTATATTAGATTCGTATGATTAGATTTCGCATAGTATGAGTTTTCACATGTGAATATTTAACCATCTTAACATGTGACCAAGAGTCGGGATCATCCTAAGACCACCCGTAATGGCACCCAATTTGGGCGTTTTTCCCGATCCACGCCCTTTCACGCCTACGCATCGCCCCCTCGGCATTTTTTTGTTGGCGTTTTGATTTAAATGTTGGATTCAAAAGTGAATGACCATTAGAATTTTTGTGATGTTTTTTAATTTAATTCAATTATAATATCTAATCATTGCAAGAGGTCAAGCCCCACTACACCCCTTTTAAACTTCAAGTCCCTTTGCTGACTAGGCGGCCCACGTGTTGCTTCATGCTCAAGTGGTGGCATTTGTTTCACTCACCACTACACATGGTCTAAGTATAATGTATAACACCCCAAAAGTTCTAAATTTTGATTTTTTATGTTATTGTGACGACTAACCTAAAGAGTAGTAACTAGAAATATTTAACTTAGTTAAAATATCTTATTTGTTAAGTATAATAGGGAGGTGGTGGCTTACTTATTAACCAACCAAACTATGGGGACTAAAAATAAACATAAATGAAAGTGGTAAGTATAAAAGGCAACGAAAAAACAGACATACACATAAAGTATGTGTGGGCGTCGTGTTTAAAGAGAGAGGGGGAGAAAACCTCTTAAAATCTCAAACCAAGAAATCTACAAAATTGGAGGTGAAATCAAAGGGGTTTTCTTGCATGATTGAAGGTTTAGATAACCCAGTACCATCTAAACCTAAGGTATGTTACAATTTCACTTTTTGTGGGTTTTTCTAGTTTAGAATAATCCATGAACTAAGAAGACCTAGTAAATTAGTAACCCTAAAAATGAATATGGATGTTGTGTTGATGTTTATGTAATACACTTGAATAATTTAGAAATTCAAGTAAGTGTTCACACATGCTATGAAGTGGGTTTTCACCTAGGTAGGAAACCCAAACTCTTGTATGATTTCAGTGATAAATTGCCTTGATAAATGAAGAATTTGGGTTAGCTAGATGTTAAGGAATGTATAAACTTGCTTAATGAGTTTTGGTCGAATTTTGGTGAATTGTATATGTATGTCTAAGATGGACAGTTTGACTTTTTAAAAGTCAAAATTAACCTAAAAATAATGGAATATAAATAAAGTATAAGTATTATAAGGATGATGGTCATGATATTAAATGACTAATCTAATCATCTTATGGGTATGATGTGATAGTTTGACTCTTGGCAAGCTAGGTGGGAGTTTGGAAAGGAATGAGTCAAATGGGTCAAAGGCACGAGGAAGCTCGAACGGACGCAAGGTAAGTAAAGCTTACAGCTCTTAGAATAGAACCACGAATTGTGTGATGGAGAGTGTTTTGGTTAATAAACAAAGAATTGTATAAATGAGACTCTACGGTGGAAACCATAACGGGTCAAACGAGTAAGACTGTAAGAATTCACATGCTTGTGATAAACAAAAAAAATTGTAGAAATAAGATCTTATGGTGTAAACCATGACGGGTCAAATGGATAAAGATTGTATTGAATCACCTTTTGGTGATAATAATAACTTGTTAAGACAAGACCCTATGGTGTAAATCATAACGGGTCAAATGGGTAAAAATGGTGTTAACCACTTTTGGGACAAACAATATATTTCGATAAGATGAGACCCTATGGTATAAACCATAATGGGTCAAATGAGTAAAATGTAAGTAAATCACATGTTGGTGAGTAACAAAAGATTTTAAAATAAGACCTATCGTGTAAGCCATAACGGGTTAAATGGGTAAAATGGTAAGTAAATCACATGTTGGTGATAAAACAAAGGATTTTAAATGAGGCCCTATGGTATAAACCATAAAGGGTCAAATGGTAAAATGTAAGTAAATCACATGTTGGTGATTAAATAAAGAATTGTAAAGATAAGACCCTATGGCGTAAACCATAATTGTACGAACCTTGCTTAATTAATTGAAACTTTATTAAAATTGCATTTAAATAGATCAAAAGCAATTAGACGTCCACACTAAAATTCAACTTTCATAAAATTTCTTGAAAATTAAAAACATTTAAGCATATTAGCGATGAGTAGTTTCATAAGTAACTAGACATAATGCGGAAGCTTGAACTTGATTGTGTTTGGTTATTTGTTGAGCTTGATCGTCATCCGTACTTCAAACCGTCACCTATATTTCATAAAACATGAAATACGCTAGTTATAAGTAGTTTATAAACATATCTAATTAAACTCGAATTGCCAAAATGACAAAACAATAATCAAAATAAAATTTTGTCAATACCCGTCGTAAGCTACGGCTCCGCACCGTAGCTTACGGTCTGAGAATTCTGTTTCAACCAACAGCTGCCTATTGTAAGCTACGGTAGGCCACGTAGCTTACGGTGGGTTGCTATAGCTTTTCCTTGTTTGCCGTTTTTGTTACGAAAAATTCCGTAACTTATTCCATTTTCATCTGTTTCACTTGAAACTGGTTTCTAAATGTCTGTAAAATTTTACCTACATATTTAACCAAAAATCCTTAACCCGTATTCATAACTTTTATGAATTATGCAACCATTACCCGGTTTACGCATATTCATTTTGACCCGTTATGGAATTTAAACACTTAAGCTTAAATTATCCATATCCCTACATATTTCTCATTCCCACTTTATAATCCCTATCTATATATATCATCACATCTTCAAATGTGATGGATTATTATAGTAAAATCGTTATATTTCCATTCTACCCTCGAGTTTAGCATTTTTACGAAATCAACCCATTATGTAGCTTTAAGCCCAAATGGTTCAAGCCTTCCACTTTATACTACCAGAAGGTTTGACCGAATTATTAAACTCATTTTTATGTTTGGCCGATTTGTAATTCGAGGGCGTTTTGTTCAACTTTAGTCCTTTTTACGACTAGAGACTTTTAAAAGCATATTTTTTTGACCAAGTGGGCATTTTTAGCCACAACCTATTTAAAATCATTACGCTCCTAAGAACATAATGTCTACAATTTAATTTATTAGATTTACCTTACTTTAGGTAATCCAATGTTCACTCATGACTCGTTTAACTCTCATCGGACCTTAAGTCCTCATTGAGAGTTTGACCCATTACACATACCTGGCTCGGGACATAGCATTAACCCATTTTAATAACTTGCTCTATTAGTCGCTAATTAATAGCGATGCAAGTCATACGGTATTCTTCCCATGAGCACAAAACTCAATAAGCGACTGTTAGTCATCATTGTCAAATGGTGATAGCATCACCATTTGACCCGTTTGGCCTAAATGACCATTCATCATTACGAGAGGGTATGTATTTGCCATCTCACCCATTTAGCCCATTTCGGTTTACTCCATGTGATTATATTACTTAAAAGTCGTTTCTTAATTCGTTTGACCCATTGTGACTTACGCCATATGATGTCTTTTTCAAAACTCTTTATTTATCTGTCAACTCATGACCGGATTACCATTTTACCCCTTTTTACTCATAATGGTTTACATCATAAGGTGATGTTTCAAAACTCCTTATTTATTCGTCATCACATGACTAATTTACCGTTTTACCCTTTTTACCATAAATATGGTTTCTTACAATTTTCACTTGTTTCGACCCGTATCACTTCGCGTCGGAACATCATATTTCAAATGCTAATGTACCTTATTCATAACCATTACAACAAGTAGGCGTTCTACTAGGAGGGTGTAAGCTTTACTTACCTTGAAATCCGGCTATGCTTTTTCCCGCGTACTTGATCTATTTGACCCGCTTCTTCCCAAGCTTCCACCTAGCTTGTCAAGCATCAAACTATCATTTATCATTCGCAAGACGGTTAGATTAGTCATCGTTTATCACGACTATTCCACCTTACGAATTTTATATCAAAATTATCATTCGATCTTATTATAAGTCAGTTTGACTTTTAAAAGTCAGTTGCGTATTAACATATGGAATGCACATTTAAGTTCAATAAACTCATTTATGCATTTCATCAATTACCCGTTATGCATTATTTCTAGGACACCGTTTTAACTAAATTTTCTACTAAGGTCATACAATTGTTACATCAATTAACATAATTTCAATCATTGTATGCTAATTTCTCAATCTCATACAAGAACTTGGGATTGTTTCATCACTCTAAAACAACCAATTGCATCATATATATGGAGTTTACCCAAACATCAAACTTAGCCAAATACTTTAAACATTCGTAAACGCATGATTATTTCAAACATCATTTAACATGAATATATCATCAATTTCATCATATCGTACATAAACCCATTTCATGGCAATTATGAACATGTACTCGAAAACATAAATTGTTCAAGTATCTTCCTATTACTATCATGCATGATGATTCTAAACACAAGTGTATTATCAACTTAATCATATTATCGAAACCCAATTCATAAACTACTTGTTAATCACTTACAAGTAATCTTACATCAAATATTTCATAATTTCATTATGTCTAATGAAATTAAGCATACATATACACTTAATTTCATCTTTGGATCATAATCCAACGATCTAATTGCAAGTAATCTACTTGTCCAACTAATTACAACTTTCACCAATCTAGGTTTAATACATACCTTGTGATCCCCTTATCTAGGTGATCGTTAAAATGCGTTCATGCATTGATTTGGGTCTCGAATTGGTCTTCAAGTTGGTGGATTAAGCTTGGACAAGGGTTTTGCCCTTGTTCTTTCTCCTGAGGATTGACCACACACACACACTATGTGTGTTGTGTTTTAATTATTGTGTTTTAAAACACAAGTTTCCTTTTTGGCAGCTTTGGTCCCTCAAGTTTAGTTTTGATTATAACTGAGACTACAACTCATTGTCTTGTTACTTATATACATGTCATTAACTAGGTTAATTTGTTCCTAGTTAATTTGTTTACGGGTTCATTTTTACCACTAACGGTATTTTACCCGTTCTTTAATATTAACATGGTTTGATTACCAAACCCGTTTTTGGGGTGTTACAATAATGAATCAAATGGATAAAAAATGTGTTGAATCACTTTTGGTGATAAATGATAAATGGTAAGTTAAGATGCCTAAAGGGTAAACCAAGAGTGGGAGAAATGGATAAACGGGTCATGCGGGTCAAATGGGGATGTTATCACCATTTGAACTTGGTGTTTAATGCTTGTCTTGTTGAGTTTTATACCTACAAGTAAGCATGACGGTAAGGGCATGCATTGCCACGAGTTAACAAAGAGAATTTGCAAGGTATTGGTAATGGGTCATTACTTTGACCCAGTCAGGTATTTGTAACATGTCAAAACTTTGGGTAAGGGCTAAGGACACAATGAAAGGTGGTTGAGCTAACATTGGGGTAAAAAACCACCTCATGAGTGGTATTATTAGTCGCTAAGTGAAATGGTCCTTAGAGCCAAAAATACGCCTATGATACGAAACATGGCTAAAATGAGTTTTAAAGTAAGAGGACATTATAAATCTTTATGTCCTTAAGGACATAATTAATCTTAATGGGATAACGAGCTAAATGTGTTCACTTGTTTTCATTTAAAGTTATGAAAGTCCTTGGGTTTGGAAAAGGATTAGATTTGACTAAAATGCCCTTGGATGATGGTTTGGGTAGGATGCCAAACGAAGGAAAGATTTAGAATGATAAAGCATTGCCCAATGAAACCAACCAAAGTTTCGGTTATGGTTAGGGATTAATGGGGTAAGAAATGATAAGAAATAGTGTAAATTGCAATTTTGGTCCCTGTGGTAAAATTTAATTTGCAGTATTTTCAAAAATGAAAAGTTTTGCCAAAAACACTCTTGTGGTTTCTAATCATTGCAATTTTAATCCAGTCAGTTAACAATATTCTAAAATTTAAGGTAACTTATTGTAAAAAGACTAAACAATCCTTAGTACTTTAATTAAATAACAAATAAAAATATAAAAGAAACTAATAAATAAAGAATAATCACTCTCTCACTCTACGCTCTCTCTCTCTATGCCCATATCTCTATCTCTTTCTTCCCACACAACCACAATCACCAACACCGCACCAACTATAACGACCACATCACCCACCACTTCTATCTACACAAAATCGTCCCACCTTTATATCTGTTGATAAAATCGGCGAACAGAAGGGAAATATCCATGGCGATATAGGGTTTGTAAGGGGACGATTAGCTCCCAAATGAACGTCGCCAACTCGCCATAATCATCAATTCACTGGCCATCATCATCTAACACCTTAAATATGCCGTTGTTTGTGCTATTCATCCTTGTAGTTGCTGTTGAGAAAGTTAGGGGTTCAAGATTTGGGGGGTGAAGCCTTAATGGAAGTTGGTGACTTGGTGAGAGAGAGTGGCTGATGGTGGGTAGTGACGGGTGTTGTTAGTTGTGGTTGTTTAGATGGAGTTGTCTGTTTTTTTTAACAAAAGGAGCTTGCCATTTATGAATCATATAGGGTAGAAACATACAAACCCATCTAGCCAGAAGCTAGATGAAAACACAACTTTAATCAACAATTACATTAAAAGACAAATGTTTACCGTAAGGAGAAATAATTTTTGGTGATGTATTATGTAACTAGCAGCTTGCTAGTGATTCATTGTAAATTGTTGGTGATAAATGATAAGTAACTAGCCGTTAAAAAAAAATATTTGAGAACTCAAATGAGATACTAAGATAACAAGTTATATGTTTAAATAATTTTACTTTTAGAGCAATGATATCAACCCTTTCCTTATTATATGTAGGTAATATCATTCAAGATTGGAATTCACAATGTCAGTTCTACAATATGAAAATGTGTTTGTTGTGGCATGGATTTTATACTAAGGATCATCCATCCTGAGATTGAGCCTGGATCATTGATCCTTAGCGGATGGTGCAGGAAGTCTGAGGATTTAGGATCCTTATCTAATTCTATGTTTTTCTAACAATTATTCCTTGTGTATTTGGTTTACGTTTGCAGGTATTATGTGAAGTGAGTCGAGTCAACACGGGAATATCGGAGGAATATGCTAATTATGGCACATGCAAGGAGAGTCATGACCGTTGGTGGAGAACGTGGATGCATGGCTGAAATTTCGGATAGTTAGTTCATTAGGATTAGCTAGATATCTACTGGGAGATTGAGCTTGATAGACACACAAATCTCTGGAAAAACACACACACTCGCATACGTTCTCCGGAATATCACACTCACCATACTCTAGTTCTCATTATAACAAGCTCAATATTTCCAAATTTGTAATCTTTATAGTTCAATACGGTTGGTGATCTGTAGTTTCCATCACCCGAGGTTTTTTTATGCCAGAGACCATTCATTGATCAAGGGCTTTTTCCTCGTATAAATCTCGGTGTTTACCATTGTTTACATTTTCAATTTGTTCATACAATTGTTCATCACTCAAGCACTCAACCTCACATTCAAAGTTTGGTTACATTATCCTTGTTGTGTTTTTTGAGCAAAACAGTTTGGTGCCCACCATGGGGTAATCGGTGCTTCAATTCTAAAAATCTCATTCATTCCATTCATTTCTGTTCAATTCCATCAATCTTATGGCTTCTCAAGGAAAATCTGCTTCAAGTGCTATGCCGGCGGTTACCTCATCTCAGACTTGTGCATCATTGCCTCCCATCCCCCTGCACTAGCGAGGAGTGCTGATAATGCTCATAAGAAGCCAACACTAGTTTTCTCGAAGGCTTCCACTATTTCATCCTCTACACCTGCTAACAATGATCTCTCTACTTTGATTTTGCAGGTGAAAGGATACATGGAATAGCAGGACAAAACTAACCAGAGGATCCTTCGTGAAATTGATGAAATCAAGAAACAGAAGAGGACCAGTGGAGGATCACTCTCCATTGATGCCCAGGTCGTTGGATTTCGCCACTCCAGCAACAACTATTCAGCATTCCAAGGCTTCTGGTGTTTAGTATCTGGGATCCTCTTGATTGAAGCATGGATCATCCGCAATGACGTAGCCACAAGCATCTCATTACCAACCTTATGGATCCTCATATCTGCATCAAGGATCCTACCTCAGTTCGGGAGGATATTTGGAGACGGTTCCACCTAAAGTATCCTTTTTTCAGCATCAAGGATCCTCACCCCATGTTCAAGGATCCTCCTCTCAGGTTCAAGGATCCATGCAGAATCCTCCAAGGCCGTCAACACCCATGTATCCTGGACCTAATATCTTTCAGGATCAAGGATCTTCAGGGAGTCAGATATTCAAGGATTCTGAAGTTCACAAAGGGGACTTCATCCCTACACAGACTATTGCTTCGTCTGGTCCAAACTGATGCGCCCACCTTTGGATATTCTTCTGGCATACCACTTCCAAACCAATCAGGAGGTAACAATGTCAATACATCTTCTGGCACTAACTATGGTTCCATGCAGGATACATGTATCAATCAGGCTATGGCACGGGAGCTCCAGAAGCTTAAGAATATGATATCCAACGTCCCAAGAGTGGTTAAGCCCATTCCTGAGATCCCGGATGGAAGTCACAGGGTGTCTCGTTTTGCACATCTATATGCAACGCTGAGATACCAAAACGCTTTCAAACCCCCAACAGGGTGTCTACGATGGCACAACCGACCCAGAGGAGCATGTAGCACAATACCGGGAAAGAATGGAGATCAATCCCATTCCAGAAAGGTTAAAGGAAGCCTGCCTTTGCAAGGGCTTCGGATCTACACTCACTGGATCAGCACTCAAATGGCTGACTAAGTCTTCCTCCTTACTCAATACTTCATTTTCTCATCTAGTTAATTTGTTCAATAACCAGTTTTCATGTAGTAGAACCTTTGAACGACTTACTAGTGATCTATATAGAATAACCCAGGGACGTGATGAATCATTAAGAGATTACATCACTAAGTTTACTCGAGAATCCTTAGAAATTCCTAATTTGGATATTGCCACTGCTGTGGAGGCATTCAAAATGGGCTTGCTTAAGGATTCCTCATTATATGATGACCTTGTAATGACACCTTGCAGGAATTTAGATGAAATGAGGAACAGGGCATTGGGGTTTATTCGTTTAGAGGATGACAAAAGGATCCAGGAGAGGCTCTCAGGATCCTCGAAACAGGAAAAGCAAGGATCATTCTTTAAGAATAATCGATCCAAGTCATACTCTAAACATGACAATCACAATGTGAATGCAGTTGAACAAGACGAAGACGATGAGGATTATCCTCCAATATCGGAGTATTGTTTCTCTGTTGATAATCATGAACTAATCCTTGCAATGTAGAGTCTAGGTGACAAAGCTAGGTGGCCTTGGAAAAATGAGAAGGCCACATCCAATAAAGACAACTCCAAATGGTGCGCTTATCATGAGGATTTTGGCCACCTTACTGATGAGTGTATAGCCTTGAGGAAGGAGATTGGCTATCTTCTTAGCAAAGGATATTTGAAAGAATTACTGGGAAGGAAACGTTCAAGGACTCAGGATACTGAGAAAGTTCCTGCAAGAGCTCCTCCACCGCCAGCAGATGCTCAAATCATTAACTTTATTTCAGGTGGTTCGGACATCTGTGGAACCTCATTCTCAGCGGCAAAAAGGCATGCTAAGGAAACGAAGATGGAGAATGGGGAGGGACCAGTCCGAACATCTACCCTAACTCAGCAGAAAGTTATATCCTTTGATGAGGATGATCGTGTAGATATACAAGATCCTCATCATGATGGTCTTGTCATTACTTTATTCATTTCTAACCATTTTGTTCGCAGGATCCTTATTGATGGAGGGAGTTCATTGAACATAATTCAGTTGGATGTCCTAAAAAAGATGAACATTCCTGAATCCGAGATCATTCCAAGATCATCAGTGCTCGTGGGATTCAGTGGAGAAACCAAGAATACATTGGGGGACATCAAACTCCCAATTTACATAGAGGGATGAATTCTATCCAAAACTTTTGTGCAATAGATTCTTATCTTGCTGTAATGTTATCCTTGGCTAGGCCATGGATACACGACATGAAGGCAGTCCCCTCAACGTACCACCAATGTGTCAAGCTTCCAAGTCCATTGGGAATAGTCAAGATAGAGAGTGATCAGTAGGAGGCAAAGAACTGCTACACTTCTTCGATGAAACCCACTTCCAAGTCTAGGGAAGCATAGCAATTAAAGCATCCTCCAAGAGACGTCATGGAGGCAAGAGAACAAGACGACAAGGATATACTCTTAGTTCCCCAGAATCCTGAATCCAAGGTGTATATAGGATCCGGGATCCAGCAGAGCATAGAGCAGGATCTAATATTCTTCCTGAAACATAGAAAATCTACCTTCGCCTGGAAGCACGAAGATATGACAGGTATTTCAAAGGATATCATTACTCATAAGCTTGGTATTGACAGGTCTTTCAGGCCAATTCACCAAAAGAGGAGAAATTTACACCTGAAAGAAATGCGATTATCCAAGAAGAGGTAGACAAGCTAGTAAAGGCAGGTATGATTGAGAAGTCAAGTATCCAAGATGGTTAGCCGGTTGTTGTTCAAAATAAAAATGGAAAGTGGAGGGTATGTGTCGATTTTACTGATTTGAATAAGGCATGTCCCAAGGATCCTTTCGTTTACCCCACATTGACTCCATGGTGGATGCTACGGCGGGTTACGAGTTGTTAACTTTTATGGATGCTTCATCTGGATTTCAGCAAATTCAGTTGGAACCATCTAATCAAAAGGATACAGCGTTCATGACACCCACCGGCATATATTGTTATATTGCTATGCCCTTTGGTTTAAGAAATGAGGTGCTACATACCAAAGGCTGGTGAATATGATGTTCAAGGAGCAACTTGGACACACAATGGAAGTATACATAGATGATATGGTGGTCAAATCTAAAAGAGCCGAGGATCACCTTAAGGATCTTGAAGTAGCATTCAATATTCTTGACCAATACAACATGAAGTTGACCCCGTCTAAATGTCATTTCGGGGCCAAAGCTGGAAAATTTTTAGGATATATGGTAACCAAGAGAGGAATAGAAGCAAGTCCAGAACAGATCAAGGCTTTACTCAACATCAAGTCTCCTGCCAATGCCAAGGATGTGGAAAGATTGACAGGAAGGATTGCCGTCTTAAATAGATTCATTTCAAAGTCCTCAGAAAGATGCAAGGATTTCTATAATGTTCTGAGGAATAATAAGAAGTTCGAATGGACTGAGAAGCATGAAGCTGCTCTACAAGCCCTTAAGGATTACCTATCCTCAGCACCGACTTTGCTGAAACTAGAAAATGGAGAGCCTTGTCCTTATACTTAGCCGTTTCAGGTAAAGCGGTAAGTGCAGTTCTAGTTAAGGATCACGAAGGCCAACAACATCCGGTATACTATGTAAGTAAAAGTCTACTTGACGCTGAGGTCATGTATTCTCATTTAGAGAAACTAATTCTCGCTCTAATCATGGCTTCTACTAAACTAAGACATTATTTTGAAACTCATACTATTGTTGTTAAAACTAACTTTCCTATTAAGAATGTTCTCAGGAAACCAGAGATGTCGGGAATAATGGCAAATGGGCTGTTAAACTTAGTGCATATGACATTAAGTATGAGCCCAGAACGGCTATTAAATCCCAACCTTTGGCTGACTTTGTGGCTGATTTCAGTAGTGATCTACAAAGGGAAGCTGAACTAGAAGTGCAACAACTTGAGGAGACCAAGGATCCTTGGACACTCTTCACAGATGGAGCCTCGAATGTTAAGGGAACTGGACTAGCCTACTACTAAAATCGCCACAGGGGGACATTATACCCCAATCTATAGCGTGTGAGTTTTAGACCACTAATAATGAGGCTGAATATGAAGCCTTGATAGCAGGTTTACAACTAGCTTAAAATATGAGGATCAGGTATCTTCAAGTATTTGTAGATTCTTTATTGATTACTAAATATTATAATGGATCCTATGCTGTTAAAGGCGAAAAACTAATCAAATATTTGGAGATAGTCAGGAAACTGGCAGATTCTTTTGCTTTTTTCAGTTTAACACAGGTACCTAGGGAAGAGAATTCAGAAGCTGATGCTCTAGCCAACCTTGGATCCTCATTGAAAATGCCTGAGGATGTGAAGATACCTATTATCCATGTACTAACTCCTGCAATTGAGGAGAATGAAGCAATGGAAATAATGGATGGTGCTGTAGTTGTTCCCAATGATGATATGCAGTCAAATTCAGGATCCTGGATCCTTCCAATTCCGAAACACATTCAGAATGGAGAATCACTACTGGGGAAAATCCAAGAGCATTCAGGATTAAGGTATCCCAGTTTAACATTATAAATAACATGTTATATAAAAAATCTCTTGCAGGACCCTATCTAAGGTGCATTGAGGATCCTGAGATACAAGAAGTCCTAAAGGATTTTCACGAAGGAGACTGTGGGAATCACACTAGGGGCAAAGCACTATTTTCAAGGATCCTTAGAACAAATTATTGGCCTACTATGAAGAAGGATGCTGTAGAATACGCGAAGAAATGTGATGCTTGCCAGAGACATAGTAATATCCTTCATCAACCGGCAGAACCTCTGCATCCTATATCCTCCCCTTGGCCATTTATGAGATGGGGAATAGATATAGTACGCAAGCTTCCAAGGCACCAGGAGGAAAAGTGTTCATGTTGGCTATGACAGACTACTTCTCCAAATGGATAGAAGCTGAAGCCTTTGCCCACAGAAAAATGGAAGTCATATCCTTTATTAAAAGAAATATTATAACTAGATTTGGAATTCCTTCTGAGATTGTCTGTGATAATGGATCCCAGTTTATTGGGAATCGTACTACTGACTTTTGTGACAGCTGGGGGATTAGGATGATAACATCAACACCAGTCCACCTACAAGCTAATGGCCAGGCAGAATCATCCAACAAGATCATCATCAACAACTTAAAGAGGAAGCTTGGGTCCAAAAAGGGCAAATGGGCTGAGGAATTACCTTATGTCTTATGGGCAGATAGGACAACTCCCAAGAATGCTACGAGTCAGACTCCCTTCCCCTTAGTCTTTGGAGCTGAAGCAGTGATCCCTACAGAAATGGTAGTCCCTACAGCCAGAACAAGCATCCGTGATCCTGAGGCAAATGATACGACTCTAGCCCAAGACTTGGACACCGTGGAGGAACTTAGAGACTTGGCGAGAATAAGGCTAACTAGTTATCAACAAAGGACGACTAGAGCTTATAACAAGAATGTTAGGATTCGAAGATTTCAAGTAGGTGACTTGGTATTGAGGAAAGCATTCCAAAATACCACGAATTATGCTGATGGCAAGTTAGCACCAAAATGGGAAGACCCTTATCTAATTGAAGCTGAAGCAGGAGGGGGCATATCGTTTGCTAACTATGGATGGTAACCTTCTGCCAAGAGCTTGGAATGCTATCCATCTCAAGAAGTATTTTATGTAAGGATCGAGGATCCTTGAGCATTCTAATGTTCCGCTCAAACTGAGGAATTCTCAAAGGATATGTGATCCTTTCTTTGGTAACATTTTACTAGTTCTTTTATATTATATTTGTTGCTTAAGGAAAGGATGTTGAATTCTCAATATCCAATTTTATCTATTTTTAAGCTTTTGCAGAATTTACCTAAGGGATCTAGAGGTTGGCCACCTCTCCAAGACTTTGGGCATGTCCCCAGCTTAAGGTATCCAATACCTTCTAAGGTTTAAAGGTTTTCACCTTTCACACGAATTGGGTTTTGACACCCCGCCAGTAGCGCATGTATCTAAGTATAGTTCGAGGCAATGGGACCAGTACCCGGTTTAGGGGCTGACAATTTCATTGTTGTTGGCTATATGTAGGATCCTAAGTATAATGGTAGACGTACCATACATCCGTTCCTAAGGTTTCTAACATTTTCACATTAGCTAAGGTTTTGGCATTTTCATGTCGCTTACGATTGGATAGATGCCAGTTTGGGCCATACTCCAGTTTACACCAGTTGTTTGGGCTTGTCCCTAGTTATTTGGGCTTGTCCCCAGTTATTTGGGCTTGTCCTCGGTTGTTTGGGCTTGTCCAAAGTTGTTTGGGTTTGTCCCCAGTTATTTGGGCTTGTCCCCAGTTGTTTGGGCTTGTCCCCAGTTGTTTGGGTTTGTCCCCGGTTTGTTTTGTTTGGCTTAGTCCCAAGTTGATTTCAATAGGTTTTGGAGCCTCGAAGATTCACAAGTTGATTCAAAAAGGATCCTGGATCCTTAAAGTTTTTCTAACGGTGACTTGTTTATTTGCTTGTATAAAGGTAGTTCCTAAGGATAAAAAATTCTGACAGGGATTTTATGGTACGCTTTATTCTCATACTTGCTTATTTTATTGACTTTACCCTGAGCCTTGCATTTAAGGATATGTGACTTATCTTCATATATCTAATCAGATTTTCCCTATGATTATTATATACAAGAATTGGAAAATTTTAACAACATAAATTTTTTAAATTCTTATAAGATCAAACTTATGACTTTTCACAAACAATCTATATAAATTTGGAAGCACTAGCATATCAAATAAACTTTACCAAACAATTGAACAACACCGGAGATAGTTAAAAGTTTAATATTATTAGGCCCGTTAATATTTGCCAAAAGTATCCGGCCCGGATTTCACCAGCAAAACGTGGACCATCCATCCAGGCCGGATCAGGTTCATCTAACAGTTAATGTTCATGCAGAAAAGTAAAGTGCATGAAATAAAGAGAAGGATAACAAAGGATTCATCCCCCAATAGAGGATCCCTCCACCTTTGTCATCTTACCTATTGTCTGAAGGATCAGTGATCCTTAACCCTAATTACTATTGTTTTAAGTACAACCCCAAATTGTTCAAAACCAACCATAAAAACCAACAATCATAAAAATGGGCTCCGACCACATCTAGAAATTTCCATCATCGCCCATTACTGCAGCCTACCCCTTCGTTGCCTCATCCTCCTTGCCTTCACCAGCTTCGCCACCTGTACCCTCCTTAGCCTCCTTAGCACCGCTAGTTCCAGCCTCCAGCATCGGCACCTCGTCGAGCTCCGGTTCCAGCTCTCCTCCAAGCTCCACTAGCCTCACCTTCCAGCCGGGAAGATCCCATTCAGACCTATCAAATGAAGGATCCAAGGCTTGCTGTACGATCTTGATCCTGGCCCCAAGAATGGCTTGAGCTGCACAAACCTTAGCCTCATCAGCATCCTCCATCCTGACTTTGTTAGCATGGATTTCGTTGGTCATGATCCGCTTCTCCAAGCTATTGACCTCTTTCTCCAGCTGGGAGATCTTCTTGTCCTTGGTGGCCAGGAAGGTACGTAGGTCTGCAATTGTGTCCTCAGCGTCGGATAAGCGTTTGTTCACCACATCTTGGATTTGGGCTATTTTCTGTAAGAACAGTGGGAAGGATAAGTGATCCCCGGTATGAGCATTTTAACCTGAGCATAACTGATCCTTACCTCGGAGGCAAAATCATAGATCTGCTGCTCAAGCTGGGAATGTCATCAAAAGCTCAGTAGGCTTCTTCCTCTTGGACCCGCCTCGAGCCTTAGCAGCGACAGGTTTAGGCTCTGGAAAGCTGGATCCTTTGCCTGATTATTTTTTGACGGACCGGGGAGAGATGATGTTGTCCACATCCTCTAAGGCAAACTTGCTGATGGACTTGCTGGTGGATTTCTGAGCGCCTACATTATGAAAAAGAGATAAGTTTTTTGTTCATTTCCTTATATATATATATATATATATATATATATATATATATATATATATATATATATAACTCTTGCATTAAAGAAAACTTGTTATTTGCAAATAGAAAACTTACTTGACATTGTGTAGGAGGTGGAAGTGTTGGTTACAGGATCCTTTATCTGTGGTCCGAATGTTCTAACTGTTGGATCCAAAGTCCAGAACAGAGCAACCCTTTCTTCAGTTCCAGGAGAATTGGCAAGACAGGCAAAATTGGTCACTGCATGCAAATAAAATGAAACAACTTAGCGATGGGAAAGAAACTTTCTACAAATCTAATACGAGGATGCTATATCCTACCCTTCAAGACCCACTTCTTAGGCAGAATATTCCCTTCTGGAATAGAGTCCTTCGCACAAAGAAGAACTGATTCTTCCATGTGGAACCGTTTTGAGTGGTCTTGAGGATGGGAAGCTGTTGGTGAGTTTGGCCTTCAACAAGAATCAGTTAGAACCGTGGTAACGAGGCTGTAAAGATAGGAAAGCTAGGATAGGAGAAATGGATTCCTTCATGTTTGATAAGTTGCTCTATGGTGAACAGTACCCTCCAAAACATCGGCATGGCTTGACAATAACTCATGCTGGTAAGGGTGAAAACCCTTGGGTAAAGCCAGGGAATGGTATGTGTAGCCTAGGAGGAAAGGTAGAACAGGAAAGCATGCCCAGACAGGGAACGTGGCGTCGCTCTTCATGGTGGCATCATACGGCCTGAAAACCGCCGTCGGAGGGAAACAGGGGCGCAGGTCGTCGATTTCTTGGTCGGTAAATTTGCAAAGCTCCAAGGATTGATTGGCTAGCAGGTCTTGACTCTTAGGGGTTGCATCGTCACTTTGGATGTTACCGGGAGAGGATCGTGTAGCATCTTGGCCATAATAGCAAACATGAAGAATAAAGAGATGGAAGTTGAAAGAGAGAGAGACTACCTTGTTATACTTCTGGATGAGGATTTTAAAGGAGATGAATGATCTTTAAATAAATCCTGGACCTTATCTCTAACCTTATATCGCAATGATGGTTATAGCCTATCCCATCGTGACGTCAGAGGGTGTAACGACTAGTTCTGCATCACCACGACTAGTCCGCATTGAATGGAAATATGACGAATCTGATTGATGTCATATCCGTCATATTTGGGGGCAATATTTAGGGCTGATTTTTAGCATGTCTAGATCATTTATCCTGAGGCTTAACCTGAATCATTTATCCTTAGTATATGAAGCAGGAAGTCTAAGGATCAAGGATCCTTATCTATATGTATGCTTACTAACAATTGTTCACTTGTTGTTTAACATCTGTATGCAGGTCTTGGACGAGGAAAGACATGTTCTAACCGGGAATCGTGGGAATATGCTTATAATTCCAGCACGTGCAAAGAGCGTCATGACCATTGGTGGAGAACTAGTTGAGATTAACTAGATATTTAGTGGGATATTGAGCTTGATAGACACGAATCTCTGGTTGAACAAACACACTCGCATACATTCTCTGGATTATCACACTCACAATACTCTAGTTCTCATTGTAACAAGCTTAATATTTCCAAATTGTAATCTTTATAGTTCAATATAGTTGGTGATCGGTAGTTTCCATCACCGAGGTTTTTTATGCCGGAGATCACATCTTGATCAAGGGCTTTTTACTCGTATAAATCTCGTGTTTACCATTGTTTACATTTTCAATCTGTTCATACAATTGTATATCACACAAGCACTCAACCTCACAAAATCAGATTTGGTTACATTATCCTTATTGTGATTTTTGACCAAAACAGTAACCAAGAGAGGAATTGAAGCAAGTCCAGAACAGATCAAGGCTTTAGTCAACATCAAGTCTCCTGCCTATGCCAAGGATGTGCAAAGATTGACAGAAGGATTGCCAGCTTGAATAGATTCATTTCAAAGTTCTCAGAAAGATGCAAGGATTTCTATGATGTTCTGAGGAAGAATAAGAAGTTCAAATGGACTGAGAAGCATGAAGCTGCTCTACAAGCCCTTAAGGATTACCTATCCTCAGCACCGGCTTTGATGAAACCAGAAAATGGGAGCCCTTGTCCTTATACTTAGTCGTTTCAGGTAAAGCGGTAAGTGCGGTCTAGTTAAGGATCACGAAGGCCAACAACATCCGTATATTATGTAAGTAAAAGTCTACTTGATGCCGAGGCCAGGTATTCTCATTTAGAGAAACTAATTCTTGCTATAATCATGGCTTCAACTAAACTAGGACATTATTTTGAAACTCATACTATTGTTGTTAAAACTAACTTTCCTATTAAGAATGTTCTCAGGAAACCAGAGATGTCGGAAGAATGGCAAAATGGGCTGTTAAACTTAGTGCAAATGACATTAAGTATGAGTCTACAACTGCTATTAAATCCCAAGCTTTGGCTGACTTTGTGGCTGATTTCGGTAATGATCTACAAAGAGAAGCTGAATTGGAAGTGCAACAACTTGAGGAGACCAAGGATCCTTGGACACTCTTCATAGATGGAGCCTCGAACGTCAAAGGAACTGGACTAGGCCTACTACTAAAACCGCCACATGGGGACATTATACCCCAATATCTAGCTTGTGAATTTCAGACCACTGATAATGAGGCTGAATATGAAGCCTTGATAGCAGGTTTGCAACTAGCTAAAAATATGAGGATCAGGTATCTTCAAGTATTCGTAGATTCTTTGTTGATTACTACTCATTATAACGGATCCTATGCTGTTAAAGGCGAAAAACTAATCAAATATTTGGAGATAGTCAGGAAACTGGCAGATTCTTTTGCTTTTTTCAGTTTAACACAGTTTCCTAGGGAACAGAATGCAGAAGCCGATGCTCTAGCCAACCTTGGATCCTCATTGAAGATGTCTGAGGATGTGAAGATACCTATTATCCATGTACTAACTCCTACAATTGAGGAGAATGAAGCAATGGAAATAGTGGATGGTGCTGCAGTTGTTCCCAATGATGATGCACAATTAACTCCAGGATCATGGATCCTTCCAATTCTGAACACATTCAGAATGGAGAAATCCCTACTGGTGAAAATCCAAGAGTATTCAGGATTAAGGTATCCCAGGTTACCATTATAAATAAAATGTTATATAAAAAAATCTCTTGCAGGACCCTATCTAAGGTGCATTGAGGATCCTGAGATACAAGAATTACTGAAGGATTTTCACGAAGAAGACTGCGGGAATCACACTAGGGCAGAGCACTATTTTCAAGGATGCTGTAGAATATGCAAAGAAATGCGATGCTTGCCAGAGACACAGTAATATCCTTCATCAACCGGCATAACCTCTGCATCCTATATCCTCCTCTTGGCCATTTATGAGATGAGGAATAGAGATAGTAGGCAAGCATCCAAGGCACCAGGAGGAAAAGTGTTCATGTTGGCTATGACAGACAACTTATCAAATGGATAGAAGCTGAAGCCTTCGCTCAAGTCAGAGAAAAAGAAGTTATATCCTTTATTAAAAGAAATATCATTACTAGATTTGGTATTCCTTCAGATATAGTTTGTGATAACGGATCCCAGTTTATTGGGAGTCGCACTACTAACTTTTGTGACAGCTGGGGATTAGGATGATACACCTGTCCACCCACAAGCTAATGGCCAGGAAGAATCATCCAACAAGATCATTATCAACAACTTGAAGAAGAAGCTTGGATCCAGGAAGGGCAAATGGGCTGAGGAATTACCTTATGTCTAATGGGCACAACTCCTAAGAATGCTACAGGTCAAACTCCTTTTCCTTAGTCTTTGGAGCTGAGGTAGTAATCCCTACAGAAATGGTAGTCCCTACGGCCAGAACAAGCATCCGTGATCCTGAAACAAATGCTGAACCTGACTCAAGACTTGGATACTGTGGAAGAATTAAGAGACATGGCAAAAATAAGGATGGCTAGCTATCAGTAGAGAATAGCCGGTACTTATAACAAGAATGTCAGAGTAAGAAGATTTCAAGTCGGTGACATGGTATTGAGGAAAGCGTTCCAGAACACCATGAATCCTTCTGATGGCAAGTTGGCACCAAGATGGGAAGGACCCTATCTTATCGAAGCTGAAGCTGGAAAGGGGACATATCGTTTGCTAACTATGGATGGTGACCTTCTACCAAGAGTTTGGAATGCTATCCACCTAAAGAAGTACTTTATGTAAGGATCAAGGGTCCTTGCGCATTCAAATGATCAGTTCAGATTGAAGGATCCTCAAGAGATATATGATCCTTTGCTTGGTAACATTTTATTCATCATTTCATATTATATTTGTTTTTATTTATTGTATGAAAAGGATGTTAGATTGCTAACATCCAATTTTATCAAGTTTTAAGCTTTTGCAGAATATTTGGTAAGGATCAAGAGGTTGGTCACCTCTCCAAGACTTTAGGCATGTCCCTAGTTTAAGGTATCCAATACCTTCTAAGGTTTAAAGGTTTTCACCTTTCATATGAATTGGGTTTCAACACCCCACACAGTAGCGCACGTTATCCAAGTATAGTTCGAGGCAATGGGACCAGTACCCGCTTTAGGGGCTGACAATTTCATTGTTGTTGGCTATATGTAGGATCCTAAGTATAATGGTAGACGTACCATACATCCGTTCCTAAGGTTTCTAAAGTTTTCACGTTAGCTAAGGTTTCGGCATATTGGATAGATGCCAGTTTGGACCATACTCCAGTTTACACCAGTTATTTGGGCTTGTCCCCAGTTATTTGGGCATGTCCCAAGTTATCTGGGCATGTCCCCAGTTATCTGGGCTTGTCCCCAGTTATTTGGGCATGTCCCCAGTTATTTAGGCATGTCCCTAGTTATTTGGGCTTGTCCCCAGTTACTAATGAGTTGTTCAATTGATGTTTGGCTTAGTCCAAAGTTGCATGTTATTACAGGTTCCTGAAGCTTAACAAATAAGGATCCTGGATCCTAGAGTTCTAGTAATTTTTATACTTTGTTGTTAAGATTATAAGTTCTAAGGATAAAGAATCCTAACTTGGATTCACTGGTATGAGCTTTTACTCAATTTTCTTTTTGTCTTCGGATGGTACCTCAATATTTGGCGGGAGCCTATATGATCATTGATCATATATTGTTAACCTTATAAAATAAAACTTGTTTTGACAAAGTACCAATTATTCTTTTTAAGAATTTATGAATTCCTAAATTTGAATTTTGCTAACAAGTAAAGGTATAGTGATACTCGAATCAGAAAAGGAATAACAGCAAACATGGTCAAAAGTTTAAGTTTTATTTATTTATAAGAACCCCTTTCAAAAGGTTGTGAAAATTGTCAACCCAAACTTCTACCAAAAAACAGCCCGTCCGTTTGGGTTGACAAAGGGTGTCCATGATAACGGGTCATACGTTGCAGAATTTAAAAGTGTAAGAAATTAAAGACGAGGGGCATCAAAGGCTTCATCCTCCACAAACAGAAGGACCCATCCACCTTTGCTACCCCCTATTGTTCAAAGGATCAATGATCCTTAACCCTAAAACTATTGTTCAAATTACAAACCAAATTGTTCCAAATAAACCACCATTACAAAACCAACAATCCTAAAAAAATGGGCTCCGGCCACGTCTGGAAATTTCCATCATCGCCCATTGGTGCAGCCTACTCCTTTGCTGCTTCATCACCTTTAGCTTCGCCACCTTCACCACCGCTACCAGTTGCTGCCTCTTCAGGATCCTTCTCACCACTTGGAACGGCCTCAAGCATGGGTGTCCCTTCTGGCTCATCGTCATCACCCAACTCCTACAGCCTTTGCTTCCAATCCTCTACCTCCCATCCAGCCTTGTTAAAGGAAGGATCCACCGCCTCCTGAGCTATCTAGATCATGGCCTTCAGGATAGCCTTGATAGCAGAGATTTTGGCCTCATCAACAGCCTCCAACCGATCCTTGTTCGCTTGAACCGCATCCACTATGGCCTGTTTCTCCAAGCGATTGATCTCCCTCTCCAGCTGTGCAATCTTTTTATCTTTAGCAGTGCAGAAGGCTCGGAGATCGGCAACGGTTTCTTCTGCCTCAGCTAACTTTTTCTCTTGCAGGGATTGGATTTGTGCAACTTTCTGCATAGGTCAAAATGCACAAATAAGGATCCTTGATCCTAAAAATTTTCACATACCAGAGAATCAGTGATCCTTACCTCGGAGATGCAGCTGTGGATGTCTTGCTCAAGTTGAGAGGTGTCACTTGGTGGTGCAGGCTCAGATGGCTTCTTCCTCTTGGACCCCACTTTAGCACGGAGGGTCATGGCCCTTGTTCTCCGGTTGGCTTTGGCCTGTGGCCAGCTCCTTCTTGAAGGATCGTGGGGAGATTATTCCTTCTAGTTCCCCAAGGCCAAACTTAGAGGCAGATTTGGAGGAGGATTTAGCAGCACCTACGATACCAAAATTCAGATAAGTATTCATGATTCAACTAATTTATTCCAAATCCTTATGTATATATACATGCATATACTTACTTGACATGGTGTAGAGGCAGATGTGGTCTCTTCTAGATCCTTGGCCTTTGGAATGGAAGTTCTAACTGTTGTGTCTAGGGCCTAAAAGGCAGCAACTCTCTCAGCGGTAGCATGCAAATCTCTCAAGGCAGCAAAGCTAGTCACTACAAAACAAGATGAAACAGGATCAGTTATCCTTGAAAAAGATGACAAAAATAGAGTTAATAATGGTCCTATCCTAAGAATCCTATATCCTACCCTTCAAATTCCACTTCTTGGGGAGATACTCTCTGTTGGAAAGATAATCTCTTTTGACGAAAAAGAACTGGTTTTTCCAGTTGGTATCGTTTCTGGTGGTCTTGATGAGTGGAAGAGGATGCTGAGGTATAGCTTTGAAGAGGTATCGATGGGATCCATGGGTTACCAGGTTGTATAGATGATGAAGCTCGGTGAGACCAAAAACCAGACCTTCTTTGCTGATTATTTGTTCAAGAGTGTACAGAACCCTCCACAACATAGGCATCGCTTGGATGTAACACATTCCGGTGTGGCTAAAGAATGTTTGGGTGAATACTAGAAATGGATAGTTATAGCCTATTTGAAACGGAGCGACAGGGAAACAAACCCAGAAGTCTGATTCACAATCACTTTTCAGTGACGAATCAAAGGGTCTGAAAACAGTTCCCTCCGGGAAGCAATGGCGAATCTGATCGATTTCAGGATCAGTGAAACGGCAAAGTTCCTGGGAAGGATTTTTGAGAAGATTTTGACTTCTCGGTGGGTTGTTATTCTCAGGATCCTTGACTGGTGAGGACCGGGTAACCATCTTCGCCATGGATTTTGAGAGTGAAAGAAGAAGAAAAGATAAAGGATTGAAGGAAGAGAAGAGAGAGAATACCTTGAGACTTCTGGAATGCAGATATAAATTGCAGAGATCAGGGTTTAAATGGCAAATCTCATCTTTATCTAACCCCTATATATAATGATGTTTGTTGCAGGAGGTCTTATCAGTGACGTTATGGCTGCAACGGCTAGCTCCACTTGCAACGACTAGTTTGGATAAGCAACGACTAGTCCGATTTTGATGAAAATATGACTCATTTAGTTACCATTAATTCCTCATATTATGGGGGCAATTGTTGTGGCATGGATTTTATACTAAGGATCATCCATCCTAAGATTGAGCCTGGATCACGGATCCTTAGCGGATGGCGATGGAAGTCTGAGGATTTAGGATCCTTATCTAAGTCTATGTTTTTCTAACAATTGTTCCTTGTGTATTTGGTTTACGTTTGCAGGTATTATGTGAAGTGAGCCGAGTCAACACGGGAATATCGGAGGAATATGCTAATTATGGCACGTGCAAGGAGAGTCATGACCGTTGGTGGAGAACGTGGATGCATGGCTGAAATTTCGGATAGTTAGTTCATTAGGATTAGCTAGATATTTAGTGGGAGACTGAGCTTGATAGACACACAAATCTCTGGAAAAACACACACTCGCATACATTCTCCGGAATATCACACTCACCATACTCTAGTTCTCATTGTAACAAGCTCAACATTTCCAAATTTGTTATCTTTATAGTTCAATATAGTTGGTGATCGATAGTTTCCATCACCCGAGGTTTTTATGCCGGAGATCATTTATTGATCAAGGGCTTTTTCCTAGTATAAATCTCGGTGTTTACCATTGTTTACATTTTCAATTTGTTCATACAATTGTTCATCACTCAAGCACTCAAGCTCACATTCAAAGTTTGGTTACATTATCCTTGTTGTGATTTTTTACCAGAACAATGTTATGTATATACATATTTTATTAGAGCGGTCTTCTAATATGGGGTTATGGGATAATATGCTTATATTATTTTCCAATTAGTTATGTTATTTAATTATATTTTATTAAAAGATGTATATTAAGCAAAAAGACTATAATACCCCTGAAAAATGGATAAATTAAGTGACTGGATTGAAATTTCAAGGATTAGAAACCACAAGAGTGTTTTTAGCAATACTTTTCATTTTTGTAAAATATTGCAAGTTGAATCTTACCATGGGGATCAAAATTGCAATTTACTCTAAGAAATATAGAAGGCTTGAGCTACAAATGCTCAATGCCTTCTTTACGGGTCGGTTGGTAAAACGCTAAACCAAACGAAATAATTGGAAATTTAAGAAACCGGGTCCAAATTGTGGATATCGGGTTTGAGACCTAAAAGGAAAAGTTAGCAAAGTGCACACATCAGCAAATGCAAATCTCAGCAAAGTGCACACTTCAAAGTGCATACTTCAACAAAGTGCACACATCAACAAAGTGCGCATCTCAGCAAAGTGCACGCTTCAGCGAAGTGCACATATTAGCCGCCACGACACATGATGTCTGAAGGCGTTTCCGTCGCGATACGCGACAAAACCCAAGTTGATTAAAACACTTTCTTTTGTTTTTTATTATTCGTTGTCACAAAAGAAGTATAAACACTAATCATTTTTGGTGTTTATGACAGGTATATAAAAAGGGATGGCACCGGATGGATGATCAAGCACGCCAAGAACCCAACACTCCTAAACCTCCATCTCCTTGGACATATCTTTTCGGGAAAGTTAAAGCGTAGGCATATGTGACATAGTTTTCGAGTCTAAAACCTTATTGTTGTTGGAATGTAATATATTGTGTAATAATTCGTCATGTCTGTTTGTCTGGGTTATCGGTTAACCCAGACTCATAAGTTGTCTATAAAAAAAATATGCAACCTAATCGTCCGAATATCTAAGATAATCGGTATAAATGGGATACAGTGTTACATATTGATTATAAGAAAAGCATCATTAGTGAGTTTCTAGACACTTTTTTTTACAGTTTGGGGGGTATACCATACTCAGTAAAGTAAATTGTATATGATAAAGAAATGAAGGGTTTAGTGAACTGTTTTGGCTTCAGCCACAATGTTTTCGGTTAGTTGATGTAGTGTTTTCAAAAGGATAGTTTAAAAAACAACTAGATAGATAGAAAAGAAAGTTAAAAGGAATGATTCATGTTACAAGGCAGATAACTACGAGGTTGCAAGTATTGTGACGTGGTTCATGTTCATTAAACCTGGCACAGGAGGAGAAAGTATAGACTACGGGGCTACAAGTATAGTCAGTTACCTTCGGGGCTACAAGTATAGTGTCCATTCACATGTGAAAAGTTAACCATTCACATATGAATCTTTAACCATATTGACTTAATGCCCAAGGGTTGGCATCATCCATAGTGAAGTGATTCAAAGATAGTATCACATGTGAATTTTAAGACCCTTTTTAGATTGTTTTATAGCTTGTGCATACCTAGTAAAGTATCAATGATAAAGAAATGAATACAGACCTCTGATCTCCTAACATATAGCCGCACAAACCTAATACATGTCATACTCAAGTAGACCCTCCACGTAAATCCATGGGTTATTAGGGTTTCAATTTATCTTTAAAATAATTATTTCATATTTAACTAGTATTATGACCAGCGGGCGACGGGCCGTGGGCCTGTTGCAAACATCGTATGGATTAGCCCAAACATTATGTGATGCGTTAACCATATGAAAATGTGTGTTGCAACATATTCGATTTAAGTCAATGTAATATATAAGCACTGCAGTTGGATCAAAGTTGCAGTAGGATTGCGTGTAGCGGTGTTTGCGAACTTCGTTACAGTGTTGCAATAGTGTCATAAACGTGTTTAAGTACATATAAGAAAACATATTAAAACCATATTATGCCTCACACGTTACAACTTTATAAAAATTTAAATAACTATTTTAAACGAAGCCCCTATTTACCTCTTGTGCGTTGCGCGAGACCTTACAATGACATTAACGTGTTAAAGGGTACATTTGCAAACTTCAAAACCAACGTCGAAACGTTGTTGCGTACCCGCTTACGACCGTGAAGTTGATGTGGGTAGACAACTAGGGAGAAGTGTATGAAGTTGAGTAGGTTATGTTTTGTAAACCGAAATGTAGGAATAAAAAATTGGAAGTCACGAAAAAATTTATAAGATGATTATATGAAAAAACCCGAATTCAATATTGTTTACACACATGTTACGACCTAACAATTTAACAAAAATACTTAAAATAGAAACATATAAGAAAAATTAAAGGAAAAAAAGAAAAAATAACATGATATGGATCGAACCTTGTCACTACAAAACTCAAGTAGTGCACCTAACCAATTGCTCTAGGAATAGTTTTGAGTTTGATGCAGAATCTAAGAGTATATAAATTAGTGGATGAACCAATATTATATATATATATAGCGCTTGTATATTACTTATTTGTCACTTTTGTTTTGTTAGCTAAATAAAAACTAATTAATCTATTAATTAAACATCGATTAATAAATATCAATTAAAAATACTTTATTTAGTGTCAGATGTTAAATATTAATTATTATCATCATCATCATCGCATAAATAATAATAACTAATTAACTAGATTTGACATCCTATAGTAATTATCATAGGTCGCTTATTTCATATTATATATTTTGCCGATCAATCAACCTTAGTATAGTAGTTGCTCTCGGTATAACCCTTAAATGGATTATAGTACTCGCGAAAAGTATTATAATAACTAACTAAATGGATGAATAAATTATTAATTCGCGAAAAGTTCCGATTAGAAACAATTCGGGTTTTAGGACTCGTTTTTTACGAATGTTACAAACGCCTCCCGCCCTGCAACGCTGGAAACACGGTTTTACGCCCCCTATACCTCAGTATAAATGTTGTTGAATGTTGTTATTCGGGCATATAAAACCAACACATTTTTAATCACACACCTTATGTTGATGATTACAAAAACTAGTCTTAACCCCTACGTTGCGAGGCAGGGGGCGTAAAACCGTGTTTCCAGCAGCGAACAAGAACAAGATTCCTATAAATTTTTCGGATCTTCGATTCTTTTCGAACGATATCGTGTTTCCATATTAAAGATCGGACCTGGACGTCAAAAGCCAAACCATATCATGCTTACTAACAATTGAATACCTACTTAGCTCCTAAAGCTATCTGATCATTGTTGGATCTAGGTCAGTGACAACAACTTTGTACATTCCCGACGTTATAAAAGATCTATGCCTGGTATCAACAAATACAACATAAATAGCCTTCTTAATTGTAGGATGACAACAACTTTCGGTAGATCACCAACAACTTTTACAAACGCTCTCAACAACCATATATATGTATCAGCCATTTCTATTTCTGACGCCAATAACGCAGCACTGAATGTGACATTGCTGTGGTGATTATCTATATAAGTAATAGAGTATCTGCAAAAAAAAAGAATAACAGTTTGAAAACGCCAATAAATTAAAACATGAAAAAACAAAACAAAAAGAAGTGTATTCTGTTTCATACTTGTTAGACCGGTAAGTGGCGTCGAATGAAATCACATCACCAAACACATGGTAACTACGTTTACATTGATCATCACACCAACAACTCCTTTAACCTATTGTCATCATCTGTGAAATAATCGTACGGTAAATTAGGCTGAGAGTGTTTGTTTTCATGTAGGTGTCTCACAACCATGTCTGCCTCGTAGTCCCTAGTGTACAGTTTAATTTGCCTCTTCTAATTCTTAAAATCAACTTCACTTGAACCCACATTTTCAATACCACCAAAAACGGTATTCATAACATTAAACGCCTTAACCATACTCAAATTCAACTTAGACATGCTATGTATAACACACTTCTGAAGCTGACCGAGGTTTCGTTCTGACGGAAGGAAATGCTTATCAGCTTGATCAACAAATCCGTGGTTGTGCTCTTCAACAAACTTATACATCTTCCAAAATCGAGCTCAAACTGAAGATAAATTTGTGTTCCACAACCAGACCTCTTAGAAAAATTGAATTGCACACTCCTTTCCTTTTCCTTCGGCTCTAGTGTATCAACCTTCTTCTTCTTATATCTACTAGATTTCGTTCACATATAACACTTTATATCTTTTTCTCCCTTGGCGTTTATCTTCTTAGTCCCTTTCCTAACATCAAAATCACCAGCCATCGCGCACTTAAGATAAAAAGAATAACAATCATCAAGGCTTGCAAAAATCATTTCTATTTAAGGCTTTAGACCTTCTGTAATGTTGAAAAATGTATAAAGTACACCCAGTTTTTGGACAAATCCTTTCATTGGTTGCAACATGCCCACCTAAACAAAACAAATCACCATGACAAAACGATATGTGATACGTCAAAGTAAATAGAGAAAACGCGACATGTTATCAAATGCCTCACTATTAAATAATACACGCCATGAGTAAACTCAAAGTCTCATATGTATGAAAAACAAAGTGAAAGAACGTTCAAATTATATTAGTTAAAAACGCCATTAAACATATTAATAGATGTCTAAAAGAAAAACGCCAAAACTAACAGCGATGACAAATAACAAATATAAACGCCATTGTAGCAATAGATAATTAAAAAAACACCAGATCATTATACATGAATTGCTCGAACGAAAAATCTAACAGAATTCAGTGTTTGATATACGTTTAAAACGCCAAAAATTAAAACAAAACAAATGCAAACATGAAAAATGCAAAAATTATATTAATTAAAAATCCATTAAATATATCAAAGAAATGAGTAAAAAACAAACGCCAAAACTAACATTTTTCATTGATGAAATAACAAATAAACGTCGTTCTAAGCCTTGTAATTAAAAAATGCCAGTTCTTTAACATGAATTGCTCGAACGAATATCTAACAGAGAAAAAATAATTTAAAATATGGACATAATTACTTTGTAACTCGAAACCCATATCAGACGCCATAAATCTTGCTAAACCTGGAGATGAGGTAACATCTAATAACAAAAATTATGGAGTTTGTTTCAAAAGGAATAAACGCCGTGAAAAACAAATGAATGTTTCAAAATATAACATGGAAATGACAATTATACCCCCGTGTGTTATTTAGCGCCTACACCACGTGTAACTACTGGAATCGTTCTCACTTTTTTCACACTTTAGAGTGTTTTCTCCATATCGCGTTTATATATATATATATATATATATATATATATATATATATATATATATATAAAGTAAAATAGGATAAACACAATTTAATTGTGTAAAATTTTTACAATCTATATGTTAACAAACTCACTTTATAATTTAGGTAGATTTCAGTTAACATTAATCATTAACATCCGCAATGGTATAATATCGGGAAAGCTCCTACCCTTCTACGAGGAGATGCATCTTCGTTCTCCCCGGATCCCTTAGGATCTACGAAACCATGGTGACACAAGGCACACCTAATGGAAAATAAAATTCTAAAATAATTAATCAATATAATTAGCTGTGGATTCTTGTATATTATATTTAGTGGTTTGTATTTATGTTCTAAGGTGGTTCTGTCATTTGTAGTTTTCTCGTTCAACATACGCTTATTCTCAAGGAATTAAAAATCACCACCCATGAATAGATCTTTGCTATTTCTGATCTCCTCGTATCCCTCAGGATCTAGGAAACCATTGTGACATAAGACATACCTAGCGGATAATAAAAATATAAAATACTTAATCAATATAACTAGTTGGGGATGTGTATATTATATTTAGTGGTTTGTATTTATGTTCTAAGGTGGTTCTGTCATTTGAAGTTTTCTTGTTCAGCATGCGGTTATTCTCAAGTAATTACAAATCACCACCCATGAGTAGATCTTTCCTAATTCCCCTTTTATGCATTTTAAATGTTTTGGGGTGTATTATGTGTCATAACGTATTTATTTATTTCTTCAAGTTTTCATTATTCAAATACATACAAATTTCAATGTGTGATTATGTGGTAGTTGTAATTTGTTCATTTGTCTGTGTCACTAACCATTGTGAGGTGTCGCTGATCATTATTCACATTGATCCATCAGGCTAACTAGGTTCCCCACGACCATGAGTTGGAGCCTAGTAACACTATATCATTTGGATTCGCTCATTAGTGGGCTCGAGTCTCATATTTACAGCGTCATCATGTTCAGTTCAGTTGTTCATTTACATTGTCATGTTGGTTTATTGGTTATGAGTTATTCATTTATTAATAATATTTATCGTCATCATTTAATTACCGTTGAATTCGCATATCAAATTTTTCTTGAAACAAATAAACAAAAACAGTTTTATTTAAAACAATAAGATTTACTCACCAACTTATGTTGACCCAAAAACTACTTTTACACATGATACATGTAAACGGGTTTGAAGATGTTGCTGATGACACGTATGGATGAAACCTTAGAGAATAAAACAGATTGTGTTATATATTGTTTGATTTGAAAGGGTTATTTGAATTTGATATATTGTGACATGGATAAAATTTGGTTGTTCATAATATTTCAACTTTAAAACATCTTGTCATAAGCTGTGAACAATCAATCATGTCCCGGTCACATATTCCGCTGCAAGTCGGGATATGAAAGATTGGTAACAGAGCCAGTGATTATACGGATTTAGGATAGGTTATTAGACCCTTAAACCTAGACTATAGTCAATTATGCGCTTATGTGCTATGTGCTAAATTATGATGCTATTCTAGCTTATGATTCTTATTATATTGCACATGCTTTTAAATTCTCGAATATCACACACGAATACATGTGAGCACCTTAATTACTATGTGATCTAAGTGTTATGGTCATAAATATTTGTATTATATGATATATATATACAATAATATCACACCACACACGTTGCACGATATGAATATTAAAACTTATAATACCCATATTATAAGTTTCCCAGTTAGTCAAATATTTCAAAATATTTAGGTTAACCTAAAAAATATTTCATTTATAAAGTTTAAGTTTGATTTTTCTTGTTTTTTTAATCTAATCAAAGTAAGTTCACATGACGGACATGTAATAACTGGAATGGTTTAAGTACCGGTAGTCGGGATGTCCTGTCTAGGCATACATTCGTATAAATCCAAATAAAACGGACCAGTTTGCCTACCTAGGGACTAACGATGAGAGTAAGAAAGACCTATTAGGCCAGAGCATGTCACACCAAATGTTACGTGAACTAACAATACTTTGACAAGTCATCGTATCCATCCATGGGTACCTTCCGACATTATTTCATTTCTTATTATTCCAAGTTTCACAATATTTCATGATTTTCTTCAGGTTTTAGAGTATGTTAATGGGTCAAACTATGCGAACCATACAAAATCTTGGTAATCACGGGGGCCCACGTGATTACGAAAGTGACGTATACAAGACATACAAAGCCCAATTACGAGCAAAGCCCATGACTTTTTCAATGTTGCATTTTTTAAACATCATGTTATCTTAAGTTTATTATTTTATGTTATGACACACCCTAGAACGTTATCTTAAGTTTTTTAGTTATTGTGATATCCTCAATTTATCAAGAAAACTCTCGATCTTGTTTGCGTTGATTCCTGTAGATATCTATCTTCTAAACATCACCTATCTGGAAAGCGTGTTGGAAACTCTGGCGCCACATGGCTTCTCAAATAGTCAAGGAAATGGCCGATGTTATCCCCAACATAGTAGGCCAGGTCCAATAGGCTCTTCAAGGGCCTACGCCTTAAGCCGCTCCTACCGTTTCAAATCTATCCAAGTGCTCCTATAAGCATTTCAAACCATATGATCCTCACTAGTATGAGGGCACCGAGGGTGCTACCAGGCTATATCTTTGGTTTGAAGAAATGGAGAGCACGTTCTTATACTATGACTGTCCCAATGATTGCAAGGCCTGATACGCCATGGGCCAACTCGTTGGTCTAGCTCTAACCTTGTAGAAAGGGTGAGAAGAAAACTCAGGGTGCCGAAGCGTCCGTAGCTTTGAATTGGGAAAAATTTAAGGAAATCATAACCCGATGGTTTTGCTCGCGTAGTGAAATCAAAAGGTTGGAAGATGAGTTTTGGGCTTTGAAGCAAGTAGGCGGTGAGGATATGGCCAACAACAAGTGATTTCACGAGTTTAACCAGTTAGTCCCTTACCTGTTCATTCCCCTCTCAAGACTCAAAGAGAAATACATAAGGGGAATTCCAGATATAATCCAAGACCTAGTTCTGAGTAGTGAACCAGCAACCCTTGAAGTTGCTATTTGTATAGCTTTACAACTCACTACAAACCGTGTCAAGGCAGGGGATATCAAGAGAAAAGAGGACAAAAGTTCGGTCGACAAGACTTTAGAGGAAGAGGTAAAAGAATCAAACTTGAATCATCCTCTCGTTCCAATTCCAAAAGGAAGCAAAATGATAAGAATTATGTTGTAACCTCAACCAACCCACCTATACAAGTCGCACCAATTACCCAAGTTCTTCCCGGCACTGCTTACCCAAACAAGAAACCCTACACTAGCCCTCACCCCCAATGCAACCAGTGTTACTACCATCATCAACCAATGTCCTTTAACGATAGTGCACCAGCTGTGGACGTTACGGACACTTGAGCAACACCTGCCGCGTTACCCAAAACCAGATAGCTAATCAGCCTCGAAACCAACAAAATTCTCAAGGCATGGCTCAACGATACCCTAAGCCTAACCTGATCATGGCTCCACCTCCTGCTCAGAACATGATCCAAACTTATCATCAACCAAACTACCCCATGGTGCCATATGTTAGAGCTAGCTTCAACTGTGGGGATCCTACCCATTTCAGAAACTCATGCCCTAGGTTGTTAACATCATCAATGGTCAAGCCAACCCAGTTAACCAAGCAAATTAGGCATTCCCGACAAACCCGACAACCAAGGGAAGAGCTCTCAACGTTAATGCAAATTCAGTCGGGGCCAATAACAACGAAGTGAACGGATAGCCCAGCCGACCTTGTTCACCATAGAAGTTCAAAGTTTCCATTTCAAATTATACTGATTTTCAAATCATACTCTGAATTTTTATGTAATCGCCATTTTATATCTTTGTTATCTAGTATTATTGTTTACTACTGTAATGCCGTTATACATCAGTGATATATTATGTTATTACCATTTCATGTCATTGCGTATCACCGCTGACCTCTTCTCATAATTTAGGGGATGTGGGTATCGCCTCACTTTTACATAGGCTGGCCCCTTCCTCATAACGTGAGATGTAGGAATTATCATCATTTAGTCTCGCCTTTGGGATTGAGACTCAAGCATTGGTTGTTTGTGGTTCGGTTATGTTTACTTACTAAGTAGATTTTAGATCAACTCGTTATATAGAACCAATCATGACTCGATCACGAAGCCGATGGAAATTTGATAAGGACATGGTGGATACACCGCTGAGACTTCGTATATATAAGTGTTATTTTCAAACGACCAAAAGCGTCGTTATCCTGGTCATGGGAAGTTCTGTTTTAGTATTGTCAATCCTGATTCGAAAAATGATGTAGATGAAAGTGTGGTAGAGACATGGTGTCTCTGACAAATTTTCAAAAGTAGCGTTAAACTAATCATGAGAGTTTATGTGTTGGTTTGGTTATGTGATTGTTGATTTCATTTTTGTGGTTTCGTATGTAACTTTATCATTACGGTGCTTTGTTCTTCTCAAAATCCCATGTTGTTACACAAATTCGAGATAAACATCATGAGTGTTGTTTTGGTCATAAATCACAATAAGGATAATGTAACCAAATCTGGTTTTGTGAGGTTGAGTGCTTAAGTGTCAAACAATTGTATGAACAAATTAGAAATGTATTCAACGATGAACACCGAGATTTATACGAAGAAAAAGCCCTTGATCAATGATTGATCTCCGACACGAAAAACCTCGGGTGATGAAAAATGCCGAGCACCAACTATATTGCACAAAAGAGGTTACAACTTTGGATGATATTCAGCTTGTTACAATGAATTCTAGTGTATGTGTGTTCATGAGAGTTTTGCGAGAGTAGAAGAAGTGTTGTACGCAAAAGTATGCAAGTGTTCTTATCCAAGCTCAATACCCCGGATATAACTAGTTAAAAATCTAATTAACTAACTATCCACGGAACATGAAAGTATCCACAGTCAGTACATCGTCTCTTGCTCTATTTGCACGTGCAGAGTATAAGCATATTCTATGATATTCCCGCTTAGAACAAGTCTGATTCGTAATGCACCTGCAAATACAAGCTAAAAACATAGGAAACAATTGTTAAGAAATATTAGTAAAGATAATAAATCCTTGATCCTCAGACATCTTGTACCACCCGTGAAGGATAAATGATCCAGGTCAATCTCAAGATAAGTGATCCATAGTTAAAAAAAAATAACCCTAACAAGTATGTTTTACGACTCACTGGCAAAACCCTTATCATATTACAAGTCATCTCACATGCCATGATGCTTTCCACTCCCATGCCTCTAGCATCAAAGAGCGTTTTCTCCATTCGGGTATCCAGCCCTTACAAGGAACGCTACCGCCTCAATCAGTATCTAAGCCTTACTTTCGTCTAGTTGAGCATACCTTCTGTATCTTTAAGACTCGTGTTGAACACATGTTATCTAACTTTCCTAAGGAACAAATCTAATTCCAAGGTTGAGTTCCTAGTACTATTACCAAATCAACCCAATATTATCTCCGACTATGAAAAACCCTACACGTCATCTTATCTGAGTAGTTTCCTACGAATTTCGGGACAAAATTCTCAAAAGTAAGGAAGACTGTAACATCTGCCAAAAAAGGGTCCCAAAACCCGAATTGTTTATAACCAGAACTTTACGCGAATTAATCATTTATTCATCGATTTTTATATTTCCTTTAAATTTCTTATGTAACTTTAACATATTTAAAAGTTAAAAAATTATTAACTAAACTAAGAGAAATAGTGTTAACCAAGTTATTGAAGTTAACTAGTAACTTATAAACTACAGGGGCTGTATGTGCCAACAATGTAAAGTTATTAATTGTGGAAAAAATGAACAAAGCAGACCACGGGACTCGAACCGGGTCTGTAGCGATCCATAAACGCAAACACACGCACGCATAACCACTCCACCACTCGCTTATTTCATGCCATTCACACATCTGTTGTTATTTTAAAAAGTCACCAGTTTCCTTTTTTTTAACACAGCAGCTTGTCGCCCAAGGCAGCAGCAGCAAACAAGAATGATATTTCCACAAATAATGTTGGATGTTTGATTCTTTTCGAACAAGATCGTGTTTCCATATTAAAGATTGAACCTGGACGTCAGAAGCCGAATCATATCATGCTTACTAACAATTGAATATCTTAAAACATGAAACAAATCGTTTAATTATGTGCTTTATACAAACCGAACCAAATCTCGATTTAAAGCTCGATTTATGACAATTACTTGTACATATACAATACCTAGTTAGTTCTTAGGGATGTTTTAGCACTTTTGTTTCACCCTAAAGTTGTCTGATCCTCATCGGACTTGTATCAGAGCTTAGCCAGATCATTCTTGTTCGCCGTAGTTATTCCAACCCACCTTCTACGGACACCCAGAGAGCATATCAAGCATTGTTCTACTCGGTTTTCATCACAGGTCAACACCCCTATCCTAACTTATTTAAACAGAACAAACCCACAACTATGAGCATAGTTGGGAGCTTGGTGGGTATAATATTACACACCAAGTCTCTAACAAAATACATAAGAAATAAGACTGCAAATTAAAAAGCAAGTTATAATTATCTTGGACCTCAAACATGGTGAGGTTCCACCTTAGTTTGCCATGGAAAACTTGTGTAAACCTTTCTAGAGGTTATCCAAGAAATTTAGAATAGAAATGAAGAAGAAAGGGAAGAAATAGTGAGTAAGAACTCACCCTAAACACTTGGAACTTCACTTTTGTGCTTAAAGAACTTTGAGAGAATGTGAGGATTTGAGAGAGATTTAGGTGTCTGGAAAGGATTTTCGGGTAGAAGAAGGATCCTATTTATAAGCTAATATTAGAGTTTTTCCATTTAATAAGGTTGGTGGTAGTTGGTAGTTGAAATAAAGTGTAACATAAACTTTTAGAAGCTTCTGTGAAAAGTTGTGCAAAAAGTCTGTCTCCAGAATAACCCACGCATAGGCCACCTTGTTTACACGAAGGTGGTGCCTTCGTGTATGTTTGGGGTAACACGAATAGGGGAAGGAGAAGGAAGGGACATGAAGGCCAAGGTCCTTCGTGTGTTCGTGTTTCGTGACAAAGGGAGTGCGCCACGAAGGCTCCCCTTCATGTGCCATGTGTGTATTGTGTGGGAGGCCTAGCCTCCTTCGCCTTTGGGCTTGAAGGCCACAAGAGTGGCCCATTGGGCGATCCTCGTGTGTCTTCGGCCCAAAGGTTATGGGTTGGGTTAGGTTGTAATAGTTTCTCGTATTCTTAACCTATTTTAGATATTTTAAGATATAATGTCGTATTAAATAATATAATGCACGTATAACAATAATTACAAGTATTTCGAGTATTGGTTGCTCGTATAATTTGTATTTAGGATTGGTAACATATAACTCAAGTATTTATCATGTGTATATGTAGAGAAGAATTCCATTATGATCAAAGCTCCAGATTACAAGATTCGAAAGGAAATACGAATACGATACGATTACAAGTTTCCAAAAATAGAAAATACGAATACACTTTCTAAATAAGGAAAATACAAAAATGTGAAGCGTTACAGCCTCCCCTACTTTAGGAAATTTCATCTCGAAATTTATTCAAGAGGAATACTCAATGAATAGAGGCGGATGCTTGGTCTTCATATCAATCTCAAGCTCCCAAGTAAATTCAGCGCCACATTTTCCTTCCCATCAAACCTTGACTATGGAAATTCGACTGTGCCTAAGCTGCCTGATTCCCCGGTCCTTGATTTCGACCAGTTTTTCAACAAAATGCAAGGACTCGTTGATTTTTAAGTCATCCAGTGGAACTTGAAGTCCTTCTTCGGCTAGGCACTTCTTAAGGTTCAAAACGGGAAATATTGGATGGCTGTTGTTGACTTCTTGATGTAACTCTAGTTGACACGTTACCTTTTGAGAATCTCAAAAGGGCCTACAAAGCAAGGAGCGAGCTCGCCTTTCTTACCAAATCGAACAACTCCTTTCCAAGGGGATACCTTGAGGAGTACGTAATCACCAACATTAAATTCCAATGGTTTGCGATGTTTATCGGCGTAGCTCTTTTGTCGGCTTCTAGCTTTAAGGAGGTTATCACGGATTTGTAGGATCTTGTTCATCATCTCTTGTATAAGCTCGGGACCAGTGATTTGTGCCTCCCCGATCTCGTGCCATTAAATAGGCGAACGATACTTACGACTATACAATGCTTCAAAAGGAGCTATTTGAATACTTGAGTGATGGTTGTTGTTGTACGAGAATTCTATCAAAGGTAAATGTACATCCCATTTTCCAACAAAATCAATTACACACGAATGAAGCGTGTCCTCGAGGGTTTGGATAGTACATTCGGTTTGTCCATCCGATTGAGGAGGAAAAGCCATACTAAGATTAAGTTGCGTATCCATCGCTGTTTGAAACGTTTGCCAAAGGCGAGAAGTGAAACGACGATCACGGTCCGAAATGATGTGAATGGGATGCCATGACGACATATGACTTCATCCGTGTAGATATGAGCTTATTTCTCAACTCGGTAATCTTTACGAATGGGCATGAAGTGAGCGGATTTAGTTAAACGATCGACGATTACTAAAATACTATCGTGACCGGAATAGGTTCTAGGAAGCTTGGTTATGAAATCCATGGCTATACTCTCCCATTTCCAGACCGGAATTTCTGGTTGTTCGAGTAAGCTAGAAGGACGTTGATGTTCTGCTTTGACCTTGGAACAAGTGAGACATTTGGACACGGAAGTTGCGATGTCCTTCTTCATCCAGGCCACCAATAAGGTGTACAAAGATATTGGTACATCTTGTCGGCATTAGGATGAACGGAGTATCAAGACTTGTGCGCCTCTTTCATCAGGAAATCACGAAGGTTGTCACAGTTCGGAACCAAAATGTGACTAAGATAGTAGAGAATCCCGTTGGATTTGGATGCGAGTTTTTTCCGACACCACACTTCATCTCGTTGTATAAGTTACCCTCATTAACGGACGAGTATTATGCCTCGTGAATGCGGTCGAGGAAGTCGTTTAGGATTTTGAAACAACACATAATCTTGACATGAGTTTTTCGACTGAGAGCGTCGGCCATGACATTCGCTTTATCAGGGTGGTAGCGAATCTCGCAGTCGTCGTCGTTGAGCAACTCTAGCCATAAGCGTTGACGCATGTTGAGCTCGTGTTGGTTAAAAATGTGTTGAAGGCTCTTATGGTCGGTGAAGACCACACACTTAGTACCGTAAAGGTAGTGTCGCCAAATCTTTAACGCAAAAACAACCGCACCAATTTCATGGTCATGGGTAGTGTAGTTCTTCATATGTATTTCGAGTTATCTCGATTCATACGCGATAACCTTGTCTCGTTGCATAAGCACACAACCGAGACCTTGGTTAGAGGCATCGCAATACACAATGAAATCATCGTTACCATCGGGAAGAGCGAGAATAGGAGCATTGCAGAGCAAGTCCTTGAGAGCTTGAAAAGACTCCTCTTGTTCAGAACCCCAAACAAAAGGTTTATCCTTTTGAGTCAACGAAGTGAGAGGAATGGCGATTTTCGAAAAGTTGGAGATGAACCGATGGTAATAAGCCACCAATCCAAGAAAATAACAAATTTGGACGAAGATTTCGGTGCGATCCAGTTCTTGACGACCTCAATCTTAGCGGGATCCATGTGTATTCCTTTCTCGTTCACAACGTGACCGAGAAATTGAACTTCCTTTAGCCAAAATTCGCATTTGGAGAATTTGGCGTACAGTTGTTCGACACGTAGGAGTTCGAGCATTAGTCAAAAGTGATGCTCGTTTTCATCTTGGGTTTTGGAATAGATGAGGATATCTTCTATAAATACAATCACAAAGTGATCCAAGTATAACTTACACACAGAGTTCATCAAATCCATGAAGACCACGTGTGCATTAGTTAAAACGAAAGGCATGGCTACGAACTCATAGTGACCGTATCTACTACGAAACGCAGTTTTAGGAATGTCCTCTTCGAGGACTCGAAGTTGAAGATAGCCGGAACGAAGGTCGATTTTGGAAATGCTCTTTGCGCCTTGGAGATCGTCATGTGAGGAAGGGGATAACGATTCTTGACGATGAGTTTGTTCAGCTTACGATAATCGACGCACATGTGGAAAGATCCATCTTTCTTCTTGACGAAAAAGACCGTAGCGCCCCAAGGACTGCTAGGGCGTATGAAGTAATTCTTGAAGTTGGCTTGACAAATCTTGCATCTCCGAAGATGCGAGAGGGTAAGGAGATTTCGCAATGGGTGTAGCACCCGGAATGAGGTCAATACGAAAGACGACGGAATGAGGAGGAGGATTAGGTAGATCTTCAGGAAAAACATAGGGGAAATCTCACACCATCGGAACATCACTTATGCCTCTTCCCTTGTCCTCTTCTTCCACAACGTGGGCTAAAAAAGGAAAGTACTCCTTATGTAAGTACTTGTTTGCTTGGGTGCATGACATGAGCTTGAGACCTTTTGAAGGCTTTTCGTCGTAAACATGCAAAGTGTCACCGGACAGAAGAGGGAGTTGAATGCACTTTTCATGGCAAGCGATTTCAGCAAGGTTTTTATGAAGCCAATCCGTGCCTACTATGATATCGAAACTACCCAATTGCATGGGTATGAGGTCGATAGGGAAATCGTGGTCATTAAGAGTGAGAATGCAATCGCGGAGAATGTAGTTAACGACGATTTACTTTCCATCGGCAACTTCGACGGTGAATGGTTTTGGTAGTTTAGCGCATGTGCATTTAAGCATTGGTTTGAATTCCATGGATACAAAACTCTGATCCGCACCAGTAGCAAATAGTAAAGAAGCATATGAACCGTTTATAAGGAACGTACCGTTCACGACTTCATTGTCATGTTGCGCTTGATTCGCGTTGATGTTGAATGCGCGTCCACGAGGTTGTTGTTGTTCTTGCTTTTGATTGTGTTGTGAGCATTGCGGTCGAAGGTGAGTAGGATCACCACATTTGAAGCAAGATCGAACATTATTGGCAGGAGCTTTACAATTTTGGTTTTGGGGTGGTGGTTGAATTTGGTTGCCTTGTGGCGTGGGGCCACTTCAGCATGCGGTATTACATGCCCAAACCGGTTGGGCATGCGATGTTGGTTGGGTGATGGTAGTGATACGTGTTACACTTCGGATGACTCCCAATGTATGGGTTCCTAGCGGTTATTGTGGGGGATTTAGGTTGGTAACGGGTGTGATAGCGTTGCAACTATGGTTTTGAAACTTTCATTTCTTGACATTGTTATTTCGCGGCTGAGATTGGTGTCTTTGGGTTCAGCGGTGGCTTGATTTATGGACTTGGTGGTAGTTTGGTATGAGGAGTGCCTATCTCTCACACGGTTTTTGTTGAGGCTTGCGGCTCGATGGTAGACTAACTCTATGGTGCCGGTTCCAGTGGCTTGGATGATGTCACGAATGGAGGGAGGAAGACCGTGGAGGTATTTCCTAATCGCACATTCAGGCGTGCTAACAAGGTGGGGAACAATGATGCTCAACTGCTTGAAGCGGGTGGTGGAACCGATGTTATCGTCACCCACTTGTTTGAGGTTCTAGAATATTACCTCAAGCTTTTGCTCGTGCGCATGACAGAATTCTGCCATCATCATTTGTCTAACCTCGTACATTGGGCTCACTTTGTCCACCAGTCGAGAGTCCTCGCCTGGAAGATGCTGGTTGCGCTTCGGGTTTTCAAGTTCTCGGGACACTCACTATTGATGAATGTCACCTCAATGTTATCAAACCACTCAAGCATTTTGGTGACAGCTTCATTGCCGGTGAATGTCCGCGGGTTGCAAGCAGCGACGTGCTTGTAGTTGAACGACGTAGGCTTAGGTTGGTCGACCTTGGAATCAACCGAAGACTTAGGGTGTTGGCGGTGATCTTGCTCACTATGTCGGGTATCACTTGGGCCATTTGTTTGGCCATGAACAAAAGCATCTTTTTTGTTAAAGCTCGACTTGGAACCCTTCTTGGAGTTTAAGAAGCTGCTGAAAGACATCTACAATGTTGATGAAAAGGGAGGGATGAGACTTGATCATACTGTGTTTGAAAAATAACTTGTATAATTTAGCAAGTAATATGTCACGTAACACGTAAGTAGTTCACATAAGCGTAACAATAATTCACATGGTATAATCACAAATAACGACAAAAAGAATGTATATTTAGTTTGTTCACGATGAATTGTTATTGTTTGAGATTGCGAGTAATGTGCGATTCGTGCCTTCGACTTTGAAATGAAAAGGGGATCAAATAAAAACACATAAAAATTGATATAGCATAAAAGTGTTACAATGTAAAAATCTTGTAGTTTCTCGGAACTAAACTAAGACTTTTCCAAAGTGATCGAAAATCCTTTTGAGTTAGGGAAACATGCTTAGCCTAATAGGTAGAATATTCTCACCAAGGAGCGGTTAATGGTACTCACCCTTCTGGTTACTATATGTCCCTAGTCAATCAAAAATTCAAGACTTTGGCGGGATTGAAATCGAGGAGTGGGACTAGTTATCAAGATGCGGGTTTCACCCCTAACTTGATAGCGGCATTCCCTAAGTGTGGTTAGTACTTACTAAACGAGGTAAGGAAATAAATTCTGGTTCGTTGGCAAAGGTCCACTAGAATGAGAAATGAAAATTCTCCACCAAGGTATGGACATCACTCCCAACTTGATGGTACAATTTCATGAAAAATCGATAAACGCGGATTGAGGGATTTCACCAAAAGGGAGGGTTTCACCCCTATTTTGGTGAAATCGTCTCATTTGTGGTATGCGAGTGTCTTCGCGTCTTCATGTGTGTATTATTGTTGTCTTAGAAAAGACTTGTATAGTTGAGACTAAAAGAAATAGATAAGAAACAATTAGGAAGAATTCAAGTAGTTTAAGTATCATAACAAGAATGGTCAAGTACGGTTCCTAAACTATAGACTAGGTCAAAAGCATGGCAGTTTTTCCTAATTCCCTATAGTTATGGCTCTGATACCAATCTATCACACACCCAGCCGATGAAGTAAACATCGGAGTGAGATGAAAACGAGATTGCAAGAGACTTCATAATGACTAATTGTGACAATATTTAGGAAATTCCATTTCATTCCTACTAAAATGGGAAATTACTTTGTTCGAAACGAAAAGTACAACATATTGCAAGTAAGTGTAACAACATGGCAAAATACATTAATAAAAGTCTTAATGTGTATCTATTCCACCCTAAATATCATTTCTTCATTCGTCATCAACTAGTTTCCTGCAACATGTATTAAAATAAAGAACAAAAGTTGACGAGTATACAAGTTTGAATACATAGGATAATTGTGAGTAAAAGTTGTCTCATATCCAACATGGTAAATTGCATACATTGTTCGTTATCATACTAGCATGTGTTAACTGTTAGTCAAACCAAAGTGTACCGCAATCGTGCATACCGTTGTCGCCGAAATGACAAGGTTGTAAAGTAGTTTACTTAACTATACCACAAGACTACGGGCGGTGCGTTAATCCTGTAGCGCTATAATTGTTAAGGTAGGCTTGAAAGTTAATGAGCATATAGAACACAAGTATAACATAGCATGTGATAACAAGAATAATACAAATATCATGTTTTTAACGGATAGAGTATGTAACAAGTTTAATCATGATTCATGAGTTGTATAAAGTGTATCAAATGGAAAATGGGATCGAGTATACTCAAAGTTTGCGTAGTAATTCCGTGTATGTGAGTTGAAACATTTGAGAGATGAGAACAACAAAGTTACCCTACATTGGGGAAACGAAGGTGTAAGAGTATATGAAATTCGTAGGAGGTTTGGATTCGGAACTAATACAGAAAAGTATATGTGTAACAAAAATATTCTTGTCTAAATACTCGTTTGGACACTAATTTTTCATGTGTTTTCATGGGTCCTAACTTGCCCATTAGAATCACAAACGAGGAGTCTAGAAACGAAGATAGTATAACATGAGTTCATGACATCTAACCATAATCTGGTTAGTATCAGGAATTGGGTTAAATATATATCATACATTATATAGAATATGTTATAATCTAGTCCATCATGTATTATCATGTAAGTCAAGCATGGAGGTAGGATGATTTCAATCCATTAAACCTCATTGTATGATTCACCAAATCACAAAGTCATCAACATAGTTGATAACCCGGTTGGTCATGAATAAGAATAAAACTAACCCCTTGGAGGCGATGCGAGGTCATGTTACTTTGATTCTTGGAAGCTACTTGGTATTAATCTAAGTCCTAAAACAACCAAGAGAGCAAGCTAGGTGCGTGCATCCCGAGCATGGAAAGTGTTTGGGCACGTGTCGTAACCTTGTTCTTTAGTGGAAATTGCTTTGTGACTTAGGGTATGAAAAGTGTGAACAAGTGAGGTTTATGGACCAAATTTTGAGAGCCAAAGCTTCCATGTTTCACACATAACTCATGCACAAGTCTTTCAACATGGAAGGTTGAAGCTTGGATTTCAATCACTTAGAACATTTAGATAGAATTTAAAGTAGGTTTTAAGCTTGTTTCTTGGTGGAAATCTACCATAACACAAACCCACAACTATGTGGTTAGTTGGGAGCTTGGTGGGTATAAGATTACACCAAGTTTCTAACAAAATACTTAAGAAATATGACTTCAAACTAAAACAGTAAGTTATAATCATCTTGGACCTCAAACATGGTGAGGTTCCACCTTAGTTTGCCATGGCAAACTTGTGGGAAACCTTTCTAGAGGTTATCCAAGAAGTTTAGAATAGAAATGAAGAAGAAAATGGAGAGATAGTGAGTAAGAACTCACAGTGAACACTTGGAAGTTCACAGTTGTGCTTAAAGAACTTTGAGAGAATGTGAGGATTTAAGAGAGATTTAGGTGTGTGGAAAGGATTTCGAGTGGAAGAAGGATCCTATTTATAAGCCAATATTAGGGTTTTGGCATTTAATAAGGTTGGTGGTAGTTGGTAGTTGAAATAAAGTGTAACAGAAACTTTTAGAAGCTTCTGTGAAAAGTTGCACAAAAAGTCCGTCTGCAGACCAAACCACACCAAGGCCACTTTGTTTACATGAAGGTGGTGCCTTTGTGTGTGTTTGGGGTGACACGAAATAGAGGAAAGGAGAAGGAAGGGACACGAAGGTCAAGGTCCTTCGTGTGTTAGTGTTTCATGACAAAGGGAGTGGGCCACGAAGGCTCCCCTTCGTGTGCCTTGTGTGCTTCGTGTGGGAGGCCTATCCTCCTTCGCCATTGGGCTTGAAGCCCATGAGGGTGGCCCATTGGGCTGTCTTCGGCCCAAAGGTTACGGGTTGGGTTAGGTTGTAATAGTTTCTTGTATTCTTACCCGTTTTAAATATTTTAAGATGTAATGTCGTATTAAATAAGTATAATGCACGTATAACAATAATTACAAGTATTTCGAGTATCGGTTGCGCATATAATTTGCATTCAGGATTGGTAATGTATAACTGAAGTATTTAGCATGTGTATATGTATATAAAAGAATTCCATTATGATCAAAGCCCGGACTACAAGATTGGAAAGGAAATACGAATACGATACGATTACAATTTTCCAAAAATAGAAAATACGAATACACTTTCTAACTATGGAAAGTACAAAAAATGGAAGCGCTACAACACTACTACGAATCTCTATCTGTAGATTTAATAATGGTATAGTATATATCTTGTAATTGTATGTTGGAATAAAGGTTAAAAACAAAATAGAACTTATTCCATTTTCTCCTATGAGTGAGTATTTTGATTGAATAATGGTATAGTATATATCTTGTATTTATATGTTTGAAGTGCACACAAACACACACTTCGTCGGTGATAGTAGACCACTTGCTACTTATTAGTCATAGCCAAGATCCTTATTATGAAAACATCTTTTCTTAATAATTAGCTTAATATCTTAAAATATCTTATAGTTCCCACTTGCCTTTGTATTCTCTATAACAGTGTTGTCTCGAGGATAAACTTACTTGCTTTCAACCAAGTATAGATATCTTGTCCTAAAATGTCTGTATAAAACCACATGTGAATTCATCTTAGAGATTCATATTCATATAATTCTTCGAAATGAGATTATCCAAGTTTGGACTTGGCAATTCATGCGGTTCACATTTCATATCCAAAACCAAAACCATATAAGAGATTCTCAACCTCCAATTTAAGTTTATCAAAGTCTCTACTTGATAACCTTGTTAGTGGATATCTTGTAACACAATCGTTTCTTAAAAACCTCTCAGGTTAGTACTCAACAACTTCTTGTTGATCAATTTTGTTATCCGTTTCGGCAATTTTAAAATCTCCTCTAGATCTCATGAATCACGTTCAGTTATCACTGTGCAATCACATTCACAACAAGATTGATTCAACCATTTAAAAGTTCTAGACAAAACATTTTGTCATCTTGAAGATCGAATCCTCAAAGAGATTCAGTTAAGGTTTAAAAATTTCAATCTCAAAGGTAAGACAGTCATTGTATACCTCCATAAGATCCATGTTATCTAGTTTGGACCTCGATAATAATTTCCTTTGATATTTAAGTAAGAACTTTCTTATACTAAAATGCACATTTCATCATTAATTGAAGTCTCATCGATGTACTTTTCAAAACCGCTACCATATTTTTGTGATTAAAAAACTATAATGATATTTGTTTAGATATTTAATTAAGGTATCTACTATTTGACTTAATCAAAATATATTAAATAATTCAATGAGCTATTCTGTATTAAGCTTTAGAAGAAATGAACTTATGTGTTATAACTTCATAAGAAAAAAAAAACATGATTAATCTGTAACCCTTGTGCAAAATTTAACGCGATGTACACTCCAGAACAAGGACATAAGCTAAACATACCCAAAATACCCTTTACATAACTTAGATATAACTTTTGAAGGGTTAGGTATGGCAAAAACATGCTTTTTCGAGTCCAGGGACTATTCGCGATAAACTGCGAAAGTATGCCTATTCTCGTATTTTGAATACGAACCATATTTACACATCCAAAACTTTTATAATCAATAATATCTTGTATTTACTGATGAGAATGCAAGAATGTCAAACGTTGCGCAATTTCGATCATTTCCGTGTTCGTTAAAGCGTTTTACGTAATATTACGAAACACGTAACCGTACAACCGAACGATTCGACATCCACGACATTTCCGGGAAAAATTCAAGTTACATATAACCTAACGCCTTTATAGAGCCTAAGAATTAGGTTAAAAGGGGTAAAAAGTGATAAAACGCAACGAAACAAGTCTAGGGGCCAAACCTGCCATTTTTGAAACTTGTTTGCCAGCTAAAGGGCTTACGGACCGTAAGCACATGTCCATACGGTCCGAAACACGTAAGGAACCCCCCCCCCCCCAGCATAGCAGTTTCTTAGCTGCAACTAGGCAGCTTCTTGTGCAAAGCCTTGGAGCCCAAGAACTCAAAATTGCAAGTTTCTAACCTGTAATTGACAAGTGTTTAAGCCTCTCTAAGATCATGACAACACATGGGACACTTGTGATGATCCTAGAGCTTTCTAAACACTATAAATAGCAAGCTTTTTCAACAAAATTCCATGCTCATTTCCTTCTTCTTCTCCTACCTGCTCTTAATTGGAGTTTGCTTCCCTTTGGAGGCCTCCTACTAAGCATTCTTGCCTTCTTACAACAGAAGTAAGTGTTCTTTCCTAGTATTGTTCATTATTTTAGCTTATTTTGAGCTAAAAGTCAAATAGTTGACTTTCTGTTTGACTTTCGGTTCTGACCACATTTGCTTAAGTCAAAGTTCAATTGAACTTTGCAACGTGATCGTAATCACGAAGGTTATAATCCCTATCGACTTCACCTTCCGATACCACGTTTACTAGTCGAAGTTGCGAGTCAAAGTTTCAGTCAAAGATTCACATTATGCGCATTTTACGACGGAACTATTTTCAGGTATCAAAACACCAAGTTTTGATACCAAATCAGTTTTTGCAACTTAGTTAGACGTGTTTTGACATGTCTAACTCGTCACTTCTAGTTTAGTACTTATTTAGGGTCGTAAGTCGAGCGGTCTTGACCACCGCTTTGACTTTTGAATCCGACCCGTTTGGTCGATCTTAGGATCCGACCAAACACATGTATGTGACGATAGATACATAGGGAATAACCTACTGAGGTTTTACCTTATGGTCACGTCGTTTGGTTAATGTTATGATAAGTCGTTCTTATGTTCTTAAAAATGACCAAAATGCCCTTTTTGCACATAAATCAATATTAAACATATGTAACCAAATTTTTGACATATAAATTGATGTTATAACATTCTCAAACATGTTTGGGAATTTAATACTTATCATAGGACATATTTAACCATCCGATCACGAGTTTACGCAAATGACACGTTAAAGTAGCGTAAACTGCTTTAACGAGTCATAACGGGTCAAAAGCACTTAGGATCCTTTCCAAATGAGAATGTTAAGCTTATTAAACCATATCATATGAGTCCTAACACTCTTTTGGTTTGTAAGACTTCATTCTATCTGATATCCCGTTTAAAGTCCCGACTTATTAACATAATTATCCAATATTAGGACACACTTGAATCCTTGATCTGTCACACCCCGACCCGCAGCGGAAAAGGTGATTCGGGGCATGATTGGGTTATCATCAAAGCTCATGACATTTATTATGCGTTTCATATTCATTAATACAAATTAAATGGAAATTTACAATAAATGTTACAACATGTTCTAACTAACAATCTAAACTTCTTTGTTCTCTTCTAAGACATATCCTATGTTTTCCTTGCTTCAACCTGTTCACCTGTATCATGTGTAAAAGGGTTTTTGGATCAACATAATGTTGGCGAGTGAATCCTATGGAAAACATTTGAACAAATTTATTTAAATTGATTATGAAATATATGCACAACCAAACATGAGTAAAAATAGATGTAAACTTAATCAACAATCATAAGATATTAAATGAAACACGCATGAACAATAATGGAACAATTAGAGGCACGCGATGCTCAACTCGTCTCTCACGAGGAACTGAGGGGCCTAATGAATGAATTGCATAAACATGATAATATAAATGACACAACTACAAATAATATAAACTCAATGATACACACATGAACAAAAATGGAACATTTAGAGGCACGCGATGCTCAACTCGTCTCTCACGAGGAACTGAGGGGCCTAATGATTGAGTTTCATATAATTTGACAAAAGGAAATAAGTAATCACAACAATATAAACAATCTAAGTTTAGGTCATGATGTGGTATGGCACAAGTTTAAATAAATAAATTAATTATTTTCATAACACATGACACACCCCAAAACGTGTAATTTAAAAGGGGAAGTTGTAAGATTCACTCACAGTGGGTGCGTTCGGTTGATGATGTTGAATGCACGCGAAGTGGTTTTAGCCACGAGTGAGATTAACCTAGATAAATCGCATTATGGTTTGGTAAGTAAACGGATTTTATTAATCTATTTTAGTAGGATTGTTGGGTGTATTTTTGTGAGTTTAAGGCTATTTTCAAACCTTAAAAATGTTATTTTAAGTATTTTTAATTGATTTTTAATTAAAATAATTAAATAAAAATAATAAAAAAATTTGATTTTTTTCCTGACCGTTGACCGTTGACTGACCGTTGACCTGACCGTTGACCGGTTCGATTCATGTATACAAGTGCGCTGAGCGAGGCTCGAACCCGAGACCTCTCGTACGCGTGCACGCAGCTCTACCAACTGAGCTACGTGTCTAACCCGTTATATATCTGATTTTATTTATATTTATACATTAAATAGTTTAAACCGAAAATCATTTTATTTTAAAAACAGTTTAATTTACTCGGACGATGCGCTCCACAGGTCTCGAACCCGGGACCTGTGGCTTAAACTAACACACAGTCCACCGCTGGACTGTGTGTGCAACTTGTTAACTTTACTGATTTTTATTATACTTAAACACAAATTTGTTATTTCCTTTTCTGTCTTAATTAAAAAGAATAGATAATTGTCCGAGTCGGTGCAGTAGCCCGGACTCGAACGCGTGACCTGTGATATAAACATACACACAGTCCACCGCTGGACTGTGTGTCTAACTTGGTTATTATTCCGGTTATTAATATACTTAACATATACCAGTGGCGACTCCGGTTCAGTTTAACAAAAAATGATTTTTATTAAGGCAGCGTGTGTGAAACCGGATTCGAACTCGAGACGTTTGTATGTTTAATGTGCACACAGTCCACCGCTGGACTGTGTGTCTAACCCGAGTAATATCCTGATTTTAATTATACATATACGATACAGAACTTCATCTTCCTCGTCGAGTTTTAACCAGAATCGGTAACAGACTGGTTCGAAGTTTTTAATCGGTTTCTTAGCGTCTTACAGTTCATTAAGGTGAGATATGAGTATAAAAAAAAGAAAATAAGCGTGAGGTATACCGACTCGTTTTCCTCTGTTTTCCGGCAGAACTCCGGCGAGAGAAATTAACTCCGGCGTCAGGTATCTTGCAGCAGGGAAACTTCAGAAAACTTACAAAGGGTGTGGGTGACTTCGGTATAAGCTTAGGAGGTTCAATAAGGCTCGGAATTGAGGAAACCGGTTTTCCGGCGATGAGCAGAGAAAATTCCGGCGAGTGGAATTACGCCGAGAAAAGGTGTGGTTTTGAGCGAAAAGGTTTGCAATGGGTTGTGGGTGAATTTATAGGGCAAATCGTCGAAGAACCTGGTCTGATTTCCGACTGTATTCATCGATTATAAAAACTCCGGCGGTTATGGTTTGGTCGCGAACTCAGACGTCGGTTATAACCGATGTCTTAGTAATGGTTTACGTTATATCGTAAATTGTCGTTAAAACTCGCGAGATTTCCGGGATTTCCGACGACTGAACTATTGGGCGCCGGTTTTGAATTAGTAACGTCACTTTATAATTTAAATGATTCCAATATTTATCAAACAATACAAGTGGCGCAGTGGTTTGTGTGATGTGCGATAAGGCTGATGTTGAACCGGTTCAGACCCGAGTTCGAAACCCGACAGAACCTATGTATTTTTATTTTGCGTTTTTTAATAGTTTTTCAAAAACTAATTATATATTCCCGTATAATAATTGATTATGTATCGCTTAAAATTATTTTGGGCATTTAATTCGCAACGAAATTTTTGACTGACTGTTCGGTTGATAAACGGAGCGGGTTTGGTAAATCCGTTTTTGACGGATGTTACAGTATCCTCCAAGCTTTGTTTGATCTTTTCTACAAGACTTATACGCAATCCTAAGTGAGTACATAGTCCCCTCTTTTATGTTTTCAAATGTTTTGGGGTGATTCATATGTGCCTGTCACCACTTTCTTGTTTTCATGACATTATACATGTTTTGCTTATCTAGTACATATAACACATGATTTCAAAGACATTTTGCTTCGTATGTTGACCTAGCATGCCTAGTACATGGTTTTCATAGACATTTTACTTTGTATATTGACCTAGCATACCTAGTACATGGTTTTCAAAACATTTTCATAATATGCTTATATTGTTCTAGACATTTTGGTGCATTGAACTCGACAATGATACATTCATAAAAATAAACATCGCCGACCGGCAGTATGTTATGGTACCATAGGTTTGACACCCCATTCTCGCTTCCTGGTTTGCTTGGAAGTATCAATGGGGAATGACAAAATCCAATGAACATTTGATAAATCTTTGACCTTATAAGAGTTTAACCGACAGTCAACAAAGACATTGGTTTATACATGACATTAGTTTATATAAGACATTGTTTTACACATGACAATTAGGTTTACCCAAAGACATTATTTTATACAGGACATATTTAGGTTATTAAGTTAACCCTGCATTTCTTCTTTTAAATCATTTGATTTTCATATAATTTCATAAAAGAAACACTTTTATAATGATTCATGGCTATTCTTGAAATAATCAAACTTTTCTTAAACAATCAAAGCCTTGAATCATCATCATAGAACCTATGTTACTCACATGCATTTTTATGCTGGCGTTTTATTTTCACATATGTTTCAGGAACTTTTGTTTGACTTTGAGCATGCTTCACATAGGGCGGAATTGGGCCTTAGTGACCATAAAATTTGCAAGACAATTGCTGTACTTTGTTGTATTATTTCCAAGACACTGTAAACATTTAACTCAATAAAAGTAAACTTTATGCGCCATGTGGTGAAACAATTTGTAACATGACTCCCTAATGTTTCCGTCGCGTGTTGTTGTATATTATGCGATTGGGGTGTTACATAATCTATTAAATTTGGCTCACTTGTCCTGAAAGACTCGATGCATCGCTATGCACTTGCTCTTTCCTTTACAAGTTGATTCCTAACCATTCTTTAGTTGATTTATTACTTAAACTTGACTCTCATATCCTTGGGGATTCCATATTTTATAAAAAACAGGTTCTTGATAAAAACGGAATCCACTTTATGTGATTTCCTTTATGGGTTTGAATCAACCATAGATGGTCTAGAAATCGAATTTCTATCATATATCATATGGACAATGAATAATACGTCAATTAGATGATATTTATCGCATAGATACAGGTAGAATGCTTTTTTTACCATATCAACAAATGCAAAACAAAATATTCAAATGCATCGAAGAAACTTTGTCCAAAATCCAAAAGCGTAAAATAAAAAAATGTTTTAAAACAACCAAAATATTATTCACAACTTGAAAACATAATAAACTATTTAAAGTGCTCCCATTGCAATCTCTCAGACTGCATCATTCTAGCTCCCCATGTATTCCTCTTCCTACAAATCATAAATGTGAAAACACATTTTAGCGTCAATACACAAAGTTTTACGAAAAGGAAATAACCACAATAACATATATACCTCAAATACTAGCCCAAAAGAATCAACTCTTACTAGTCTGCCAATCTTCTTTATGCAATTTAGTGCCCTTCCTTGCCAAAAAAAGTTACATGTGTCATCTTTGTAGCTTAACGCTCTTACATTGCCTTAGCTTGAGGTCTCGGGTTTAGATGTATTCTTGGGCTTCAGCTTTCCCTAAGCAAACCAACATATCTTGCAGCTCAACTATAGTCCCTCCATAGACATGTTTATTGTATCCTTTAACGTGCTCTTCGTACTCAGGCAACAAAGGTAGTAAGATAATATCAATATCCATTCTATATCCATCGGGTATCCAAGCTTCTCAAGCTCGTCGATGTACCTCTCCATCCAGTCAACAATTTCTTTGACATCATTGCTCAAATTTCTTTGGAAGTTTAATTTCCTTGAGTATAGCGAGAAACCAATTTCGCTTTGCTTGATACCTCTCTTGCAATGAAATTATCATATCATAAGCATGGCTATACTTGATTTCCTTTTGGAAATCACCAGGAAATTCGTCAGATAGACTTGATAGGAACGAGTATTGGAGCTTTTGAGAGTTCTTGACATGCTGCATCCATTCAATCTTTGAGTCATTAGGAGGAACCAACGGAAGGGGATGATCTAAGATATATAACCTCTTTTCTATTTCGAGAACTTTTCTCAAATTCTTGAACCAATCAAGAAAGTAATTGTCCTTGAATTTGTTTCGATACATGATGGAACGGTGGATGTTATAGGCGAAATAGTTGTAAAATATCTACAAAATAAAGACAAAATATTTAGTATTTTCATGATTGATATCCTAATTAGTTTTATGATCCAATTGCAAAGGTTGTAATTAGGATGTGAAATCAGTTTCATAAACACAAAGTGAATGGTTAAGCTCTGTCAACTCGATATCCATTACGGGGGTAGGTAATGATTACCAATTGCGTCACACATAATTCTCAGGCTTGGGGTCCATGACACGACGTGTCAACACATGGTACTTTAACTCCAACTATGCCTACTTGAAATTGTTTCAAGTGATATTGGTCTCTAATGAAAATGTGTGGAATCAGCCCATGTGACATGGAATTGCGATTCAACCTCTCCAAAAAGCATAGGCCCATTGAAGGGTAATCACTAATAAAGGGTGTTCAGATAAATTGGTTTGAGTTTTTCCACTATAGAATGGCATAGCAATATTGATTTAGTTTGGGATTTAGCTTTTACGTTTTAATTACCAAATACGGCAAAAGATAGTGGACACATGTAGCATGAGGGGCATACAACTTTAGTAAAAATCCAATTTTACTTTAGTGTTCGTGATTAAATTGAAATTCTTGTCAACTCTCGAAACGTATAAAATTATAAATACCCTATTTAAAACTATATTGGTTGTTAATCGCAAAATTAACAACTTTAATTTATGGTTTTACCAAATTAACAACTTTAATTTAAAAACCAAGTTTTATCTTATATATAACTTTTCTTATGATTTACCTTTCCAAGTTAAATTAAAACGCCTTTTAAGCTATCTAGTTGTTTTATGATTATGAAAATAGTTTTGTCGGTTAAAAATTATCAATACTAAACATACATCACAGCCACACAAAATGATAAATATAGAATCGAGCCACTAGTGGTAATATGTTCAGCTTCATTGGAGCCATGAATGGCAAACTAAACAGGTTTAAAAGGACAAACAACTACAAGTCTGGCCTTACTCCCACTAGTCCAATATCTACATCTTCATGGTCTTGTTTGTTTCTATCTTTGGTCTTTAGTATCTTGTCTTGTCCGATTTTAAAGTTTTAAAATAAAACTACTTTTAAAATAAAATAAAACCTAACTATCACAAAGGGTTCTATAACCCGAAAAAATAATGAAACAAATAAAAAATAAAAACAAGCCAAAATAACCACATGTCTATTGGGTCCGATTCATGCAAAATCACAGTCACTTCCAAATGATAAAGGCTTTCTTTTTTTTGTCAAATAAAATAAACGATCTATTTAAACAAAATATCTGAATAACTGTAAAAGTGGCTCTGCTACCATAGGTATCCGTTTTAATTTATAAAAACCGAATTTTATATTAAAGTAGTGATAATGATAACTCTATTATTAATTAGATGCGGAAACGTGATAAAACACAAAACAAATAAAACTATTCACACCAAGGATCCAGTTACAGACTCATACATATAATTATATACAAACACAACATCACACTAAGGATCCAGTTATACTTTGACAAAAACGAAGACTCGCACGATAGATACAATGAACTCCGCTAGTAAGTCAAATCACAAATCTCCAAGAACACCATGAGATCTCACACGCAAAATCGATCTGATCCGAATCACCAAAGGCACAAAGCGGATAGTAATGGCGGAGCTTCGCGGTGGTGCATTATACGTGGCGGACGGTGGGTTCGGGGTGGCGGTAGCCGGTCGCACAAAAGTGATGGAGAGAGAGGTGTCAAGGATTTTTTTTTGTCTAATCTCGTGTATTGTGTATCTGATACAATACGGGTTTCAGGTTAACGTTCTATTTATAGATCTCTTAATTACACTCGAGCTCACAAACTATTAATTTTCTCTCAAAGTAATTAAACTTTTATTAATTAGTAATTACCAGTCAACACTTTGACTTTTGTTCTCCTTATTATTAGAATAATTATTATCTAATAATAAGCAATCCTCACTTCCTTTGAATAATTATCATTCCTCGCTAATATTAAACCACTATCAAAACACTTTTGACTTTATTTTATTCTTAATAAAATAACCTTTTAATTTATTATCTAAACAATAAACTATTACTCAATTAACTCTTTAAACGACGCCAATTATTTCCACTACATTAATAGTTTTGCAGAACTAATATCTCTAGTATTTCACCAAATACTTGTTCTCTGTAGTTAATTTCCGGTTTTGTGATCTATAATATTTAAAATTTATTTATTAGTCTTTGTTCATCATCTAAAGTGTAACTCTTTGAATCATACCTTAATACCAACGCTAAATAATTGATAACTGGACGCCTAAATCCAACAAGAGATGCCCTCGGTGACTTCAACGCAATGCCTCTACTCCCCACGGTGCAATAGGCTTTCCCATTGAAATGGGGGTGGCCCCCACAAAAGCTAGCCGCGAGTGTCTCCTAACCGATGAGGCCATAACTGCAATGGTCCCAAGCCAATCGCCATAACTGAACCAGAGAAATGGGCTCTCAACCCCAAGTTCCTGGAACAAAAGGTCACACTTGGACCCGTGATCTCTGAAAATGTCTGCATTGTCTCAATCAACTCCTATTCAAAAACATGGATATTTTCGCATGGCAACACTCTGACATTGTCACACCCTAACCGACGACGAAATATGTTGTGGCGTATAGAATGTTAATAGCTCATGACAATATTAAAATTATGTATTTAATCATACTAAATTAATTATCAAATACAAGAATCTGATTGTTTCCAACATAACATAACATAACTGAATTAAAGTCTTGTTTTAAGTCTAAGTCCATACATCATATATGAACATCAAAACTTGAAAAGTCTCAAACTACATTTCATGTATCATGTCCAAAATAAAAGGGTCCACTAAAAAGTTGGTGAGTAAACATAGGTTTGTAGCACATATAATAAGAATAAAATAGTGAATCATAAGTCCATAATATAATTTAAGAATACATAAATAAACGAATTGTTGCAATGATCAAACCTACTTGACAATAATAAAAATAAAATAAAATCAGAATTGATACCTAAATGCCATCATAGGTCAAATTTGAGCGAATGTCAATGCAATAGTTCTGTTATCTATTTCTTTAGGCATGCTTGGTTAATGATCAATGCGAGAATTAAGATTAAATAATAAGACTCACAAACGTATAATTTTAACATATAGCACAATTATCCTCAGAAATGAATTCGCATAATTTGAATAAAAGAATTACAAATAGAAGAATAAGTATACATAATGCACTCCAAAAATATAAAATGAAAAAGGGGCTATGAATACTCACATGTTGTGAATATACCGAAAATACAACTTAGTACAAGTTGTAGCGTTTTGAAATAAATCTCGAAAAATATTCTAACAACATAATATGATATACAATGTAAATAAAATGAATAAAACAAATATGACGGAATAGCAATTTCTAGGTCCATATGATTTAGGGATTTTCAATTTAAGTTGATAAAATGGTTAAAGTGTCAACATATATAAATAGAAATAATAATTAGTATTTAAAAATATATCAATGGAGTAACTATATTGTACGATTTCGACTAAAATAATGTGTAAGTCCCAAATAATCTGGATCTAACAATGATATCAAACACACACAAGGTAGGCGGAATCCAAACTTGGTGAGATTCAAGAAAACCAAAAATAAGAAGATCAAGATGAGTAAGAATAACATGCGAATCACTCCAAACTTGCATACGATTCTATTACTAATAGTAGCAAAACCGTCTGATACAAATTCTTCACCTCTCTCTCTCTCTAGCTTTCTCTCTCTAACAATGGAGGCTCCTAAGGTTTTCTCTAAAGGCTTAACCCTATAAATGCTATAACATTAGCTTATATACGTAGGGTTAGCCCACTCCCCACATTGGCTCCCCTTGGGCTTGCCTGGCCCACATGGCCTTAGGCATTCCCAAATGACCTATAAAGGTCCAGAACCTAATATAAACAAACCCAGTTAATCCCAGTTCCAACTATAGACGGCTACGTATATTTGATGTACCAGTCTCACACTTTTAGGACCTAACAATCTCCCCCTAGACTAATGCATCAAATTGTCTTCATAGCATGAATTCTACAAACTCTTCAACGGAATCTATGATTGTCGCGATGCTGTAGATGTTGTGGAAGTTCTTGACTTTTAAACTATTTCTTCTTTTCTTGTGGTTAGCTTCATATCTGGATCTCGATCAACTTTGCTTCAAAACTTCTTGGAGGTCCATGATCCGGATCTGTCAGGCACTAATTTGGCAAACCTAATGTAAACGTGGGAATCCGTTTGCTTAGGCGACATTGTAAACAAGTTTGTCTCTATTTAAACTATTGTTTCACTGATTATCAGACTTTACAATTCCTGGAAACAGTTGGACAGAGCTCCGCCGTCCGAGTTTCAAAAGTTCTAAACATTCAAATGAGCACACACCTATTTATAGGCAACTCACACTTCGCACAAGGGCTAGCCAATTCGTACGAATTTGGTGTCACTTCGTGTGAAGTATCCTTACAACATATGAAATTTCAACTTTATGCTCCTAAATACAGACTCGATGTTATACATGACGTAGGCGACAAGGCATATGCATCAACAGTCTCCCCCTTGGCTATTGCCGCAGTCATAGATTCTTCAATTAAACTCCAGAGTCTTTAATATTCTCTGATCTTTATTTCTTGAATAACTTTAATCATCCATGATATTTATATCATTTTCAATCCTATTTTTCTTGTTCTTGAGCTTTCTTGATAAAACTTGAATCAGCATGCTTCCCTTTTCTTTGAGCTTTCTATTATCTTCAATCAACATATTTATCCAGCTCCCCTTTTAAAATCAACTTCATGTTACAAAGTACCTCAAACATTCAAATAAACATTTCAGATTCAAACTTTGAAATTTCTAAACATAAACATTTCAAATTTTAATCTTCTCGTCAGTTATAATACCCTCTTAATTAATCAAGTCAAAATTAATGACCTTGAATATCTGATTTATGTATCAAGTTACAAAACTGATGCATTTATTCAAATGTAAGTTTCAAATTAATGAACATTTAAACTTTTCAGAATGATTTCAATTTTTTAGATTTTGTTCATCAACTCTAGATTTTGAAAATAATTTTTCATCATCATGGACCGAAACTAAAAAGATGATAAAATCTTTTCACTATGAAATGAATATCAAACTCTAAGTATGTACAAACATATTTATAGACATATTTTTGTTGAGTTTGTGTTCGAGGATTATCTCAGTTTCTTGAAACATATCACCAGTACCATTGACCTTTTAAGACTTTAAGTTTCAAAACAAATTTACTTAGATTGTCAGTATATTTGTTCACTTAAACTTCAACATTTCTCAATTGTTCCAAGATACGTGACTTAACTATGTCTCCCACCTCTAGAATATACTCCTGTATCAAGATTCCCTGGATTTCATCTTAAGGTGAGTATAGCTTAACTGATATTTGTATCTGGGTTATGCGAGACCTTGAGAGCTCGGGTTAGTACCACCGTACAGACAAAGAGTTGAAGGCTCGACTTAAGGTAGTGTTCCAATATGGAATCTTTTGTACTGCTATTGATGATCTTTCCATACTTTCAATATGCTGCAATTTAAGGCTTTTATGCAAAGTATTATATAAATTCTAGGCCATTCCTTACGCAAAATCAGAAGAACTTTTTAATACCCCAGATATCAATTATTTATAAAGACCTAGTATCTCAGAATCAGGCAATCTCTCGACGAAATTTCGGAGTACCAAGTCCAATATATCCAAGAGATGTTAAGCCACAAGTTAATAAGTTGTAAATTTAGGTTTATATCCCAAAAACAATCTACTAAATGTGCAAAGCCTGACATATCCACAGTAAGACTTATTTAAACCTTTTAAACTTTTCAATTCTTTAGCATACTATGATAGCTCACTGATGTACTATCATTTCCTCGTTCACACAAAACTCTTTTTGTACTTTTCAATGTTTTTGTACTTTTTACATTCAATATGTTTTTGGATTTTCTGAAAAAATTTCTCCCCCTAAAATTCAAAAACATATTTTTGTATTTTTTATTTATAGAAAAACATTGACCAACCGATGAGAATCACTTAAATTCTCCATCGTTATTGCTTCACAAATTTTCTTTTAAGCCCTCTCCCCCTCATGATGACAAAAAGTGCGACACTTTTGAGATTATGAAACATTTATTTTCATGAGTTCTGTCTGTTCAATAGTGAGGGTTCTATGAGATTTTTCAAATTTTCTTCAAAATTTGCAAAATTTTAAAATAAACGTTATTAGAAAATTATTAAGGCCTTTATGTAGAACTTGTTAACCTGGCCCTGGTCTTCATTGTATGCCACAGAACTTCACTCTCAGCGATTTGCTTTTAATCTAGAAGTTCCTGCACAAAAACACAAGCAATTAGTTGAATAGTGACACCTAAGTCTTTTCAGTCTTAGGTGTTATTTCTTCAACATCAATTTAATTTTCTTTTCACAATCAGGTTTGCTTTGGACTTTCTCAAAGTTTTGGAAAGTCCTCTAAAATTTCAATTTTCATTGATTTTTGATTTTTCCTACAACTTTTTCTTTCATCACCCATGTTTGGTTTTTATTTAAGTTTTCTTGAGAATACAATATAGAATCCTTTTGTCCATTACTTTTCCAAGATTCACCATTTTTAAATTTTAAAATTTCGTAGTTACTGGTTTTTCTTTGTTATAGATTCTGAACATTATCTCCAAACCTGTGTTGGTATGAATATGAGTGGTGATTTTTGTTTCAAATCTTCATAATTTTTCTTTACATCATGAACAGGTTTAGGATTATTTTGTGGACATTTTCTAGCAATGTGTCCAATTTTGTTACATTTAAGGCATGTCCTACTGTCAATGATAGAAGGTTCCTAACCTGTTTACTTATTGTTCGATGAAAAATTCTTCATTAGATTGTTTGAAAAATTGACTTTCGTTTGTATTATCTGAACTTGCTGGCACAAAAGTCATTTTCTTTGTAAATTTTGTTTTTCCAAACTTGTTATATTTCCTCTTACCTTTTCCACACCATTCCAACATTGATAATTCCTCTTTTAGTATTTGAATAAACATTTTTGGGTTTAGAATTGTAAGATTTATTTCTGTTAGAGTTCAAAACTTCTGATTCTTTTGTTAAAATTTCTATATCAGAAATTTTGATTTCAACAAGTTTGAAAACTTTTTCAACTCTGTTCAAGTTCACATTCTGAATCGGAAATTCACAATCAGAATGTAGTTCATCAGATCCAATCATTTTGTACATTAAAATATCTGGATCATCATTTGAACTATTTACTGATGTTTTGATATAAGCATCATGAAAATTTTCGTCATTTTCAGATTGTGTACTCAAACATGCCTTTTCATTTTTAAGTTGAGTGTTTTCAATAATATTTTTATCTTTTTCTTGTCCTAAAACTTTCTCAACTACTTTCTTAATCACATTTTATCCATCACTTCCATCAATTTTGAATAGGTAACATCGATGTTGTTAGGCAACTGATCTTCTTGTTCGGTCTTTACTGTCTTTAATTTCAAGTTCAGCGCCTCTTCCACCCCCCAGGCTTTTTATGGCATAATTGTTCCATATCGGAGGTGGACATCTATTGTAACCTAAACCTTTGTTTTGATAACCGTAAGTATCTTTCTCCATTTTCATCTTTTCCAGTTGGCTTGGGAGAATATGATCCATAACATATGAAGCTGTTGAGTAACTAATTAACTTTTTATCAACCCTTTCAGTTTCTATTCTCATTGCTTCCAGCTCACCTTTCAATTTGGATATTGTATGCGTATTTATTGCTATCTGTTTAACATGTAGCCTTTAACATGTCGATCGTAGCGCCCTGTTCTAAGTTGACTTGTTCTAAATGTTTATATGTTCTGCTCAACACATCATAAGCTTCTTCTGCGTTTTTAAAATCCTTAACAACTTATCATAATGACTTTTAAGCAATCTGTAATTATCATCCTTCTCAAAGCACGACTTGCATGGTTCGAGACATTTTGTCACTGTTTTTCTGCCACAACTTCCTCTTCTTGGACATTCTCAATTTTTTGTTCTGTTCAACCCTAGAGTATGCTTCTTCTTCATTTCTTCGATCCATATAGATTTTCTCTGCGATCATATCTTCTTCACATTGCGTATTCTGACAATGTTCCTGATTACCATAAAAAGCATTAAAAACATCAGGAGTCATATATGTTTGTAAAAATTCTTGTTCATCAAAATGACAATGATTAGACTCTTCAGGAACTTCGTCATAATGAACTTCTTCCATTTTCGTCAAAAATTTGGTTTTCAAAAGCTTGATATAAAATAAGACTTTTTATCTACAATTTTAATGTATTGGTTTGCTAAAAACGTTTAAAAATTTTTCGAAAACAGTTTTTACCAAATTATAGCATTAAACTCGTCTCGTCGATACGAATCCAACGATGTATAATGTCTGAGACCTATTTGAAATTTTCCGAAAACAGTTTTTTTAGATGATCACTTCGTACGAATGGTTTGTTCACTTTGTACAAAGTGTGATCAGTTCGTGCGAAACTGATCCAAATTTTGGTGATTTTTGGCATTTTTTGGCATGAAAACGTGTGTTTTATGATCTGATCTTTTCAAAGTTTTACTATTATGGATTTTATGTATTATACTTGAAAATCTGTTCATTTTATCTGTGAAATGTCCAAAAAAAGTTCAAATTGAAAGGATTGAGTAGAAGATGAGATGTTTTAGGTCCAATGTCTTCAAATTAGGCCTCTCCTGCTCTGATACCACCTGAAAGTCCGTGATCCGGATCTGTTCAGGCACTAACTTGGCAAACCTAACGTAAACGTGTGGAATCTGTTTGCTTAGGCGACATTGTAAACAAGTTTGTTTCTATTTAAACACTGTTTCATTGATTATCAGACTTTACAATTCCTGGAAACAGTTGGACAGAGCTCCACCGTCCGAGTTTCAAAAGTTCTAAACATTCAAATGAGCACACACCTATTTATAGGCAACTCACACTTTGCACAAGGGCTAGCCAATTCGTACGAATTGGTGCCACTTCATGCGAAGTGTCGTTACAACATACAAAATTTCAAATTTATGCTCCTAAATACAGACTCGATGTTATACGATGACGTAGGCGACAGACATATGCATCGACACTTCTTGTTAAAAAGAATGCGAGAGGAGGATTCTTAGCAGCTTTTTTCTACTTCGTCTTTCACCTTCAAGCAGGCAGGTTCACATGTACTTCCTCAAATGTACTGTCATTGTAAGACGACGACTCGTATCTGCTTCTTCTGACTCAGGTACATCTTGTTGTTGTGATGCTTCATGCTTTGTCAGCAGCTAACAACATCTTAATTTTTAGCAACCCTTGTTTCTTGATCTAAATCAAGTTCTGCAACATTCTCATAAATTTATAAGCAAACATTTCTATGCAAAGGGAGAGTACCACATGAACACTTGGTACATCCAATTACTTGTACTCGGATCAAAATTCAAGTTGCTTTCATCTTTTTGATGACCGTCAAATCTTCAAGAACGGTTAATGATTTTTTTAATAAAACAAATAAAGCACTTTATTTTTGGATTTTTGGTTTTACAAAAAACAAGACACTATTTTCTGGATATTTTGAATTTTCTATTTTTAAAATTTTTAAATATAAGAAAATAAAAGAAAACAACTAAACAAAGAAACTAACTCAGTAGTTACAATTATGCAATTGCAATGGGATCAAAATTATTCTCAGGCAGACCAAGGATCACTTTTTAGTGCGAACTTATTCAGACTGGTTTAACTGATTGCGATATTTTGTCCACTTAAACTTTAACGCTCAACTTTTCATTTTTCAACTTCGTGATATGCTTAAGGTAATATTATACTATAATACCGTGTGTCCCATACCATGACACACCCCCGCGATTAAGGTAAGCACAACGATTCATCATAGCAGGTGAGTACACTGAGTTCTTCCTTTCGATTTTACAACGTGAGACTATTGGTAAACTAGGTCAGTACTTTTATACAGCACATAACCAATCAAATGTTCGACGAGGGTTAGGCAAATACCTTTTCGGTATGAATTTTGCTTTTGCAAGCACATGAAATTCCCTCAATTGAGTTTATCTTCCGTTAAGGTTTTTGGCCCTTCTTTTATGGCTCTTTTAAGATATCCTGGTTGTGCCCAGGTCTGCATATAATCTGGATGCAACAGAAGGGCAGCCCTGATATCCCGGATGACTCACAGCATTAAGATCAGAACCTCAGATGTTGGCTATCTATCAACGCAGGATTTAAGATCATAAAATCATACGCCAATAGTATGTTACCCACAAGATACATAGTTCGTTATGTTTTATCACTAAGTATCTTTTTATCTTTGAGCGTCGAGCGTATCAAAATATCACATCAGATCCTAGTCTTTTCAGCCACGACACCTTACATGTGTCAGTCAAGCCCTTTAGCACGAACATTTATTTCATTTCCCATTTTATGCAATGAAATCTTTTTGAATTTTTACTGTTTTTCAAATATTTTTGTATTTTTCTTGTTTTTCAAATGTTTTTAGATTTTTCTTTTTTTTTCAAATTTCTCCCCGTCAAACAATGCATATGTGCATATATCTCCCTCTTCCCCCCTAAATTTGTGATCACACTTTATGCACAAATTTACCTAACAACGAAAAAGTATGTACAAAGTTATAGCGAAAGAAAATGAAAATGTTTTTGTTGTTTTTGCTGAACCGTTCTGTCATCACATTAAAGACTAATCAATTTCAGAATTAAAGTAGAAAAATTAAATTTGTACCTTTTCACTGATCTCATCTTACCTCATCTCCTCCAAAGAAAACACATCACTTGTAAAAAAATGAACTTTTTGCAACAGTGAGATGTTACCCGTTATATCTCTTGAACAACCGCTATAAACATTTCAGAGATTGTCAGCTACTCCTAGGTTGTCCCTGAAAATAAGAAGTTTAGTAAGACATTGGTACCCAGGCCATCGTAGTCCTGGGTATTCCTGAAGCATCAAATTAAGACACTTTTTCAAACACAAGTGTGACACCCGGCTATTTAGGCTATCCCGTACAAATGTAACACGTGTCATGAATGAATAAAAGGCCGTATCTGATTATTTATGATGATTATATATGGTATTTGATGAGTTGGTAAATCCAAAGTTTGATAAAAATTACGTTGGCAATTTAAGATAAACGCTTATCGCGTAACGGTTAAAATACGAAACGAACATCGGTGACCGCCGAATAATGTTAAAATCCTAAAAATAGTCTGTTATGAGTTAAATAATATATTTAATCATAATCGTGAGGAAAAATAATTTAAAACGCTAAGAAACTCTATTTTCCGAGTTTAAGCGCGTATTGTGCGATACTGTGCGTATCTGACAAAATACTGTCAACACAGCCAGTTCAGGGCAACCAATAATGATTATAGTAATGATTTGACAAGTTTATTTTTATAGAATGATAAAAATAAATAAAAACGCTTAAAATCTCTATTTTGCGAATTTAAGCGCGTACTGCGCAACACCGCGCGCATACTGCCAATTACGACAACGTAACTGTTCCCGGCAAATAAAATATTGATTAGTAATATTTTGATGTGTTTATTTTTATAGAGCATTGAAAATAATTAAAACGCGTTAAAACGCAGTTAAAACGCTAGATAAAATACCCGGTATCCAGTTAAATACCTGTATATAGCATATATATGTGTATGTATAGAACTTGTGTGAGAGTGGGGACATAGGTGGCGGCTATATGGCTGCCCCCCTTTTTGATTTTTCTTCCATTTGGACAAGTGTAAGTCCTTGGGAGAAGACACAATGATTATGGCACTTCTTTTACTCCATGCATACACATATCAAGACCAAACAACACCATTTCACTCTCTCTCTAGCTCTTGGCCGCACACACACATACACACCCACATTCAAAAATTTTTGAAGTTTCCTTGAAGATCCAAGTTCATATCAAGTTAGTTTCAAGGTGTTTTGAAGATCCAAGAAGGTTTTCAAGGTGTTCTTGACAAGAATCAAGCTCCATATCAACATCTTTTTCAAAACCCACTAGAATCTTGAAGGTATAAAAATTATTTCTTACAAACAAGTTCTTGATTCATAGTGATGTTGATGGTTATGGAGGTTCTCTTATTCTTCGAGTTTAAACACTAACTTGAAAACTATATTAAATGGATTTTCAAACAAAATAAAAATGGAATTATGTGTGTATGTATATATGTATGATCGTGGGTATATATGTGTGTATATATGATTGTGTTTTGAAATTTTGTTAAATGGATCTTGAATGATTTGATTCTTGGAAAGTCCATGCATGTGTGATTCAAAGTGATTTTCATGAAAATGACTAGTGATTAAAGAATTATGAGAAAAAGTTAAGTTTTGGAATCATATATATGTATATGTAGCCGTGTATGTATGTGTGTATATGCCTACACATGAAATTTTGTTATTTAGTTCATAAATAATACATGCATGCATCTTGTGATGATGATGTAAATGATTAAATGAACTTGAATATTATGGAATATATGAACATGCATTTACGATGAGAATATATGCATCTAGTTCATGAGAAATGATGATGATATGATATACATGCATTAAGTGTTTGTACTTAGTCATGCATGTGAATGTATGCACATAAAACGATGATTAAATCATGTCATGATAAAAGTGATCTTAGATCAGATTATAAAGCATAAAAATAGTGTTAGTTGAAGTATAAAATGACATGGAACTTTGACATAAAGTCTACTAGCTTTGCATGTTGTACTAGTGCTTAAAGGTGTTGTAAAATACATGAAATCACATGATTTATGTGCCTTCACAAAAACTGCACTAATCTGTTATAACCATCATTATTCAGTATATAACATGTATTGTGTTAAAATATGAAGTCGTTTCGAGTCCGGATGGTTATGGTAACGTTTGACGCAAAACTATGCGGTAAAAACGGTAAAAATCGCATTTTAAGAGGGTTTCTATGAAACTGTTTTAAATCAGTGAATAAACTGATATTTTTAGTAATAAATATAAGTATGTTAACTTATATTTAGTTGATTTGGTGTTTGTTTAGTCAGTACGTAACTTCCGGCGCCCGAAAACGTTACCGAATCACTAAAATACGCATTTTTCAACATACAATAAATGGGTTGTTAATGGATGAACCTTATGTGTTTAAATGTGTCATTTGATTTAAATATGCGAATATTATAATATGTTAAGTGTTGACATGATAACGGGAATTAAGACTATGCATGTACGCTTGTATGTTTAAAACGGTAGAATCGGTGAAATCGCGTTAAAATATGTAACTTATTTGTCGAGCATGAAAATTAATACATAGGTTAACTTAGTGAGTTATTTCGCGTATACATGCTTTAAAAAATGATAAAGTGAATAAGTTATGAGTTTTCGCGTGTTTTGATATTGTGAATTGTGCACGTTTATGTATATATTACCACGGCGTAAATCGTAAAATATAGTATTTATAAACGGGAGTGTAATGGATAAAACATTAAGGTCACCAATAAAATCATTCAAGTCGCAAAATCTTAATATATATATATATATATATATATTGAACTCATATATATATTAATATGCCAACATAATTAAAAATAATAACTTTTCGAGAAAATTTCAAAGTTATGTAAAAATTCCAAGATTTGAGAAACTTAGGAATTTTGTGAGGTGTGATTATTAAATCATGCCTACGTATGTTAGGACGTGTAGAATCAAAGTGTGGGATCGCGCTATTTTAAATACGCACCCAAAGGTGAGTGTCACTAAACCCCTCTTTTTACTGTTTTAGTATATGTTTTGGGGGAAGAACACGCCTTGAAAGGATAAGTATAGTTTTCGTATAAAATATGCCTTTTATTAAAACATAAATATATTTTCGTAGAAAATATGATTTGGAAATTATGTGTTATGTTTTTGGAGAAAAACATGGTTTTGGATATAAATATGTTTCGGGTGAAACGGATTTTTGAATAATGTATATGCGTTTCGGGGATGAAACGGGGATTTTACGGCGTTATGGGATAGAACGACCGTGTGGATTTAAAATGCTTAAATCTAAAGTTGTAACGAATTGGCCCAGTCTCAAGAGAGTAAGTATCGGGATTAGGCTTACGTTTCGGTGGGGACGTCGGGGATTCGTACAACGTGTTATATTAAATGTTATCATTTTGTACGATATATATATATTGTCCATAAGGTTGGCACCTTGGGTGACCCATTGCGGCACTTTGCGCAAACTTAGCGATTTAATCATTAATATGGATTGCGTGGAATTGTTGATAGATTTATCGGGTTGACAACCCGTGCGACCGGTAGCTCCGTGTCATGTCCAGCGACGAATTTATATTCTGTTATTGTCTAGCGTTGATTATACCCTTAATGTTAATATATAGCTCGTAATGTCTTGCAAACTTACGAATCTGAACAAATGGGTGTTAAAAATGAATTTAATTTGTGAAACTTAGGAAGATGCTTAGTTCGGAGGTTTCGGGGAAACGCTCGCGACGGCTGACCCATGGATTTTATTAAGGAAATAAATTAACTTTTGAAAATATTATTTGGATGTTTTGATTATACACACATAATTAGAAATATTTCCTTGTCTTAAATTTGAATATGTGAGCTCACCCTCATTTGTGTTGACACTTGATTTTTAAAGTGTTCTTCAGGTACTTGAGCATGGCTTCGGGAATCTTTGGCGTATCTTGTGGTTGTGATGCATGTTTGTTTAATAATAAATTTGGACACTTTTAAAACTTATTTGGGACCGAATGTATTAAGATCCATAAGGATCAAGAAAACTTAACTATGTTATGGTTGTGGTTTATGTTTAATTTGTAAACAATGTTTTAATTAAGTAATATAACCAAAATTAACGATGCATCGTCCACTAAGATATTTATGGGCACCAACTTCCGTCACCATTACGTTTGTATTTCAGCTGCGACGTTTTTGGGGTGTTACAGAAGTTGGTATCAGAGCCAATGGTTGTTAGCGAACTAGATGTTTTCAGGGGAAAACTCTAGACTTCAACCAAAGAATTTTGAGAAATAAGTCCAAAATTCGCGAAGCCAAAAATTTTTAAATAAACATGGATTTTTATCATGTATGAGAACCATTGCCTGTTATTGTGCATACGTGTTAATCTGTTTATTGGTGCCTTATAGTTATTTTTCATTTGAACACACACTAACTTTGTACGGTTATATATGTCAAATGTCACACGAGCACGGGGTCATCGAGATTACTGACTCTGAGAGCGAGCCAGAATTCGAGACTTCACCTGGTCCGTATTACCAGAGGTACCCCCTACATCCACATGTCGTTGATGCGGCCGACAGGTTAACCCTGCTGCGTTTGCAAGCAGGTTGACCCTCGATAGACGCAGTGATCGATGATATGCCCAAACCCTCGATTTACGAGACTGGACAATCATCAGGTACCGTGCCAGTTATCGATGATGTGGGTAGAGGTGTTCTGTTGATCGGAGGATCTTATAGTATCGCACCAGCAGTAGACGCTACCATTGTTACGGCTCAGCCATTAGAGCCATTGGTCGTCTCGTCTGCTGTCGTTGCTGAGCCCACTACCGAGATCCCTCCACCTGTTGTTACCGAGTCGTCATTTCCATCGATCGAGTCGCGCGCTCATACTTCACCCCTGTTGGTATACTTTCGACGTAGGAAGAGGATACGACCAGCTGGAGACATCGCTTCAACTTCCAGAGCTGAGACAGCATCTGCTTCCAAGAAGCAGAAAGGAGTGTGGGTTAACCAATGTTCTCACTGGGACCGTCAGTTGGGGGCCATACGCGGAGATCTGGAGGCGATTAGGGGAAAAGTGAAGGATCTTGAGGGGCAAATAGAATGGTTTGATGAGCTAAAGGACTTGGATGACAGTGCAATGGATCAAATGCACTGGAGGATAGCTGACTTGGAGGAGATTGTGAGGAGGCTTCTTGAGTTTGCGGGATTGAAGAAGTGATTGTTGTTTGTTTGTTTGTTTGTTTTGTATGTCTCTTTGATAAACCCTTATATTGGCTTGCATGCTAAATTTTTTGGATATTTAGGAAGAAATTTCATCTAGACTTGTTATTGGTGGTTGATTATGTCACACCACGTTTTGGTTAGTCATTGTACATGAACAAGCTTTGTAATTTCCGTGATAAATATCAATGTTATGGGTTCTCTTTGGTTAAATTGTTCTCATTATTATGTGGATGTTGTGTATTGTTTAGTCCACTATTATGTAATGATTGAAATATTTAAACAATGTCTTATGTTGATATTATTATTGCAATAATAGAAACGACAAGATGCCGCCAAAAGCGAGACAGGGTACTGGACTACCTACCACCCCAGAAGAGTTGGCACAACTCATAGCCCAAAACGTTAAAACTGCCTTGGAACAGCGTGAAGCTAACCAGAATTTTGGGCAAGGACGTGGACGTGGTGCTCCGGGGGGCATGGTGATGGTGGTGTGCAGATTGGAAACCCGCAAGGTAATATAATGATCATAAAAGTTTTGGTAGTTCATGTGTTATGATATAATCAGTGAGTAATCTTGGTTTTTCATTTACCTTGTGAACAGTTCATGGATGTACGTATAAAATATTTCAGGGCTGTAACCCATGGATCGAGAAGATGGAATCTGTGATGGCCATCAGCGGATGTGCTGCTGATCAGAGGGTGAGGTATGCTTTATGTTCATTTCTAGACGAAGCTTTATCCTGGTGGAACACTCAAGTTCAAGTTTTGGGCGAAGATGCGGCTTACGGTCTTACCTGGACTGAACTAAAAGAGATGCTTCTTAAGGAATACTGCCCGCATAGTGAGATGCAGAAGATTGAGACGGACTTCTGGAATTTGACCATGGAAGGCCTGAACGTCAGAGCATATACGTCTCGGTTCAATGATTTGGCTAGATTGGTTCCACGAATGGTCACTCCTGAGTAGTTAAGGTAGAAAGGTATATCTGGGGATTGCCGCCACAAATTCATAGTATGGTTACGTCAACGAAGCCCACTACCTATCTGGAAGCTACTACTCTAGCGAAATCATTAGCGGATGATTCTGCTCGCAAAAGTAGCCTTAACAGGAAAGAGGAGACTGGGAAGTCGTAGGGAAAAGTCAAGGCAGATGGCAAATATGACCGATCAGAGCGTTCTGAGCCTAGATCTAGGGATTCGGGAAGCGAAAGTCTGAGAGCTCGAGGAAAGATTCCGATGTGAAGCGTGAGAAGAAACGCAATTCGAGGAAAGCATATGTGGCTAGTGCTAGTGATTCGAGGAAGGATAATGCCAGGGATGGCGGAAGTGGTTCAGGGAAGAAGACTCACGGAGATGAGCAAGGAAAGCGTGCCAGATGTGGTCGAACTAGACATGTTACTCGTGAGTCATGCTAAGAGCACCGCAGATAGAGTCAAGCTTGAGGGTTGCTTCGAATGTGGAAAGCAAGGACATATCAAGCGAAATTGTCCATCTTTGAAGAATCAGGGTGCTAGGGGCAGAGCTTTTGAGCTGAATGCTGGGAAAGCACGTGATGATCCTGCAGTGGTTACTAGTACGTTCTTAATCAATGACCATTCTGCGTTCGTACTATTTGATACTGGTGCTGACTTGAGTTTTGTATCAAAAAACTTTGAACCGTTTCTGTGTTCTCAAACAAGTAAGCTAAGTAAAAAGTACTCGATAGAATTAGCAAATGGAAAATTGATAGAAACTAGCGAAGTCATTCGTGGTTGTAGAATTCGGTTACGCGATCATAGTTTTAGTATCGATTTACTACCAGTGGAGCTGGGTAGTTTTGATGTAGTCGTTCGGATGGATTGGCTATCAAAGAACGGAGCTGAGATCATTTGTTCGGAGAAACAAGTGCGGATACCTCGTCCTGGTGGTGGTGAAGCTTTAGTTATTCACGGAGACCGATCGAGTCGAGTATCAAGAGTTGTTAGTATTATGAAGATGCACAAATGTTGCGTAAAGGCTATCCTAGTTCTTGGTTAACGTAGTATATACGAATGCCGAAAGTGGGAAGATTGAAAAAATTCCTGTAGTTCGTGATTATCCGGAAGTTTTCCCTGAAGACTTGCCTGGATTACCCCTGCGAGACAGTAGATCGATCTTGTACCTGGTGTTGCACCGATTGCAAAATCTCCTTACAGATTAGCGCGTTAGAAATGAAAGAATTGTCAAATCAGTTTTCAAGACTATTGGACAAAGGTTTCATACGACCAAGCTTTTCGCCTTGGGGAGCGCCTGTTTTGTTCGTGAAGAAGAAAGATGGTTCCTTCAGAATGTGTATTGATTACAGAGAGTTGAAAAAAGCTGACTATCAAGAATCGGTACCCGTTGCCAAGAATCGACGATTTGTTCGACAGCTTCAAGGATCAAGCTACTACTCGAAGATAGCACCTGCGTTCTGGTTATCACCAGTTGAAGATTGCTGAGGAAGATGTTCCGAAGACTGCTTTTAGAACACGTTATGGCCATTATGAGTTCTTAGTCATGCCTTTTGGCTTAACTAATGTGCCTGCAGTGTTCATGGATCTCATGAACATGGTATGCAAACTCTATTTGATTAATTTGTTGATAGTATTCATTGATGATATACTAATCTATTCGCGAACCAAAGAAGATCATGAGCAACATTTGAAGATGATTCTGGAGTTGTTGAAGAAAGAGAAGTTGTATGCCAAGTTCTCTAAATGTGAATTTTGGATTAGAGAGGTGCATTTCCTCGGTCATGTCATAAATGAGAAAGGTATAATGTGGACCCGTCGAAGATTGAGGCGATTAAGAATTGGGAAGCGCCAAAGACTCCATCAGAGGTGCGACAATTCTTAGGACTTGCTGGGTATATATGGAAGATTCATTGAGAATTTTTCAGAATAGCACAGCCATTAACGCTATTGACCCAGAAGGATAAGAAGTTCGATTGGACGGAAAAGCAGGATGAAGCTTTCGAATGTTGAAGGAGAAGTTGTGTAGTGCACCTATCCTATCCCTACCTGAGGGGAAATGACGGTTTTGTTGTATACTGTGATGCGTCACGTTTGGGCCTTGGTTGCGTGCTTATGAAGAAGGACAAAGTGATAGCCTATGCATCCAGACAACTGAAAGTGCATGAGAAGAACTACACAACTCATGATTTAGAGTTGGGAGCTGTTGTGTTCGCTTTGAAGATTTGGAGACATTATATGTATGGCACGAAGTGTACGATTTATACAGACCATAAGAGCCTCCAGCATATCTTTGATCAGAAAGAACTCAACATGCGACAGTGGCGTTTGGTAGAATTACTCAACGATTATGAGTGTGATATTCGTTATCATCCGGGAAAAGCAAATGTTGTTGCTGACGCACTCAGTAGGAAAGAGCGGGAAAAGCCTCTACGCGTTCGTGCTTTGGGTTTGACCATACAAACGAATTTGACAGATCGAATTCGAATGCACAGCGAGAAGCTTTGAAAGATGAGAACCTTAGTAGAGAAGGTTTGAGAGGTTTAGAATGTGAACTGATACCAAAAGCGGATGAAGTGATGTACTTCATGAACCGAGTCTAGGGGTTTCGCTTAGAGGTAACCTACGTGAACTGGTTATGAACGAGGCTCATAAGTCCAGATATTCGATTCACCCAGGTTCTACCAAGATGTATCAGGATATTAAGGAATTATATTGGTGGCCGAATATGAAGAGAGATATTGCGGTGTATGTAAGTAAATGTCTGACATGCTCAAAGGTTAAGGCTGAACATCAGAGGTCGTCTGGGCTTCTTCAGCAACCAGAGATTCCTAAATGGAAGTGGGACAGCTTGCTATGGACTTTATCACCAAATTACCCGTACGTCACGTAGACATGACACTATTTGGGTATTGTGGATCGATTAACGAAGTCTGCTCATTTTCTAAGCCATTAAGGAAACAGACAAGACGGAAAAGATATCGCAGTTGTACCTTAACGAGATTGAAGCCCGACATGGAGTGCCTGTATCAATTATCTCTGATAGAGATGGACAATTTGACTCCAGATTTTGGCGATCTCTTCAGAGTCGCTAGGCTCCCGTTTGGACATGAGTACTGCATATCATCCTCAAACGGATGGTCAAAGTGAGAGAACCATTCAAACGTTGGAGGACATGTTGAAAGCGTGTGTGATTGATTTTGGTGGAAGTTGGGATACTCATTTGCCGTTGGCAGAGTTTTCTTACAACATAGTTACCACGCTAGTATCAAAGCCGCTCCGTTTGAAGCTTTGTATGGAAGGAAATGTCGATCGCCCTTGTGCTGGGCTGAAGTTGGAGAAAGGCTAACTAACCGGACCTGAGCTTATCCAGGAAACCACCGACAAGGTGTCCAGTTCAAGGAAAGGTTGAACGCTGTCGCCGATCGACAGAAAAGTTATGCAGCAACTGAAGGAAACCGTTGCAGTTTCAAGTCAGGATCGTGTTCTGCTGAAAGTGTCACCTTGGAAAGGTGTTGTTAGATTTGGGAAAGGGGGAAAGCTAAGCCCACGGTATATAGGTCCTTTCGAAATCGCATCTCGAGTTGGATCAGTCGCGTATAGGCTTAAGCTGCCGCAGGATTTGAATGGAGTTCATGACGTGTTTCATGTTTCAACTGAGAAAGTGTTTGTCAGATGAGACACTAATTATACCCTGATGAGGTTCAAGTAGACGATAAATTGAGATTTATCGAGGAACCGGTTGAAGTTCGGATGAGAAGATTCAGAAGCTTAGAAGAGTCGGATTAAGTTGGTCAAAGTTCGTTGGAATTCTAAACGTGGACCCGAGTTCACATGGGAACGAAAGGACCAGATGCAATGAAAATATCCGCATCTCTTTAAATCTAGTGCGAAAATGAAACCTATAGTGTAAGAATTTCGGGGACGAAATTCCTTAAACGGGGGAGATTGTGACACCCGGCTATTTAGGTTTCTGTAACACGTGTCAATGAAAAGGCCGTATTTGATTATTTATGATGTTTATGTATGGTATTTGATGAGTTGGTATATCCAAAGTTTGATAAAATTACGTTGGCAATTTTAAGATAAACGCTATCGCGTAACGGTTAAAATGTGAAACGAACGTCGGTGACCGCCGAATAATGTTAAAATACTAAAAATAGTCTGTTATGAGTTAAATAATATATTTAATCATAATCGTGAGGAAAAATAATTTAAAACGCTAAGAAACTCTATTTTTCGAGTTTAAGCGCGTACTGCGCGTATCTGACAAAATACTGTCAACACAGCTAGTTCAGGGCAACCAATAATTATTATAGTAATAATTTGACAAGTTTATTTTTATAGAATGATAAAAATAAATAAAACACTTAAAATCTCTATTTTGCGAATTTAAGCGCGTACTGCGTAACACAGCGCGCATACTGCCAATTACGACAACGTAACTGTTCCCGGCAAATAAAATATTGATTAGTAATATTTTGGTGTGTTTATTTTTATAAAGCGTTGAAAATAATTTAAAACGCGTTAAAACGCTAGATAAAATACCCGGTATCCAGTTAAATACATGTATATAGCATATATATGTGTATGTATAGAACTTGTGTGAGAGTGGGGAGATAGGTGGGGGCTATATGGCTGCCCACCTTTTTGATTTTGCTTCCATTTGGACAAGTGTAAGTCCTTGGGAGAAGACATAATGATTATGGCACTTCTTATACTCCATGCATACACATATCAAGACCAAACAACACCATTTCACTCACTCAATCTCTAGTTCTCGGCCGCACACACACATACACACCCACATTCAAATTTTTTTTGAAGTTTCCTTGAAGATCCAAGTTCATATCAAGTTAGTTTCAAGTTGTTTTGAAGATCCAAGAAGTTTTTCAAGGTGTTCTTGACAAGAATCAAGCTCCATATCAACATCTTTGTCAAAACCCACTAGAATCTTGAAGGTATAAAAATTATTTCCTACAAACAAGTTCTTGATTCATAGTGATGTTGATGGTCATGGATGTTCTCTTGTTCTTGGAGTTTAAACACTAGCTTGAAAACTATATTAAATGGATTTTTAACAAAATAAAAATGGAATTATGTGTGTATGTATATATGTATGGTTGTGGGTATATATGTGTGTATATATGATTGTGTTTTGACATTTTGTTAAATGGATCTTGAATGATTTGATTCTTGGAAAGTCCATGCATGTATGATTCAAAGTGATTTTCATGAAAATGACTAGTGATTAAAGAATGATGTGAAAAAGTTAAGTTCTAGAATCATATATATGTATATGTAGCCGTGTATGTATGTGTGTATACGCCTACAAATGAAATTTTGTTATTTAGTTCATAAATAATACGTGCATGCATCTTGTGATGATGATGTAAATGATTAAATGAACTTGAATGTTATGGAATATATGAACATGCATTTAAGATGAGAATATGTGCATCTAGTTCATGAGAAATGATGACGATATGATATACATGCATTAAGTGCTTGTACTTAGTCATGCATGTGAATGTATGCACATAAAACGATGATTAAATCATGTCATGATAAAAGTGATCTTATATCAGATTATAAAGCATAAAAATAGTGTAGTTGAAGTATAAAATGACATGGAACTTTGACATAAAGTCTACTAGCTTTGCATGTTGTACTATGTGCTTAAAGGTGTTGTAAAATACATGAAATCGTCATGATTTATGTTCCTTCACAAAAACTGCACTAATCTGGTAATAACCATCATTTAGTCAGTATATAACATGTATTGTGTTAAAATATGAAGTCGTTTCGAGTCCGGATGGTTATGGTAACGTTTGACGCAAAACTATGCGGTAAACACGGTAAATATCGCATTTTAAGAGGGTTTCTATGAAACTGTTTTAAATCAGTGAATAAACTGATTGTTTAGTATAAATATAAGTATGTTAACTTATATTTAGTTGATTTGGTGTTTGGTTAGTCATACGTAATTTCCGGCGCCCGAAAACGTTACCGAATCACTAAAATACGCATTTTTCAACATACAATAGAATGGGTTGTTAATGGATGAACCTTATGTGTTTAAATGTGTCATGTGATTTAAATATGTGAATATGATAATATGTTAAGTGTTGACATGATAGCGGGAATTAAGACTATGCATGTTTGTATGTTTAAAACGGTAGAATCGGTGAAATCGCGTTAAAATGTGTAACTTATTTGTCGAGCATGAAAATTGATACATAGGTTAACTTAGTGAGTCATTTCGTGTATACATTCTTTAAAAATGATAAACTGAATAAGTTAATTATTTTTCGCGTGTTATGATATTGTGAATATGTGCACGTTTATGTATATATATTACGACGCGCAAATCGTAAATAGATAGTATTTATAGATGGGAGTGTAACGGATAAAACATTAAGGTCACCAATTTAATCGTTCAAGTCGCAAAATCTTAATATATATATATATATTATATATTATATATATATATATATATATATATATATATATATATATATATATATAATATATATATATATATATATATGAACTCATATATATATTAATATGCCAACATAATTAAAAAATAATAACTTTTCGAGAAAATTTCAAAGTTATGTAAAAATTCCAAGATTTGAGAAATTTAGGAATTTTGTGATGTGTGATTATTAAATCGTGCCTACGTATGTTAGGACTTGTAGAATCAAATTGTGGGATCGCGCTATTTTAAATACGCACCCAAAGGTGAGTGTCATAAACCCTCTTTTTACTGTTTTAGTATATGTTTTGGGAGAAGAACACGCCTTAAAAGGATAAATATACGTTTTCGTATAAAATATGCCTTTGATTAAACTATAAATATATTTTTGTGGAAAATATGATTTGGAAATTATTTGATATGTTTTTGGAGAATAACATGGTTTTGGATATAAATATGTTTCAGGATGAAACGAATTTTGGAATAATGATATATGCGTTTCGGGGATGAAACGGGGATTTTACGGTGTTATGGGATAGAACGACCGTGTGGTTTTAAAATGTTTAAATCTAAAGTTGTAACGAATTGGCCCGGTCTCAAGAGAGTAAGTATCGGGATTAGGCTTACGTTTCGGTGGGGACGTCGGGGATTCGTACAACGTGTTATATTAAATTTTATCATTTTAGTAGGATATATATATTGTTCATAAGGTTGGCACCTTGGGTGACCCATTCCGGGCACTTTGCGCAAACTTAGCCATTTAATCATTAATATGGATTACGTGGAATTGTTGATAGATCTATCGGGTTGACAACCCCGCCGCGACCGGTAGCTCCGTGTCATGTCAAGCGACGAATTTATATTTTGTTATTGTCTAGCGTTGATTATACCCTTAATGTTAATATATAGCTCATAATGTCTTGCAAACTTACGAGTCTGAACAAATGGATGTTAAAAATGAATTTAATATGTGAAACTTGGGAAGATGCTTAGTTCGGAGGTTCCGGGGAAACGCTCGCGACGGCTGACCCATGGATTTTATTAAGGAAATAATTAACTTTCAAAAATATTATTTGGATGTTGATAGAACGACCGTGTGGATTTAAAATGTTTAAATCTAAAGTTGTAACGAATTGGCCCGGTCTCAAGAGAGTAAGTATCGGTATTAGGCTTACGTTTCGGTGGGGACGTCGGGGATTCGTACAACGTGTTATATTAAATGTTATCATTTTGTACGATATATATATTGTCCATAAGGTTGGCACCTTGGGTCACCCATTGCTGGCACGTTGCGCAAAATTAGCGATTTAATCATTAATATGGATTGCGTGGAATTGTTGATAGATTTATCGGGTTGACAACCCCGTGCGACCAGTAGCTCCGTGTCATGTCCAGCGACGAATTTATATTCTGTTATTGTCTAGCGTTGATTATACCCTTAATGTTAATATATAGCTCATAATGTCTTGCAAACTTACGAGTCTGAACAAATGGATGTTAAAAATGAATTTAATATGTGAAACTTGGGAAGATGCTTAGTTCGGAGGTTTCGGGGAAACGCTCGCGACGGCTGACCCATGGATTTTATTAAGGAAATAAATTAACTTTCAAAAATATTATTTGGATGTTTTGATAATAAACACATAATTAGAAAGATTTCCTTGTCTTAAATTTGAATATGTGAGCTCACCCTCCTTTGTGTTGACACTTGATTTTTAACGTGTTCTTCAGGTACTTGAGTATGGCTTCGGGAATCTTTGGCGTATCTTGTGGTTGTGATGCATGTTTGTTTAATAATAAACTTTGGACACTTTTAAAACTTATTTAGGACCGACTGTATTAAGATCCATAAGGATCAAGATAACTTAACTATGTTATGGTTGTGGTTTATGTTAAATTTGTAAACAAAGTTTTAATTAAGTAATATGTCCAAAATTAACGATGCATCGTCCACTAAGACATTTATGGGCACCAACTTCCGTCACCATTACGTTTGTATTTCCGCTGCGACGTTTTTGGGGTGTTATAACAAGTCCCCTTTCGTTTCGAGGAATGGAGATGTTGTCGTTTTGCATTCGGGTTTCCAAATTTGTTTCCGCTTAACAAACGTGTTTGTTGTCTTTTGTTGAGCAACTTTAGCTGTTTCAGATTTATTGATTTTAGAAACAGATTTTGTTCCTGAATAGCTTTGCGTTTGTTTTTGGAAACATTCCAATCCCCATCAGATGGTTTAACCTTGGGATTCACATTCTTCATTGCCTTAGGTGATGATACCTTCATCGGCTTGGAATGGTAGTTATCCTTTGGTGTAACCCTCTGTTTTTTAGCATAGTAGGGTTCATAGGGACTATGTGTACAGTTTCGAGCAATGTGACCAGGAATGCTGCAATTGAAGCATGTTTGTCTCTTCACGTATAAAGCATTCTGATCAACTTGATTTGCCCTTGCAGGCCCTGAAGGATGAACTGATCCTTTATGTGATTGGTTTCCTTGCACATTTCTTGCAGACGAGCATGAATTGGAATCATGTACTTGTCGTTTGCAAGGGCCTTTTTGCGGTAGAGATTTCTTTTGACTCTTCTTCTTGTATTGCTTAGACTGCAAGTCTTGTTCGGGAATCTCACCAACCTTCTCAAAAGCTTTGTCATCACAGTCAAATGCATATTTCTCACATTTTCCATTATGAGTCGGCTTAACAATGGTATTCTTTATATCACGAGCCTCTTTAGGACAATTGCTGCCCGTTGATGATTTCGCAGAGCATGATTTTCTTTATGTTTAGATTTCTTCTTTCTTCGTCCTTGTCCTGCTCGTTTTGCTTGATCTGAACCTTTTCAGCACAAACAGAAGGTTCAGTTTGTGTTCTGGGAGCCTTGTTCACGTCGGTCTTCACTTCATCAGCTTTGATAGAATCGAAGAGTCCTGGTTCAAAAGATGAAAGACCGGACACTTCAGCTGAATCACTAGCACAAGATGGTTCTGCACATGACACTTTTTCCCGTGTGTCAGATGTATAATCACTGATTTTGCCATACACCATATGTTATTCATTCTCAAGATCTTCCTCGGTGTCAAGCTTTGTCGTGTAATTGTGATTATATGGTGGGGCAACCTGAGTATATCCCAAACTCTTCCCTTTGTTCCTTTTGTATGCCAACGACCTTGCTGGATGTATCAAACTTCTTTATGTTAACTTCGTTCTGTTGATACTTGACAACCAGGAGTTCAAGCTCAGCTCTCACAGAATTACATTCCATGGTTTTCACATTAAGTTTATTTTTGTAATCATGGACCCAACATTGCTGTTGATTTATGTCCAAGTGAAGCTGAGCTATATCCTTTTGTGTGCTTCAACCTTTTCAGTAAGCAACTTGTTGCTTTTTCTAAGGCTGATGCACTTAGCCATTGCACTGTCGTAATCATTAGCCATTTTAGAGTTGAGTGCCTTGAGTTGTGCAACCTTGTTTCTGCAATGTTCAGCACACAAAAGATAGTTCGACTGTGTCAATAAGCGATCTTGGTTCGTCAGTCTGAGTTTGGGCTTGGGGTGCTGGGCTATTAAGTGTAGCTTGCTGGCTTGAGGTTTCTGTTTGATCACTTCATCGAGATGAGTTTCTTTGACTGTGCGTATAGATATTGGTTTGATTGTAAATTGTCCCACAACCAAGATACAAAGGAGTCTCTGTCATCACCCAAAAAACTATTCATCCCATTCCTTACTTCCTCTTTTCGCCTTCGATTTTCAACCAAATGCATCACATAGTTCGCAACAGGATCAACATTGTAGTTCCCTATGAACTCATTAAGCTTTTCTTTCACTCGATCCTACAACCTACTAGCTCCATCTTACGAAAAAATAATTTCAAAACATAAATCGTCAACACTATCCATCAATCCCTTGTAAATTAGAAGCTTGCAAAACCTTTAATAGTTTGTTCCTTGCCCGTGATCAAAAACTGAGAAACACGAGTCAAAACAAGAACCAGTGGATCGTTAACTTGAACACTTTGCACTCGTACGAACCCGCTTCATGTATCATACCTCAAAACCCTGTCAAAACTTTTACCGCGAATAAACAACCTTTTTTTAATTTTAATTTTAATTTTAATAATATTTTTTAATTAATAAAATTGATTTTTTTATTTTATTTTTTATTTTTTAAATGACTATTATTATTAATTTTTATTAATAAAGACCATTATAATAAAAGTTATATAACTATGTACATTAATTTACGATATTATAATTTTTAAGAAACCTTAAAGTTATCAAATTCTAAACGTCAGTTTCACAAACCCTCAAAACTTCTTTCACCACAGATATAAACCGTCACAAAAGAAGATTGTCCTTTTATTTTACACCCGACAACGACAATCTGGCCCGACAACCAAACTGTCACAATAAGGTACAACCCTATTGTTCAAAACTTTAGCGGTTCAATGATGGTGCTGGTGCAACGGTGAACGACGGTGGTCGGAGTGAATGGGGCCGGTGATGATAAACGGACGGATGGTGATGAAGGTCGACGACGACGATGAGCTAGTTAAAGAGGTGACTGGAGAAGATGAGTGAACGTCGGAGATGAGTGATGGTGCATCTTGGTTGTAACGGTGTGAATGAGGTGAGCAGTTTACGTATGGTGAATGATGTTGCAGGTTCACGGCGTTGAGTGATGGTGATGATCGGATTGGATGAAGGCGACGGAAGTAATGGCGGGGAACGTTAGTTGCAGTTGACGGTGGTAACAACCGGAGATGATTTACGGTGGTCGTTGGACGTGAACGATGATGGAGATGTAGTTAAGATGATGGTTATGGAGGTGGGTTGACGGGTAGAGAATGGAGGAGTGGTGGTTCAGTGGAGGTTATGATAGTGACAATGGTGAAGGTTGTTGATGATGAGGTGATGAAGTTTAAGGTTTTGACGAAAAGCAATGAATGACGGGGTGAAATAAAATGGCGGGAGAAGATGATGGTTGACGGATCTCGGGTGGTTGGGGATGATAGAGATGATGATATTAGCAGGTTGACCGTGATCGCGAAGTTGAGCGGTGGTCGTGGGTGGTGGTGGTCGACGGTGTTTGGAGTCCAACAACGGTGTTTGGTGAATGACGGAGTGTGCGGTGGTGATGGAGGATGTCAAAGGGTGTCGGAGACGATGACCGGAGCTGGTGAGTTGACGGAGATGGTTGACGATGGTGTTATGGTGAGGTTGGAGGAGTTGCAGGTTGTACAGTGATGGTGATCGAAGTACGACGGTGGTCAGCAGTGATGATGACGATGGTAGAACGATGATGATGATGATGATGATGAACAAAGACGATGATTATGTTGGGATTGAACCCTTCAAAGGAACAGATGATAGAAAGACAAACCTTCTATCAGATGATTGATTCGGAATAACAGAGCTTACAAGCTCTGATCTAAACCACTACTCAAAGTTAAAGTTAGCTTTACAAGCTCTGTTGTTAGGATCTGAGTTTGATTTACTTGTAGTTTTTGTTTCAAATGATGGAAATATGATTGAATTGTGATGTAAATGCAGCAGAATAAGATGGAAAACTTTTACTACAAGTAAAGGTTGTTTATTTTCATCATCATCATGCTTTCAAGTTTATGAGCTTTGCATGTGATTTACAAACTCCCTCTCAGCCAATTACAACAGTTTGATAGTACATAAAACTCAAAGAAGATGGTAGGTGAATGATCTTTTAATAGACGAATTTAACTGTTACAAAGCTTCACCTATTTATACTAACTATCTAACCACTGAGCATCTTTTGATGACGTCAGGGTTGATAGTGACATTTAACAAACAAATAACTAACTAGAAACTCTGCTATCTATCATCTGATAGTGCAAAGCATGTTACATTGATTATTAAACTAATAAACTAACTCTGATCTATCCTCTGATCTCTGTTCTTCTGGCAAACCTTTGCCAATTGTTGAGCCAGATGATAGGAGTCAGATCTTCTGGAAAGCAATGTATATACATCAGAGGTTGTAACCTCTGATAGTTGTAACCAAACCGCGGATAGTGTTATTGGCTTTATATCATCTGTTCCTTTGTATAGGGTTCAATTCCAACATCTGTCATAGCCAAAGGTCTGATACTACAAGCCTCTGATGAAAACTAAAGACAATTACAAGCCAAGGTCTGATGAAGACCAACAGAGGATAGGTCATTAGTGTTTTGTTTATTATTAGTGTCTTCAATATAACAATGTTTGTAATAGCAAGGATAGGTTTAGCAGTGGTTCTAGTTAGTTATATTTGTTAAATGTCACTATCACCTCTGACGTCATCAAAAGATGCTCGGAGGTTAGGATTGTACTATAAATAGATAGTGCATTGTACTGTTCTATCCATCTATCTAAAAGATTATTTCGCACTATCTCCAATCATCTTCTTTACATTTTGTACTAATAAACTGTTATTGGGCTGAGGGGGAGTTTTAATTCACATGCAAAACTTATAAGTTTGAAAGCATGATGATCAAAGAAATCTTCAGTAGTTGTGATAAAAAAATTTCTATACTCTGTTGTTTTACACTCTGTTTTATATTCACTCATCAATCATTTTACAAAACATTCACAACTATTTGAAACGCAGATCCTAACAATAGGTATTAGAGCTAGATCAATCAAATTTGACTTAACAATCAAATTGATTTGAATAGATAAGCTCTCCCTACTAATTTGTTTGTTTTTTCATTGGAAAACAGAGTTTATCTATGTTTCAAAGATTTAAAAAAAATATGTGTGTAAATAATCAGAATGTCTCAAAACATACAGAATTCCAACAACATTGGATCCATGTTTAAACTTCTAATGCTTGTCAGGAATGAGTATTACATATGGCAACGTCGGATGGGTCATATTCATGCTCAGCAAAACACCAGTTGCTGGAGGTCAGTTGTATTTGGACCACATGTTCCCATGGTTCCAAGTACAGAGGACCCAACAAAACAAGTGCCTAAAAGTCCTGAAAATTACTCGGAGCAGGATTTCAAAAAATTGAGTTAGATGCTAAGGCTTTTAGCATTGTTGCTTCAGCCTTTCCTAACGAAATCTATGCTGGCCTGTTGCACTGCAACAATGAAAAGGAGTTACAGGATGCCTTGAAAGAGCAATTTAGTAGGACTGAGGAAGTAATAGAAAACAACAGAGAAGTCTTAAATCAACAATACGAAACTTTTTGTCATGTCAAAGGAGAGTCTCTAACCCAACAGTTTGAGATATTTAGCTGTCTCATAAGTGAACTTAAGCTGGTTAATGTTGAATTTGCTAATTCGACTGTGAATAGTCATTTCCTTAGATCATTACCAGATAAGTGGGACACTATAGCTTTGGTGACTCGAAATTCTGTTGGGTTTAAAGAAATGAATCTCACACAGCTTCATGGTAGGATCCTCCATATGATAGAGAGCTGAACCACAAAAAGAAGCTACAAAATCTGGCAAAGTTGCTGATGACTATGCTTTCAGTAGTACACACACTTTTAGGCCAAGAAGAGGGCTCTGGTAGTGGTAAGGATCAGAGTTATGATCATTTCATTGATATAACTTCTGGGGGAAATTTCAACTTGATTCTTATTCACCTAACTATGCATTTGCTTCTAGTGGGGAAAGCCAAACCTCTGATAACTTATCCTTTGAGTTGAATGATCGTTAACACTTTGAACCATCTGATTTAGAAGAAATGGACATTTTGCACCAGCTGGCTCTACTAAGTGTTAGAGCTAGTAAGTTTTATAAAAGAACTTGTAGAAAATTCCTAGGGTTGCATGGGGGGTTAAAAGTTGGGTTGGATAAATCAAAAATCAAGTGTTATAAATGTAATAGGCTAGGACACTTTGCTAGGGAATGTAGATCTCAAACTTCTGGACCTATTGTGACACACCCTGGACCTAGAACTCAACACACATAAAGCACTGCTCATTATTCCCAATATACCCCTACTTCTCATATGCAAAGCACTACTCGTTTTGCACACCCTGCCACCACTGTTCCTGTGCACTATGTTCAAACCATTTTGCCACAGATTCAGTATGTTCAAACACCACCTCCTCAAGTGCATGTGCAACCTGCATCTCACTCAAGCTACTAAAACCAAGGCTCCGGCAGAGGTTAACCAGCAAAGATTTTTCACACAAGGTTTTGTTGATTGGAGTAGCTTGCCTGACGAGTTAACTGATGAAAACTTTGCTCCAGTAGCCAAAAATGATTTGGAAAATGATTTTTGTTTTATGGCTCTAGATACAATAGTTGAAGGAGATGAATCTATGGAAGTAGTGTATAAGTCTGATGTGTCTGAAGTTCATGATGAAACAGTTGTTAGAAAAGAGAATGTTGATGAAGATGTGAAACCTCTGTCTGATCCATGGGATACCAGTGTGTGTGAAGGTGATTGTGACTGTGCCATGATGGCTGCTGCTAAGGTATCACCTCAGATCCTTAACAATCTATGTTCAGAGAAATGCATAATTGCTTTTGCTAACATAAAAAAGGTGAATGAAAATCTTAGAAACAAAATTTTAGATGATGAACTACATTTTGAAAAAACTCACAAAAGAGTTGAAAACAAAACTGGTTAACAAGGGATCTGAAATCAACAGTCTAAAACATGAGGCAAGCATAACCAAGGATCAACTCTAAACTATGAAAGAAAAATATCAAGTTTGCAAAAAGAAGTTGGAATCTACCCAAATCACTTGTGAAAAGTGGGTAGAATCCTGCAAAGGTTATGAGGTAATGCTTGAAAACCAGATAAAAAGTAACATAAAATTTGGCATGGGTTTTAGGAAAAATGACCAAGTTTCTGAAAATGTTACTGTTAATGAATCTGGTGTGGTTGAAATTGTTCCAACAAACTTGGCTGGTGAAGAAATCAAGGTCACTGATAAGAATGGAAACAAAATTGTTTTAGAAAAACATAAAGGTTCCTCAACTTTTGAGGAAGTTGAAAAATATCAGTTCAAACCCACATGGTCTGTTGAATGTGACATTCTTGAAAACTTTAAGCCAATGGACTTTTCAATTGATGGTGTGAAAGCACCGAAAGCAAGAGTAATTCCTATCAAGGATCTTCCAGCAGATGTTACATCATCTGCTGAAAATAAGTCTGATAAAGGGAAAAAGAAAGAAAAGGTTAAATACTTGTTTTGTGATTTCTTCGCAAAGAAGAATCATGTACTCAAAATTGTTTTCTTCTAAAATCTTATGATATTAACAAAACTTGTATAATTCCCAATTCTTCAAACTGCATCATCTGTGGGAAAACAAATCGCATAACTCAAAAGTGTGTTTATCTTCAAAGATTTGACATCAAAGTAAAAGAAATTAAATAAAAAACTCTTGAGAATCAAAATTTAAGCTCTGTTAAAAATAAATCTAAGCAGACCTTTGAAACTGTTCAAATATCTGTTGCAAAAGCTTTGAACAAAACCTCAGTTCCCTGAGAGGTACAAGTGACAGATGCACCACCTGCAAACATGTACCCAAGAGGATATGGCCAACCACTGTATCAAAAGGTTCCTCTTAGCTATGAGGGTCACAAAAAACCCTCAAAGTCGAGAGTTAACAGGCATCCTCATGGTTACCAACATCGGATAGGAAATGACTCACAACAGTGGTTACAAAAATCTGATCCAACTACCGTCCATCTTCCTAATTTTGAGATTGTACAATCTGTGACCCCATCCAAAGCCATTTTGGCTTTGAGATTGTAAATGTGTAGGGAGCTTCTACTTGCCTTAACAATTTATGGTATGTAGATAGTGGAGGCTCCAGGCACATGACAGGGTGTAGAGCCCTTCTCAAAGACTTCATGGCACATGGATAGGGTGATATATCTTTTGGTAATAATTCGAAGGGGAAGGTGTTCAGGTCAGGGACAGTTCAGGCTGGGAAACCGACAATCTTTGAACATGTTAATCTCATTGATAATCTAAAATTCAACATAGTGAGTGTTTCACAAATGAGTGACAAAGGATATGGATCCTTCTTCACAAAGAAAACATATCAAATTGTAGGACCATGAGTTGTTAAAAAGATTGATCAAATCATTGCTGAGATTAAAGCACAACTTATTGCTCATAGGAGTGGCAATGTGTATGTGGTTGATATGTTAAAGAAAATAGAGTTAGATGCTAAGGCATTTAGCATTGTTTTTTCTGCTTTACCCAATGAGATATATGTTGGATTGCTCCACTGCAATAGTGCAAAAGAGTTATGGGTGCACTAAAAGAGCAATTCGGTGGTACTGAAGAAGTGATTGAAAACAATAGAGAAGTTCTTAATCAACAGTACGAAACCTTTTGTCACGTCAAAGGAGAGTCTCTAACCCAACAGTTCGACCGTTTTAGCTATCTGAAAAGTGAACTCAAACAGGTGAATGTAGAATTTCCTAGACTGTCAATAGTCGTTTCCTGATATCATTACCAGAGAAATGGGAGACTGTAGCTTATGTTACATGAACATCTGTTGGTTTTAAAGAAATGACACTCACATAGCTTCATGGTCGACTTCTCACTTATGAGAGAAAGTTGAACCAGAAAAAGCTGCAAGAGTCTGGTAAAATGACTGATGATTACACTTTGGGTAACACAACTCTTTATGGCCAAGAAGAGGGTTCTGGCAATAGAAAGGATCAGGGTTATGATCATTTTATTGATATAACTTCTGGAGGAAACTTAAACTCTGATTCTTACTCACCCAACTATGCATTTACTACAAGTGGGGAAAGCCTAACCTCTGACAATCTCTCTTTTGTGTTGAACGATCTTCAACACTTTGAACCATTTGATTTGGAAGAAATGGACATTTTGCATCAATGGCTCTGTTAAGTGTTAGAGCTAGTAAATTTTACAAAAGAACTAGTAGAAAATTTCCAGGGTTGCATGGGGGGTTGAAGGTTGGGCTAGACAAGTCTAAAATCAAGTGATATAAGTGCAATAGGTTAGGAAACTTTGCCGTAGAATGCAGATCTCAAACTTCTGGACCTATTATTACACATCCTAGCCCTAGACCTCAGCACACACAAAACACTGCCCAGTATTCCCAATATACCCCTGCTCATCAAGTGCAAAACACTGCTCACTATGCACACCTTACTACCACTGTTCCAGTTCATTATGTTCAAACCATTGTTCCACAAATTCAATATGTTTAAGCTCCACCACCTCAAGTGCATGTGCAACAAGCACCTCATGTCACTAAAACTACTCAAACCACTGCTCCACAGAGGTTAACCTGCAAAGCTTTTCCACTCAAGGCTTTGTTGATTGGAGTAGTTTGCCTAAGGATTTAACTGATGAAAACTTTCCTCTTATGGCCAAAAATGATTTGGAACATTAAAATTTTCGTTTAATGGCCTTAGAGACAATTGTTGAAGGTGATTAGTCTGTGGAACAAGTGTCTAAGTCTGATGAAATTCAAAGTTTGATAAAGCAGTAGTTTCAAAAGATACGTTGATGAAGAAATGAACTCTCAAATTGACCCATGGGATACCAAGGTGTGTGAAGATATTGTGACTGTGCTCTTATGGTTGCTTCTAAGGTATTACCCCAGATCCTCAAGATCTATCTTATGAAAAATGCATCAAATCTTTTGCAAACATAAAAAGGGTAAATGAAAACCTTAGAAACAAAATTTTGGAAGCTGAATTAAATTTTGAAAAACTCACAAAAGAGTTGAAACAAAGTTAGTTAACAAAGATTCTGAATCAGCAGCCTAAAGCATGAGGCAAGCATAACCAAAGACCAACTCCAAACTATGGTAGATAAATACCAAGTTTGCAAAAAGGAGTTAGAATCTACCCAGAGCACTTTGAAAAATGGGTAGAGTCTTGCAAAGGTTATAATATCTTGTTAGAAAATCGGGATCAAGAGCAACATAAAATTAGCAATGGTTTTAACAAAAATGATCAAGTTTCTGAAAATGTTGATAAAATTGATTCCGCTCCCAAAAACTTGGCTGGTGAAGAAATGAAAGTCACAGATAAAAATGGAAACAAAATTATTTTGGAAAAACATGAGGGCTCCTCAACTTTTAAAGAGGTTGAGAAATATGAGTTCAAACCCACATGGTCAGATGAGTGTGAAATTTTAAAAACTTCAAGCCAATGGACTTCACAACCATTAAGGTGTTAAGGCACCAAAGGCAAGGATAATCCCTATTAAGAATCTTCCAGCAGATGTTACAACATCTGTTGAAAAGAAGTCTGACAAAGGGAAAAGGAAAGGAAAGATCAAAAACTTGTTTTGTAACTTTTGTGAAAAAAGAAATCATGTCACTGAAAACTATTTTCTGTTAAAAGCTTATGACATAAACAAAACTTGTGTGATCCAAATTCTTCAAAATGCATTGTTTGTGGAAAAACAAACCACATGACCCATGAGTGTGTTTATCTTCAAACCTGTGACAAAAAGGTAAAAGAGATTAAAACAAAAGCTCTCGAGAGTCAAAGTTCAAGCTCTGCTACAAATAAATCTAAGCAGACCTTTGAACCTATTGAAACATTTGTTACTAAAGCACTCTCTATTCCCAGAGAGATACAAGTGACAGATGCACCACCTGCAAACAGATATCGAAGAGGATATGGCCAACCTATTTATCAAAAGGTTCCTTTTAGCTATGAGGCTTACAAAAGCCCTCAAAGCCAAAAGTCAATTGGCATCCTCATGGCTACCAACATCTTATAGGAAATGGCACAGCAGTGGTTACAAAGATCAATCCAAACCACTGACCATTCTCCTAATTTTGAGATTGGACAATATGTGACCCCATCCAAAGCCATTTTGGCTTTGGAAACTTACCTAAACTAATTGATTACTTATGTAGATTATTATGGGATAGAAGACTTGGGCACACAAATCTAAAAATTATCACCACTCTCTCAAACAAAGTCTTGTCAGAAGTTTACCTCAAAAACAATTTACTTGTGAAGAACATTGTGTTTCCTGTTTAAAAGGTAAACAACATAAAAGCTCTTACAAGTCCATTGAAGAGTCCAAAACAACCCAATGTTTGCAATTGCTGCATATGGATTTGTTTAGCCCTGTAAAAATCATGAGTCTCACAAAGAGAAGGTATTGTTTGGTCATTGTTGATGATTTTTCAAGGTTTACATGGACATTCTTCTTGCACTCTAAAGATGAGACTGCAGGCATTTTGCAAAATTTTGTAAACAAGTTGAAAAGCAATTTGACCTTCTAGTAAAAAAATTTAGAAGTGACAATGGGACAGAGTTTAGGAACAAGGAGTTGGATGCATTCTGTGAGTCAAAAGGGATTGTTAGGCAATATAGCATCCCAAGGACTCCAGAACAAAATGGGGTGGTTAAAAGGAAAAAATAGAACTTTAATTGAATCAGCAAGAACTATGTTTGCAGACTCAAGTTTACCCTTGTCTTTTTGGGCAGAGGCTGTAAACACTGCTTGTTATGTTCAAAACAAAGTTTTGATTAACCCAGGCATCAAAAGACTGCCTATGAAATTCTTTACAAAATCAAATCTCTGATCTCATATTTCAAAGTATTTGGCTGTCTATGCTTCATTTTAAACTTAAAAGATTCAATCTCAAAGTTTGCAGCCAAACTTGATTGTGGTTATTTTCTAGGATACTCAACCACTGCCAAAGCCTATAGAGTTCTTAACTCTAGGATAAAGTGTGTTGATTTGAATGTGAAGTTCAATGAACTTTCTTCATTGAAAATCCCAGCAAATCCTGCTGAGTTTTTGATTTAGAAAAATTCACTTTTGAAGATGTGTCTGTCAAGACTAATCGTACAGGTACATCACAATCAACACATCAAGATCAAGGTATGACTGTGTTCTTCCAAATTTAAAGTTAGTCATGTCACCAGAGGAGCAGATGTTAGTAACAATGGTGAAAGCTCTGCTGGATCAACAATTGTTGATCCACAAACCTCTGCAGCTCTCAAATCAAACCACTGTTGATAAAAGTCCACAAAATGTGAACAAAAATCAACACAATCTCACATCCATACCTCCTATACCTCCACCATTCCAATCAGAGGCTGGAACTTCAAATTCACAAGCAGATGTAAGCTCAGATGATACACATTTTAGCCTTCACCTCAAAATGCTTTAGTTCCATATCAAGGTGATTTGATCTTACTCAAAAGCCATCCGTTGGATCAAGTTATTGGCAACATAAATGAGGGAGTGCTCACAAGAAGCCAATCCCAAAACATTTGCCTCTTTGCTGGCTTTCTATCTCTCACAAAACCTGTCAAGTATCAAGATGCTTTAAAAGCCAATAGTTGGGTAGAAGTTATGCAAGAGGAGCTCCTTCAATTCAAAAGATAACAAGTTTGGGAACTTGTACCACTGCCTAACGATGTATGTCCAATTGGCACAAAGTGGGTCTTCAAGAACAAAACTGATGAAAGAGGTAATTGTTGTCAAGAACAAGGCAAGGCTCGATGGTTCAAGGCTACAGACAGGAAGAGGGAATTGACTATGATGAAACCCTTGCTCCAGTAGCAAGGTTAGAAGCCATCAGACTGTTCTTAGCTTTTGCTGCTAACCACAACATCAAAATGTTTCAAATGGACATCAAAAGTGCATTCTTGTATAGAAAGATCAGGGAAGAAGTGTATGTGTGTCACCTCCTGGATTGAAGATGCATTTCATCCTGATCATGTATACAAGCTCAACAAAGCACTGTATGGTCTAAAACAAGCACCTAGAGCTGGTATGAAACTCTATCCACTTTTCTCTTATCCATTGGATTCTCAAGAGTAAAATTGACAAAACATTACTTTTGAAATGGAGAGGAAAAGATATGATGCTTGACCAAATTTATGTGGATGACATCATATTTGGATCCGCATGCACTGCCATGCGTGAAGAGTTTAGAAAACTTATGGCAGCAGAGTTTGAAATGAGTTACAATGTTTTCTTGGTCTTCAAGTTAAACAAATGCACAATGGCACTTTCATTCATCAAAATAAGTATGTCAAAGAACTGTTTAACAAATTTGATATGAATGACTGTAAACCTTGTAGCACACCCATGGCAACCTCAAAGCTTGTCACTGTTGATGACAAAGATGACTTGGTTGATCAAACTCTCTATAGAAGTATGATTGGGTCTTTATTGTACCTAACTGCTTCTAGGCCAGATATCATGTTTACAACATGTGTTTGTGCCAGATCCCAGTCAGCACCTAGAAAGTCAAACTTAATTGCTGTGAAAAGGATCCCACACTTGGTATCTGGTACCCTGCTAATGGAAACATTGAGCTTTCAGGTTATTCAGACAGTGATTTTACTGGTTGCCACACCACAAGGAAGTCCGCATCAGGAGGAGTTCAATTCCTAGGTGATTGCCTAGTGTCCTGGCAAAGCAAAAAGCAAGTTGCAGTCTCCACATCAACTGCTGAGGCGAACACATTGCTGTTGCAAGTTGCACTGCTCAACTCTTTGGCTTCAAAACCAACTGTTGGATTTTGTGTAACTGCTCTAAAGACTCCTCTCAAGATAGACAGTCAAGCAGCACAAAACATCATCAAAAATCTTGTTTCTCACTCCCCAACAAAGCACATTGACATCAGAAATCACTTTGTGAGAGATTGCTATGAAAAATGTTTGATTTCTTTACAACATCTCCATACTAAAGACCAACCGGCAGATGTTCTACCAAAGCATTAGATACATCAACCTTTGAAAGTTTGATCTCTAGAATTGGAATGCTAAACATGATTGAAAGCAAAATTTTGTGTTCCATGTTAAATAGCAATAAAATGTTTTCAGAAAATCAAAATCCATCCTTAAAAATAGTCAAAATTGAAGTTTTTTTAATAAATCTAAAAAGTCTGTTCTATCCATTTTCTTTCAAAACACTGATAGGCTTGAAAATCTATCCACTAGCAAAAGCGTATTCTCTAATGAGTGATATGATCCACTGATAGTGTAAAATCAAACCACTGCTCTCAAACCACTTTGACACTCAACAGAGCTTATCAAAACAACTGTCTTCCATACACTATCAGAGGATACATGTGGACGGATGATAGCCATCAGATCTTTGTCACGTCGTCATCACTTTTTCACTTTATAAAACCATGTTTTATTCCAATCAGAGGTTTTTACTCTGCCGTATCGAATTCAAAAAATTCTAAAAACGGTTTTTCTCTCAAATCTTCTTCACGTTCACAACGATTCTTCATCATCTTCGATCATGACGATTCTAAATTTCAAACCCCACATAATTACGCTGTAATTTTCAAAGAAACTGACTCAAATAAGCGATATCATCCTATGATCAAAGCTTTAAAAGAGTCAAAATACAAAGAACTTATGGAAATCATTGCTCCTATCTACCGACAATCTTTAAGAGAGTTCTGGGCAAATGCCAAGGTTCATTACACGGAGAAGGTGGCTTATGCTATTATCACCACAGTGGGAAAAACATTGTTGGAAGTAACTCATGCTTCTATTTCAGAGGTTTTTGGGTTAAATGACCTAGCTCATGCTACTACCTTTCCAATCTTTGAGTTACACAGTGAGTTCATCGAAAGAGGGTATGTTGGTCAACTTGAAGGTCAGACTATCTATAAACAATTTCCGCTGAAATGAAATTTTTCTTCCACACATTGTTGACATGTTTGTCTGCCAAGTCAACTGCTTTTAATGAGATACCTTTGAACATGCAATACTTAGGTTATGCAATTTTAACAAACTCTGATTTTAACTTTTCCCAAGTATTGTTCAATGACTTGGTGGCAAACTTTGAAAACATTAAAAAGGATCGCTCACCTTTTCTGATGCATCCAAGATTTTTAAGTGTTTATCTTCAAAAGAAGATTGGTGACGCTGTTAAACAAGGTGTTATGACAACACATGGCAGCCTAACTCATGAAACTTTTACTCGCATCACCAATCAATCAAAAACAGAAATACAAGTAGAGGGGGAAGAGAAAATTTTAGAACCAACATCACAAGCTCAACCCACTGACTAGCTACCTGGTGATCAAGGCACTACAAACAGTGTTTTGAAACCCACACCACCAATTTCCAAAAAGAAACCAAGATCCAAATCCAGAAAGCCCACCACACCAAAAACCAAAAAGGATCCTCTGGAAGATGAGATCCCAGAGGTTAACCTTGTGACAGCACAAAAGTCACAAGAAAACACTGATGTTACTTCCTCACAGCAGATGTTAGAAAGATCTCCACCCTCAAACCAAACTCCTCTTGATTCCTCACAAAAGGAACAAGTTGTAAGCACAGGGACACCAAATTATGAAGCTCTAGATCCACCTGACTCTATCTTCCGTAGCCCCTCTCCCAGGGCAATGTCTCTTTCTACACTATAACCCTCACCAATAAAACTTCCACCCACCATACCTCTGTTGAATGCAATAGATAGGGATCAAACACAAATCAGTTCTTCTCAACAACCTATCACTGAGAATATACCTCCACAAGTGACTGAGTTTGATTCCTCTATCTTTGCTAACCCATCAACAGTTGAGGAAGCTACATCCCTTGGGTTACATGTAACCCTTGGTGATAATTCAAGTAGAGCAATCACTACAATTGCAGAACTCCCAAGTTCTCAGTTGGACAGTGGTTACATCTATAAGACTCTCTTGAAGACAACCATTGTTGAAGCTACCAAGGTAACCTCTATGGGAAGTCCCTAGTACCAAGACAAAGGGACATCTGTGTTTGAAGCAAGTTTTGAAACCTCTACTCATGATATCACAGATAAAACTACCACAAGTGGTAGGAGTTCAATGATCCTATTAAGTTAGGTGATGAGCTAAAATACAAGGATTTGAGGAGAGAGTTACTAAAATTGAAAACTCTGTGGATGAAATCAAAGAAATGATGAAGCAGATGTTAGCACACTCCAAAAGTCAATCCTCTGCTACATCAACAATAACCACTGCTGAGCTATGGCAACTTATGCATCCTCTGCTCCAACAACACCAACATTATGCTGAAAAACAATATGAACATCACATGTAACAGCTCAGGAACTTAGTTGATGCAAGATACATTGACACAAGTGGAGATATAAAGGCCATCAAAGCTCATTTGCTCCAAACTATTGACACTTCTCCTCCCACTGTGATTCTAGTTAATACAGGTGATGCCAAAAGGGGGAGAAATTCTATCGTAGAGAAGTGTTAAAGCTCAAAATGGGTCCATCATCAAGACCAACAGTGGTTATCCTAAGGCCTGATGGATCCAAGAAGATTGATGAAACAGAAAACATATTGGCCAGGGAAAAGGAAAAGAATAAGCAAAGGGTGATAGATGAGAGCAGAGTTGTGGTTGAGCAAAAGATTGCTCAAAAAAAGGAAAAAGAAGAGGTTGGTACTTCTCAGCAAAAGAAGAGAGCTGTTAGAAAAACAAAACAACCAACATCCACACCTTCTAAAACCAAGATTGTTGTCAAATCCAACCACATCCTCTGTTCCACAAAATCTAAAACACCACCTGTTTTGGTCAAAAAATCACAATAAGGATAATGTAACCAAATATGATTTGTGAGGTTAGATGCTTGGTTAAATGAACAAATGTATGAACAAATATCAAAAGTAAATGACAATGAACACAATGGTTTGTACGAGGAAAAAGCCCTTGATCAAGAGTTGAATCTCCGGTATAAAAAACCTCGGGTGATGGAAACTACCGATCACCAACTATATTGAACCAGAAAGATTACAACTTTGGATGGCAACAAGCTCGTACAATGATTTCCTAACTGAAAGTGTGTGTTTTGCCAGTTGAGTTGGAGTATGCGAGAGTGTGTTCGTATATTTCTATTATGAGCTTGTTTACCCCTTTTAGAATTAAAAATACCTAGCAACAAACTATCCAAAATCCATGCAAGCTTCACGTTCTCCCTCAACGATCATTGCTTTTTCTGCATGTGCCGCATTCAGCATATTCCTCTGATATTCCCGTGTTAACTTAGTTCACTTTATTCCTGCAAATGTAAACTAAATGCACAAGGAACAATTGTTAAAAACATAAACATTATTAAGGATCCTTGAACCTTAGACTCCCTGCATTATCCGTTAAGGATCCGTGATCCAGGCCCAGTCTCAAGATGGATGATCCTTAGCATAAAATCCATGCCCTAACAATTGCCCCCAAAATATGAGGAATTAATTGTAACTAGATGAGTCATATTTTCGTTGATTCTGGACTACTCGCTGCCTAGAAACTAGCCGTTACAATCGGACTAGCCGTTGCTCTGATGACGTCACGATAAGACCTTCCCTGCAACAATCATCATTATATATAGGTTAGAGATAGGGATGAAGATATTCATTTAAATCTAAGATCTCCTTTCTTTAAATCCCCATTCGAAGATCTATCAGGTAATATCTCTATCCTCTTCTCTCGAATTTTTGTTTCAATCCTCTTTTCTTTCTCGTCCATCATGACCAAAACCATGATCCGATCCTCACCACACAAGGATCAAGGGAAAAACAGTCCTCCCAAAAGCTAAAACCTTTTGAAAGAACCTTCGCAAGAACTTTGCGGTTCACTGATCCTGAGATCGAGCAGATGCACCCTTGTTTTCTAGAGGGTGCTATTTTTAGGCCCTTTGATTCTTCAATGAGAGTGTCTGCATATCATCAACATGGGTGTGTTTTCCTGCTACCCCTTTTCAAATAGGTTTTACTTACCCTTTTCCAACTTTCACCTAGAGCTTTTTCACCTTTACTGGCCTGTGCTACATCCAAGGCATGCTATGCACGGAGGGTTCTTTATACCCTTGAGCAGATCATCGCTAGAGAGGGCATAGAGCTTCGTCTTCCTGAACTTAACCACCTGTACTATCTGGTTAGCCACGGGTCTCACCGATTCCTCTTCAAAGCCAAGCCTCAACAACCCCACCCTATACTCAAAACTACCAAAAATGATTCCCATTGGAGAAGTCAATTCTTCTTCGTCAAGAGGGATTCCATTCCCAATGGGGATGATCTTCCCAAAAAGTGGAACGTAGAGGTTGGATGTAGGATTTATAAGATCACTTCATAGAAAATTCGATATTTTAATCTAGGGATATCTGATCCTTCACTTTTTTGTGCAGTGACCAATATCAACACCTCGAAAGACTTTGCTACCACCGCTGAGAGAGTTGCTGCTTTTTGGGCTCTAGACTCAACTGTTAGAACATTCCATCCCAAGATCAAAGATTTAGAAGAAACAACATCAGCCTCTTACACCATGTCAAGTAAGTATGCATGTACATATGTATTTAATTATTTAGTATGAAATAAAAAATGAATACTTATCTGAGTTCTATGTTTGTAGGTGCTGCTAAATCCTCATCAAAATCAACCACCAGGTTCGGCATGGGAGATGTCGAAGGTATCATGTCTCCCCGATCCATCAAGAAAGAGCTGGCCACAGGCCCAAGCCAAGTCAGGACCAGGAGCACCACCAGCAAAGCTAAACCTGGAGCCAAGAGGAAGAAGCCAGATGCGCCATCCAGTGACGTCCCTGGGATTGAACAGCAGATCCACGACTTCATCTCCGAGGTAAGGATCATGGATCCTTCTTTTAAAGTTATTTGAGCGTCATGAATTCTAATAATTTGCTCTTAACAGAAACTTGTTGAGATCCAAACCATCCAGAGCAAGCGTCTTGCCGAAGCTGAGGAAACGGTGGCAAATCTTCGTGCCATCGGTGCTGTCATGGAGAAGAAAATCGCCCAGCTGGAGAAGGAGAATGGTCGCTTGGAGAAGCAGATCCTGGTGGGTGAAATCCAGGCCAACAAGGATCGGCTGAGGTCACAGAAGAGGCCAAGCTATCCGCTGCCATCGTGATTCTAAAAGCCAAACTCAAGATGGCAAAGGAGGCTACGAATCCTTCCTTCGACAGGGCTGAATAGGACACTGCTAGCTGGAGGCAAAGGCTGAAGGAGCTTGGGGATGAGGGTGAGCTGGAGGAGACACTCACGCTAGAGGCTATCCCAAGTGTCACTAAGGATCCTGAGGAGGCAGCGGCTGGTGGTAGCCGTGCTTAAGGAGTAGGCTGCATCAATGGGCAATGATGGAAATTTCTAGACGTAGCCGGAGCCCATTTTTTATGTCTTTTGGTTGTTGGTGTTTTTATTTGAACAATGATGGCCTGTACTTAAACAATAGTTTTTAGGATTAAGGATCACCGATCCTTCAGACAATAGGGGGTAACAAAGGTGGATGGATCCTTCTTTTGTGGAGGATGAAGCCCTTGATGCCCCCCCGCCTTTATTTTCCTGCACTTTATGAACTGTTAGCATGGACACCCTTTGCCAACCCAAGTGGACGGGCCACGTTTGCTAGTAGAAGCTTGGGTAGGCAATTTTGATAACCTTTTAAAAAGGGTTTTTATAAATAAATAAAACTTAAGCTTTTGACTATGTTTCTTTCCTGATTCGATTACCATTATACTTGTACTTGTTAGGAAAATTCAGATTTAGGAATTCACGAGTTCTTAAAAAGAATATTAAGTATTTGTCAAAACAAGTTTAGTTTTAAAAGGTTAAACAATACATGATCAAGGGTCACATAGGCTCTCGTCAAAGATTGAGGATAATATCCAAAGAAAAAAAGAGGGCTCAGTAAACGATCATACCAATGAATCCAAGTTAGGATTCTTTTTCCTTAAAACTTACAATCATAGCAACACTGAATAAAAATTAGTAGAACTATAGGATCCAGGATCCTTATTTGTTAAGCTTCAGGAACCTGTCATAACATACAACTTGGGACTAGGCCAAACATCAATTGAATGACTCATTAGTAACTGGGCAAGCCCAATAACGGGACAAGCCCAAATAACTGGGGACAAGCCCAAATAACTGGGGACAAGCCCAAATAAATTGTGTAAACTGAGTATGGCCCAAACTGGCATCTATCCAATCGTGAGCGACATGAAAATGTCAAAACTAATGTGAAAAGTTAGAAACCTTAGGAACGATGTATGGTACGTCTACCATTATACTTAGGATCCTACATATAGCCAACAACAATGAAATTGTCAGCCCCTAAAGCGGGTACTGGTCCCATTGCCTCGAACTATACTTGGATAACGTGCGCTGCTGGCGGGGTGTTGAAACCCAATTCGTGTGAAAGGTGAAAACCTTTAAACCTTAGAAGGTATTGGATACCTTAAACTGGGGACAAGCCCAAAGTCTTGGAGAGGTGGCCAACCTCTTGATCCCTTAGGTAAATTCTGCAAAAGCTTAAAACTAGATAAAATTGGAAATTGAGAATTCAACATCCTTTCCTTAAGCAACAAATATAATATAAAAGAACTAGAAAATTTTTACCAAAAAAGGATCACATATCCTTTGAGAATTCCTCAGTTTGAACGGAACATTCGAATGCTCAAGGATCCTCGATCCTTACATAAAATACTTCTTGAGGTGGATAACATTCCAAGCTCTTGGCAGAAGGTTACCATCCATAGTTAGCAAACGATATGCCCCCTTTCCTGCTTCAGCTTCAATTAGATAAGGGCCTTTCCATTTTGGTGCTAACTTGCCATCAGCAGGATTCCTGGTATTTTGGAATGCTTTCCTCAATACCAAGTCACCTACTTGAAATCTTCTAATCCTGACATTCTTGTTATAAGCTCCAGCCGTCCTTCGTTGATAACTAGCAAGCCTTATTCTCGCCAAGTCTCTAAGTTCCTCCATGGTGTCCAAGTCTTGGGCTAGAGTCTTATCATTTGCCTCAGGATCATGGATGCTTGTTCTGGCTGTAGGGACTACCATTTCTGTAAGGATCACTGCTTCAACTCCAAAGACCAAGGAAAAGGGAGTCTGACCCGTAGCATTCTTAGGAGTTGTCCTATCTGCCCATAAGACATAAGGTAATTCCTCAGCCCATTTGCCTTTTTGGACCCAAGCTTCCTCTTCAAGTTGTTAATGATGATCTTGTTGGATGATTTTGCCTGGCCACTAGCTTGTGGGTGGACTGGTGTTGATGTTATCATCCTAACCCCCCAGCTGTCACAAAAGTTAGTAGTACGATTCCCAATAAACTGGGATCCATTATCACAAACAATCTCAGAAGGAATTCCAAATCTAGTTATTATATTTCTTTTAATAAAGGATATGACTTCCTTTTCTCTGACTTGGGCAAAGGCTTCAGCTTCTATCCATTTGGAGAAGTAGTCTGTCATAGCCAGCATGAATACTTTTCCTCCTGGTGCCTTGGGAAGCTTGCCTACTATATCCATTCCCCATCTCATAAATGGCCAAGAGGAGGATCTAGGATGCAGAGGTTCTGCCGGTTGATGAAGGATATTACTATGTCTCTGGCAAGCATCACATTTCTTTGCGTATTCTACAGCATCCTTCTTCATAGTAGGCAAATAATATCCTGTTCTAAGGATCCTTGAAAATAGTGCTCTGCCCCAGTGTGATTCCCACAGTCTCCTTCGTGAAAATCCTTCAGGACTTCTTGTATCTCAGGATCCTCAATGCACCTTAGATAGGGTCCTGCAAGAGATTTTTTATATAACATGTTATTTATAATGGTAAACTGGGATACTTTAATCCTGAATGCTCTTGGATTTTCCCCAGTAGGGATTTCTCCATTCTGAATGTGTTTCAGAATTGGAAGGATCCAGGATCCTTAATTTGACTGCATATCATCATTGGGAACAACTGCAACACCATCCATTATTTCCATTGCTTCATTCTCCTCAATTGCAGGAGTTAGTACATGGATAATAGGTATCTTCACATCCTCAGGAATCTTCAATGAGGATCCAAGGTTGGCTAGAGCATCAGCTTCTGCATTCTCTTCCCTATGTATCTGTGTTAAACTGAAAAAAAGCAAAAGAATATGCCAGTTTCCTGACTATCTCCAAATATTTGATTAGTTTTTCGCCTTTAACAGCATAGGATCCGTTATAATGATTAGTAATCAATAAAGAATCTACAAATACTTGAAGATACCTGATCCTCATATTTTTAGCTAGTTGCAAACCTGCTATCAAGGCTTCATATTCAGCCTCATTATTAGTGGTCTGAAACTCACACGCTATAGATTGGGGTATAATGTCTGGCGATTTTAGTAGTAGGCCTAGTCCAGTTCCCTTGACATTCGAGGCTCCATCTGTGAAGAGTGTCCGGATCCTTGGTCTCCTCAAGTTGTTGCACTTCTAGTTCAGCTTCCCTTTGTAGATCACTACTGAAATCAGCCACAAAGTCATCCAAAGCTTGGGATTTAATAGCAGTTCTGGGCTCATATTTAATGTCATATGCACTAAGTTTAACAGCCCATTTTGCCATTATTCCCGACATCTCTGGTTTCCTGAGAACATTCTTAATAGGAAAGTTAGTTTTAACAACAATAGTATGAGTTTCTAAATAATGTCTTAGTTTAGTAGAAGCCATGATTAGAGCAAGAATTAGTTTCTCTAAATGAGAATACCTGGCCTCAGCATTAAGTAGACTTTTACTTACATAGTATACCGGATGTAGTTGGCCTTCGTGATCCTTAACTAGGACTGCACTTACCGCTTTACCTGAAACGGCTAAGTATAAGGACAAGGGCTCTCCATTTTCTGGTTTCATCAAAGCCGGTGCTGAGGATAGGTAATTCTTAAGGGCTTGTAGAGCAGCTTCATGCTTGTCAGCCCATTCGAACTTCATATTCTTCCTCTAAACATCATAGAAATCCTTGCATCTTTCTAAGGACTTTGAAATGAATCTATTTAAGGCGGCAATCCTTCCTGTCAATCTTTGCACATCCTTGGCATTGGCAGGAGACTTGATGTTGACTAAAGCCTTGATCTGATCTGGACTTGCTTCAATTCCTCTCTTGGTTACCATCTATCCTAAAAATTTTCAAGCTCCGATACCTATTGTAAATCTCGAATTATCCGGATCTAACAATGATATCAAACACACACCAAGGATAGGCGGAATCCAAACTTGGTGAGATTCAAGAAAACTAAAAAATAAGAAGATCGAGATGAGTAAGAATAACATGCGAATCACTTCAAACTTGCATACGATTCTATTACTAATGAATAGCAAAACCGTCTGATACAAGTTCTTCACCTCTCTCTCTCTAGCTTTCTCTCTCTAACAATGGAGGCTCCTAAGATTTTCTCTAAAGGCTGAACCCTAGAAATGCTATAGCATTAGCTTATATACCTAGGGTTAGCCTACTCCCCACATGGGCTCCCCTTGGGCTTGCCTGGCCCACATGGCCTTAGGCATGTCCCAAGTGACCTATAAAGGTCCAGAACCTAATATAACCAGTTAATCCCAGTTCGCAACCATAATCCATTGCGTATATTTGATGTGTCAGTCTCACACTTGTAGGACCTAACATAATGTAATATATTTATCAAGAATATATATATATATATATACATATATATATATATATATATATATATATATATATATTTGACTTTGTCTAAATATGCATATAAGTATTTATTTGTTAGTTTTACAAAAAAAATGATCGTCTGATGATATTTTACTAGAATTTATATAACAAGTTTAAAAATTATTATAAAACGTAATTTATAAGTTTATTAAAATGGCCTGGTTACAAGTGTAAATAATACAAGTTAATTATATTGATGGCTAAACACTATAATACGTAAGTTGTGACGAAAATATCTATTATAATAGTAAACATTTCTAAAAGATAGATGCGGCTAAATTTTATGCTTGAAAGTATATAATAGTGTTTATACATAATAATAACCAATAGTTAATTAAATTGATGGCTAAACACTATATTACGCGCGCATATAGTTGTTTATGTCTAAGTGAGTTTAATTTTATAATTAGCCAAATAACTTATAGATTAATATTAATTAATTAAGTCTATGATTAGAGATATTGTGTCTAAATCATCTAAAATCTAAAGACCATAATATAGATTAATAATACACAAGTTTTAGTATTATATATATTTTGCATAAAATATACATATAGTATAGTAGAGTCTACAATTAACTTAGTAAAATTATATTTTGTAATTCTCAACATAATTTGAAAATTAACAATAATATTACTAACATAAAATGATTATTATGGATTCTATAGCATAAATATAATAACATGTAATATTATAATTATAATGAATAAAATTCTAGGGTATTTATAAATAAGTAACAATATAACTAGTGTGACTGCATCAAATATCAAGTCTAAGATTAGGTTAATTTGTAAAAATATAAAAATCCTCAAATGACTAAGAACCCTAGAATTCTGGATTTCTAATCGTACTACAATCACTTTCTATCAACAGAAATTGATAAAAGACTTTTATAGAAGACGAAAATGAAGCAAGTTAGTCTCAAGAATTACCTCAATCAGGTTAATTTGTAAAATATAAAAATCCCTAAATGACTAAGAACCCTAGAATTATATATTTCTAATCGAACTACGATCACTTTCTATCCACATAAATTGATAGAAGACTTCTATAAAAGACAAAAAATGAAGCAAATCAGGCTCAAGAATTACCTCAATCAGAAAAAAATGAGTTCGAATCAGAGATTTGAAGTTATGAGCCATAGAATCTTGATCTTCAAAATTGAAAGAGAATTTGGATGTTTGGAGGAGGGTTTCGACCAGAGAACTTAGAAATCATAACATGAGAGTGTTTTAGGTTTCAATTTTTAATAAAATGTAAGACCCTTGCTTTATTAATTGGGGTTCTATAAAAATTTCGCATTTAAATATATAATTGTAAATATACGTGTGTACAAATTCGAGTCTGTCAAAAACTTCATGACATTAGAATGTTATATATGCTATCATTGTTTAGTTTCGTAAACGACTAAACATAATGCGGAAGCTTGAACTTTGATCGTGTTTGGTTCTTCGTTGAGCTTGATCGTCATTCGGAGCTTCAAACCATTACCTATATTTAATAAATCATGAAATACATTAGTATTCATGTTTTATAACATGTCTAAGTATACCCGAAAACCAAAAACAACAAAACAACATTTTGTGAGAAGACCCGCCGAAGGTTACGACATGTGTGGCGTAACTTACGGCATGTTGTTTCTGTTCGAACCAGATATCCCCAGCCATTTACGGCTAGGAGTCGTAGCTTACGACGCAGCCCTACTGCATCAAGTTTGTCGTTTTTGTTACGAAAACTTCCGTAACTTGTTCAATTCTCATCTGTTTCACTTGAAACTTGTTTCTAATTATCCGTAAAATGTTTCCCTACATTATTAACTCAAAATACCCAGATTCATGATTTCTATATATTACGTGACCGTTATGCATATTTTCATTTTGACATGTTATGGGTTTAAGCACTTAATGCTTAATTTATCCACATCCCTTCATGTTTCTTAATCCCACTTTATAATCTTTACTCATCCATCATCACAACTTCAACTGTGATACCTGTTTTAATACCTTGCAATATTAATTTCTAATTAAAAGCAATACAAGTCATACTCTATTTTCCCTGTGAGCACAAAACTCGACAAGCGACCATTAGTCATTATTTTCAAATGGTGATAACATCACCATTTGATCTGTCTGGCCTAAATGATCATTTTATCATTGTGAGATGGTATTTGTTTGCCATCTCATCCATGTAACCCATTTCGGTTTACACCATATGGTCATATTACTCAAAAATCATTTCTTAATTCGTTTGACCCATCATGGCTTACGCCATAAGGTGTCTTTGTCAAAAACTATTATTTATCCGTCAACTCTCGTGATCAAATTAGTATTTTATCCCTTTTTACCCATTATAGTTTTCACCATGGGGTATCTTCTCAAAACTCTTTGTTTATTCGTCATCACATGACCGAATTACTGTTTGACCCCTTTTTACCAACAAATATGGTTTCCCACCTTTTTCACTTGTTCTGACCCGTATCATTACGCGTCGGAACGTCATATTTCCAACACTAAATTACCTCATTCTTAACCAATACAAAAAGTCGATGTTCTACCTTAAAAGATGTAAGCTTTACTTACCTTGCATCCAATTATGCTTTTCTGCATATTTGATCCGTTTGATCCGCTTCTTCCCAAGCTTCCACCAAGCTTGCCAAGCGTCAAACTATTATTTATCATTCGCAAGATGGTTAGTTTAGTCATCACGACTATCTCACCTTACATATTTTACATCAAAATTACCATTTGATCTTACTATAGGTTAGTTTGACTTTTAAAAGTCAACTGCCTATTAATCTATGTAATTGCGCAAATAACTTCAACAACTCATTTAGGCTACGTCAAATACCCGATAGGCGTTATTTTTAAGCTACCATTTTAACTAGATTCCCCACCAAATTCATATTATTTCTTTCACTTTGACAAGTTCGAGCAATCATTAACATCAAGTTAACTTAGATCCCAATTATCAATGCTAATTTATCCATTCATTGTGCTAGAACTATGGGTTTTCATCTTCATGTAAAAACCCATTTTATCATATTACTAGACATTCATCCGAATACCTAATATAATCAAGTTCTACATACAACTAGTAGATAACATGATTTCAAGCACCTATTAATATTGACATAAAATCAATTTCATCATATCATACAAAACCCGTTTTTAGTCATGTATGATCACTTACTCGAATCTCTAATTTGTTCAAGTATCTTACACATACATACAAGCTTGATGATTATAAACACTCATATATCATCAATTTCATCATATAATCAAAAACCCACTTCATAATCTACTTGTTATTCGCTTGCAAGTAATCTTACATCAAATATTTCATAATTTCATTATTGTCTCACGAAATTAAGCATACATATACACTCAATTTCATATTTGGATCATACCCCAACAATCAAATTGCAAGTATTCTATTTGTCTGAATTTATGACTTTCACCAATCTAGGTTTTTAGACATACCTTATGATCCCTAAGGTTAGATGATCACTATTTCATCATCATGCAAGCATTTTTTTAAGGAATTAGCCTTCAATTTGATGGAATTAGATCAAGAAGGGTTTGGCCCTTGCTTGTTCTCCTAATGATCGACCTACACACACACTATGTGTGTGTGTTGTGTTTTAATTTTTGTTTATAAAACATAAGTTTCCTTTTTTGACAACTTTGGTCCCTCAAGTTCAATTTTGATTAGATAAGGCTACAACTCATTGTTTTATTACCTATTTACATGTTACTAACTAGGTTAATTAGTCCCTAGTTATTTTGTTTACAAACGTAATGGTGACGGAAGTTGGTGCCCATAAATATCTTAGTTGACGATGCATCGTTTATTACTTAATTAAAACATTGTTTAAAAGTAACATAAACCACAACCATAAAGTAGTTAAATTGTCTCGATCCTTATGGATCTTAATACGGTCGGTCCAAAATAAGTTTTAAAAGTTGTCCAAAGTTTATTATTAAACAAAACATGCATTAGGACCACAAGACATGCCAAAGATTCCCCCGAAGCCGAACTCATGTACCTAAAGAACACATTAAAATCAAGTGTCAACACAAAGGAGGGTGAGTTCACGTATTCAAATTCAAAACAATTTGATCCAAGGAAAACTTTCAATTTATGTGTTTAATTTTTAAAACATCCATACAATATTACGAATGTAACACCCCTGCCCCTCGTTATCACCAATATTGTCCGCTTTTGCCCTTGATGGGTGGCCCATCCAGGAACTCACGGCTTTGTTTTTCGTTGCCCTGGTGGAGCTTCCCAGGAGGTCACCCATCCTAGTACTACTCCCACTTGAGCACGCTTAACTGTGGAGTTCTCCTCTCATCCACTAGTATTAATCCCAAAACGCGTTGTTGATTTTAGAGGTAGGGCATTACTTATGAACCAGGAATCTCTCCTGTCCACGGACGATGTTGAGTGGTATGCCATTAGGTGTTATAGTCACACCCCCCCCCCCCGAAGGGACTCATCGTCCTCGATGAGGTTTTGCCCCAACATGTAGGAGGTTGCCATTATCCTCGATGAGGTTTTTTGCCCCACATTTGGGAGGTTGCCATTAGGTGTTACAATCACCCCCCTAAGGGACTCATCGTCCTCGATGAGGTTTTGCCCCAACATCCCGAACGGCACAGGAGTGGCTCTGATACCACTCTGTAACACCCCTGCCCCTCGTTATCACCAATATTGTCCGCTTTTGCCCTTGATGGGTGGCCTATCCAGGAACTCACGGCTTTGTTTTTTGTTGCCTGGTGGAGACTTCCCAGGAGGTCACCCATCCTGGTACTACTCCCACTTGAGCACGCTTAACTGTGGAGTTCTCCTCTCATCCACTAGCATTAAGCCCGAAACGCGCTGGTGATTTTAGAGGTAGGGCATTACTTATATCCTCTAACGTCTCAATTGTCACACCCCGACCCGCAGCGGAATAAGAGTCGGGGCATAATTGGGTTATCACCAAAGCTCATTATGTTTACTAATATGTTTCATATTTATTAAATTCAAATTATATCTCAAATGTTCAAGTCAAATTCATACAATACAAGGAAAGGAGAAATTAAATAAAACAATCCAAAGTCTAAACTGGTTTATTCTTCTAGGCCGTCCTATATGGTTTTTGCTTCAACTTGATCACCTGTATCATGTGTAAAAATGGGGGATTTTGGGTCAACAAAAGTTGGCGAGTGAACCTTGTTAGAAAACATTTATTTCTGGTTATATTTAATATGGAAAAATTGTGCATTAATCATATGTGAGCAAACGTAAATAAACATACCATAACAAACAACAATAACAATAACAATAACAATAACGATAACAATAACAATCCACCTTGCATGAGAATATAACATGAATGATAATGTATATGTTGGCAACGTCACGTTCACGCTCATAGGTAATGGGGAACGGACGGCCTATGATGATGTATGTGCGATCAAGGCTCAATCAAACGGAGCCGATCGTATGTTGGCAACGCATCGTTCACGCTCATAGGTAATGGGGAACGGCTCACGCTCATAGGTAATGGGGAGCGGCGGCCTATAATGATGTATGTACTGAAAATGATAAATTTAATCTAAACATTAACCACACAAACAGTTGATACATATTGAATACACATTTGATCATGGATATGATGGATGCACAAGGGTTTAAATGAGATAAATAAATAGCGACACATGATACACCCAAAATGTGATTAAAACGGGGAATTGGTAGAGATTCACTCACATTGGGTGCGTTCGTTTGATGATGTTGAACGCGCACGAGTTTAGAGAGTTGATCGACGAGGAATAACTAACCTAGATAATAACGAAAAGGTACGGTAAATAAGTGGATTTTATTAACAATTTTAATAGGGTTTTTAGATTTATTTTTGTGAGTTTAAGGTTATTTTCTAACTTTAAAAACATTATTTTTAAGTATTTTTATTTGATTTTTAAATTAAATAAATAAATAAAAATATAAAAAAATGTTGACTTTTTGGGTTGACCGTTAACCATTGACTTTGACTGTTGACTGTTGACCGGTTCGTACGTGTGTATGTATGCGCTAGGTGAGGCTCGAACCCGAGACCTCCCGTACGCGTGCACGCAGCTCTACCAACTGAGCTACGTGTCTAACCCGAAATATTTCTGTTTTTAATTATATTTATACACTATTTAATTTAATCAGAAATCATTTATTTTTAAAAAGGATTTAATTATATCGGACCGGTGCACACAACAGGTCTTGAACCCGGGACCCGTGGTTTAGTGTTGCACACAGTCCACCGCTGGACTGTGTGTCTAACCTGGTTAATATATTGATTTTTATTAAACTTAACATCTTACAGCGAGTTGATCCGGTTCGGTTTAAAAAGAACATTTTTATTTCAGAGAGTGAGGTTGTGTCAAGGATCGAACTCGAGACGTGTGTTAATCGTTTGCACACAGTCCACCGCTAGACTGTGTGTCTAACCCGGTTTAATATCTTGTTTTAATTATACTTATACATAAGTTCGACTTCATCTTCTCCGTTCAAAGACACAGACAACGATTATTCAACTGTCTTGTTTGATTCGATTTACGAAATTTATCAGTGATTGAAATGTGATGGATAGAGAGGGTTTTGGAAATGAATGTACCGAAACAGATGTCTTTCTCAGAACTCCGGCAAGGATCGTCGGCTCTGTTTTGTGAACTCCGTCTGTTCGGATCAATTAACAGTTTTGATCGATTAGTTGTGAAATTGAGTTACTAAACAATGATTATCAGAAGGTTTAGATGATTATACCGATTCACAGCGTGAGTTTGGAAATTCCAGAGATTTTCCGGCGATTGCAGAATATCCGGCAACGTCGTCTGGGGTTGATTCTGGTTGATGAATTGAAGTTAGTAATAGTCTAACAATGGATTGAAACCGAAAGAGTCGAGGTATTTACCGTTTTGATGAAAGTCTCGGTTTTCCAGCGAAAGTCCGACGATTGCAGAAAATCTCCGGCGAGTGAAATTGATTCGAGAAATGGTGCGATTTTGAGCGAAAAGATTTCCAGAGACTTGGGTGTGTATTTATAGGGAAGAATCACGATGAATTGGGTCGGATTTCAATCTTGATTCGTTGGTCAGCCTTTCTCCGGCGGTTATGACTGATGTCGCGGGTTTAGACATCGGTTATAACCGATGTTGAGGTTAATACATACGTTAAGTCAAAAGAAACCGTCGATAATTGGCGAAATCGTCGGAATTTCCGGCGAGAGTGATTTGGGCGCGCTGATGACCAATTTGATTTCGAGTTTCATTATATGTATTAATTGTTTCAATATATAAACAAATAACACAAGTGGCGGAGTGGTGAGATGTGTGTTAGTTAAGACTTCCGGCTGACCCGGGTTCGAAACCCGGCAGCCGGTTTTCTTTTTTTTTATTTATTTTTTTTCACTTTTTAATAATTATAGTTTTTAAATTCTAAATTGTTTATTAATTATGTATTGTTTAAAATTAAAATAAATCATAAATACGCAACGAAATTTTATAACTTGATATTTGATTTATAAACGAAGCGGGTTTGAAAACCCGTTTTTCGACGGATGTTACAACGAAAGCCACTTTCATTTCCTTATAAAAATTCAAGGGTCAGTCATCGTAAGCGTTTTCTGAAAACCTTCGATACACAACATATTCCCAAGTTTTCCATATTAAATTGTTAGCATCAAGTGTTCAGACTCGTATGTTTGCAAGACAATACGAACTATATATTAACAATAAGGATATAATCAACGCTAGACAATAAGATAATTTAAAATTCGTCGCTTGACTTGACGCGGAGCTACCGGTCACGACGGGGTGGTCAACCCGATAGATCTATCAACAATTCCACGCATACCCATATTAATGATTAAATGGCTAAGTTCGCGCTAAGTGCCCGCAATGGGTCACACAAGGTGCCAACCTTATAAACAATATATATATCTTACTAAAATGAAAAATTTAATATAACATGTTGTATGAATCCCCGATATCCCCACCGAAACGTAAGCCTAAACGATACTTACTCCCTTAAGACCGAGCCAATTCGTTACAACTTTAGATTTAAAACATTTTAAATCTACACGGTCGTTATCTCTTAAACACTGTAATAACACCCGTTTCTCCCCGAAACACATATTCACATTTATCCAAAATTCGTTTCTCCCTGAAACATATATTTACATTTATCCAAAATCCGTTTCTCCTCGAAACATATTTATATCAAAACCATAACTTTTCCATGAAAATATATTCATAGTTTAATCAAAGGTATATTTTATACAAAAGTGTATACTTATCCTTTTAAGGTGTGTTCTTCCCCCAAAACAGTTATGAAAATAGTAAAAAGAGGGGTAACACTCACCTTTGGGTGCGTAATTAAATTAGCGCGATCCCAAAATTTGATTCTACACGTCCTAATATACGTAGGAACGATTTATCAAACAATATATCACAATATTCCTAAGTTTCTCCAAATCTTGGAATTTTCGCATAACTTTGAGGTTTTCTCAAAAAGTCATTATTTTTTATTATGTTCGCATATATATATATATATATATATAATACGATATATATATAACATTTTAAGATTTTGCGACTTGAACGATTTCAATGGTGACCCTTAATATGTTATATCCGTTAACACTCCCGTTTATAGGTACTATATATCTACGATTTGCGCATCGTAATATATATACTTAAACGTGCACATATACACAATATCCTAACACGCGAAAACTCATTAACTTATACATTTTATCATTTTTAAAGCATGCATGCATGAAATAACTTATTAAGTTAACCTATGTATAAATTTTCATGCTCGACAAATAAGTTACACTTTTAACGCGATTTTCACCGATTTTACCGCTTTAAACACACAAGTGTACATGCATAGTCTAAACTCCCGCTATCATGTCAACACTTAGCATATTATCATATACACATATTTAAATCATATAACTCATTTTAACGCATAAGGTTCACCCATCAACAACCCATTCTAGTGTATGTTGAAAAATGCGTATTTTAGTGATACGGTAACGTTTTCGGGCGTCGAAAGTCACGTATGACTTACCAAACACCAAGTAAACTTAATATAAGTTAAAATACTTATATTTATATCAAAAATATCAGTTTACTTACTGATCTAAATCAGTTTCATAAAAATCTCTTAAAAAGGCGATTTTTACCGTTTTTATCGCATAGTTTTGCATCAAACATTACCATAACCATCCCAAATCGAAACGACTTGATATTTTAACATAACACCTGTTATTTACTGATTAAATGATGGTTAAATTCAGATTAGTTCAGTTTTTTGTGTAAGCCATATAAATCATGTGGTTTCACGTATTTTACAACTCTTAAAGCACAATGTACTACATGCAAAGCTAGTAAAGTTTATGACAAGTTTCATACCACTTTGTTACATCAAATAACCTTATTTAAGGTTTATAATCTGATCTAAAACCATTTTTATTATAACATAATTTAATCATCATTTCATGAGCATACATCCACATGCATGCCTAAGTACAAGCATCTAATGCATGTCATCATATTATCATCAACATGCATGAACTCATATGCATGAAACATTCATTTAATTCATGTTCAACCATTCAAGAACATCATAATCTTCATATTATCATCTTCCAATCATTCATCATAAATGCAAGACATATACATTCTCACACTTTAAAGATTTAACAACAAAATTCACATGCAATGCATATATACATATATATACATGGCTCATATATACACACATGTATATTTCCAAATTTTCACTTTTCATATTCATCTTTTCAATCACATAACTTTCATATGGCAACCTTTGAACATGCATGCATCAAATGCTCATGAACATTATCAATCAAAAACATTCAAAATTAAAACTCAATCTTATATGTATATACATACATACCTACGGCCACCCACATCTATATATACACGTCCATTTTTTCTTTGAAAACACATTTGTTATTTGTTTCAAGTTAGTGTTTAAATCCAAGAACAAGAGAAACTTTCACTTTCATCTTCATCACCATGAATCATGAACTTGTTTGAAAAAATAAAATGTTATACCTTCAAGATTCAAGTGAGTTTTTGAATAAAAAGATGAGGTGAAGCTTGGTTCTTGCTTAAAACTCCATGGAATCACCTTGAAACCTTTAAATGGACTTGAAATCACCTTGAATGAGCTTGAATCTCCAAGAACAAGGTTGAAAATTTTAAAATGGATGTTACTAGGGGGTGTTCGGCCGAGATCTGTAGAGGGAGAGTGAGGAGTGATTTGTTTTGTTTGTGTCTTGGACTTTGAAAGATATTGGAAGATATGCAAAAAGGGTTAATCATCACTTGCATCTTCCAATGCCCATAAGTGTCAAGAGAGAGGAGAGAGAGTGTAATATATGGCTGCCATATACCCCCTACACACACATAGATACACGCATACATGCATATATATAACCTATATTGGGCAAAAACTGGTATTGAACTAGGTATCGGGTGTTTTATCTAGCATTTTAATCACGTTTTAACGCGTTTTAAATTATTTTTAACGCTCTATCAAAATAAACTCATTAAAATATTATTGATCATATTTTATTTGTCTGGACCGGCTACGTTGTCGGTATTTGGCAGTATGTGCTGTGTTGCCCAGTACGCGCTTAAATTCGTAAAATAGGAATTTTAAGAGTTTTAGTTTATTTTTATCATTCTATAGAAATAAACTCACCAAATTATTACTGAAATAATTATCAGTTCCCGTGACTGGCTGTGTTGACAGTATTTTGTCGGATACGCGCAGTATCGGGCAGTACGCACTTAAACTCAAAAATAGAATTTCTTAGCGCTTTAAATTATTTTTCCTACCGTCGTTCGTTTCGCATTTTAACCGTTTCACGATAAGCATTTATCTTAAAATTTCCAACATAATTTCCAATAAATTTTAAATTTATTAACACATCAAATAACATTAAACAAAATCAAATTCAATAAATTTTTTTCCTTTAATTTATTCATAACACGTATCACGTTAGTAAAGGCTTAAAATAACCTGGTGTCACAATCTCCCCCTGTTTAAGGAATTTCGTCCCAGAAATTCTTACACTACAGGTTTCGTTTCGCACTATATTTAAAGAGATGCGGATATTTCTATTGCATCTAATTCTGTTATTCCCATGTGAACTCGGGTCCACATTTGAAATTCCAGTGAACTTTAACCAACTTAATCCGACTCCTCCTAAGTTTCTGAATTTTCTCATCCAGAACTTCTACCGGTTCTTTGATAAATCTCAGTTTATCATCTACTTGAACCTCGTCAGGTGGTATGATTAGTGTCTCATCTGATAGACACTTTCTCAGGTTGGAAACATGAAACACATCATGAACACCACCCAATTCCTGTGGCAGCTTAAGCTTATTCGCGACTGATCCAACTCGAGGGAGGACTTCGAAAGGACCTATATAACACGGGCTAAGCCTCCCCCTTTCCCAAACCTAACAACACCTTTCCAAGGTGACACCTTCAGCAGATGCCGATCTCCGACTTGAAACTGCAACGGTATCCTTCGGTTGTCTGCATAACTCTTCTGTCGATCGGCGGAAGCTTTCAACCTTTCCTTGATCTGGACAACCTTGTCGGTGGTTTCCTGGATAAGCTCGGGTCCGGTTAGTTGCCTTTCGCCAACTTTAGCCAAACACAAGGGTGATCGACACTTCCTTCCATACAAAGCTTCAAACGGAACGGCTTTGATACTAGCGTGGTAACTATTGTTGTAAGAAAACTCAGCTAATGGTAGATGAGTATCCCAACTTCCACCGAAATCAATCACACACGCTCTCAACATATCCTCTAACGTCTGAATGATTCTCTCACTCTGACCATCCGTTTGAGGATGATATGCAGTACTCATGTCCAAACGAGAACCCAGCGACTCTTGAAGAGATCACCAAAATTTGGAGTCAAATCGTCCATCTCTATTAGAGATAATTGACACAGGCACTCCATGTCGGGCTACAATCTCATTGAGGTACAGCTGCGATATCTTCTCCGTCTTGTATGTTTCCTTAATGGGCAAGAAATGAGCAAACTTCGTCAATCGATCCACAATTACCCATATGGTGTCATATCCACGTGACGTACGGGGTAACTTGGTGATAAATTCCATAGCAAGATGCTCCCACTTCCATTTAGGAATCTCTGGCTGCTGCAAAAGCCCAGACGGCTTCTGATGCTCAGCCTTAACCTTCGAGCTTGTCAGACATTTACTCACATACACCGCAATATCTTTCTCCATATTCGGAAACCAATACAATTCCTTAATATCCTGATACATCTTGGTAGAACCTGGGTGAATAGAATATCTAGACTTATGAGCCTCGTTCATAACCAGTTCACGTAGGTTACCCCTGAGCGGAACCCAAATCCGGTTCATGAAGTACATCACTTCATCCGCTCTTGATATCAGTTCATATTCCAAACCTCTCAAACCTTCTCTAATCAGATTCTCATCTCTTAAAGCTTCTCACTGTGCATTGCGAATTTGATCAGTCAAACTCGTCTGTATGGTTAAACCCAAAGCACGAATACGCAAAGGCTTTTCTCGCTCTTTCCTACTGAGCGCATCAGCAACAACATTGGCCTTCCCTGGGTGATAGCGAATATCACACTCATAATCATTGAGTAATTCCACCCATCGTCGTTGCCTCATGTTGAGTTCCTTCTGATCAAAGATATGCTGGAGACTCTTAGGTCTGTGTAAATCGTACACTTCGTGCCATACAGATAATGTCTCTAAATCTTCAAGGCAAACACAACAGCTCCTAACTCCAAATCATGAGTTGTGTAGTTCTTCTCATGCACTTTCAGTTGTCTGGATGCATAGGCTATCACTTTGTCCTTCTGCATAAGCAAGCAACCAAGGCCAAACGTGACGCATCGCAGTATACAACAAAACTGTCATTTCCCTCAGGCAGGGAAAGAATAGGTGCACTACACAGCTTCTCCTTTAACATCCGAAAAGCTATCTCCTTCTTCCTGTCCAATCAAACTTCGTGTCCTTCTGGGTCAATAGCGTCAATGGCTGTGCTATTCTGGAAAAATTCTCAATGAATCTTCTGTAATACCCAGCAAGTCCTAAGAATTGTCGCACCTCTGGCGGAGTCCTTGGCGCTTCCCAATTCTTAATCGCCTCTATCTTCGACGGATCCACATGTATACCTTTCTCATTTATGACGTGACCGAGGAAATTAACCTCTTGAATCCAAAACTCACATTTAGAGAACTTGGCATACAGCTTCTCATTCTTCAACAAATCCAAAACAATCTTCAGATGTTGCTCATGATCTTCTTTGGTTCGTGAATAGATAAGTATATCGTTAATGAATACTATCACGAATTTATCCAAATAGGGTTCGCATACCCTGTTCAAGAGATCCATGAACACTGCAGGTGCATTAGTTAAGACAAATGGCGTGACTAAGAATTCATAATGGCCATAACGTGTTCTAAATTCATAGTGGTCACCGACGTTTGTTTCGCATTTTAACCGTTACGCAATAAGCGTTTATCTTAAAATTGCCAACATAATTTCCAATAAATTTTAAATTTATTAACACATTAGATAACATCAAATTCAACAAATTTTTTCCTTTTATTTACTCATAACACGTGTCATGTTAGTACAGGCTCAAAATAACCGGGTGTCACACATCCTCGGTTAAATTTGGTTTAATTACTAGACCCGTTTTTGGGTGTTAAATAAAAACTCACGATTCGATTATGTGTTTGAATGTGAATAATGGATCTTAATGAAGGTCATAAAGATGGTGATTATGGTCCAATTGATGCATGGAATAGACTTGGAATCAAGACCACATACATAGGAAACGTTTAACCGAAAACAAGTTTTGAATGCATTTAATGGCTGCTGAAACGTGCAGATTGCGAAAACTGACTGGTTGATAAATGGTTCCCCCGCGAGTCGAGTGGGAACTAACTAGTTCCACCGCGACGTGCGAGCGAACCAGTTTCCAAACATTTGTTTTTTTAACACTTTTAACCGCTTAAGTTTATTTTACCCCATAAATGCCCCGTTTAGTCAACTTTAGCAAAAGTATTAGGTATAAAAATGTGTATAAAACATGTATAAACTAAGAACTAATATTTGAAATAATACAAGTCTCGAAACAATTAAGATAATATAGAAATTTCTGAAATTTATTTAATAGACAACACATCGGATTATAACTAAGACGAAAACGGATCAGGTTACAGAAAATGGATAATCCACGAGTGTCACAGACATGATCAAAGTCCCCCGCAACCTGGCATAGCATAGGTTAAGCACCTTAAAATCCGTAGACCCACTCATTTAGAGAAGACGGAGTATGGGTGCAGAAAAGACAAAGGCCATGAACACCATGTCACTAACCTCCTCAACTCGGACCCTCATCCATGATAACCTACAAAAAGGGTACACAACGCACGTGCAAACATACAAAACATAACAGTTTATATACGACGCGTGATTGAAGGTCCGGTTTTTTCGCATTTAAATTTGTGTTTTTTATGCAAATGTGAGCCTCGAATAATCTACTTTGATATAGTTTACGTTTTGCATGTCTAGATGAGTTTAAGGAGTATTTCGAGAGCTTAACAAAGCTTTGGGTTGAATCTAGGAGGAGCCTGGTGAAATAAACGAAGAAAAATTCAAAAAAATGGGAAAGGGGGCGTCAACGATGCCATACTTCGGCGTCATCGATGTCGGGCTACGTCATCCGAGTATGTAAACAGCAAGGATGGGAGTCGGAGGTGGTAATCGCGTCGAAGACACTGATATGCGGTGTCGCCTACGCCACAGCGCTGGTCAATGACGCAGTTGGGTCAAACGACGCGGATTCTAGGATTTTTCATTATTGTTTAAAATTCGAATTGTGGGAGTTACTTGAACATCCTCTTTCTCTCCTACATCATTATTATCTCTAAGAACAATCTCCAATCATCATCTATCATCACAAGAAACTGAAAATCAACCTCTTTATGGCGTTTCGATCAAAATTAACATCCGAGTTCCAAGTTTCCAATATCATGAGAGGCTAATCACTTAGGTTTCATCCCGATGTAGATTCTGTAAAATTTTTAGGGTCTTAAACGTTGTGTTTGATTGTTAATATTTGTTGATCATATTTGAACGTTTGAATATTAATATTAATAAAGTTGATCTTGTTTTAGATTCACGGATTGTCGCAATACACTTGCACCTTTGACTTCGTGAAATGAATTCATTAAATTATATTTTGATATAAATTTGGGTTTACATGTTCTTGAGTAACGAAGTGCATCTTTGTTCGTCTTGTGATGTTGATAACTATCGGCACCTAAGCCTTTAAACACTAAACCCGTTAGCACCAAGTCGTGGTTTTTTATTACAACTAAAATGTGTAGGAACCCTAGGTCTTACGATATCGAACCAGGCGTGAACCTTGTTTCAAATCATTGTTTAAAACTAGAACTTGTCATAATTCTAGTTAATTTTTATCTAGGATGCAGATAGAGGTGGGGCCTTCTTCCCTCTTTTTCTTCCTAGCTTCTTCAATATGTGACAATGCAGACATGTCTGCGGAAGGATTTATGGTATTTTCTGAGAACTTTGAAGAAAAATCTGGAAAGGATGAAGAATAATTTGAAGATCTTCAACAAGTTTAAGAGAAAAATAAGGAAGAAAGAGAAACCATTGATCGAAATGAAGGGTCTCCTCCACTATTTATACCCGTCGCGTTTAATGCGATGGGTAACCGTGCAGTCCCACTTGCCCCAGTGGCCCAAAGGAAAGTCGCTACGTCACGAGGGAAAACGGAATGACGACTCAAGTAGGCTCGTAGTCGCCACGCGCCTGCAAAAAGCAAAAAGGATATCTACCCTGACACACGCCGCAATAGTGTTATCCTTTTTTTTATCTAAGAAGCATATTTTTCATAATTCAAATGCCTGACATCTGCAAACAAAGATGGAAAGTACACATGCGTCCTTTGTGGCGGATTCCCATCCGCTCAAAAGGTTCACAATCAAAAATTCAACAAGTATATACTGCAAGCGGGTCTCTACCCACGAAGCACCATCCTTGAAAAACCAAAAAACACTCAGTTAGTCCAGAATTCCACCTACTTACTCGCATGCACGAGAGCAACACTGGACTGGGGAGACTTGAAGGGGTATGGTCCTAAACCCCGAGGGCTGCGACTAAGCCCCTACGGGCCCTAGACCATACTCACACTTAACCGAAGAAACATCCAACTGTCATAACAAAACCTCCTCAAGCCACTCTTGCGGACGCGACACTGTTTCAGCACGGAGGTGACAAATAGTACAAGGTGAAAGAGACCTCCACCCAAACAGCACCAGCCAGGCACTGTACCAGAAATCCCAATGATGTGACATCGTGCAGGGGACAAAAGGTATAGTTGACAGCGACGTGTGGCCAATCAAGACACGCCATTACACCTCTCCTCAACCTCCGCAAACGGTTGATGGCATACGAGACAAGAAGTACATCCAGAAAGTGGCGTGTAGCTAATTACAGCTCGCAGACGTACTCCCACCTCTGTGGGCACTAATTGTCACCATGGAGGGGAGCAAATGGATATACCTTGACAATGACACCTCGACCAATCGGCCTCCTTTCTTCTCCAACTTGCCGGCTATAATTGCCACACTTCTCCAAATGTTTAAGGGAGTCATCTTCACCTTACTCTCTACACTCTCACTCTACACTTTGCTTTCTCTTTAGAAATAACAATCCTTATTCTCACACGGAGGGTGGTTACGAGAAGAACCCCCCCCCCACATCTCCTTCTCGTAACGAGTCGCATGATGTTTGCTAGTTTTGCAAATCATCATACTTGGATTTGAGTTCACCGCGATCAAGAGATAACTCCCTCGGTTGAAACATCTGGTCTATTCTCCTGCGGATTAGACTCGTATTTCTTCGCTAGATATCTTAGAGTAACATTCGACCCATGCTTCTAGTAACATTAAAATAGGTAATGTACGATTTAGCATGCATGCACCAACAAAATATTATCCAGTTATATGAATGGATGTCTAAAATATTAATCGATAAGAGAATTCAATCAAGAAAAATTAGGATATAAGCATCATGGTCAAACTGTGCATTAGAGTATTCAATCAAGAAAAATCAGGATATAAACATAGAGTATTCAATCAAGAAAAATCAGGATATAAACATCATGGTCAAACTGTGCATAGACAATGTGAAAGTAGGTGTGGGTCAAACTGTGCTACAGAAGACCCACGGTCGATTCTATGGTTCGACCGTGAGTCGACCATAGTGCAACTTGCATAATTAATCAAGTCAAAATCTTATTCATTAATTCTTCAATACACAAGACATGAACACATGTTAATATTAAGTTTTTAAGATCACCAAGAGATAACCACCCTTCTATAAGCTCATAAAATATCTCCTTTATAAGCTAAACTAATTATTATAATACAACTCAAAGTTTAGAAAAGTATTAGAATAATTAGAACTGCTTTAATAAATGCAAAACAAAAACAAATAAAGACTACTGAACAAATTTTATAAATTCAAAAGAGTTTTACAATGAAAACAAAACAAATATGTAAAAGTTGTTAATCTTTATAAAACATGAGAAATTCATGCAAAATAAAACAAATATGTAAAAGTTGTTCAAAATTTGGTTAGCACATTCTTCTATAAAGAGATACTTTCTAGTTTCTACACTCTCATAGTCTCATGTCTAGAAAGAAGAATAAGCCATTTTGTATAAAGTTTAAATAGGTGCACGACAAGATTGTCTCATTTAAAGTCATACCCAAAATGTTTGAGAATTTTCCTAAAACGTTAGTCAACTTTGGTAGTTTCTAGGATATGATGTCGATCCTTTGTCCATTATCTGTAACGAAATACTTGAAAGATTACAAATGTAATAGACTAATAATGGAGGGCATCAACGATCGAGTCGTGCATTGATCGCTAATGCCCTAACACTTTTCTTAGATGTTATTTTTTTTCAAAACTTAAAGATCAATCCCATTTTATGGCCACCTTCTTGTACACTAGAACTGGTTTTAATTATTACTCCCTCCGTCCCATTAAAAGTGTCATATTTTGAATTTTCAAAGTCTTTATTTTTAAACTTTGACCTTAATTAATTTTGTTTGCGTTAGATAATACTTGATGAAAGTTATATGATTTGAGTGTGTTTTACAAGTGTTTTTATCGGGTTAATTTTCATCAAGTTTTATATAACACAAAAAATATATAATTAAAGTCAAAGTTTATAAATAAAGACTTTGAAATTTCAAAATATAACACTTTTAATGGGACGGAGAGAGTATTTTTTTTTTCATATTTAAGTGATCTTTAGCCAAAAAGAACTATACCAACAATCTAAAATATAAATAATGGATTTGCACGATAAGAGATGCTTGGTACTTGGATGATGGGACGATTATCGGCAACGCCTCTAAGGTTGCTAAGGCCTTAGACATCATCAACGAGGAGGGGCCATCTCTAGGGCTTTATCTCAACATTAAGAAAACAGAGGTTTTTTGGCCGACATGCGACGGGCGGAGAGTTCAAGATGTGCTTTTCCCGAGAGGGATCGGTAGACCAAAGAAGGGGATTAAGCTCCTTGGTGGAGATGTTAGTCGGGATCCTAGCTTTATTGAGGAGTTGGCAGGGCGGCGAGCCTCGGGGGCTGTTGATCTCATGAAACTCTTACCCTGCCTGAGAGATCCCAATGTGAACTCCTTCTGCTAAGGTCGTGCATGGGGGTCGCTAAGTTACCTTTTGGGTTACGGACTTGTCAACCGTATTTTATGGAGGATGCGGTATCTCGGTTTGATGATGGCCTTAGAGAGGCTATAGAAGACATAGTAGTGGGTGGCGGCCCTTCTTTGGTGACCTCCAGTGGCGTCTGGCATCTTTGCCAATGCGTCTAGGTGGTTTGGGCCTCTTCTCAGCTCGAGATGTTGGGGCTTATGCCTTTGTGGCGTCTAGAGCTCAGTCTTGGGAACTACAGGATCATATCCTTCGAAACTGTGAGGTCGTCGGGCTTGACCCGGACTATCAGCAGGCGCTTGAACGCTTAAATGTCTCTCTCCCAGACTTGGATATTGGCGGTTTTTCTAATAAGGACACCGCCCCCTCGAAGCCACAAAAAACTTTGGCGAATGCTCTGTTTAGCAAAATCGCTCAAGCTGGAGAGCTCAAAGCCTGGGAGAAGCTTTTAATTTGTCATCCCGCCAGAAGGCGGTGTTTGAGTGCCTGAAAGGTCCCCATGCTCAGGAATTTTTAACCGTTACACCAATTGAGGGGTTGGGACAATGTATGTCTGCAGTAGAATATAGAGCCATTCTCAAATACCGGTTGATGATCCCTATGTACCCGGAAGATGAAACTTGCCCGATATGTCGTAAAGCTTGTATGGATAAATACGGGGAGCATGCAGTTCACTGTAAAGAGCTCCTTGGGTTCAAATATCGGCACGAATGGGTGCGTGATGCTTTGTGGGACATCTTAAGAAGAGCTGGGATTTCGGCTAAGAAAGAGGCCCCTGTGAATTTCCTCACGGACCCTATGGAAGGGAGATCTACTCTGCGACCAGCGGAACTGCTCGTCTTTGGCTGGGCTGGGGGGAAACATGCTTGTGTAGACCTCACGGGGGTTTCCCCTTTGGTTGGTTTAAGGGAAAACGGGTTTGTAGCTGGACAAGCGGCAAGAAAGGCAGAATCAAAGAAAGTGGATAAGCACGTTAAAGCTTGCGCAAAGAACCAGCATGTCTTTGTCCCTTTTGCCTTTGATACTTTTGGCTCCCTAGCGCCAGAAGCTATCCACTTCTTGACGAGGGTTCAACGGGTCGTCTACAGCAATTGTTCAACCCCAAGGGGGCAAGGGTTTGTATTTGGAAGGTTAGGGTTTGCAATTCAGAAAGGATTGGCGGCATAGCTTGTTGCCCAGCTACCTTCTGTTTTGATGTAACTTGGCAAGTTTTCTGAATTTAAAATAATATTATTTAAAAAAAAAGAGATTAAGAGGCGTTGAATTTTTCTCATGAAATATTCTTTTCGACACTTACACGGTTATGTGTCATGTGTGACTGCGCGAGTGCTCACCTCAGCCTACAAGTTAGATTGATGATTTTACCATGTAAAAAAGCATTGTAGTTAGGTGTTAGAAAGGTCGTGTTTGCGGGTTGACGAGTCCAACCTGAGTCGAACCCGAAAATTATGTGAGATAATTAACCCAAACACGACATGAGTATTCACGAGTTGACCTGTAAAAGACTCATTTAACCCGAATGCTTTTTTTCACGTTTTGATATTACAAAACTAAAATTTCACAAAAAAAAATACAAAGTTATAAAACAAGCACTTCTTAATTACAAAATCTTAGGTCGATTTTTGTTTTAAGTTATAAACATGGCATAAATTACCCACCTAGTTTAATTTATGAAATAAAACATATTTTGAATAAGATCAAATAAAATATATATGGTTAAACGGGTCAACCCGTCGGGTTGACACAAACCCAGTCCATTTTTACTAAACCTAAATCTTCAAATTTCGTGTTATATCCGTGTCATGTCAGAAATTCACATCCGTTATCATAATGATGATCTCTATCATCGTTATGGTTGCAAAAGTTGCTAAGCGCTCCCTAGTCGGTCGACCGGGGAGTTGAGAGTACTCAGTTTAGGCGGAAAATACTCGGGGAGTACTCGGACATGTAAAATTATTAAGAAATTAATTATTCGGAAATTAAATATATGTTAAATAAAATAAATTTACTAATATTTATAACACAATACGTCAAAATTATATTCATTCTTGAATATGATAGAAATAGAAATTATGTTTTTTTTAAGTCAAACTCGGCCTGAGTTGACTTAATAGATCCGATTCTGGTCGAGGTGTTTGATCGATTCCGAGTAATTAGACAGAGTTGAAGAAAGTCGCTTAACAACCTATCTTGTTGCGACTATTCGAAGAGTACGAAGAGTTTGTTTTATAATCATGATCATTGTTAAAGAAAATCTTGTAAAAGAAATTACTACATTTATTATTAACGAGAATTGAAGTGGATAACCACCTTAATAATGAGAAAAAGTAAAGGTGATTACTACATTTATTACTGAGAAGGTTTTAATAATGCAAATAAATATTGATAGATGACTAGATATTGAGGAATTTTTATGTTATATTATTTTTTTTTAAGTTTAGAATTGAGCATTTTTTATTTTTAATTTGAGTACTATATTAATATATAAAAAATGACAAATAAAAAAAACAAAAGATTGTGTTATATTTCTATGGTGTATAACAATTTTGTGCTAAATATGTTTTACTAGATTTTTGTGCTATATTTTTGTGTTATTTTTTAGATTTTTTTGTATTATATTTATTTTTGTTGTATTTTGAGGGGCTCCTGCTATTCACACACCCCCAACATCTTATGTACATACCATTAAGTCTATACGACTCGTATAAGTTTATACGGATCGTATAGATGAATGATAAACAAACCTAATTGTCAGGCAATGCTTTTTTGTCAACCTATACGGGTATAACATTATACAGGTTGTATAAATGGTTATACAACCAATATAATGTTATATGACCCAAAGTTTTTTGTTGAGTTTTTTTTTTTTTTGGGATTTTGAGGTTTTTGAACCTCTACGGTTGTAACCCTATACGACTTGTATAGATTTAATAATTTTATTTGTAAATTAATTTAGTAAATTTAAAAGGGATATAAGATTTAAATAACCACAACTTTCATCAATTAGCCGATAGCACTCCAACTTTCTATTTGTACCACACCATTCTCAACTTTCAACTTATTGGCCGATAGCACTCCCAAACTAACTGAAACCCTAACCTAGTTAGTTTTTCGCTGATGTGGCAATTGTGTGTTGACGTGGAACTTTTTTGATGATGTAGCAGCTGAGGTGGCTGTTGACGTGGCACCTAACTTGGATTTTTTTGACGTGGCAATTGAGGTAGAAGGTGATGTGGTTTTTTTATGACGTGACAGCTGATGTGGCACAAGTTTAGTGATGTGGTAGTTGATGTCAGCAAACTGGGTTAGTGTTGGGTTAGTTTTTTGGAGTGCCATCGGCCAACATGTTGAAATGTTGGAAGTGGTGTGGTAGAAATTAAAGTTAGGAGTGTTATCGACCAATCGGTGAAAGTTGAGGTTATTTAAATCCAATATCCCAATTTAAAGCTAAAACCTATAGCGGTTTTTGTTAAGATAGGAGTTTATTAATGAAATATGTATACAAGTTTATTAATAAATTTATTAAGATACGAGTTTATTGATGAAAAATGTATTAAGTTTTTATTAAAGTACAAGTTTATTAACGATTATACTTTATGAAAAACGTATCCACAGCCTTTGTCGTGTCAAATTATTCTATACGGGTCGCATAACCTTATACGACCCGTACATAGAGTGTCAAAACAAGGTATTATTTTGTATCTTTATTAACACCCTTTGAAAATACAAAAGGATGAGAGCCTTTGTTTTAGGACTAAAATGTATTTTAATCTTAGTTATAAGAAGTGTCAGATGTCATCTCTACAATCTATCTTATACTACTTAGACAAAACCTAACTTTTAATAGATGTTCCTGTTATTTAGCATTAACTTGGTTAAAGTTCTTTTAACTTATTGAATCATATTTTAATAACGATTTAGTAAATTCTGAAATATCAAAGAAATGAGTGTTTTAGATTGTATCAAGTACATATGTAATCATGTGTTAGCTAGTATAGGGGTACAAATGAGTGTATCTGTCCTAGAGCGATACTAGTTATTAAAAGCTTCAGATTGAGTATCAACAAGCTTGAGCCTTACCTTGAGATTAGATTGGAGCTCAAACGAACATAGTATTTATATAGATATACTAAACTTTATTTCTATCACACTCTAACCGATGACGAAATCAATAGAGCGTGACGAGTAGATTGCTCAAAGACTCATTGTACTAAAGTTGAAATGTATTAATAATCAAATTTAACTTGTCTTACAATACATGGAAAGGAAACACATTGTTCAAATAGGAAAGACAACAACAAAACTTAAATTTAAATTTAGATAGTCTAAGTCCAAAGCCCTATGTGATCTTAATCTTTGCAATATTATCTCAAGCATTTGCTGAAAACATGTTAAAATAAAGGTCAATAAATAAATGTTGGCGAGTATACAAGTTTGATACATATATTATAAATGAAAAAGGCATAATCCACATGCGAAGTAACAATTATGGCAAATATGTAACATGCATTGTACAAAAGACATAATTCAAACCTAATATGTAAGATATTGTGTGCACCCTAGCATCGAAATGCTAGGTCAAGAACTGTAAACTTAACAATGACCATGAATCTCCCTCGAAATGGGTGGATTAGGGGGATCGTCAATCCTATAGCGCTATACAAGTTAAGGGCGGTTTGCAAGGTTATGAATATGCATATGAACAATTTAACAAGTATGCAAATATAACCATAAGTACTATTGAACATGTAAGCGGATATGTATTTGTATAAATGAAGTGCAATTTGTAGTTTATTGTATAAGCACATGTTTTCAATCCCAAATAGTGCATAAAGTAAAAAAAAAAAAAAGATCATGTATACTCATGATTTGGCAAAGGTAAACCGAGAAGTCGAAAAAAACGTAAAAGTGGGATGAAGCAAAAAGCTAGCCTAAAAAAGTATATAAGTACAAGAATGTAGTGTAAAAGAATAAATAAAATGAACAAAGTTTGAGTCTTGAGTTTATCTTGATGTGAAATTAAAGAAATAGTATTAAAAATGAGAAGAAAACAATCATGACATGTTGGGTAATAGCCTCCTAAATATTGACGACTAAGGGGTTTGTTCCCACGTAGTTGATTTATTAAGAAATCAACTATGGTTGTAAGAATAACCAACATTTGGTAATAATCATGAAGGTATTAATACTTAAAGATTATCCTCATGTGTGGTTGGTTTACAAAGAAAACAAATAACAATTACCGTATAAGTATTGAGGACTTAAAGGTGTCTAGGTGTATATGTAAGGTTTTTAGTAGTTAAAACCTAGAGTGTTTATGTTCTAATGACTAAATACGAGATATAAACCTAAAGTAAATATTTATCATTTATTCGGATTTTTATTATTTGTTTAATGGTCCATAAATTTTTATATATTTTTCAAGCATTCTCATGAACCACTAATTATAATTAAATAAGTAACTACTAAATAAATAATTAAATAAAAACATAAATTAGAATACATGGAGGATTACATGTTTTAATCTATATATGTGCTTAAACAAGATTAAATGTGAAGAATATGTAAATAAAACAAGAAACAAAAATATTGTATGGGGTTTAATCCATTACTTTCATACTACCCAACCTAACAGAAGAAGCCAACCATTGGACCAGGTTAGTTCTTTGGTTTGGCAAAGGGTTTTTTTAAATACATGAACACAATCAAGATCCAATCTTCATCTTTGCAAAATAAGGAATGATTCTAGTAAAACCTACTTATGGGTTTTGTTCTCTTGACTAAATTCAACGTTTTGCAAAAAGAATAAGACTCAATGGTGAAGAAATGAAGTGAGGAACTCGAGTCAAACATTCTAATTTTAATTCACAAAATCCGCGAGTTACATAGGATAATCGAGAGCAGTTGTAGAGGGGAAATGTTAGGAAAATGGAAAAGAACAAGAGAACGGCTTCAATTTATAGAGTGGTGAAGTAGGGTGAAAGAAATAGGCAGGTCAATTCGATGGTTTGACCGCCTAAATGTGGTTAAGGGTTGCAATTAATGGGTGGTTGGAGGTTAAAATGGATATATTACTGTTAATTACGGTGGTTGAATGTTGGGTAAATGTTTAGGGTCAAGATAAATGGTTAACATAAAGTAAATAAGTTGTATTTTAAGATTTTTGGTGTAAAAATGGCGAAATTCGACCTGAAATTGTCCAGGTCTGAAATTGGGCTCCCCCGTGCACGCACGGAGGATAAGCCTCTTCTGCTGTTGTCACGACGACCAAAATTAGAAAATTTCTTTTAGACCCTGATGTTTGATATTAGTTTTATTTTATGCTAAAACCTTTTAATTAAGCATGTTATTGGGTAAATACGTATACGTAAACATATAAAATGATTAATACAAAAATATATGAACAATCCAAATGATTTTATTGATTCAAAACATCAATGATTATATGATTTGAAATGAAATAAAAGGTTACAATGAAACGGAAAGTATAGATATTACAATTTCATATTATAACAGATAATAATATCTTATTTATAAATATATTATAAAAATAACGAAATTATAGATACACATATATAATAATTAAATATTTACTAAATAATAAATGATACTAAATAATAAATGAATTCATCTTAAGCTTAATTTTTTTAACCAAACAAAACTCAAGTTCCAACTCTTTAAATTAATGACTTCAAGCTTAGGTGAGCTTATGCTTGGCTCATCTCGTTTGTGCCTGATTAAAAACCGTAATTATATAAAAATAAAGTAAAATGATAATATGTAGCATTGTAGTGTAGTTGCTTTTATCAATTATGATTCTTGAATCCCTTGGAACAACCCATATCACGGTTATTTACCTAGAATTCTAGAAATAGAGTTTTGCTTTTTTTAATCACTCCAATCTAATATTAGAACACGTTTTCGTTTGCATATAACATATTTTGTTATGTGGAAGTGTTATCTTGTAACTATATTCAAGCAAGTACGCTCAAGATAGTTCGGTTGATGGATATCTAATATGCACCTTGATGTTACAAAACATCCTTTAATAGAAATTATGCTCAGAAAGATTAAATACAAGGATGTAAGTGGTTTTATTCGTATGAAGTTAAACCGAAAATTGAATACATATTATATATTTCTATTTCTACATATTAAGTTTCGTCTTGGTATTCATGGTATTCTTTATGTCTCTTAGTTTGTTATTGAAGGCAATAGAGCTACTAATTTGAGCTAGGGATGTTAAGGAACCGCTATGACAAAAATTCTGAATTAAACCTCTAACCATAGTTTTCGATGACAAACCCAACTAACCAACCAGATTTGGTGGCTAGGCCTGACTAGACAGTCTAGCAGTTTGAACTGGTAATTTTATATATTTTTTTCAAAGTAGCTAGTTTGCACTAAACAAAATTAATGCGGTTCATGGTTATATTATATCTATAGGGAAAAGTTCCGTACAAACAATCTTATTACGAAAATTATGACAAAGTAAAAAAAACACGGTAATATTTTTATAATTATTTACTCGTAGAGTAATTATCAAAATTACCCTACAAATGATCTTGTAGGGTAATTTTGTAAAATATGTTTGTAAGGCAATTATCAAATTTTCTCTACAAGTGTATCAAAACCTACAAATCGATGTATGACACTAGTTTTTTTTTTTAACGGAAAATTTCTTTATTCTTTTCGTTTGTGAACTTGAACCTGGGACCTTCTCTTTTAAGGTGTTTAAACGTTTTGTCTTTGCTAATGGACCACCACCACATTGATATGCAACTATGCATGACTCTAGTTGATACAAAGCTTCACCAGGTGATTAGCTTTAATAAAAAAATATCACTAAACAATCTTCCTAAAGTTTTAATGTAATCAATTGTGGATACAAACCCTTGTTATGAATAGAGAAAAGTCATTTTATAAGAATCTCCGTAATGGTCCAATATTTTTAAATATAAAGTGAATATTATTTTAAAGGTTTATGTGATACTTGAGACCAAAGTGAGAGCAAAGTAAAATGTGTAAATATAGATGCATCAACAACTAATTAGGTGTGATAAACCGTAAACGTAATATTTCACAGGAATTATGAAACTGATCGAACGAATAATTCTATTTTATATAGTAATAAAATTATTAATTGATTCTTGTTTAACACAATTACACACGGATATACTATTAAATTTAATTATATATATATATATATATGTACTTTTTGATAACTTTAATATTATATATTTGGTTAGAGTAAATTGTCATTTTCGTCCCCTAAGGTTTGGGCGCATTTGTCATTTTCGTCCAAAATGACACTTTGGTACCATTTTGCCCCTCACGTTTGTAACTTTTTTTCATTTGCATCCAAATGCCTAACCTAGTTACTTTATAACGTTAGATAGGTTATTTTTGAAAGAGTAAATTTCCATTTTCGTCCCTGTGGTTTGGGCACATTTGTCATTTTCATCCAAAATGACACATGTAACTCCGGCACCGTCTCTGGCACAACCTGCAACTCCGTCACCGTCTCCGGCACAACCTGCAACTTCGGCACCCGTCCTTCGGCACAACCTGCTACTCCGGCACACCTACAATCGGCACAACCTGCAACCGCACAAACCTGCAAGTCCGGCACCGTCTCCGGCACAACCTGCAAACTGCCGGAGTTGCAGGTGGCACCGGTGTTGCAGGTTGTGCCGAAGACGGTGCCGGAGTTGCAGGTTGTGCCGGACTTGCAGGTTTGTGCCGGAGTTGCAGTTGTGCCGGAGTTGTAGGTGAAGCCGGAGTTGCAGGTTGTGCCGGAGACGGTGCCGGAGTTATAAGTGTCATTTTGGATGAAAATGACAAATGTGCCCAAACCTCAGGGACGGAAATGGCAGTTTACTCTTTCAAAAATAACCCATCTAACGTTATAAAGTAACTAGGTTAGGCATTTGACGAAAATGACAAAAAGTTACAAACGTGGGGGGCAAAATGATAACAAAGTGTCATTTTGGATGAAAATGGTAAATGTGTTCAAACTTTAGGAACAAAAATGGCAATTTACTCATTTGGTTTTATAAACGAAGCTTTGCAAAGATTAGAGCACTCGTTTTGTTCCATTATGTTTCCTAAGACGTGTAACCTTTTTTATGTAAAAAACTTTCACATCAAAATTACCTGTTAACAAATAAATTGATGACATCCATTTCCATTAGTGAAGTGTATGTATATTTTATATTCTATAATGTCCATTTTTGGAAAGTCGGATACTAAGATATCAGTTATTATTAGGGCCAGCTAGTGTATTAGGAGCCGTAGCACGGGATACGGCTCAACCTCGTATTCGTAGTGTAATATATATATATATATATATATGGTAGGGTTCATGCGAGAACACCTTTATTGCGAGAATCGCGAGAACTAATGTGAACACAAAAAATATATCTAAAAAATCTAAAAAACACAATTTTTTTCTAATATTTTCTTTTAAAAGTCGCTATATTTCGTTACCAAAAATAAAAATAAAATTCGAGTAACAATTACCGATGCACATGTGCATTGGAATCATTTCTTGGACAAATTTCGTAATACATGTTTTTTGATTAGTTATATCTAGTGGTTGATGGTTTGGTTATATTTGTCACTTTATGATGTAATATGTTGTTTGGATGGTATAAAGGGTGTTGATGTACATGTAATAAAGTGAAATATTGGTAATAGTATTGTATTATGGATGGTATGAGGTAATGGTATTGTATTAAGGATGGTAGGAGGTGATGGTAGTGTATTATGGAAGGTATAATAGATGAAAGGGAAATATATTCAAAATAGTGTACCAAAACATGTTATATCGTGTTCATACATATAGATGCACATGTGCATTTATAATATTATTAATGTAAAAAGTAGTGTATTATGAATGGTAGTGTAGGGGTTGGTTCCGGTACAAACCATATTTATCCTACAAACCGTAAGAACAGATCCTATCATTTAAAAAAATTAAATTACACATACCAAAACAATTCATACATAAATGTAGCATTTTTTAATTATATTAGCATATCAAAATTAATCAAGATAATTGATTTTAGCACATATGTGAATGATATCAGCACTTTTCTTAATCAGCATATTGAAAACAAAAAATGAAGATCCAAATAAAGAATTAATTGCTTGTTAACATAATTATAGGGAATTCAACATAATTGATATTATTTAGGTTATTATTTTATCATTTCTCTATAATTGGTTGGATCCCACGTGACACTTTTTAAATGATTCTTACGGTTTGTACGCAAAATGTGGTTTGTATTTGATCCTACTCTGGTAGTGTAAATGAAAATGCAATTGTCTAATACTAGTAATGTATCACGGAATTTATCAAAGAAATGATAAATATGCATATGTGCATGAATAATTGTTACTCGATTTTTTTAGAGACGAAATATAGCGTTTTTTTTAATAGTAAAAACAATTCTGTGTTTTTTTTATTTTTTAGGTATTTTTGGTTGTATTCACATTGGTTGTCGCGGTTCTCACAATAAAGGGTAGTTCCTAACGGATCCTTCTCATATATTATATATATATATATATATAATATATATATATATATAATATATATATATATATATATATATATTCCGTTTTATACAAAGGATACCCTTAAAAAAATACGAGAATACCCCTAACCAAAAAAATCGGATACTTAATACTACTAAAGTCTCAATTTTTTATAAGCCCAAACATTTTACAACTTAAAACTTATAGAATAATTAAGCACGAATGATTACATAAGCCCAAATTAATAATAATAGAATTTAAAGAAGACCTTAGTAAATAACAAAGATTAGCCCAAGACCCAAAATAACAAAATAACCTCTTGATTATGGGCGGAAATTTGGAAACCAAACGTCGAACAAAATACAGCTTCTGAAATCAACATCGTTCCTGCTGCCTGAACTCTGGAGTGTTTGTTGTTGTCTGCTGAGTGCTGAAAGCCTGAAATCATCCATGCTGGCTTGATGATCGCTGGAATCGTCCCTGTTGTTTGTTGATTTGAAATTCCCATCACTATTAATCACTAGAATAGTCCCTTCGCAGTTTGAAGGTCCCTGCTAATCATTAACTGGCGTTGTCCTTTGATTTGCGAGTTTTCTGGTCCTTTGATTGCACGAAAATTTTTTATACCCCTAAATTCATGGGCTACCTCTACCGCCAGTTATTATCAAAGGAATTCATTTAAAGTGTTTCTTAACCTAAAACAAATTAAAAATAAAAAAATGTTAAGCACTAACTTCATAATTTATGTTTATTATCATATTTTCGAATTCCATCTGTTAGATCATTAGAATTCACGATTTTATTACTTGTTTGAGCATTCACATTGGAGCATCTATTCTATATAACATAAAGAAAAGAATAGGGAAACAACAAAAACACAATCACATTGGAACCTTTATGATAAAGAAAAATATAAAGAAAGTAAACACCTCTATATTTAGAGATTTATATTCAACCCTCTATATTTTTATTGTGAGTGTATAGGAAAGAAAAAATAAAATAAGAGTTTGTGTACAAAAAAGAGATAGAGACAGAGAGTTGAATGTGAGTTTTTTTGAAAAATTAACAAAATCTAGAGAAAAGTATGTTTTTATATCGATGGAGATGAAGGCTCCAATGTGAATGCTTTTAGCTGTTACCGTTTCATGAGATCAACATTTATGATACTGTCAATAAAATATAGGTGGTCCAGTGGTTTAAGCGATGTTCGTTGTGTTGTTTGAAACGTGTGGTGTTATGTGCCACTAACTCATCCCATGTTCAAGTAGTTGTCAAGTTTTATTTTAGTATGTAGTTTATTTATTAATCAAGCATGTTTTAAATTATAGATAGTGGGTCAAGATATTAGGATAATGGGTAGTTATTTAGCTTAATATTTATAATGTAAGTCATTTGATGTTTTAAAGATATGAATGAAAAATATTAAAAGAGAGTTATCTCAAAGTCTGGTTTCTTGCTATTTTCTTTTGAGCTTAATCCACTCAACCAATTATTTATCTATCAACCGATTGGTTCGTATCAATTGGTATCAGAGCGGTCTTGATCCACTCCTATGGATGCTCGTGAATGGAAGGCTTCAATGGATCGGATTGAGTCAACTCTTTTGGAGATAATCAATCTTCTAAAAATGGAGTCCCGAAGATGGGCAACCTCACCCTTTTTTCTACACCAACCGCCTGCTTCCATCATCGCACCGCCAACCTTGTTATCCGTTGCTGCCTCACCACCACCAACTTCTGTTCCCGTACCATCACCTCCACCAGCATGCGTTTCCACCATGAAACCGAAACAAGCTTCCGCCACCACACCATCAAAAACGACAACTATGATTTCAGCTACGAAAAAGATGAAATTCTCATCGTTCAACACGACAGCGGAAGACGCTAATGGCATCCACCATGGCGCCCCGTTGAGACGGCTCCTAATGCTACTAACCGAATCGAGTGGCGACCACCGTGGTCCTTATTTTTGTCCTTGAGGACAAGGACGTTTTCAACTGGGCGGGAATGTTATGTGCCCACTAACTCATCCCATGTTCAAGTAGTTGTCAAGTTTTATTTTAGTACATAGTTTATTTATTAATCAAGCATGTTTTAAATTATAGATAGTGGGTCAAGATATTAGGATAGTGGGTAGTTATTTAGCTTAGTATTTATAATGTAAGTTATTTGATGTTTTAAAGATATGAAAGAAAAATATTAAAAGAGAGTTATCTCAAAGTCTGGTTTCTTGCTTATTTTCTTTTGAGCTTAATCCACTCAACGAATTATTTATCTATCAACCGATTGGTTCGTATCATGTGGTCGCCTGTTCGAATCTTGCAACCAGCAAATTGTTGTTTTTTGTCATTCAAAAAAATAAAATAAAAGAAATTTGATCGTTTTGCATATTAGATGATATTTAATATAACTTATAAAGATACCTCCTCTATCAATATCTATACTATATATATAATGCGTGATTTATTTTAACGGGGTACGGTTAAGATGTCGCTAATCAGGTTAGTACTTAGTATTAAAATTCCCTTGCCCGAATTTGAACCTAGGGCCTCAAAGAGAAGCAAAACTTCACACCCCCTTCCCCTTGACAACTAGGCCCAAGAGATCACTCGTATAAATATAATACATGATACAAGAGCATTTTAAGATACCCAAAATTTAAGAACTTTTTTTTGTTTTAATGCATATAGTACAACTTAAAATGAGGATAAATTAGTCTCTGAAACAATAATTACACTTTAATATCTTTATCTTAATTATACTTTAATCTCTCATCTTCAATAAAACTATAGATAATTCATTAGTAGTTATATATTATCCCTTATAAAAACTAACTGCCCCCACGATTTTTAAACGGTCATAACTTTTTGTACGTATATTTAAAAAATTACACCATAAAAATGCGTGTTTTATTTTCTTTAATTTGAGTATGGTATTACGATAGTTTTTTAATTAAAAATTTGATATGTTAATCGATTAACAATGTCAAAGTATGAGCAATAACTTAATTGTTAATCGAAACCGAATCGAAAACAGACAATCGAACCGAAATCAACAATAAACTGAATTAGCTGAAAACCGATTATCCATTTTTTCTACCATCGTTTAACCAAAATTAACCTAACCGAACCATTTATATTTTCATATATTTTCTAACGTTTATACATTGAGTTTATATATTTTATATTTATACCTCCATTTTGTGTATGTATACTTCCATTTCATATATTTATAGCTCAAGTTCATGTATTCTAAGCAAAAAATTTAGCTCAAGTTTGGTTATGGCTATTAACCGAAACTAAAGAATCAAACAAAAAACTATCAATCTAACCGATCAACCGAAAACTGAATAGTCAATAAAATAGACTAATCGGTGACTTTGGTTTCAGTTGAGGATAATAACCGAACCAGCCGAACAATGATATTTCCCGCCGCACCATGCGGGCACCCTTCTAGCGAAACCGAACTGAAATTAACCAAAAACTGACTTAACTGATAACCGATTAACCAAAACCGGATATCGATTTTTTTATGTCATCGATTAACCAAATTTAATTCAACCGAAATAGTCATATTTTCATATATTTCTAGCGTTTATACATTCAATCCATCTATTTCATGTTTATAACTCCGTTTTATCTATTTATACCTCCATTTCATGTATTTATACACACATTTCATGTATTTCTAAGCAAAAATTTTAGCCAAAGTTTTGTTTTAGCTATTAACCGATATTATTTGAATATAAAACCAATGATAAACCAACTAATTAACCGAAAAACTGATTGGTTAATAAAATAGATTAACCTATGACTTCATTTTCGGTTTCGGATGTGGATAATAAATGAACCGACTGAACCATGCACAATACAATAAATGGACTAATTGATGACTTAGCTCATGATGTATATCCACCACATAACGCTACAACAAATATTATACAAAGAAGAAAACTACCAGAAACAAGTACCACAATGCAAAATATCACCCATACTGCATCGCGCGGGCACTCTGCTAGTATATTTTAATTCATGAGGTAAGGATTTTAAGATAACCACAATTTAAGAACATGTTTTAGTTTAATGCATAAGGTATAACCCAAAATGCGGGTAAACTAGTCTTTCAAACATTAATTACACTTTAATCCTCTTATCTTAATTACACTTTAACTCCGTCATCTTTAACCAAATTATGGATAATTAATTAGTAGTTACACTTTATTCCTTCTTAAAAAAACTAACTACCCCCACGTTTTTTGAACAACCATAACTTTTATGTACGCTTATATATTTTTTTAAATTAAACCATAAAAACGAGCATTTTATTCACTTAATTTGGGTTTATTATTACTAAAATTTTTTTAATTAAAAAATGGATATATTACGTGATTAAGAGTGTCTATATGTGAGTAATAATTGATTCGTTAACCAAAATCGAACAAAAAACAGACGTAACCGAATAGAAATCAACCAAAAACTGAATTAACTGAAAAATGATTTACCCAAAACCGAATTAACTAGAAACCAGTTATCAATTTTTTGTAATCCCATTTAACCAAAATTAACTGAATTAAATCGGACAATTCATGTTTCTACATATTTATAACTTTTATATCTCTGGTTCATGTATTTTTATACATCAATTTCATATTTTTACTTCCATTTCATTTACTCGTACATCAATTTCATGTATTTATACCTTAATTTCATTTATTTATACCTCAATTTTATTTATTTCTAAACAAAAGCTTTTGCCAAGTTTGGTTTTGGCTATTAACCGAAATTAAACGAGCTGAACCAAAAAACTGTCAATCTAACAGAATAAACCAAACTGGTTAACTAAAACACATTGGTTAATAAAATAGATTAACCGATTACTTCAGTTCCGGGTTTGGTTGAGTAACCGAACCGATTGAACCATGGCCATTATTGTAATTTCTGTGTTTCATGCCGCATCACGCGGGTCACCCTGCTAGTAAGTTAATATATATGAGTATAGTGTAAATGAGTGAGCCATTTGCGAGGTACTTCAAATTGACTGACTAAATGCTCGAATCAGTTTAGCTAAGTTGATGCTTATTTAATTATGAACCGAGTCTAACTATCACATACCAAGTTTGATAGCAAAAAGATAGATGTACAATTTCAGCGATCAACATTATTATAAGATTAATTGTTTGAACATGTTTGTTGTTGTGGTAATTCAAGCTATTCGTGATCGCTTTGATGAGACTGATACTGAATTAGTATAAAACATGACGACTTTCAAACCCGTATGACTAACTTTCTAGGTTTAATGTGATTTCACGAGTCTTATCCATATAATCTTGTGATTTCACGAGTCTTATTCATATGATTTTGATGAGGGTGAAAAAAGTGTATGCCTCACTAACTTTCTAGGTTTAATGTGATTTCACGAGTCTTATCCATATGATTTTGATGAGGGTGAAAAAAGTGTTCATGCACATCACTTCACGTCTACATTGACAATTTGCTAAAAGATAAGGTATTTGCTAACTTGAACAATATTATCGGTATGCTAAAGTTATGATGAAACAAGAAATCATAATCTCTCCACTAATTATCGATTATTACAACTAACTTTAGATTTTGGTCCATTACAACCAATACAATCGAGAGATGTTTTCGATAATAAAGATTGTTAAGTCAAATTCCGCAATCGAATTGATAAACATTTCAAATGAAAAACATGTTGAAAAAACATTTTAAAGTGTTACAACTAATTTATCGATTATTACAACTAACTTTATTTTGTCCATTACAACCAATACAATCGAGAGATGTTTTCGATAATAAAGATTGTTAAGTCAAATTTCCGCAATCGAATTGATAAACATTTTCAAATGATAAAAACATGTTGAAAAAAAAGCATTTTAAAGTGTTACAAATGACAATATACATAAGTACATAACCGTATTTAAAAAGAAAAAAAAACACATAGATAATAATTATAAAGTTTATTACATTTAATAAAGTTTACTGATTATAATTTATACAGAATTTGTTTATCGTAACTTATTTTTACACAAATAAAAATCCGGAATCTACCACCAATAAGCACCGAATAGCATAACAATACATATACACCAATAAATACTTCCATATATAGTTCACCTAAAAAAATAAATATCATAGTGGAAAGAATTTTCATATAGATGCAATGAATTAAGTAATACAAGACAAAAGAAAGAAGACTTAGGTGGAGTTGTTATAATTACATTTGTTTTTATTATTAAAGCAAACATCCAAAAAAGCAATAACACCAAAACCAAAGGATTGAAATTAAAACACACACATCTTACAAATCAAGATTACAAATACTATATCTATAATTACAGTGGGCCCCACTTCAAAAAGTTTATTTCGGCCGCCTGATTTTGTCGTCTCTCACACCTCCGTCCACCACCGTCGTCCTCCTCCCCTTAAATTCTCTCTCTCATCCCCTCTTTCTCTCTCTAAATTCACCTTCTGGGTTTTCTTTTTCCATCATATTTTTGCAAAATTCTCTCATCATACAAGAAATTAACAAAAACTACAAGTGGGTGTTGCAGATTTTAGTGTTCTCTTTTCTTGTTCAAGTTGACCGTAAAATTCGCCGGAAAGTTGATCGGAAAACAAGTGGGTGTGGTGGTTCTTGATGGCTGGAAGTAATGAAATTAACGCAAATGAAGCCAAGGTAAGGTTTTATTTTTTAATTTTATTTTTATATTTATAAGTTATATTTTTTTTTTTGAAAATTTTAGATTTTGTGATCTGTTTTCTCTGCCTGCTTTTGTTTTTGTTTTTTGTGTTCCACCTAAAATGGTTAAGTCTTTTTTGTTGATAGTTTGAGTATTTTGATATACGTTTTGGGTAATTTACCAATTTTATTTAATTTTTTTTTGTAAGTTTTTTATTTTTTTATGGTGATTGATTTAGGGCTAAAAAGTAAAAAAATCATGATATCCAGGTTGTTTTTTCTGATCATTAAAATGGGCTGTAACTTAACTTGTAAATTCCCCTGTTGTGTTATTCCCTCAAATATCAACCTTGTAAATTTGTTATAACTTTATATTTTCTGGGTGTCTGTGTGTGTAGTTTTTATTTTTTATTATTATTTTTTTTATGGTGATTGATTTGGGGCTAAAATTTTCATGATTTTCAGGGATTTTATGATCATTTAAACTCCCTCTGTTTGTGTTATACTTATTCCATCAAGTTTGTAATAAAATGTTTGTAACTTTGTGTAAAAAAATATGTTTTTTTTTTAGAAAGTTGTTCCACTTCACACATGGATCTTAATATCAAATTTCAAGCTAGCATAAACATGCTCCGGCGACCGGACGGCACATTTAACCGGGAATTAGCCGAGTTTCTGGACCGAAAAGTGTCCGCAAACACGGTTCCGGTCGACGGTGTGTACTCCTTTGACGTGGTGGATCGGTCCACCAGTTTGGTGAACCGGGTTTACAGATGTGCTCCTAAGGAAGATAATACCGGCCAGCAGCTCGGAGCCGGGGTTATAGAACTCGAAAAACCGCTGAGCACGACGGAAGTTGTTCCCGTTGTGATATTTTTTCACGGTGGGAGTTTTACGCATTCGTCAGCAAATAGTGCGATTTACGACACGTTTTGTAGGCGGTTAACCGGGCTTGTTCAAGGGGTGGTGGTTTCGGTGAACTATCGGCGGTCACCGGAGCACCGGTATCCGAGTGCTTATGAAGATGGTTGGGAGGCTTTGAAGTGGGTTCATTCAAGATCATGGCTTTTGAGTGGGAAAGAGTCTAAAGTTCATGTTTATTTAGCCGGGGATAGCTCGGGTGGGAACATCGCGCACCATGTTGCTCATCGAGCTGCAATGAGCAATGTGGAGGTGCTCGGGAACATATTGTTGCATCCGTTGTTCGGCGGGGAACAACGGACGGAGTCCGAGAAGAAACTCGATGGGAAGTATTTTGTTAAGTTGCAAGATAGAGATTGGTATTGGCGCGCGTTTTTGCCCGAAGGAGAGGATAGAGATCATCCGGCGTGTAACATATTTGGTCCTCGTGGGTCGAGTCTTTCGGGGCTTAACTTTCCCAAAAGTCTAGTAGTCGTGGCGGGGCTGGATCTTGTTCAAGATTGGCAATTGGCGTATGTCGAAGGGTTGAAAAAGTCGGGGCATGACGTGAAGCTTTTGTTCTTGGAGAAAGCGACGATCGGGTTCTATTTTTTGCCGAACAACGAGCATTTCTACACGTTGATGGAAGAAATGAGGAACTTTGTCCGAAGTTAAACTGTTGGGAATGAAGAACACACAACATAGTCATCTTACAATTATTACTACTAGCACTAATTTTCAAACCGAACCTATCAGTGATCGGTTCCGGTTTGTTGGATTAAAATGTGGGATTTCTTGGTAAGAAAGTCCCTGCAAAATTTGAAGGTTTGATGGAAGCTAACTTTGAAGAACAACATTGTAATAGCACTACGTATTATTATTTCATTTTGTTGATCTATTACAACTATATAAGTTATATGTGTTGTTGGTTTATGGTTTGATTGTAGCAACCCGGTAAGATTACTTGAAGCTAAAGGTGTTTGATTTTTATTTTTACTTTATACACCAAAAGTTATTTGGACACAATGCATATAATTATGATGACTTTACTCAAATCACATGTGTGGTATTTAAATAATTGAATTTGTGTTTATTTATTTTAATTTATTTTTATCCCTAAAAAATTAGAAGTGATTTCGTATATAAAATACACTATCTAGAGAAAATTACAAGAGAAATGTTGGTTTTCTTATGTCATATAGACCAATCTCAACTACGGGATATGAGCTTTGGTGGTAGTGTAATTTTTTTTTTGAAAATTTGACTTTTTTTCGATTTTGCTACCTCTATAGATTTTCTTTTTTAATTTTAGAACGCTGCCCTATTATCTAGATCCGCACTAATCTCAACATTATTGCCAATAGGCTCTATTTACTATAGGTTTCTTGAATGAAAAAAGAACTTTGTGGCAAAGACGAAAAATAATCAAACTAGTATAATTTGACAAGTTATAAACTCTTACGAAAGTGATTACTTGCCATTTTTCCACCAATTCTTCCTCTAACGAGGAAACATATAGCACGACATGTAGTTGATGTTGGATGCTACATTATTAAGGACATAACTTGTATACAAAATTTAACATATTAAAGATGAAAATTCGTGAACGACAATAATGTATTTACAATAATGTTTAACATTCCATTTGTATCTATAATAGGTTACAGCTGGAGTGTGAGAGCCTTAATTGTGTGTTTTATCAATCTCAACTGATTTGGAGTGAACAAATTTGCAATTGGTTTTTTATTAACCTTGAGCAATGATTGATTAATTGGGGATATATGTACCTAGTTTTCCATTTCTTCAATTTTTATGCAAGTTTTGAATTTGGTTGGTTGACCAATTTATCAAGTTCATTGTGTAATATACAAGTAATAGACACCATAAGTTAAAATTTTATTTGCGTATTCGATCCTAGGGTGTGAGGAGTGAGGACTTGCCTTCCAAAGTGGCATCTTAGGCCAACATAAACTTGAAGGCTAGTATTGAGGTCATGATTCTAATTTCGGACTTCATGCCCATTTTGTTGATTCGAAGATTTAAACACATTCGTAGAAGTATGTTTGGTTTTATGCACTCGGTAAGTTTACCATTTTTATAATATCAATTTAATCATAAACTAAGTTGCATCTAATATCATACAACTTGGTTTGTAAAAACATTTATATCGAAATATATAAATATGTGAACTTTGAATCACTATGAACAACCATTTGATATAACATTGGATTTTATTATTCTTTTTTCTTTATATAACATTGGAAATAAGTGCGTCACAATAATATACTTTCAATTTATGTAAAACGATATGTATTAAGAGTTAGAAAATATCAGAAAGTCAAACTCTAAAGAAAAACAAAAAGAAATAAAGAAAAAATAAAATAGCAACTTAGTGTTTTTCTGTTTTTGTAAAACAAAGATGAGATTAAACCAAAAATTAATGTATCGTAACAATGAACCCAAATTTTTTTAAATAAATTTTTTGACAATAAAGTTATGTACTTTAAATAAATACACAACACAAATCAAAAATTAAAAAAAATGGTTCATTTTATAAACCTCAACTATAAGCAGAGGGTATGGTGTGATGTTTAAGGAAGCAATGGGAGTGGGTAGAGCATGGTGAATCAAGAATAAAGGATGTGAAATGATTGGGGAAATGAGGACAAGATTGAGGTTGGAAATTATTGATTTTGATGTGATTTGATTTATCATTGTCATGTTTTCAAGGGTTTTAGTTGGTATTATTGCAAAAGTTAAAGGGAATAAAACAACTTGTTTATAATGCATGGTTTCAAATTCTGTTCTTAGTTCATGAATCATGAACCAAAGAATATCTTGTTTAATGGTACAAATGTATTTGAAATGGTCTCCCTATAGATTTAGGGTTGACTTAGAAAAATAAAAATTCATGAATCATGAAACAACAATTATATTTTTCTATATATTTGTAATTAGACAATGTTGAAAAAAGGCTAGTTTAAATTAAAACTTTTAAATAAGTATATATTAAAAGCATACCTTTTAGTTTTTGAAATAAGATTTATAATATAAGAAAGGCATAATAGAGAACTCAACTATTAGTTGAATACAATTCAATAACTAAATATTATTCAAATGATTTATATTTACTTTAATGGTATTTATTTGAATCTTTTTCATCAAGAAATTATGAACACCAATAAATGTTACATGTATCTTCTAATATTAAGGACATACATTATTATTAACTAAAAATTATTGTATTCCTTAGTGATTTCAAGATAGATTTATTCTGTTGGTTCCCTATCTGAAAATGAAAATGTTCTATGTTTGTGAGTTTCTTTTTGTCTCATTATATTAAAACCCTTAGATTTATAATAAATTTTAATTGATAACTAACATTTGTTGATTTTGTTGGCTTAGTTCCTATATTTTTTAGTTTATTGAAAAAGACAAGAAAAATGATTTGAAATATGGTCTAATCACTCTATTTGGTTTTAGCGGTTCAGATAGCTTCAACAATAATCTAACGGTTTAAACTAATGTGTTTTAAATAGACTTAATCAGACCGGTTATTATTAAAAAAAAAGAGTTAATGTCATTTTAGTTTCTATGGTTTGGGCCATTTTGTTAGTTTATTCCAAACGTTTCATTTTTCGCCTGTGAGTCCAAAAATGTTTCACTATTGCCACTTCAGTTTACTGAGTTAACTTCATCCATTTTTTCCTATTAATGAGAAGGGCAATTCGGTCATTTTATATGTAATTACGTTAACTAGAAGAATAATTCGGCCTTATAAAATGACCGAATTGCGCTTTTCATTAACAGGAAAAATGAATAAAGTTAACTCAGTGGACTAAATAGCAACGATAAAACATTTTTAGACCCATAGAAAAAAATAAATTCTTTGGACTAAACTGCATAAATAATCAAAACCACAACATTTAACTTTAAAAAAAAGTACATGTCACCAAACTCCCCTCAAGAGGCAAAGGATTTAATAATGGACAATGATGAAACTATGGTCCAATATTGCCCCCATTTAAGACTTTTCAAAGAGGCATGATTTTGAATTTATTGACTTTATTTCTTACTAGACACGTTTTATCGAAGAAAAACATTTATGTGTTAGCTGTATTTTTTTGTTTCTTTTAATATGATTTCCGCAAACGACAATATAATCAAACTAATGGAAAACTATTCCTAGTTATGCTGTTTCTTTTTCCTAGTATATTATTATTTTATTATAACGGTGTATGTGTTCATAAATATATTATTATTTGAAGTCCTCGTGTAGGTTTGATATTATTATCTAGCGGGATTTTCTCACATTACGTGTAGTGTAGTGATGGGAATTTGGTCTGTATCGATTATATTTGTTATGGTATCGATATTCAAATGAATATCGTCATGTGTTTTACATCGATCGAAAACATTAAAAATAACTACGAGTTCAGTTCATCAACGTACCAGCACTCGTGTATAGCCTATGATACCAAAAAATACTCTATCTTGAATGTAACTAGTATAAGCATTTTAATATATTGATATTTGCTAAATCTATCGGATATATATTGCTTAATAGAAATATATTTAAGAGTTAAATGCTTGGTTGGTCACTGTGGTTTGCAAAAAATGCAGATTTGGTCCTAGTGGTTTAATAATTACACGCGTGGTACCAAAATTTGTCAAAAATGAACTCGCTTGGTCCCCAGCCCTAACATCAGTTAAATATTTCAGTTAAAACATCCCATGTGCTTGGCACATGAGGATAATTTGGTCATTTCAGTCCAACCCATTATAACAAGAGATAAATACCTGGTTGGTCCCACCCCATCTTCTTCCCCAAACCACTACCACCACCATCTCATCTCCTTCACACCACCATCACCTCATCTCCTCCACCACCACCTACTCCGAAACGGTTTTATGCATAACAAATACATGTGGTTGAATTTCAACTCATACATGTGGATTGCAAAATAACCGAGATTGTTAATCTGCGGTGGAACGGGCTTTCCCTGTCTTTTCTCGTCACACCATAGTTGGCAATTTCTGCGTTGTATACTTGTATTCCATCCTTTTACATCACCTTTTCTATAGTTGGAATCACATCGTTAAGGAGCAATCAAGTAACTCATTTAGCAGCTCTGTAGCACTACAGATGTAGATGTCGAGATTTTTTTATCTCCTTTTTTCATTTATTACTCTTGGGATGGGGGAGATGATGATCCTATAAGACTACAAACCGATCTTACAGATAATTTTGTTAGGCTCAAACTCTTCCTTGAATGTGATATTTTTATGTATAGAAGTACATGTATTTGTAATGCATAAAACCGATTCGGAGCAGTTAAGGTACGGCAGAAATGACGGTGGTGAGTGGGAGTTCAGTGGTGGTGGTGGAGGAGATGAGGTGATGGTGGTGGTGGAGGAAATGAGATGGTGATGGTGGTTTGGGGAAGAAGAAGGGGTCGATGGGGTGGGACCAACCAAGTATTTATCTCTTATTATAATAGGCTAGACTGAAATGACCAAAGTGTTTTAACTAAATATTTAACTGATGCTAGGGCTGGGGACTAAGCGAGTTCATTTTTTGACAAGTTTTGGTACCACGCTGTAATTAGTAAACCCATTAGGACCAAATCTGCAATTTTTACAAACTACAGGGACCAACCAAGCATTTAACTCTATATTTAAAATGCTAACTTGTTTGGAAAAAAGGTAACTTGTTTAATAAAAAAAAGATATTGCTTAAAAATGAGATAAATAGACTATGAGAACTAACATACTATAAAGGATTTAGTAAGGTAATTTGTTTAGGAAAGAAACTTGTTTAAGAAAAAGAAAAGGTACTCTTAAAAATGAGTTAAAGACGACTATGAATCTAACATACTATAAAGGATTTAGTATATTAATATTTTTGTCACTTATATAATTCAATTAAAAATCATTGTTACAGTAAAGCAAAATGAAAAAAAAATCCACCTGAGCATTTCTGTTTCTATTTCTATTTCTATTTATTATGTATATCTACAATAAGAAAGGATACTTGGCATTGTCCATCTTTTAAGGTTTTTTTTTTATTTAAAATTTTACTCTTTAATATTTTATATTAACATTTACAATCCTCAACTTTTTTAAAACTTTTTAATTTTCTTTGTCTTTTATTAAGTTTCTCTTTATTTTTCTTACCTTTCAATTTTTAGTATTGTACTTATAACTCTTTAACTTTCTAAAAACTTTATAATCATTTTTACATGCTTATATTTATGTACGTGTCGGTATACAATTAGATTGGTTACGTTTCTTTGCAAATTGGTACACTCAGATATAATATGTTTTTTTTGCTTTTTTTATCTATGTTTTGACTTGAATTTTGTTTTACAATAGCTCAGGTTAAATATAATATGTTTTCATTAGACTTTATAAATCCGACTTACGTTACGGTTTTTGCGACACCAAACCGCGCGGTACCTTTTTTAACTTATAAAAACATAATTTTTTTACTTATTTTCATGTACGTGTCGGAATAATCTTTAGTGTTCCCTTTCGCAAATAAGTTGGGCCTATATATAATACATTACCATGCTTATTTTTATGTACATCTTCAGTTTATCTACGTATTGACGTAACTTTTGTTTAGAAACAATTCGGGATTTTACAGCACAAATCCGAGTGACTTTACATTTGGACCCGCCACATCGCGCGTGGAAAATTACTAGTTTACTAAATATACAATTTTAAGATGGGGGACCAACCAATTTATAATTTTCTACCAGTTTCAAAATTACGGTTTTGCCATCAGCTTAAAATTACGTTTTCGCCTCAAGTTCAAAATAAAATTACGGTTTTGCCCCTAGCTCAAAATTGCGCTTTTGCTCTCACTTCAAAATTATAATTTTGCTCAGCTCAAAATTACGTTTCCCTCATTGGACCAACCAATTTATAATTTTCTACCAGTTTTAAAATTATGATTTTCCCCTCAGCTTCAAATTACGTTTTCGCCTCAAGTTCAAAATAAACTTACGCTTTTGCCCCTAGCTCAAAATTACGATTGTGCTCTCAGCTCAAAATTATATTTTTGCCCCGGTTCAAAATAAATTTACATTCCCCTAGGTCAAAATTACAACTCTGCCCTTAGTTCAAAATTATGATTTCGCTCCCAGTTTAAAATAAAATTATATTTTGCCCTAGCTTAAAATTACGATTTTGCCCTCTATTCTCCTGGCACTACTCTATTGGACCAACCATATTATAATCTTATACCCAGTTTAAAATTACGGTTTCGCCTCAGTTTAAAATTACGTTTTCGCCGCAAGTTCAAAATAAAATTATGCTTTTGCCCCTAGATAAAAATTACGCTTTTTCCCTCGGTTCAAAATTATGATTTCGCTCTCAGTTTAAAATAAATTTATGATTTTGCCCCCACCTTAAATTGCGATTTTGCTCTCTGTTCAGAATTATGATTTTCTCCCCATTTCAAAAATTACGATTTCTCCCCGAGTAAAAATTGTGATCTTGCCATCGTTTTGCTTCTTTTTTTTTTGGCTATAGTAGTTAATATTTTACTTGGTTGACTCAATAAAATTACCAATTTTCCCATGATCAAAGTTACGATTTTCTCCCTGGTAAAAAGGTTACTATATTGCCATCGTTTTAGCTTTTAGCGAATTATGATTTTACCACAGCCCAAAATTATAATTTTACCCCCCGTTAAAATTACATTATTGCCATCGTTTTAGTTTTTTTTAAATGTGCGTGGGGAAATAGTGTCAGGCTGCTGCATGGAACTCCCACGTTGGCTCATGTATTTTACCATTTTACCCCAGTTGAAATTACGATTTTGCCTTAGTTCAAAATATAGCATCTCGCTTTTCACAACTTCATTCATACAAAATACTTGGTTATTCAATCGCGAAAATTATAATTATTCAACGCTTCATTAAAAGTTTTACCCTCATTATCTACTTTGTGACATTAAACTTTTATAAACTTGTCCTTTTTACGAAGTAAACACTAGCATATGACGTCCATACTTCAAAAATACCAGACCAAACTTAATATATGTTATTATATAATAAATGACATCAAATAAACAATTATATATCAATTACCTAACAAAAATAAAAAAAATAAGAAGTGGACAACCCACTTTTTAGAGTGTGTTTGGGCTTGTTTCAAGCCTTAATGACTCACTAACCTTGTCCAAAGCCCAACCCATTGAAACCCTAATCCTTCCCTATATAATGAACACTTCCCCATCCTTTATCCCACTTTTTCAAGCATCCAAATACTTCAAAAACCCTCCCAAACTCAGCTGCATTTTCAGCAAGTTTCAGCCATTAAAAGTGAGTATTAACTCATTTCTTCTTCTAATTTCTTCTTTTTCTTTCTTCTACAACACTTGGATAACCTCTAAGAAGGTTTTCACAAGTTTGTTTGGGAAAACTAAAGTGAATCCTCATCCAAAACAAGGTCCAAGTTCTCTTAAAATTCTACTCATTTTTATCCTTTTGATTCTTCATGTTTTGAAAGAAAAACTTATGTTTTACTCATACAAACCTATGTTCCTATGCTCCTAAACAAACCTATGATTAGTGAGCTTAAAAACAATGTTTTGACATCTAAAATCAGAGGTTGAAACCTCATAAACATTCTGTTTTTACAAGGGTTTTAAAGCCACAAGTGATGAACTAGTCTTGAACTTGTGTTTGTGTGATTAAGGTTAGCTTGGGCTATCGTACTTGGAAAATCCATACATCACTTGATGTCTTCATAGATTAGTAATAGTATTTCATTACTTATTGTATGTTCATGACCCTCCTTGTTGTCAATGACAACATGTGTAGTGGTGAATCCAAAGAGGTCTTAAGTGGATGGTTAATCCTCCCACCTCATGTTTGACTTATGTGACACCAAGAGGTCTTAAGTGGATGGTTAATCCTCCCACCTCCTACTTGACTATGTAACTAATACATATATATGAACTATGTAATATGCTTAAAACCGAAACCTTGATGATGACTAAATAATCACTTGTCAAGTTACTAAGTTTAATCACCAAAGTGTTTAGTTCCTCGTTGCGATTCTAATAAACCTATGAAATCACATAAACCCGAATGGGTTCCCATAGTGTCAAAATGAGTGCTAGACCTTGGTGCATATTTTCATATACATACTTTTTATACTTTGTTTCGAATTCCAAGCCCTCCATTATCATCCGAATACTCACACACCTATATTTTCCTCTTGTAGGATAACTCGGTGTTCCTCCATCAACCAAGAAAATTCTTCACGGATTTAAGTTGGAAAGCTTGCAAAACCATGAGTACACTCGATCCACTTTCGTTTATAACACTTTTGGGTGTAACATGTTTTACTTATACAAAAATCACGAACACCTAAACTTTATGAAACACACAAACAATCATATACCCATGAATACTTGAATCATATACTTGTTGCTTGTCTTGGATATTCATTATGCTATGCTTTAGTCATTAACTATTTTTAGCCTTCGTTTGACATGCATAGCGCTATAGGAATTCATGCATCCACCTCCATCGTGTTATTCGTGAGGTCATGTTAAAACATCGTGATTGCGTTAAGGGTTTGATTATTAGTATTGCATGCCTTGATATTGCTCTTGTATAGATTTATTGTCATCATATCGTATTATCATACCGTTGTCACGTTTAAGTTCTTTACAAGTACGGACAATTACAGCTCTGGCCACTTCTGATCTTTCTAGAGACATGTTTGGAACTGCGTCTTTGATCACAGCAACAATAACGTCACCAATATGAGCATATCGACGATTGCTAGCTTTTATGATTCGAATACACATCAATTCTCGAGCCCCACTGTTATCTGCTACATTCAAATGGGTCTGAGATTGAATCATATCATTTTTTTCTGTTTTTTACAATACAAAGGTCGAAGAAAAAAAGAAATATTATTTGTTCAAAAAAGAAACCCGCACCTGCTATTTTTAAGGCCTATTTCTTTTTTATCCCGAAACGATGAATTGAGCTGGTATAGGCATTTTGGACGCTGCTATTGAAATAGCCCTTCTGGCTATATTTTCTGTTACTCCACCCATTTCATAAAGGATTCGACCTGGTTTAACAACAACTACCCAATATTCGGGAGAACCTTTACCTGAACCCATACGTGTCACACCCTGACCCGCAGCGGAAATGGTAGTCGGGACATGATTGGGTTTTCATCAAAGCTCATGACATTTATTATTAAGTTTCATATTTATTATTTCTTTTTAAAGGAGAACATTACAATCAATCATACAAGTACAACATGTTCTATACATTTTTCAAGACTTCATTATTTTTCTTCTAAGGCAAATTCCTACGTGTTCCTTGCTTCAACCTGTCCACCTGTATCATGTGTAAAAATAGGGTTTTGGGTCAACAAAAAGTTGGCGAGTGAATCCTATGAAAACAGTTGAACGTATTTATTATATTGGTTATAAAAAAAAAGCGCATAACCACATATAAGTAAACGTAGATGTAAATTTAATCACAAAACACATAATATTAATTAATACACACTCACACACCAAATGAATGATTTTGAGGCACGCGATGTTCAACTCGTCTCCCACGAGGAACTAATGGGCCTAATGAATGATTTTGAGGCACGCGATGTTCAACCCGTCTCCAACGAGGAACTGATGGACCTAATGAATTGATTTGCACGCAACTTGACTAAATGTAAACACACATTACAACAAACAATATTTACATTATAAGTTTAGATCATATAATGGTAATAGCACGAGTTTGAATAAGCGAATTAATTAAAGCGACACATGATACACCCCAAAACATGAATAAAAAGGGGAATTTGTAAGAATTCACTCACAGTGGGTGCGTTTCTTGGATTGATGATGAATGCGCACGAATTTGGATTTAACCACGAGAGAAACTAACATAAATAATAACATAATAATTCGATAAATAAATAAATTTTATTTGAGATTAATATTTTTAATTAGTGCTCTTAATGGGATTGTTAGATTTATTTTTTGGTGAGTTTAAGGAAATTTTCTAACTTTAAAAATCTTCTTATTTAAGTGTTTTAAATTGATTTTTAAATATAAATAATTAAAAATAATTTAAAAAAATTGACTTTTTGACCGTTGACCATTGACCGTTGACCGGTCGGACTCTGTTTAATTATGCGCTGAGTGAGGTTCGAACTCGTGACCTCCCGTATACGTGCACGCAGCTCTACCAACTGAGCTACGTGTCTAACCCGAAATATTTCTGATTTTAATTATATTTATATACTATTTAGATTATTCAGAATTTTATTTAATTAAAAAGGTTTTTAAACCAATCGAACCGGTGTGATAGTCTGGCCTCGAACCCGCGATGTGCTTTATGTTTTTACACACAGTCCACCACAGGACTGTGTGTCTAACCCGGTTATTATTCCGGTTTTTATTATATTTATACACTTATCACGTGCTTCAGGATTTGGTTTTTATAAAAAGGGAATGATATTTCAGTGGATCGGAACACAACAGACTCGAACCCGGACCATGATTTAAATATGCACACAGTCCACCACTGGACTGTGTGTCTAACCCGGTATATTTACCGGTTTTAATTTCCTTTAAACACATTTCAAACTTCATCTTCTTCAGTTTATGAAACCAGAGAATCATCACAACTGTTTAATCAATAATTCTTATTGAATTAGTTGATTGATTATTACTGATTAACGAAAATAATTTAAACAGAAAAGGATTTAAGGATGTTGTACCGAACAGGTGTGATCTCCGACGAAGTTCCGGTGACTGAAACTTTTCCGGCGACGTGATCTTTGAAGACATAGAATGCAGAGTGTTTGAGAGTTTAAGCAAGTGTATGAGCGAGTTCTACAAGGATTCCAGGATTGCTATTTATAGAGTAGAGGCAGTTATGATTTCGGTTTCATTCATGATTAACGGTCGATGATTTCGTACAACTCAGATGAATTGATTCAAAATTTCCGTTAAGTCTGATGATTGAAAGCAGTTACATGCGTTAATCAAAAAGGAAAACGGTTATTTGGTTTGATTTGCTAGAAATCTGGTTTCGACTGTTATGGGTTCTGAGATTCAAATTCAAACGTTGTTTTAGTATATAACTTAATTGCTTTAGGTTTTCAACAGATATGTGGGTGTAGTGTAGTGGTGTATTGTGTGTGTTGGTTGGGTGGAGACCCGGGTTCGAAACCCGGCAGTCCCATTTAATTAATTTTTTTTACGTTTTATTATTATTTTCAATTATGGTTTTTAAATTTTAAAATGTTTATTAACTATGTGTTGTTTAAAATTAATTTGAGCAATAATTACGCATCGAAATTTTTATAACTGAATATTCGATTAATAAACGAAACGGGTTTTGGAAACCCGTTTTTCGACGGATGTTACAATACGTGTTTCTGCGGGCCTTACTGTAACTGGTTTATCTGGAAACATACGGACCCATATTTTTCCACCGCGACGTGCATTTCGTGCATCTTCAAAATTGTAACCTTCCCATGGCATATAAGCTACTAATACGTTTTTCCCCAAAGCGAGTTCGCCACCAACTGTAGCAGCACCATACGCTAAAATTTGTCCCTTTTTAATGCATTTACCGCGCCGAACCTGGGGTTTTTGATGCATACAAGTATTTTTGTTGGAACGTTGATACATAACTAATGGAATCCTTAGAGTATCCACATTACCTGATAAAAGGATCTTGTCAGTATCGGTATGAAAAATCTTTCCTTCGTGTTCGGCTATAGCAAGAGCCCCTGAATCTAGAGCCGCTTGGCCTTCCTATCCAGTTACAACAATGCACTTCTCGGACTGAGAAAGAGGGACTGCTTGACGTTGCATATTAGAACGCATTAAAGCCCGATTCGCATCATTATGCTCGATAAAAAGAATGAGGGAAGCTCCAATAGAAAAATATTGGAAGGCAAAAATACTTCGAAGGTGAACCTGTTCCCATGCAATAGTCAGGAATTCTTGACGATACCGAGCTGGAACAACCTGTTCTTCCTGAATACCCTCATTCAAGGCCAAAGAATTTCCTGCTGCTACCATATAGTATTCATCTCTACCCGGTGATAAATAAAGCATCTGTGACCCTTTTGATCTCTCAGAAATTTGATAAAACGGACTTTCTAGAGACCCCCAATGGCCAATCCTCGCATGAATTGCTAAGGATCCAATAAGTCCAACATTTATTCCTTCAGATGTGTCAATTGGGCAAATACGCCCATAGTGACTAGGATGAATATCTCGTATTGGAAAAGTAGCAGTTCGCGCAATCAATCCCCCCAGGCCCAAATAACTCAATTTTCTCCCATGAACTATTTGTCTCAATGGATTAGTTTGTTTAAACTTATTCGTATACGTATGCTATGCTTAACTTGTGTACTCGCCTTTGCTTTCGCATTGACTTTATTATAAAACATGTTACAGGTTGATGAAGATGATGCTAAGAAATCAAAATAGCGAGGACGCAGATACACACATTTTAGACGTTAGATTTATAAATGTTGTATCAAATTTTGCTATATTTATTAAACTTGTTGTATTGCTTTATGTTGTACTTGACAATGTTATGAAATGAAATTTGGATTAAATTAAATATTGTCATTTATTAGCGTTGTGAGCAATGAGCAATCTCGTTTTCATCTCATCCCGATGTTTCCGCCATCGGTTGGGGTGTGACAGATTGGTATCAAAGCCATAATTGTAGGGAATTAGGTAAAATTGTCATGTTCGACCTAGTCTATAGTTTAAGCGTCCCGTTTTTAGCATTCCTGTATCATGCTTAAAACTTTATTCTTCCTTCATTGCTTCTTCCTTTCTTTTGGTCCTAATACTTACAGAATGTCTTTCCTAAGACGTTTACACAATACACTTGAAGACTTGAAGACACTCATGATGCAAACGAGGCGATTTGCACCAAGATAGGTCCAATGAATTACATTTTTTGGTGAATTCCCTCATTGTGCGTATTCGATTTTTCACGAAGTTACGCCATCAAGTTAGGAGTGACATCCACACCTTGATGGAAGACTTCCATTTCATGCTCTAATGGATCTTACAAACGAGATGGAATATGCTCCTCGTTAGTAAGAAGCAAACCACACTTAGGGTACGATGTTGTCAAGTTAGGGTGAAACCCGCACCTTATCAACTAGTCCCGTTCCTCAATTTTCAATCTCGCCAAAGTCTCAATTTTCGATCGACTAGGGACATGTAGTAACTGGAAGGGTAAAATACCGTTAATTGCTTCTCGGCGAGAGTATTTTACCTATTAGGCCAAAGCATGTTCCCTAACTCGAAAGATCTTACGAATTACTTTGGAATAGTCGACGTTTCTCTACCCGAAACAATATAATACTTTATGAGCCTCTCTTTTATGCTATTTCAATCTATTTGTGAAATTCTTATACTTGTGGAGAACACCGGGTTCGAGACCTGTGGAGAACACCGGTTCGATGCATTAAAATCGTTTTTAAAAATAAATGATTTTCTGTTTAAATCAATTAGTATATAAATATAATTAAAAACAGAAATATTTCGGGTTAGACACGTAGCTCAGTTGGTAGAGCTGCGTGCGCGTGAACGGAGGTCTCGGGTTCGAGCCTCACCCGGCGCAAACAATTTCACAGCCTGACCGGTCAACAGGTCAACAAGTCAACGGTCAAAAAGTCAACTTTTTTAATATTTTTATTTATTTATTTTATTTAAAAATCAATTAAAAATACTTAAAAATAACATTCTTAAGGTTAGAAAATAGCCTTAAACTTACAAAAATATATCCAATCATCCTACTAAAATTGATTACTAAAATCCCATTATTTACCAAACCATTATGTTATTATCTAGGTTAGTTTCACTCGTGGTTAAAACCAACTTCGTGCGCATTCAACATCATCAACCAAACCACCCAATGTAAGTGAATCTTACAACTCCCCTTTTTAATTACACGTTTTGGGGTGTGTCATGTGTCACTAAAATTAACTCGTTTATTTAAACTTGTGCCATACCATATTATGATCTAAACTTAGATTGTATGCATTGTTTATAGTTATGTATTTCATATTGTCAAGTTACATGCAATTCGTTCATTAGGCCCATCAGTTCCTCGTGGGAGACGAGTTTAGCAACGCGTGCCTCAAAACTTAGATTGTATATATTGTTTGTAGTTATGTATTTCATATTGTCAAGTTATGTGCAATTCATTCATTAGGCCCATCAGTTCCTCGTGGGAGACGAGTTGAGCAACGCGTGCCTCTAAACGATCCATTATTGTTCATGTGTGCATTATTTAATATTAAATGATTGGTGAATAAGTTTACATCTATTTTTACTCATGTGTGGTTGTGCACTTTATTTTATAATCAATTAAATAAACATGTTCAAATGTTTTTCATAGGATTCACTCGCCAACTTTTTGTTGATCCAAAAACCATTTTTACACATGATACAGTGAACAGGATGAAGCAAGGAAAACATAGGAAATGCCTTAGAAGAAAACAATGAAGCCTAGAATGATGTTTAGGACATGATGTAATTATGAGTGTATATTTCCCATTAAATTGTATTAATGAATATGAAACGTCATAATAAATGTCATGAGCTTTGATGATAACCCAATTATGCCCCGATCACCTTTTTCCGCTGCGGGTCGGGGTGTGACATTACCTCTTCTTTTCAAACTTCAAATTATCTTAAGGTTTCTACGCAAGTCATACTAAACTTTTTCATACATCTATACGTCATTCACATGCATGATTTCAAAAACGTCACCAACTAGAATTACATTTCTTGTAACCCCAAAATGGAGACATTTCATCGAGATAGGAGTGATTTTCTTACCTTGACGATTAACTCCGCTCTTTCCTTTCTTAAAACAACCTCACAACGAGTTAGGGGTGATTCCCTTACCTAGGTGATCGTTACCAAAATTTTCCTTCAAAATACTTGATTATGCAAACACGATCATGTTTTACACCTAAATCGTTTCTCATTCGTCAAAATCCCTACTTATATCTATTCCAAAATGCATTGTTTTATCAAACGTAGTTCTTACAATACAATCTGTTTTCACATAACTCACATATACGAAATTCTTAATCATACCTTAAAATGTTTTATTGCCCGAATTTCAAAACCTTACAAAATGATACCCATTAATTTAACCGGTCTATTAAATCTCTAGCCCACAAATTTCATACTCGACATAAACACTAAAACACGCTCACATTATATCATTGTACTAAGGATTTTCATTCGCAATCAGGAAATCAAACCAACCTTTCTCACATGCCTATAAGACCGTATAAATATTATAGGATCGTGTTACTGAAACTCTTTTCAAAAATTGCTAAAACTTTTCAATGATCACTAAGTTCGTGATGCTAAATTTCTTTTAGGAGCAACGTTTCATAAGAACCTCCAAATTTCAAATTTCTTATTTTAATGCAAGATCCTTTAAAACGATGCAAACTTACTATTTTCAAAAGCCTTTTTATACACCGCTCAATACGTCATTTCAATTTCAAAACACGTGGGCAAGGAAACTCCCTAGGGACCAACCATTTTCGACTTACATAAATTCTTCAAAAACAAGAGTAGCATTTCCGTTTTTTTACAAAATACGTCATGCATAACCAATAAGTACCTTATATTCTTTTTACATTCACAAACTAGATTCTACATTTCAAGTCAAGCTCAATTTATTTTGATTCGATAAACTAAACGCTTTGCTCAAACAACTATACATGCATATCATCGTACATGTTTTAGTCAATATCCCACGACGATTTCATTTATATCATTTGTTTTTACATACTCAAACTTCTTGATCGTTTTATATGCTTAAATTCGTCATGTTTCAATTAATACTATATAGGTAATCGTTATTATTCATACTTATACTCATACTTGTATTCTACTTATACTTATACTTATACTTATACCGATACGCATACTTATATTAATACTCATATTCATACATTTGTACCTATACGTGAGCATAACCCGAGGGGTTCATTTACGTTGGTCTCATACATACTTAAAAATAAACATGCTTACTTCTTATATAGACACATTCTTATTTCTAGAATTTATGTATACCCTATTCATACACAACTAGTACAAACTATGCGGATCGTGCGACGATCAATATAATCGTGGGTGACGCGGGATTATAATGGTAGGCGCATGAAAATCATAGGGTGTACTACTGTGTATGGTAAGACACGAAACCTAACATGACACCGAATAAAGAAACAAACGTAACATGATTAAAACATGGTGGATACGCCGCCGGTACTTCCTATATATAAGTGTTTTTATCATGTTATCAAACTTTTGTAAAACGTGCCATGAGAAATTCGGTGTTTTTTAAACCTTAATAGACCCGATAGACAAACTTTAACAACTCCCAAACACCTTGCTAGCACACGATATCCAATTATCCATGATGAAACCTCATTCTTAACACCTCGTAATCATTTTGTATCTGATACTCAAACCATTCTTATCCTTGGGTTCACCTGCTAGATCGAGCATTCACCCTCATACCTCCATCATTCCTAGTTACTCTTCAACTTTTATTCAAGCCTTACTTACACTCAATTGGTTTAAACATTAAACCCTAAAATGCTTTTGCTTAAAACTATCATCCTTAACTTATGCGCAAACGTACCTAGTTGGCCGTTACCTCCAAAACCATTTTATTAAAATGCCCGACTTCCTCGTTCCTCACCAATAAACAATTTTCTATGAACATGTGATTTAATGACTCTTTAAAACCAATGGAACTTTCCTTACAACCTCAGTGCGGCCACACTTTTCACCAAAATACCAATGGCTCTGATACCAATCTGCCACACACCCTCAGATTTCACGTGCGGAGTACTACCGCGAAGCGTGTGACAAACTGGCCAGGATCATGCCATTAATCATATTGAACAATTAAAATACAGTAAAGTAAATACATCACATCAACACAATCACCGACTGAGTTAAAAGTTCAAAAACAACGTTTAGAGTTAATAGCGGAAGCATAAGGTTTAATAGTTTAATAATCCAAATGATAGTTCAAAGTACATGAATTTTATTAGGAATCCAACAAGGTTCGATGCAACCACTACACTCCTCCGCTGCAAGCTCCCGAGCTGCACCTACGGTCCTGCAAAGCATGCAGTAGAGTGTCAACAATAAGTTGGCGAGTTCACGATTTTGCTAGTTTTAATTCCAAAACACAGTTGTTAAGTTACTTATTTATAAAATCATGTTTTCCGTGGGGAGCTACCCCATATGTAACTACTAAACTGCGTAATACCGAAGACATGCGACGTATTTGTTTTTGTTGCCCCGTTTGTCAATGTCTATCATCATTGACGGTTGCCAAGGCATACTAGTTCACGCTCGTCCTCCTCGGCACGGTGTGAGGTTTGTGAGACTTAATAGCGCTATCAACTAATAACCCGTTCGCCAGGCCAGGCGATTAATCGATATAGAAAGTGGGGACTTCGCAATAGGGTTGCTTTAGTACACTTGAGACATGAAATATAAAATAGTATTTTGTAGTATTCCTTCCCGGAATACTAGGCAATCCCAAACCAGGGAAAATGTAGTTCGTTCGTTCCCAACCACCGGGAATACATGCTTTTAATAAGTTGTGTGAACTCACCTTTGATTGCTCGGTTGGTCTCTTAAAAATGGTTAACAATCAAGGTAGGTCAATCACGTCCTAATACGATCCATTTAGTTTATTAGTGTATTCAAGTAAGGTACAAAGCTCCTACACGCATCTAACACATAACATGCACTCACTTTGACGGTTTATGCACATATACATATTTCACCTATAACTACTCATGATCAAGTACACAACACTTCACATAATACTTTCATGGATATTAAACAATTTGGATCATTATCAGATAGCATAATTGACATCTAGACATGCAAATCACAACTTATACTGTTTCAGCTTTAACATCCAAAACTGGGCTGTTTTCGGGTATTTTTATAAAATAGTGATCTTGTTCCAAAAATTCTAAATGATTTACAAAACGTACTAAACGGTCCACATCACCTTGTGTAAAAATATCAAGACCGATTCATTACCGATTATTTAATAAAAATCATTTACTGAGCTGCAGTCAGATTCGTCACTCTCTGACTGCAGTCCATGGAAAAATTCGTTTAAAATTCATCGTAAACCCGATTGATGAAATTCTAGTTGGATACTTACGAAAACACCCAGACCCAGCTACTGTATGAATTTCATGACCTAACTCTTCCATATTGCAAGTTATGATGAATAACATAACACGAACTTTCTGCAGAAAAACGCAGCTTTTGCTGTTGTGAATAATGACCCCTTAAAAATAGCAAACGACCTCAGAAAAATGTGATTCCAGCGCCATTTGAAGCGTTTTTCAAAAATGTACGATTTAGACTCCAGAACCAGTTACAGACAACCGAAGTTGGCTGAAATCACCAAACAGCCTCCTGTTTTTAGCTTTCAACATTCTAATGCGAGTTATATTGGTTCCGTTAACATAATTAGTGAATCAACCACACTTATACGTCAATTACAATAGGTTAACATCAAAAGTCAGATTATTTATCACTTAACACATCAAGAACTAACAAGATTCAACCCAACATCATACAAAAATCAAAACTCTAGAACTAACCGAAAATGGAATCACTTGAATACACCTTGAAATGGCCTTAGAACTTCAAGAACAAGATTGAAAGATGAAAATGGTGATGTTTGGGAGGGTGTTCAGCCGAGAGCTTGATGAGAGAGAGAGTTAAGATTGATATGGTTGTGATGTGTCTTGGATTTTATGGATCTTATGGAAGATTTGGAAATGGTTAGTCATCATGTGTACATCTCTATGGCCAACAAGTGGAACTAAGAGAACAGAGGGAAGAGAAGTGATAGATTTGTTTTGATTGGGTTGTAAAAATGAAGACTAGAATATTGGAAGATATGAATATTTGGAAGATATGGAAAATTTGGGAGATATGGAAAGATTTGGGTCACAAATCTTGCCACACTTAAGGGTTTGGTGTGCACACTAGGTGCCGCCACCTTATCCCCACACACACACTTGCATGCATAAATATACATATATATAATACATATTGGTTAAAAGCAGGTATTTAACTGGCTACCGGGTATTTTATCTAGCATTTAAATCCCGGTTAATGGCGTTTTATATTATTTTTAACGCTCCATAAAAATAAACTCACCAAAATATTACTGAATAATATTTTATTTTTCTGGACTCGCAGCGTTGCCCGTATTTGACAGTATACGCGATGTACTGCGCAGTATGCGCTTAAACTCAAAAAAATAGAGATAGTTGATGTGAATGAACGCTCTACTTTGAAAGTACGGGTTGTCACACACTTCCCCATTGGTCTAGCCAATTTACGATTTCGCCCCCAGTTTAAAATGACGATTTGCCCTGAATTCAAAATAAATTATGCTTCTATCCCAGCTAAAAAATATGATTTTGCCTTCAGTTCAAAATAAAATTTAAGTTTGGTCCTTAGTTTAAAATTATGGTTTTGTCCTTTAACTGGCTACCGGGTATTTTATCTAGCATTTAAATCCCGGTTAATGGCGTTTTAATTTATTTTTAACGCTCCATAAAAATAAACTCACCAAAATATTACTGAATAATATTTTATTTTTCTGGACTCGCAGCGTTGCCCGTATTTGACAGTATACGCGATGTACTGCGCAGTATGCGCTTAAACTCAAAAAAAAAATAGAGATAGTTGATGGGAATGAACGCTCTACTTTGAAAGTACGGGTTGTCACACACTTCCCCATTGGTCTAGCCATTTTACGATTTCGCCCCCAGCTTAAAATGGCGATTTGCCCTGAATTCAAAATAAATTATGCTTCTATCCCAGCTAAAAAATATGATTATGCCTTCCGTTCAAAATAAAATTTAAGTTTGGCCCTTAGTTTAAAATTATGGTTTTGCCCCCCCCCCCCCATTTAAAAAATTACGATTTTGCCCCCAATTAAAAATTATAGTCTTGTCGTTTTTGTTTTTGTTTTTTTTTTCAAAACTATAATAGTGTTTTGTTTTACTTTGTTGACAAACGGAAGTTGGGGGATTAGTGCCAGGCAGCTGGCCTGGCACATCCCCATCGGTCAAGCTAATTTACCATTTTGCCCCAACTTAAAATTATGATTTAGCCCTTAGTTCCAAATAAATTTATGCTTTTACCCCAAACTAAAAATTACGATTTTGCCCCCAATTCAAAAGAAATTATAGTTTTCCCCCAGCTTAAAATTACGGGTTTGCCCTTAGTTTAAAATTATGATTTTGCCCCCATTTCAAAAATTACAATTTTACCCCCAATTAGAAATTGTACTCTTGCCATCGTTTTGGGTAATTTTTTTCAAAACTATAGTAGTGTTTTATTTTACTTGGTTCACTCGATGTAACTTTTTGTGTCAAGCAGTCGCTCATTGGTCCTGAAAAATTACTATTTTGCCCCCTAGCTCAAAATTTAAAAGATTGCCATCGCTTTAGTTTTCTTTTGCAAAACTATAGTAGTGTTTTGGTTTAATTGATTGACTCGATGTATTTTTTTATCAAGATCGTGTTATAATTAGTATGTACAAGTAACCAAAATACATGCGTATATGTTATAAAACCAAGAAATATTTGGCTTAGCACCTCGCAACGCGGGCGAGGCATAAAACATTACGATTTTAACCCCTGTTAAAAATTACGAATTTGTCTAAGTTCAAAGTTACGATTTTTCCCTTGGTTTTAACTACAATATTTCCAGCGCTTTAGCTTTTCGCAAATTACGATTTTACCCCAGCCCAAAATTACAATTTTTCCCGAGTTAAAAATTATTGTATTGCCATCGTTTTAGTTTTTTTAAAGGTGTGTGAGGAATAGTGCCAGGCTGCTGCATGGCAGTCCCCCATTAGCCCGGGTATGTTACGATTTTACCCTCAGTTAAAAAATACGAATTTACTCCTGTTTAAAATTACGATTTTGCCATTGGTTTAAAATTATAGTATTGCCATCGCTTTAGCTTTTTTCCAATTACCATAGTCAAAAATTACGATTTTGCCCTTTGTTCAAAATTATGGTATGTAATCGTTTAAGTTTTTTTTTAGCAAAACTATGATTGTGATTTTTTAATTGGTTAAAAAATATTTTGCCTACCGCCCCCGCAACGCGGGGGGGGGGGGGGGGGGCATCCACTAGTAAAGAAAATAAGAATCAAAGACCATCCGATGAAATGCTTATATGGATGACCTACACATGTAGGTTAGAGAAACTTAGAAACTAGTATTGTTAATAAGCCTCAACATCATTTGTTATTACATTATATATAACTAGTAAAATCTTTCTATGCTATGCGGCAGAAGTTTGATCGCTATCGATTCATTTCGTTACGTGACAAGATTAATACGATACAATTACTCATATAGCAACCGCAAGATAAACCCAAAAAAATAAGTTCATGCCATGACTAAGGTTCATGTCACACCCCAACTGATGGTGGAATCATCGGGGTGGACGTAGATAGATTGCTCGAGACATCATAACGCTAAACTTTGTGACAATAATTAAAGATAGAAAAATTTCATTTCAATACTAAGTTTTCAAGTACAATGGTCAAAACACAATACAACATCGGAATTCAAATTTCAACAAGGAATTCAAAAGTACAAGTACAACATAAGTCTAGATTAAGGGTGAGTTTCTAAATCCATCTACTTGATTCGCTGATCATCATCGTCATCAACCTGCAATACATGTTAAAGTATAGTTCAATACACACGGCATTAGCGAGCATACAAGTTTGAGTAATAATAAAAGTAAACGTTTAACATATCCTCATGCAAACATGTCAACTTGAAACTGATTGGCTAACTATCATGCAATTATACTTGTAAACTCAAAGTGTTCCACAAGCATGATCTATTCATAGCAATGAAAAGACCTAAGTATTAAACTTAACATGACCTCAAGAATACGGGCGGTGCATTAATCCTATAGCGCTATACATGTTAAGGGAGACTCGATCAAAGTTAATGACGAATATAAGCTATGGGTATAAGCACATGAATCAAAGTTTAGCATAGCAAGCATGTATAAAGGATTGTTTTATGATTTAAGTATAAGCATGTTTTATGTATTTTGATAGATTGCATGTATTACACCAAAAAGTGATAAAAGTAAAAGTGGGTCGAGTATGCTCACAATTTGCAAGCTTCATAAGATGTAGCCGCGAGTCGAGTAGTTGGTGGGTTGAAGTGGAGTCACCAGAAGTTACCCTACAAGGGGTAAGCAGGAGGATATGAGTATTCGAAATTGGACGGTCGGTCCAGATTATGTGACAGAAAGTTTTGAAATAAAAACAGGAAAATGCCACCTCACACGAGGTGGACTGATCTCCCCGTACGAGTTGACTTGCCACTCGTATGAGTTGACTGATACCTCATACGAGTTGACTGGCAGCTCGTACGAGTTGTCTATTGCCTTGTATGAGTTGACTTGCAGCTCGTACGAGTTGACTGTTCACCTTGCACGGAGGGACAATGCTGGAACTTTTTAGCTCGTTGCATGTCCGTTTCAACAACTGTTTCTGTGAACGGGGTTTCTGACGCGAGGAATAACAGTCTGAAGCCACAACACTAATCAGAACGTACTTAGCATTATGCCCTGGTTGGTTTACTAGGAAAGTATAAAAATTACGTATATTAGTATTAATTAGCCATGGAAGTCAAGCATGGAGACGTTAAGTCTCTTTATAGGATTCACCAAAGCACAAGGTTGCAAATAACAACCCGGTTGGTCATGAATTTACAGAAAGTAAAATGTTCAAGTGAGGTGTGGAACTTAATTCGGGTAGCCCAAGCTCCAAACGTTCTCACTAGCTGAATTCTAGTCCAATCAATAAGGATAATGAACTATGTTAGCTTACAACACTTGTTGCAAAAGAAAAAGAAGGAAAAGTAGAAGGAAAGTTTGGAACTTCACGAGTTGTTAGTGAGTAGAACTCACTTAGAAGAATCTGGGGGTAAATGTAACGTTCGTCAAAAACGGGTTTTACCAAACCCGCTCCGTTTATTAGCCGAACAATCAGTTAAAATTTTCGTTGCGAATTAAATGCCCAAAATAATTTTAATCGATACGTAATCAATTATTATATTGGAATATATAAGTTGTTTTTGAAAAACTGTTAAAAATCGCAAAATAAAAATGTTTTGGTTCTGCCGGGTTTCGAACCCGGGTCTGTACCGGTTCAACAACAACTTAACACCCAACATTTAAACCGCTGCGCCACTTGTGATTTTTGTTAGTTATTAGAATTATTTAATTGATATCATGCGTTTCTGAATTCAAAACCGGCGCCCAAATCCGCAGACGCCGGAAAGTCCGAAGTTTTCGCCAATTGCGACAAATACTCTTTACCTAACGTTTATATTAACGACGACATCGGTTATAACCGATGTCTAGCTTTAATTCCGGGTCGTAACCGCTGTAATGGCAAGGAAGTCAAGGGCATAAGCAGCCTATAAATACAGAACTAGTTTTCTCAATCCAACCAGTCTAATCCCTCGAACACTCTCTTAATCTCTCGCTAAAACACTCGAATTCTAGTCGCTGCAAGTCGCCGGAATTTTTCTGCACATCGCCGGAAAACCGAGTTCTTCACTGTTAAGCCATACTAAACCCTCTGAACTTATACCGAAGTCACCCACATCCTTTGTAAGCTGTCTGAAGACTCTCTGCTGCAAGACACACGTCGCCGGAGGTGTTTGCTGTCGCCGGAGTTACGCCGGAGAAACAGAGGAATCCAGTCGGTATACCTCTCGCCTAATTTCTTCATTCTTTTTATTTAATCTCATTTGTATTTAACCCTCAGTCACTAAAGAACATGTTTTAATCATCGAACCAGTCGGATTTCCGATTTCTGGTTATAACTCAACGAAGAAGATGAAGTTCGATATCATATAAGTATAATTAAAATCAACTTATTAATCGGGTTAGACACACAGTCCAGCGGTGGACTGTGTGCACATTAAACGCAAAGGTCTCGAGTTCGAATCTTGTTTCCACACACGCTGCCTTAATTAAAATTTCTTTTTTTTGTTAACTGAACCGGATTCATTTTATGTATATGTTAAGTATATTAATAACCGGAATAATAACCAAGTTAGACACACAGTCCAGTGGTGGACTGTGTGTATGTTTAATCACGGGACGCGAGTTCGAGTCCGGTCTTCTGCACCGACTCGGACAATTATCTATCTTTTTATTTAAGGCAGAAAAAGAAATGTTCAGTTTGTATTTAAGTATAATAAAAATCGGATTATATAACATGTTAAACACACAGTCCAGCGGTGGACTGTGTGTTAACTCAACCCACAGGTCCCGGGTTCGAGACCTGTGGAGCGCACCGGTTCTCTGGATTAAAATCGTTTTAAAATAAAGGATTTTCGGTTTAAATCTAATTAATATATATATGTAATTAAAAACAGAATTATGATGGGTTAGACACGTAGCTCAGTTGGTAGAGCCGCGTGCACGCGTACGGGAGGTCTCGGGTTCGAGCCTCACTCAGCGCACAATTACACACAAGCGAACCGGTCAACGGTCAAGTCAACGGTCAAAGTCAAAGTCAACTGTAGCAAAAAAATCAAATTTTTTTATTATTTTTATTTATTTATTTTAATTAAAAATCAATTAAAAATACTTAAAAATAACATTTTTAAGGTTAGAAAATAGTCTTAAACTCACAAAAATGCACCCATCAAATCCTACTAAAATGGATTAATAAAATCCGTTTACTTACCGAACCATAATGCTATTTATCTAGGTTAATTTCACTCGTGGTTAAAACCACTTCGCGTGCACTCAACATCATCAACCGAACGCACCCAATGTGAGTGAATTCTTACAAATTCCCCTTTTTATTCATGTTTTGGGGTGTATCATGTATCGCTTAAATTAATTCGCTTATTCAAACTCGTGCTATACCATTATATGATCTAAACTTAGAATGTAAATATTGTTTGTTGTAATGTATTACATATTGTCAAGTTGTATGCAATTTATTTATTAGGCCCATCAGTTCCTCGTGGGAGACGAGTTGAACACAACGCGTGCCTTAAAACTCATTCATTAGGCCCACCAGTTCGTAGAACAACGCGTGCCTCAAAACTCATTCATTAGGCCCATCAGTTCGTAGAACAACACGTGCCTCAAAACTCATTCATTAGGCCCATCAGTTCCTCGTGGGAGACGAGTCGAACAACGCGTGCCTCAAAACAATCATTTGACGTATGTGTGTGCAATATTTAATATTATGTGTTGTGTGAATAAATTTACATCTACATTTACTCATATGGGGTTATGCACTTTATTTATAATCAATTGAATAAACTTGTTCAAATGTTTTCCATAGGATTCACTCGCCAACTTTATGTTGATCCAAAAACCCTTTTACACATGATACAGGTGAACAGGATGAAGCAAGGAAAACATAGGAAAAGCCTTAGAAGAAAACAAAGAAGCTTAGATTGATGTTAGGTCATGGCGTATTTATGATTGTAAATTTCCCATTAAATTGTATTAATGAATATGAAACGTTATAATAAATGTCATGAGCTTTGATGATAACCCAATCATGCCCCGGTCACCTTTTCCGCTGCGGGTCGGGGTGTGACAGTAAACTGCTAGTAATTCGGGATCTTGAGTGTAGGAGTGGGAGTGTCCGGAAGGTGTGAAAGTAGGGAATGCGTCTGTATTTATAGGAAAAACGAGCCTGCTCGTACGAGCTTGCTCGTACAGCTGACACCTCATCGTACGAGGGGCATTGCTTCGTACGAGGTGACAGCTCCTCATACAAGGGGATGGCCACTTCGTACGAGGTGTGTTGGCTTCGTGCGTGTTGATCTGTTCCGAGTTGTTTTCGCGTGTTTTTAGCGGATTCTAGGTGTTTTAAGCATGCATGATGAAGGTAAAAGTATAATTGTACACAAATTAAGTGTTTCAAGCGTACGTAAGCATCCAAGGATAAGTATAAATTTGCATGTAAATAAGCATTAGAAATGAATATATTGTTCGTATATAAGTATGGATAAAAATGTGGGTTTTCATTATGATCAATATCTCCGAACACAGGGAAAAGAAATGTGAATACAAGCTTCCATAAATAGAAATATAATAACGCTTTCTAAACAAGGAAAGTCCAAAAATACGGAGCGTTACAGTTTAACCTGTGCGACGGGCCACACTGGAGGAAAAGAATGTATGTTAAAATGTTATAATTTTTTAAGAAGATTTGGTTATAAAAAACAAATTAGGAAGAATAGAACGACATAGAAGTTAGAAAAATGGAGTAAATAGCAAAATTTCTAAATTATGTAGGAGGTTAAAAAATTAATAAACTTTGATTGTTGGGATTCGAACCCGAGGAATCGCAATGTAGCTACGCACCTGGAACCATCTAAGCTGCGAAACTTTTATTATTTTATAGGTGTAATAACGCTTATATCATAAACTAAACAATAAAAAGACAGAGAAAAAAAACCCTACCATTAGCCACCTACCACGTAGGTGGCTGCCACTCTTAACTCAAGATCATTAATATTATAGATGGTAATAAGAGTAAAAATATTATTAATATTATTTTATGTCTAATTTTAGCTCAATTTTTTATATTTAACATAACAAAACTTGAGCTTGAACTCTTTCGTGAATTTAAAGGCCCAAGCTTTTAATCAAAAGAGTTAACTTCTATTTTGATCCTTATGGTTTGATTATTTTAACGATTTTGCCTCGTATGTTTAAAAGTGTCATTTTTCTCCGTGATTTTACTACTTTTTCTCTAATTTGCTCCGTGATACTAACTCCATTAAAAATGTATGTTGTGGAATATTTTGGTAATTTTACACACACACACACACACACATATATATATATATATGTATATATATATATAAGGTTTATTTTTTTATATCAAAAAATCTAATAATCCTCATATCATATATATATAGGATGAGGTTATTGTAAAAATGGGTAGATTTGTAAGACGTGTAAGAAGTGTTTTAATCCATTAGATCTTAGATCTAATGGTTGAGATAAAAAGGGACCAATATGTAAATTGTGTTTTAATTATTTGGACTAATTTGACAATTCTATGGGTAATAATGTTTTTTATACGTTTCAAATAAGGAAACCATATCACAAAAAACTAAACCCGCTATCTACTTCCTTCATTCTCGCGATTTCTCTCTCCACAATTCAGAAATCATGGGAGAAGATCAGAATCCAAAAACCTTGTTGTGTTATAAACGTAATCAACATTTCTTGTTCATCGTTCTATAATTTCTAGGGTTCAGTATACATAATCAGGTTTTTTTAGGGAAACGATTCAAATCGAAGACTGCAGAGTGTCGAACAGAAGAGGAAAACAACGACAACGAAACCAGGTTTGTATTTAACTAGGGTTTTGTTTTTTAGTGATTTTACGGTGGTCTGGGGTGTCTGTTAATGGTTGTATAGTGTATGTTCATGGTTGTATAGTGTACTACAAATGGCAGAATTAGCAATAGGCTTTTGATTTTGTTTCTGTTAATAATTGATTTGTGGCTTCTGGTTTAGTCTTATGTGTATACAGAGTTGTATGATGGGTATATAGTGTTATATATTGACAATTGCTGAATGAAGTGTTTTTGATAGTGGTGGAGGTCTATTTCAAAATTGTAGTGTTATATAGTGTTAAAATTTGACAATTATTAATAAAAAAGGGATGTATAGTGTTATATACTTTGTAAAGCTGGTAAAAGGCTGCCTGTGTAGTCCTAAATAGTACATAGAGTGTTATGTATAGATGTGTAGTGTTTTATAACACTTGTAGTGTTTTGTAATGTTTTTATAGTGTTATATCTTATTCTGTAGTGTTATAAGATGAATTTAATGTTATAAAATGTTTGCACTGTTTAACATATTCACTGCTGGTTTTTTGACTAATTGTGCACCATGTAATTTTAGTTAGGAGAAGAGGACGAATACTGAATTACAAAATAGGAAAGGGCTTCTATAATACAATTCAACAAATCATCCGGTTGAGTGATTCTGAAAACATAGGAGAACAAGGTATATATAAATGAAAAAAGCTATAAAAATTAAAAATAAATGCATGTAACGAAACATAAGCGTACAAAAGAATAATGACTTATGATGTTTTATATTGAACTCCACAATTAACAGAATATGTTGTCTGTACAGACGGAAAAGAGCGAAATGCAGTAAAAAATGCATCATGAAGCAAAACACCAAGCTCTACAGCAAATGATGGTTGTGATGCAGACATTGGGACAGCAGTTATTGTTGTAAAAACAAATACCAACACCTAGTAAGTGTTTTTAGAAAATTAATGTATATCAGATTTTTTAAAAAAATGTGGTTTAACAAACATTGTATTTTGGTTTACAGCTGCCCCGTCACACCCTGCTAACAAAAAATGATGACTTGGTGAAAATGCAATGGAAAGGATATTATACCGACTGGATGTGGAATAACACGTTTTGGATATATGTTCGAATGTTTTAACTTTGCATAACTCTGTACTTTTAATATGTTTTTGTTTTGTGTGGTATGATATATAAAACGAGCGTCGTATTCTATTATGTCATCTAGAACACACTATACATCGCCACAAAAGGTTGGTGTTAAAACACCATTAATCCGGTAGTAATCAAGTTAACAATAACTATTTAGTGTATAACACTATAACTCTAATTAACACTATATATTCATGAATAAAACACTATCAATCAGTTAATCTCCTTATACTATTAAAACACCATGAAAATAATCACTATGACTATATTGGATTAAGTTGTGATGTCTTTTGAAATTCGTATGGTGTTTTATACCTGCGAATTAACAAAAAACTTGATATAAATTTTATTGATTAAACACTACTTGATACCAGATTTCGAATAAAAGACAGATACATGACCTGATTCCATTGAATTGATTTCAAAGTATGTAGCAAAACACTAACATTGATTCAAAGAATTCGACTGTATAAATCTTGTACTCTCAAAATAATCAGAGTCTGGTTATGATTAATAACTCTGTGAATTCGTATACAATCTTTGTAAAAATAAATAAATTAATATCCTAAAATAACTCACTAGCAGTTACAACTTTATTTTATCATTTAATTGACATTCGGAGTCAATTACATCATTGCCCTTTTACATTAATTTAATTGTAGGACACATGTTAACATTAGGTTATTTCTTACATTTCTCACACTTTTAACTTTTTTTACAGGTTCCTTTACCTATATATATATATATATATTCTTACATTTCTCACACTTTTAACTTTTTTACAGGTTCCTTTACCTATATATATATATATATATATATTACATTTCTCACACTTTTAACCTTTTTTTACAGGTCCCTCTACCTATACATATATATATATATATATATATATATATATAGGGATGGGTAAAATGAGAACCACCCACAGTTGCGAGAACCGTAAGAACCACTTTCTAACCATTGGATCTTAGATGATAGATGGATGAGATTAAAATTAATTAAAAGTATATTAAATCCTTTACTCTTATTATGTTTTTTATATTTTAATGCTAGAAGGGTAGTTTGGTAAATTTGTTTTTTTTCTTATTATATTTATTGTTTTTATTACTTTTTTGTTTTATTATATATATATTATTTTTTATTAAAATCGGAATTTTTTATTAAAAAACATTTTGAAATCCGTTTTTTTGCGCCGTTTTTTTACGCCTCGTTTATTTCGGGCCGTTTTTTAGCGCCGTTTTCTACGCGCCCTTTTTACGCCCCGTTTTTTTATGCCCATTTTTTTACGGTCCTGTTTTAGAAACATTCCTCCCTCCCCCGTTTTTACACCCCATTTTTTTACGCTGGTTTAAAACCTTTTTCTACACGGGGTTTTAAAACACTTTTTTTGCCCCCCCCCCCCCCCCAACCCCCCGTTTTGAAACTTTTTTTACTCTCCGATTTAAAAAAAATTACGCCTCGATTTTTATTTTTTATCTCGCGGTATTGAAGTTTCTTTACGCCCCGGGTTTAAACTTTTTTTACACCCCGGGTTTACACTTTTTTTACCCCCCCTTTTTTTACGCCCCGTTTTTTACAACCCGGTTTTAAAAAACATTCCCCCTCCCCCCTTTTTACGCCCCGTTTTTTTACGCTGGCTTAAAACCTTTTTTTACGCCCCTGTTAAAAAAATTAAACCTTTTTTTACGCTCCCCGGTTATAAATTTTTACTATCCGATTTAAAAAAAATTACGCCTCGGTTTTTTTTTACGTCGCGGTTTTGAAGTTTCTTTACGCCTCGGGTTTAAACTTTTTTTTACACCCCGGGGTTTACACTTTTTTACCCCCCCCTTTTTTACGCCTCGTTTTTTTACAACCCGGTTTTAAAAAACATTCCCCCCTCCCCCCTTTTTACGCCCCGTTTTTTACGCCGGCTTAAAACCTTTTTTTACGCCCCTGTTAAAAAAAATTAAACCTTTTTTTACGCTCCCCGGTTATAAATTTTTTCTACCATATCAAAAATAATTCTAATTAGAAACTGTGTGCAAACGTGAAAACATTTTTTTACCATCTATAAAACTAAGTGCTACATTCACCACCGTACGCAAAAAAAAATTATATTCCCCACTCGTACGTAAAAGCATATTAAAAACGCATGTAAAAAACTTTTTCTTACAAACGCTTGTAAAATAAACTAAAATATATAAAGTGAAGTCGTTGTTTTTCGTTTCTTATAGTTGATACTTTGCAGCTCCATTGTCTGAGATCTACACGGACACAACACAAAAGTTGTGAAAATCGCAAACTATTAAAAACATTTAATTTTTTTTACACTCCGGGTGCAAAAAAAAATTTACGCACGTGTTGAAAAAATTTAAACCTTTTTTACACCATGGTTGTAAACTTTTTTTAAATCGCGGTTGTAAACTTTTTTTACGCACCCTAGTTGTAATTTTTTACACCCCTGTTAAAAAAATTAAACCCTTTTTTACACCGCAGTTGTAAACTTTTCATACACAGTTTTTTCGTGTATAGTTTTTCACGTGTAGCGTAAAATTTTTAAGTAAAGTTTTAAATCTCATTTTTTAAAATACATTTTTTTTGCAATGACGTAAGAAAACATTTACAAGTGAAAAATCCAGAATTTTATGGGTGTAAAAAACATTCACAAATGTAACAATCCGGAATTTACATGTGGTTTGTAACAAGTTTTTGCGCACGGTGTCGCGCGTGAACTTTTTACGGATGTAAACTTTTTACACCCCTGTTGTTAAATTTTTACAGGTGGCGTAAAAGGTTTGCAACAAAGTTTTTACGGGTGGCGTAAAAGGTTTGCATCAAACTTTTTACACCCCCCTAAGTAAATTTTTTACGCACGTATTAAAAAATTAAACCTTTTTATGTCCTGTTGTAAACTTTTTTAAGCCACGATTGTTTAACTAGGCGTATGTATGTAGGTTTTGCAAAAAAAAAAAAAATACGTAAAGCGTCACCTGTTTATGTAGGCGTCGACTGCGAAAATTTTGCGCATAGTGTAAATTTTGCAAATTATTTACATATAGCGTTGAAAACTAGTTATAGGCTACTTTTACGCCCCTGTTAAAAACAGTTTAAATTTTTTTACGCCCGTTGTAAACTTTTTTTACACCCCCGGTTGTAAACTTTTTTTACGTGCGATGTAAAAAAATATTCACAAGTGTGTTTATTACAAAAAAAATGAGATTTGAACCGAAAATTACCAATTGAAGTGTCCCCATTTCTTATTCCTCCAAACTAGCACCACCACCGGTTAATATGTGACTCATCTTGTCAGCTAGTCCACCTTTCTCAACCGCTGCAACGTACGTAAAAACGATTTTAAAACGTATGTAAAAAAAGAACACTGACCATAAAAACAACCTTTGAAAACATCTGAAACCTACCGTTTGTTATGATTTAAATCTTTTTTACATTCGACCGTTCGTTATGCATAAAACAACCCTCTATCCTTCCTACATTCAACCAAAAATTCTCTTTAGAATCAATTTCAATTACACAAACCAAAAAAACACTGATGCTTCAATATATTTCTACTTCTTACTTTTGAAAAATATATTCATGCTTTCAAATTCTTGAGATTTGCAGCTTCTTATAAAAATATTCAAAATATATTAGGGTTTTGCTCTCAAATTCTTGAGATTTGCAGATTCTTTTATTAGAATCGTATGCTTCTAACATATTTAAAATATTTCATCAACTCTTCCTTTAAAGGAAAGCACAAGACCTATATGAGTTGGGGTTCTGTTCCAATCTAAATAAAATCCCAATAAAAAATTAAATTGGGGAAAACATATAACTTATGATCTTTTTATAAAAAAAATCTTAGTTCAAAGACAAATAAAAACTTATGGATGAACAGTTTCTTAAACCTTTCTTCATCAAGAAACTGCAAGATCAAGAACACAAGCTTTCTACATAAATATGATATTGCAGCTCCGTCGTACTCCCCCCGCCCTAAACAGATTTGAAGCAACACCCAGGAGATGACGTGGTCGGTTGTTGAACCCATATCTGAACTGCCCCAACCATATTTGAACTAGCTCCGTCGTACAACCGTCACATCCGGCGCCACCTCGAACACCTCCACCATCACCGATGACTTCCCTTTCGCCCCTCGGACTTCCCCTACATCTTCTCTTTATAATATCAACCGTCGACCAGATCCATTGAAACAAGCGACAGATCTGGTGAGTTAGGGACCAGAACCGACATATGAATGTACTTACATTGATGGCTGGAGAGTGACCAGATTAGCATAGGAAGCGTCTCAGATTTGCGTAGGAACGGCTCAAATCTGCATCAGATATTGACCCCACCCTCGTCACCTTCCATCTCCGGCGACCTACCAGCACCTCACCCCCATCGTCATCGGCGATTTCACACCATCATCTTCAAGATAGATATAACTTTTGGATAACCGACAACCATGTTCTTTCTATTTGGACTTTGGATCAACTTGCGTTTTGCATTTTTCTATTTGGATCCAAATTTACTTTTTGTAGATGAAGAATCTGATGAATCGATGTAAATGCAAATGAGAGAGAGAGAAACTGATGAGAGATGTGTGTGTATGTATGAGAGAGAAACTAGATCTAGGATATATAAAAGGCTGAATGAAATGTTAAGAGAGAGAACCAAATTATAAAATGTCTAAAATACCTCTCCTGTTATTGTCAAATGGATAATGAGGTGTCAACATGTAATTGGTCAAGAATGATTCTCATGGTTCTCACAACTGAGGTGTCAACATTCCTCCCTTGAACCGGATCATATATATATATATTATCCACTTTTGATCAAAACTCAAATCTACATCCTCCACAACTACCTATCACTACTCACCAGCACCATGAAACCAACATCATCGCGCCCAACCAGTCACCAAGAAAACCAATATCAGAATCATTTCATCTTCCTCTGACAGCATGACCCCCAAAATCGTCCCCAGCCTCGCCTGAACCTTAGCTACCAAATTAGTTTTTCAGCAGTGGTTTGGGCTCAAGCCATTGGAAACGTCCTCATCTCAATGCTAGCTACCAAATAAGCAAGACTAGGGCTTCGACTAGGGGTTCGATTATGGTTGTGGATGTAGGAGACGGAGAGACATGGAGATGGAGGCGGCATCATTAAATCTGCTAGTTTGAGATGAGGGAAAGAGTTGTGGCGGTGCAGAGTGGATGAGGGTGGTGGTGATGGAGTTAGTAGTTGTGTTCGGATCTAGTGTGTTAAGATCTATCAGTGAAATGGGTGGATGGTGGTGATGGTTGGTGGTGTGTGGAGGAGTGACCGAGTGTGTTCAGATCAGTGGTGGGGGTGGTTGATGGTGGTGATGGCTAGTGGTGGGTATGGAGAAGAGATTATGGCTAGTGGTGGGTTATGAAGAAGAGAGAGAGCATATGTAGAGACGGGGTGAAAAGAGAGAGGAAATAGATTGTGTGTGTTTTTTTATATAAACATAATATAGTTACATGTAGAATTACCAAATTGTCCTAACTTTATATGTAAAATTACCAAAATACCCTCCAATGTAACAAACATTTTAAATCGAGTTAGTGTCAAGGAGCAAATTAGAGAAAAGGTAGTAACATGAGTGAGGAAAATGACACTTTTTAAACGATTAATGCAAAACTATTAAAATGACCAAACCACAGAAAGTAAAACAAAAGTTAACTCTAATAAAAAAACCTTGAGCTTAGCTTATGAAAAAAATTATTTTGTCTAGAATTCAGCTTGTTTATTATCTTTTTAAATCACTTATATATTCTATATACATAATATGTAACTATTTTATATGTATTTATATGATGCATACATATACACACACATATATATATATACACACACATGGGAAAGATATGGAGAAAATCCATGTGAGTTCAAGAAACTTATTCTTCACCATCTATCTAAAAAACTATGGTTGAGATTGGATGTTACGAAAGTTGTTTTTCAGAACATGTTACATACTGACATAACATCCTATTTCCTTTTCTATTTCATGCCTAATACAAAAAGATATAATATCTTTGTTTGTTATACTAAAATCTTTCTTAAAAAACATGAAACATATTTTTTACATGCACTACACGTTGAAAACTTGTAAATTCTAAGTTCGAAAATGTTACACTTCATATAATCTACAAAATCTAATGTTTAAAACAAAAAAAAAGTTAACATGTGTTTTACATCGATCGAAAACATCAAAAATAACTACTCGTTCGGTTCATTGACATACCGGCACTCGTATATAGCTTACGATGATAAATAAAAAAAACTCTAGCTCGAATGTAACTTAGCATAAGCATTTTAATATATTAATATTTTTGCTAAATCTATCGTATATATATTGATTAATAGAAATATATTTAAAATGCTAACTTGTTTGGGAAAAAAAGGTAACTTGTTAGGGAAAACAAATTGCTTAAAAATGAGTTAAATAGACTATGAAACAAAACTAACATACTACAAAGGATTTAGTAAGGTAATTTGTTTAGGAAAAAAACTTGTTTAAGAAAAAAAGATACTGCTTAAAAATGAGTTAAATAGACTATGAAAACTAACATACTTTAAAAGAGGATTTAGTATATTAAAACTTTTGCCACTTATAATTCAATTAAATCATCATTACAATAAAGCAAAATGAAAAAAAAAATTCCACCGAGCATAAATAAAATCAGAAACAAATAACACCATTATCCTATATATTAATAATACAACCTTGTGAATAGTATATTTTATATTATAGTGATATATGTATTTTTTATACTTTTTTAACACTATAATAATAATTTCTTTTTTTACTTTTTATATTGGATAAGTCTGGTGTCAACCGGTACTGATATCGAAAATACCGGTACGGTCATGTTCGGTATCGGTACATGAAGGTAAAAAATGGTGCCAGTTTGAAAAGCAAACGCCGAAAGTCGGTACCGAATTGATATTAAAAATCTTTTAGTGTGGGAAATTTGGTACTGCTACCCAGTACCATTTGCTCATCCTTGATCAAGGTACCGTACACACAACAACGGTACAACTATTTTTTTCAATGAAATGCTTCTATGAATGACCTATACATGGAGGTTAGAGAAACTTAGAAACTTGTATCGTTCACCAAGCCCCTAAATTATTTGTGATTTAAATTTTATATTAATAATACAACCTTGTGAATAGTATATTTTATATTATAGTAATATATGTATTTTTTATACTTTTTTAACACTATAATAATAATTTTTTTTTTACTTTTTATATTGGATAAGTCTGGTGTCAACCGGTACTGATATCGAAAATACCGGTACGGTCATGTTCGGTATCGGTACATGAAGGTAAAAAACGGTGCCAGTTTGAAAAGCAAACGCCGAAAGTCGGTACCAGAATTGATATTAAAAATCTTTTAGTGTGGGAAATTTGATACTGCTACCCAGTACCATTTGCTCATCCTTGATTATGGTATCGTACAAACAACAACGGTATAATACAACTTTTTTTTTCAATGAAATGCTTCTATGAATGACCTACACATGGAGGTTAGAGAAACTTAGACACTGGTATGGTTCACCAAGCCCCTAAATTATTTGTCATTTAAATTTTATATTAATAATACAACCTTGTGAATAGTACATTTTATATTATAGTAATATATGTATTTTTTTATACTTTTTTTAACACTATAATAATAATTTCTTTTTTTACTTTTTATATTGGATAAGTCTGGTGTCAACCGGTACTGATATCGAAAATACCGGTACGGTCATGTTCGGTATCAGTACATGAAGGTAAAAAACGGTGCCAGTTTGAAAAGCAAACGCCGAAAGTCGGTACCAAATTGATATTAAAAATCTTTTAGTGTGGGAAATTTGGTACTGCTACCCAGTACCATTTGCTCATCCTTGATCATGGTACCGTACAAACAACAACGGTATAACTTTTTTTTTCGATGAAATGCTTCTATGAATGACCTACACATGGAGGTTAGAGAAACTTAGAAACTGGTATCGTTCACCAAGCCCCTACATTATTTGTCATTTAAATTTTAAACTAGTAAAATAAATCGTACTACGCGGCGGGGTTTCGGGCGCAATCGGTACAAAACCTGTATTCGGTATGGCAACGAAAAGAAATATACCTAAGAGGATATCAACACATGTTTATATCGATTGAGAACCATAAAAAGAAATTTACATCAAACGGTATCGTTATGCCACGTTAAACAGCATGAAATATTTTGAAACGTAGGAAAAAATAGCATGTCGCAAGAGTATGTTAAAAAAATCAAAGAGAAAATTTAAAGGGGAATTGGCCTGTAATATTCCCACCTAGACCTTATTGGCCATTAATAATCTCACCTCAGAATTCCCCCACCAGTCCCACCTTTCACATAGTTTTCTTACAATGGTCTGCCGTTAAAAAAACTTAATGGAGTTAAGCTTTTTTTCAAACTACAAACAAATTTTTTAGGGCGTTTGATTAGAACGACGATATGAGTCCATTGATGTAAAACTTGCCTCGAAACGGTGCTCCAAACGATGAAAACGACGCTTCAATTCGGGTGTTCAAATTTCCAATTAAACAAAATCAAGTCACTTGGAGCACCATTTCGAAGTAAGTTTTACATCAATGGACTCGTATCATCGTTCTGATCAAAAGCCCTAAAAATCTGTTTGTAATTTGGAAAAAAAGCTTAACTCCGTTAAGTTTTTTTAACGGAGGACTATTGTAGAAAAAATAGGTGAAAGGTGGGACTGATGGGGGGAATTTTCTGATGTGGAATTATTAATGACCAATAAGGTCTAGGTGAGATTATTACAGACCAATTCCCCAAATTTAAAAACAAATGTTATGATCTACTTCACAAACCTATGCATATAATCCAAAAAAATAAGTTATTATTACTAAATTTTTATGAAAACTTATCAATTATGAATAAGTTTGTTTAAAACTTAAGGCATATTTGCACAATAATGTAATTGCTTAATAATGACTAAAATGAAGAACACGAAGTAAGAAAAGAAAAGAAAAATAAATAAGAGAAATAAAAGTGTTAAAATAAATCAAAGAATTTTGGCCATTTTGACAAACTCTGAGCGGCCCATGTGTATTATGGCATTGCAAAAAAAGATGCAAAAGAGTAGTTGGTGATGGATTGAACCTGGGTTCCTCTAATGGAGCACAAAAAGAAAATAAGTTCAATAAAAAAGGAATGGCATAAGTGTAACTAGTATCTAAATAATGTCAATCAATTTACTATCCCTAGCATCTTTCAACAATTGTTATATTAAAAAGAATATAGTAGCAACTACTTTGTGTAGTTGCTAATTATACATTCAGCTTGCTTAATTGATTTTCTATGCTTTTGTTGTTTGTTCGTTTATTTTAGGCGATTGTACCATGCTTTTCCACTATGTCTGACACGCATGTCAGCTATTACCAAGCCACGCGCCCGACCTCTTAGGCCACTATCTTTGTTACACACTTTGGTGGCGATTCATCAAAGTCATCGGAGAAAACCTCCACAGACCACCAAACTCCGTTCCCATCTACTACAATACTGTCTTCAATTCCCGCAATCACCGTATGAGTAAACCCTAATCTTAAATAAAACCAAATTTAAAGGCCTAGAAATCACTGTAATTTTTCGTAATTGACATGCGATGAAGAAGGGAACCATGCGAAGAAGGGGAAGTTGTCTGCTTTGAGGTATCGATTTTCAGTTCAGCTTCAGTCAATCTTCAGCACATCTACAGCAAAAAATACCATTGGAACCAAAATTTTCAGGTCAGTCCCACTTTCATTCCGTTTGCTGAAGCTCCCATTATCTTCTCCGACTAGATCTTCCTATCACAACTATCCCCATTCGATTTCTGGTAAACAATCGCTAATATTCCTTTCCGTTCGTCAACGGCTTTTTACGTACAAACGCGATTGCAATTCGTGTATAATTGATATGTTGTTTATTTGCAGAACTTTGAATTGTTGTCGTGACGTATGTTGAATTCGATTTGTCTGTTTAGTTGTTTTGAGTTATGAGACTCTTCAATGGATTACCTGTTCCGAAACATAAAAGGGTTACTGAGTTCCAATTAAGCATTGTACCAATTATGATTATTTGTAGTTGTTAATACGTGGTGGTAGTTTAAAGAGATTCAGGTTTTTAGAATTGTAGGATACTCACTGCAAAGCGGTCAATTTAAGTATGATACTAATACGTTTGGGATCATGTCATGTTGCATGTTTTAATTTGTTTACAGTTGAAGTTTGATGTTGTTTAGGTAATCCTTTTTAACTTTTAGTAAATTACTGGTATTTGTTAGTTTATGGTTAAAATTTTCATAGTTATTTTGTTGCTTAGTTGAAGATTAGGACTACTTGTAAGGATATAATTTAGTAGGGTTATGCTAGTCTTGTATAGATTGGTAGTGGGTTGAGTTTTGTGGGCTAGTTGTAATGGTTTGGGCTTGTCTAGGTAGACTGCGGTTGGGCTGTGGCCCTATTTGTACATGGTTCGCCCTATGTACTATAAATAGGTGTTCCTAGGTCATTTAGATGGTTGGTGATCTTGCTTATCAAATTCGCATATTGTGATAGTTGTACCAGACGAGTTTCTATACTCGTGTGCAATATAATCAATTTGTTCTTGTCACTTTCAATTGTTTTCCGCACTTTTGATTGTGTTAGTGGTATTTTGTGAAGATCTCTGGACATACAATTGGTATCAGAGTCTAAAAGTCTATTCGAAAGCTCGGTTTCAAGGTATCACTCGAAGAACAAGAAGAAAGCATAAGCAGATTCAGCGAAAAGGTTGTGTTTTTAATTCATTTTTGTTTGATTATCAGGGTTTGACTATTGTGTTTGTATCTAGATTCTGCACAGGTCATTTTTTAGTGTACGGTTAAATTTTTGATACAAAACAATATAGTTCATCAAGAACACATTTGAAGATCAAGAACTATTTTACAAAATTTACATTTCGATCTATTTTCGAGTATTAGTTTGTGTTTGCAGGATTTTCGGGCTAACTATTACAAGAGATTTTAAAAATATTTGATTTTTGAATCTCTCCACAATATCGAGATTTGATAAAATCTTGTTACCAAAACAAACAATGTACGACAGCAGGAGTGTTCGGTGACATTATTCATCAGTGTGCGGGATTCAACCCAGTTGTGTACGAGGTTCAAAATAGCTGTGTACAGTCCAACTACTGGTTAGTGTGCATCACAGACTCCAAAACCTGTGTGCGACCCAACTACCAAGTGTATGACCCAAACTTGTGTGTACGACCCAAGGTGTCTGGTGTACGACCCAACTAACTGGCGTACAGTTTCGATATTGAGGTGTACGCCCTAAATTAGCAAGTGTACGACCAAACAACACCATGTGCGGCCCAAGTTTGTGTGACAAAAGGTGGTGCGCGGCCCAAGTTGGAGTGTGCGATCTAGTGTGTGCGATCTAAAGGGAGGTCCTGTGAACAGTTCGTTGGACACCATTTGGACATTACAGAATTGAACTATACCAACTGTTGACATAAGTTATTGTTTATATAATACTAATATTCTATATTTTTCAGAAATGGAATAAATTAATCAAACCTCGTTGACTGAAATGGTTGCAATTAATCAAGACCTAGACAATGTCATTGGAGCAAATAACAGGATTCCAAGGTTGCTGTTGGGAGGCTCTTTTTTTGAATGAAAGTTTCGCTTTATACAACATATGAAAATCAAGGATCCCAAGGCTTGGAGATCGATATGTAGAGGACCATCTGTCATCACTTAGGTGGTAGATGAGGAAAAAGGAACCACTGCCGTCAAACTTGTAGCTGCCTATGATGATGAAGACTATGAAAAGACAGAAATTGATGATAAGGCTCTTGCTATGTTGCATTCCGCGTTGGCTCCTGAGATTGACATCGGGGTTCGTGAGGCAAAATCTGCTAAAGAACTGTGGGATGCTCTTCTCGCTATGTATGAGGGAAATGAAGAAATGAAAGAAAGAAAAAGTGAATTGTTGACTAAGAGATTCAACATGTTTAATCATTATCCTGGAGAGTCTCTTGAAAATCAGATTCAAAGATTCATTGCCTTGATCAGTGAGATGAGAACACATGACATGATGCTTGAAAATTCAGTTGTCAAAAAAAGGCTGCTTAATGGTCTTCCACGAAATTGGGATACAAACGTCACCTTGATCAAACGAACAAAAGATCTCACTCGAATGACCCTTGCTAAATTTATCTCTCTTCTGAAATCATATGAAATGGATGACAAGCAACGATATTACAACCACACTTCCAGCTACAACAATGTTGTTGTTTCATCTAATACTACTTTGGTTTCTCAACAAGGAAGCAGATCTTTTCAGATGTTTCCAACTAGTGGATCATCTTACCCTGGAATCATGTCAGCCACCTGGTGTGCGTGAAGCGTGATATGATTTTATTAATATTTTAAGTTCGTTTTACGCGTTAGTCAAGTTTTAAATTTATAAAACACGATATTATACTAACACTAAACACACACTTGGGCGAGTGCACCCATCGTGAGCATAGTATAGCGTTGGTAAGATACCGAGGTCGTCCAAGGAAACAGGAGCTTTTAGTACCGGTTTATCCTCAACTCTAATCATTACAAATTTTTGATAAAAGTTTTTAAACATAAAAGTAAATCTAAAAACGAAAAGATAAACAAAATGAAATACAAATAGACAACATAGAATCACTTGGATTCAACTCCTCTTTAATGTATCCTTTGATGATTTTCGCACTTTCGGACTTTTTAAGAGATTATCTTAGTTAAAGTAGTAGGCCCCTCTTTTGAAGGTGACGTTACCCTTAACCCAGTGGTTTGAGTCAGCAGGGATACAATCCCAAAGGGTTGAAATATTGAAAGATAATTAAATAAGTTATTAATACGAAAAGTAGTAGGCCATTCTTTTGAAGGTGACATTACCTCGGCTAAGTGGTTTGAGTCAGCAAGGAGACAATCCCAAGAAGCCGGTTTAAAGTTTTAATAGTAGTTTACATATGATGGGTTCAAGCTATTTATACCCCCGCCATCCAATACCCGTGGGGTATTGAAGGAGGTCCTAGTAAGCTTGAACCAAGTCCTCGCAGGATCTATACACTGAACTAGACAATAACTTTACCAAACCACCCTTCTAACCCCCTTTTAAGTAGTTAACGCGCTTTATATAGACCGTAAAGACACGAATGAGCAAATCAATGACATAATGAAGAAATGGTTAGGAAAAGTCACTTTCAACATAAGAAACTAGTTATTAAAGTCATTAATACAACCCAATTAAAAAGTGCCGAAAGATTAAAATGAAAAGTAATACACTAAGACTTGTCTTCACCAAGTGATGTAAGAGATTTAGCCAAGCATGCCCTTTGTTTGACAATAACTCTTACGATCAATCTTGGTTTCCGAGACTCCTACACACTCTAAAGATGATAGATGGATGATGGTGGTGGGTGTTGGTGTTATAGTGGTGGCGAATGGTGGCAAGGTGAGAGAGAAGTGGTTTGCCAAGGGATGCCTTTGAAGTGAACCAAGCACCCCTATTTATAGTCAGAACAGTGCCCCGGCCACGGACCCCATGTCCATCGAGCACGGCCTGTGGCCGGCTTCTTCTCTTCCTTCATTAATTGCGTCTGTCAACAGAGGGCTCCACATGGCCCCGTGGCTTCTGGGACGGCCCCGTGGTCAACTCTTCGCTGTACTATCAAGATTCTGCAAATCTTAGAGTCTGACCACGCCCCATGGTGATCTAGGCACGGCCCCGAGATGGGCGTAGAAGCTTCTGCATGCTTTGTCTTTAAGTGCAAGAACTGACCATGCCCCATGCGTGGTTGGGCACGGCCCCGTGGGCAACTTCTGTTTCCTTTTTTTTTTGTCTTAGGGGTGCTATTGAGGGGTCAGGCATGTTACGTTATTCCTTTTTCTTGTATTTATGTTGGTTTTGGATGCTTTATTTGCTTTTTTTGTTCTTTTAAGCTCATTTGGTCCTATAAATTCAAAAGGAACAAAGAAACGTGCTTTTTCCAATATTAGTACGAGAAAAGGGTTAGTTTTATGCCTCATTTGATGTAAATTATATGTTGCATTTTATACACATCAAATATCCCCACACTTGAATCTTTGCTTATCCTCAAGCAAAACTCTTTAAATGTGGCTTACACACCCAAATGGAATAGGTAGAGAAGAAGTTTTGTGGCTTGTCTTGAGTGTCGGGAATCCAAGATCTTTATTTAATTTTGTTTTTATTTTATTTGCAATCCTATTCGTCAGGATTTATGTAGAACATTTTTAAGAAAAATTATTTATTTGGCATAATGTCACACCCCGATTTCCACGTATATCCCGGTGGGCCTGGTGGGGAGTATTGTGACGTAAGTTGATAACATCATAACCAAACAACACAGAGCAACACAACGGAAGTCTTGGATTTAATATTATTACAACTCGATAATGTTCAAAGTTCAAAATAATAAATACAAACAGATTGTAATAAAGATCCACATGCGGATCATAAAATATACAAAATGAGATCAACAGACTTTGGGCACGACTAAGAACTTGCAAGATTCTCTACGTCACTACCAAGCAGCTCCCACCTATTACGTGTTGTACCTGTATCTTAGTCTTTTGAAAATACGTTAATTTACACTGGTAAATACAAATAACCGAAACATTTTGAAAATCTTTCAAAAATTGATTTAAGTGCACATGGCACATTTTCATAAATAACTTGGGACAATTCAGAATGATCTTGTATACAGTTTTACAAGCCTGTCAATACATATGGGGTCCGTTGCAGAAACTAAATAACCTGATTAACCGACATGCCACTTAATTAACTCACATGGAGAATATAAAAATTTAGCATAAGTATCTGACAGGTGTATGCCTACACCCCGTGCATTTGGTCGTGGCCATTAGTAACTTAAATGAGCCGATGATATCCAGGACACGGTCGAGTTAACCCCTAATGTTTAAGTTATCAGACAATACAGATTAAAACGGGTTATGAGATTTAGTTAAATCACAATCCGAAAACATGATCACATACCTGACCAAGCGGTAATAATATACCGTATCCCAAGCCCGTATAGGGAAAATAGGTTAAAAGTATTTACCTGAGCTAGTTCTTCAAATGAATAATAACTCAACCGTTAATCAAGAGATAAGTAAAGTGTACAATCTACCGGGAGGATTCTAGTCTGGAATGATGGTATTATAACCAATTACAATGCTAACGGGTCCTTAGTTGAGTCATTGACTCGAATCGGCTAGTCTTAAGTAATGATTACGGTGCGATACGCTAGATTAGGCGATGACCAGAATAGAATGTAGTTTAAACCCGACAACTACTAAGACTTTTTTAATATGGGTAAACATATTACATTCTGGATTTTGAAATAAAAATTATAAGGTTAAACCCGTTTTGGTTAAATTACGTAAACTAGCCACGTAGGCTTAACCGTACACATATAAGCGGAATTGGGTAACCGGATGAGTCATATTCAAGTTCCATATCATTATACTTTAATCATGTTATAATATCAGTAGGATATCAATATGTATGCCCGTTAAGGTTTTAAAAACAACTTATGCCTCAAAAGGGCGTTTTGGTCATTTTACGACTTATAAAAGGAGCTTACAAGTAAACTGATGTTATGGTCATAAAAATTCTGGAAAAATATTAATTTATGATATTATATCATTAGGATATCAAATATATGTGTGGTTTATAGTTTAAAAACATACTATTCCCCGTAGGGGTATTTTGATCATTTCACACAAGTTTTGATAGCTTATTTGGGATTCTTAGTTTAGAACATGTACCTACTGTAAAAGTATTCAAAATAAGTTTAATAATCAGTAGGTAACAAGTTTTGGTTCATAGATATGGTTTGAAACCATACTATGCGCCGAAAAGGCGTAAAAGTCGCTAAATGACGATTTAGACGATGTTTAAAGAAAACTGATGTTATGTACATGTTTATATGTTTAAGATATGTTATTTAATGTAACATAACATTAGGTAAAAGGTTTTGTCATGAAAATATCATTAAAACCATTTTATGCGCCGTAAGGGCATTATCGTCATTTATCGGCAATGTACAAGATCTTGTACTCAAACTCAGTTGATAATCTAATTTAATATCCTAAAAGTCCTACTTATAATATTACATCAGTAGGTATTAAGATTAATGAAGAAGTTATGTTTAGAAACCATTCTTTGTGCCGAAAGGGCATTTTAGGCATTTTAAAGCACAATTTACGATATTTACACAAAACTCAGTTTAGACCAGAATCATGACATCAAAATAAGTTTAATAACTTATCATATAAGTAGGTATTTCTTATGTATGCTCATTTAGGTTTAAAACCTCATTTTATACAAAAAGGGCATTTTAGTCAGTTTAGGCATAATAATGGAACTTGCAAAATAAACTCAGATTACTACCTGAGGGTTATACTACAATATAACACGGTCATAATGCAACTTAGAATCAGTATCTAAGATTGCTAATTCGGGTCAGAACTAAAAGTCAAAGCAGGAGACAAACCTTACGACTTTCGGTTGCGAACTGACCTTAAACCTGGAATTGACAAGCCGAACATGTTTACACCTGTACTAATAATTATTACAAAGTTATTAAAGTGATAAAACACATTTTATAACACCTACATTAACTATATGACTTTATTTAAAATCTGACCCGTTTGACTTTTTATGAACATAACTTTGACCCGTCAATTAACCAAGCAAACGTGATTTCCACGAGGTACCCTCTTGAGGGATTAACACTTACTTTATTACGATCACGTAGCCATGTACGTACCGAATAATGGCTGGACCATAATGGTCTTAACCGAAGGTCAAAGCGTTTTTACGTAAACGCTTTGACTTTTGGCTTAAAGCCTATAAAAATAAAAGAACAAGGTTGGAACACTTACAAGTGATCCAGAAGAAGACTAAGAACTCAAAGGAAGCTCCCAATAAGCTCAGAACTTGGCAAGTGAGTAAGAGAGGAAAAGATTATGAATGAGCAAGTTTTTGAGGCAACTTTGAGACCTATTTATAGTTGAGGAAGGAGTATGGGATCATACCAGGTGTAGGGAGGTGTTGTGAGATCTCCCCAGGTGTTTTTGGACGTGTCTCTAGCTGCTCAAATGGTGGCATTCGCGAGAGAGGTGGCAGGGCAGTAAGCTGCCAAGAAGTCTGCCACTAGCAGCCTCTTACGGACCATAGTGGTGATGGCTTACGGTCCGTAAGCCACCTTTGGCGCCCATGGTTTTGAACTGTTTACGGACCGTAACCATATGTGGTTACGGTCCGTAGTCGCCTCTCAGAACCATCTCCTTTTTAACCTTACGGTTCATAACCAAGTATGGTTACGGTCCGTAAGACCTCTTCAAAAATCAGAATTTGGCATTTTGACACTGTTGGTCCCTCGACATATTCAAATATCGTTCATAGGTTATCAAAATAACATGACGATATGATTGGTCCCTCTCGTTAACACGTGGCATACGAGGATCGACAGGATACGTGTCGGGATTTTATCGGACGGGTTTTTATGAGGTGTTACATCCTCACCCCCTTAAAAGAAATCTGACCTTGAGATTTTATTCAAAAAGATGGGGGTACTTTTGTCTCCTAGTGGACTCGACCTCCCATGTATATTCGGGACTCGACGGGCATCCCGCTTACCTTTACAATAGGTAGTGCTTTCTCCGAAGCTTTTTAACTTGTCGATCTTCAATCGCTATCGGTTTCTCAAAGAACCTCAGGTTTTCATGAATCTGCACATCTTCGTGTGACATTGCTAGCAACTCATCGGCTAGACATTTCTTCAAGTTCGAGATGTGGAACACATCGTGAATTCCACTTAGACTCTCTGGTATTGAGCTTGTATCCTACTGACCCAACGCATTCGATGATTTCGAATGGTCCTATGTATCTTGGGCTCAACTTGCCCTTCTCTCTGAAGCGCATCACACCTTTCCAGGGTGATACCTTCAACATAACCTTGTCCCCAATCTAGAAACGAAGAGGTTTATGCCTCTTATCTGCATAGCTTTTCTGCCTATCCCTGGCAGCTTTAAGACGATCCTGGATTTGTATAATCTTATCCGTCGTCTCTAGGACTATCTCAGGTCCTGTTATTAGGGCTTCCCCAACTTCAGCCCAACATACGGGTGTTCGACATTTTCTCCCATGCAAGGCCTCAAATGGAGCAGCCTTGATGCTTGTATGATAGTTGTTATCGTAGGAAATTCTATTAGGGGTAAGCGGTCATCCCAACTTCCACCTAAGTCGATCACCCATGCACGTAGCATGTCTTCCAACGTCTGAATAGTACGTTCCTTTGTCCGTCAATCTGTGGATGGTAAGCTGAGTGTGCGTGTATATACATAGTTTTTACAATGAATTTTACACACGGTTCGGTTTTAAATTTATAAAATGATTTATACTTCAAGATTAAAACACACATGAAAGGGCAAGTGTACCCCGTCATATATGTAGTAAAATATCGGTAAAAACCAAGTATCGATCCATGGATGCGGGTGGAAGCAAAAGTACTAAACCCTTGTCGTTAAATTACCGGTAAAAAGATATATGGATAGTTTGTTTGAAAAAATATATTTTTAAAACATAATAAACTATAAACTTAACAACTAGAAAAATAACCTTGCTTTACAAACAACCGGAACATGTTAACTAAGTCGGTTTTGCCACTAGAACACTTGATCAATTTTCTGTTTTTTAAAAGACAATTAGTATCCCTTTCGGGAATCCTAACATGACAACTCTTCGAAAGTTAAAATGATAAACACACTTTTACCACCTAAACTTGTTCTTCAATGACCCATTGATTAATGTTTAAGAAAATCCCTTAAAAATAAGTTAGTCATCCGTTAGGAGTTTTCTAACCTCACTTAATCAAGAAAAGCGACACCGATAAACACAATGTGACCACCGAGACAAGCATAACCTAGATTAAATCACAACCGAGTTCACTTTACGAATCTTAAACACAAATCCACCGAGGAAGCAATTTTGGCCTAATTACTAACCAAGATTATACTTATGTTAAGAATTCATAACAACACCATCTAACCCGTTAGGGTCCTTCTGTGAGAGAAAACACTCTTGATTATATTAATTACCCCTTGTTAAACCGATACCCATTTATAGTTTCATGGTGTAAACATTTTAATCTAGTTAAAAGTTTATTAATAAGTGATTAATTAAGCTTCTTTTTTCAAATATCTCAACTAACCAAATACTAATCTTCCAAGACAATTAACTATAATCAAGAATCCATTATCAATAAACAAGGTTGCAAACTAATCATCAAGGATTAACATAAAAAGTGCTAAGTGTCATTACAAACATAGTTAACATACTAATGGTTGTTCATGAAGCAAGTAAATATGATGTTTTTGCCCTTAGGCTTACAATAATACAAAGAACATCAGTTCCATGCTTGAATCTAGCCTAAAATACATGTTAAGAACAAGAAATCAAACCATAAACAAGCAAGGATTTCATGGATTGGATTAATGGAAGACTTCTTGCAACTTTGAGGCTTTACACCGTCCTTAGCAGGCTGCTCTCGGACCTCAGAAATCGCCCAGAAGCTTGGAAAAATACCCAATATTTCGATCAATGAGTTTTGTCTTGTTTTATAGACTTTTTCAATCGGCACGGCCGTGCGGATCTTGCACGGTCGTGCACTATTCCCGCAATCCGGTGACGTCATCTTATCCAGAACAGTGATTCAAAATTGGCACGGTCGTACCAAATGTGGCACGGTCGTGCAACTCCGGTGGTCATGCTGCACTGCCAGTTGCACTGGTAGTGCTCTCGAGGAAATCAGCCTCACATGGTCGTGAGAGGCCACGCACGATCGTGCGTGTCCGGCAATATGGTGGCACTCGCAGTTGCACTGCCAGTGCAGTCTTCTGATCTCGCATCGGCACGGCCGTGCGAGAGGATGCACAGTCGTGCAAAGTCATCTGCAGTCCACAGAAGCTTCGTAACTTCGCCATTTCGCCTGAAAAAATCAATTTTTCTTCATCTTCTATTCCGGCACGCTGTTTGGGGCCTGTAAACCAAAACTTACATGATTAAGTACCAAAACCTCGGTTTTATGGCCGAAAACGTGTAAAACGGGATAAAATGACGGGATAAAATGTGTATAATTTAACTTATATCAAACCTCACCACGCTTGTACTTTGCTTGTCCTCAAGCAAAGTAAAATAAAAAGAAATTTCTAACAGGATTTAATAGTTTACAAACTAAATAACTAATATGCTTACAACAAGGTTAGTCGGTTTTTCGAAAGACATCATCAAACAATTTAAACCAAACAAGCACCTGTAAATACATGTAAAGATAACCAAAAAGCCATGATTCCACTTTCGATTGACTTAGCATGCAAATCCTCACACATCTCACAATGTTCACACACACTCGGCTATATTTGTGAAACATACATAAAATGTGTATGTGTAAACGCTCGATGCCTAGACAATGAAATGTGTAATATCATAAGCTTGTCAAAAGATCTCGGCCACCAACTAATATGCGAAAAAGTGTAAATCAAGAGGTCTTCGCGGGTTGTAATGATAGGCTAGGGTGAAGGGTGTGGAATGGACATTTACAAGTGACTAAATGGTTAAAACTCGGTAGTTGCGTTTAACAAGCGTGAATGACAAGAACTGTACATAAATAACGCGTACAAGATGATTTCCGCAATTTCGAGCTAATCGTCGATATTATACTCATTTAACACTCAAATTGCTCAAATTTCTTTTCGCCTTCACCCTATTTTAGGGTTTTTTTTACAAACTGATAGGATATTAATTACAATAGACGTTAGTTAAACGGTGACTTTAACAGAGTTTTAACATTAAGGTTCAAAATTAAAAAGGCCAAATTAGGCTAAGTGGGTTAAATGGTTGGGTAAACGAAAGAAAAACACGGAAAGGCTCAACATGATTAATCCTAGTGGAAGATGTAGGGTTTGGGTAGGATAACAAAAGAAAGAGGCTAAGAACAAATGGTTTTCTAAGTGCCTCTATCACCTTCACTCAATCTTACATGCTCATGATCCCGACAAGCATAGTAATGACAAGTTCTAAATCACATGAGACATTCGGCTCACTCCTAATCCGAAACGAACAAACATATAATGAATATAAGGCTCAAAAACATGCTCACATAATGGAAGGAATGGGTAAAAGTGTGAAAATTACATGCAAGTCTTTCTTTGTATGTCACGTCTTTAGTTAACTTTTGTTTTTGAAAATTATTACACTTGTTGGTTCTTTATTGTGTCCGACGCTTATTTATAATATATATACACATTTTTTAGGACAAACAAAGTTACAATATTAAATCCCCTCTCCACACTTGAACTTCGCATTGTCCCCAATGCGAAACCCAAAGTAAAGAAAAAGGAGGATAATACTTTCCTATAAAAGATGAATATGGATGTCGAGCTCCCGATTATGCCTTTTTCACTGCTCCTTGCTATGTGTTTCCAAACCTGCATGAACGTCACTACACGATACAACACAAGACAATACATCTGATCGCAAAAATAAGAACAAGAAATAGATAATAATAGCAATAAAGATCCATACAAAACAAGCAATAAAATGTCTGAAAATTAAAACAATACATAGCCGAGGGTGTTTAGATAATAGTCAAAATGACACCCGAAAATAAAATAAACGATACTAATAAAAGCAAATAAGAACAAGCACCAACGCCTCTTCACTACTCGTCATCATCATCATCATGGCGAGTTCCAGATGAACCCGCTCCACCACTAGGCTGGTTCCCGAATGGGAACTGTGGGGGATCGCCAAAGTAGTTCGGGTGGGCGTTGTGGAGACCACCAAATATGTAGGAGAATTCCTCATGCATTTCCTGTCGCATGTAATCCTGGTTGATTTGCATCTGTTGGAAATTGCTGGTAAAACTCAGGATATGGTGGGATGTTCGGTGGCCAATCGTGCGGCTGGTGCTGGTGATGTTGCGGTGAATGATGCGGTGAGTGCTGATGCTGAGGCGGCTGCTGGACGAAACCCTGATCCTCATGCACAGGCATGTCGTGCATCTCCTCATCCTGTCCTTCTTCGTTGTTCAGAGCTGCCGGCAACGGATCCCAAATCTCGTTGTTTAACCCCTTCAATCTCGGACTATTATCCGTCTCTACTACCAAACCCATGGCCTTCAGGGAGCGGATATCAACTGGATATCCCTCCTCCATCAGTGTCAGCCCGGCGATGACATCACCAGTCATAATACCTAGCGCATAGGCGAGTTGGGTGACGTACTCACCCCCGTGAATTTTGCTGCTAGGAGTCCTTCCTGAGCTTTTGATAAAGAACTCCGCCATATGTGCCGCTAGGTTGTTGTGAACTCCTGGGCGAGATGATGATGATGATCGGTTTCACTCCCCACCATGTCGTGAACTCGACTTCAACGCGGCTTTCTCGATAATCGCGTAAGCTTCATTAGGCGTCTTCGTTCCTAGATCGCCTCATGCATACACATCTAAACGCTCTTGAGTGTCATAGTTGAGTCCCTGGTAGAAGGTTAACACTAACTGCCTTTTTGAAAGACCGTGGTGTGGAACATCAAGTAATAAGTTTCTAAATCGCTCCCAGGCTTCATGTAAGGACTATCCGTCATCCTGCCGAAATGTCGTGATACGATTCCTCAACTTAGTCGTCTTTTCTGGCGGAAAGTACTTTTGCATGAATAACTCCCCCATCTCTCGAAGTCGCCTCCTTAGATCACGTTCGGGTTCGTCAGATGGTTCAGCAGCAGTGGGCGCACGGGTTGAGGACATCAATGTCACACCCCGACCCGCAGCGGAAAAGGTGACTGGGGCATGATTGGGTTATCATCAAAGCTCATGACATTTATTATACGTTTCATATTCATTAAATACAATTTAATAGGAAATTTACAACTATAATTACATCATGACCTAACATCAATCTAAGCTTCTTTGTTTTCTTCTAAGGCATTTCCTATGCTTTCCTTGCTTCAACCTGTTCACCTGTATCATGTGTAAAAAGGTTTTTGGATCAACAAAAAGTTGGCGAGTGAATCCTATGGAAAACATTTGAACAAGTTTATTTAATTGATTATGAAATGAGTGCACAACCACACATGAGTAAAAATAGATGTAAACTTATTCAACAATCATTAGATATTAAATAAAGCACACATGAACAATAATGGAACGTTTAGAGCACGCGTTGCTCTACTCGTCTCTCACGAGGAACTGATGGGCCTAATGAATGAATTGCATAAACATGATAATATGAAAGACACAACTACAAACAATATAAATTCAATGATACACACATGAACAATAATGGATTGGTTTTGAGGCACGCGTTGTTCAACTCGTCTCCCACGAGGAACTGATGGGCTTAATGAATGAATTTCATATAATTTGACAAAATGAAATACGTAATCACAACAATATAAACAATCTAAGTTTAGATCACGATATGGTATGGCACAAGTTTAAATAAACGAGTTAATTATTTGGTGACACATGACACACCCCAAAACGTGTAATTAAAAAGGGGAGTTGTAAGATTCACTCACAGTGGGTGCGTTCGGTTGATGATGTTGAATGCACGCGAAGTGGTTTTAACCACGAGTGAAATTAACCTAGATAAATAGCATTATGGTTCGGTAAGTAAACGGATTTTATTAGTCCATTTTAGTAGGATTGTTGGGTGTATTTTTGTGAGTTTAAGGCTATTTTCTAACCTTAAAAATGTTATTTTTAAGTATTTTTAATTGATTTTTAATTAAAATAAATAAATAAAAATAATAAAAAAAATTTGACTTTTTTGACCGTTGACCATTGACCGTTGACTGTTGACTTTGACCGGTTCGAATGCGAGTATATGTGCGCTGAGTGAGGCTCGAACCCGAGACCTCCCGTACGCGTGCACGCAGCTCTACCAACTGAGCTACGTGTCTAACCCGAAATATATTTGTTTTTAATTATATTTATATACTAATTAGATTAAACCGAAAATCAATTATTTTGAAAAACTATTTAACTGAATCGGACCGGTGCGCTCCACAGGTCTCGAACCCGGGACCGGTGCGCTCCACAGGTCTCGAACCCGGGACCTGTGGGTTGCGTTAACACACAGTCCACCGCTGGACTGTGTGTTTCACATGTTATATAAACCGATTTTTATTATACTTAAATACAAACTGAACATTTTCATTTCTGACTTATTTAAAAAGGTAAATAATTGTCCGAGTCGGTGCAGTGAACCGGACTCGAACTCGTGTCCTGTGATTAAACATACACACAGTCCACCACTGGACTGTGTGTCTAACTTGGTTATTATTCCGGTTATTAATATACTTAACATATATATGAAATGAATCCGGTTCAGTTAACAAAAAATGACATTTTTATTAAGGCAGCGTGTGTGGGACAAGATTCGAACTCGAGACGTTAGTGTGTTTATTGTGCACACAGTCCACCGCTGGACTGTGTGTCTAACCCGAGTAATAACTTGATTTTAATTATACTTATGTTACCGAACTTCGTCTTCTTCGTCCGTTTTTAACCAGAATCGAAAATCCGACTGGTTCAATGTTTTAATCGGTTTCTTTAGCGTTTTTTAGTTAATTACAGGTGAGATTAAAGAAAAAGAATGAACGATTTAAGCGTGAGGTATACCGACTGAATTCCTCTGTTTTCCGGCAGACTCCGGCGACAGTATCAGGTTCCGGCGTCGTGTGTCTTGCAGCAGCGAGTCTTCAGAAAGCTTACAAAGGACGTGGGTGACTTCGGTATAAGCTCAGGGGGTTTAGTAAGGCTTGGAAGTGGAGGGTTCGGTTTTCCGGCGATGAGCAGACGATTTCCGGCGAGTGAGTTTTCGCCGAGAAAGGGTGCGGTTTTGAGCGAAAATGTTTGCAGAGGTTCGTGGGGGTATTTATAAGACAGGTTATCGATGAACTTGGTCCGATTTCCGACTTGATTCGTCGGTTATAATTTCTCCGGCGGTTATAGTTGGTGTCGCGGACTTAGGCGTCGGTTATAACCGATGATGAGTTAAAGTTTACGTTATAACTGAAGGAATCGTTAAATTATTGGCGAGATCGCCGGGATTTCCGACGACTGCATTTGGGCGCCGGTTTTGAATTTGGAAAGTCATGATATGAATTAATTGTATTCAATATTTAACAAAAGATACAAGTGGCGCAGTGGTTTAAGTGTTGAGTGTTAAGTTGTTGTTTGACCCGGCGACTGAGGAACAAATTATTTTTATTTTCTTATTTTTGACAGTTTTTCAAAAACAAATTATATATTCCCATATAATAATTGATTGTGTATCGTTTAAAATTATTTTGGGCATTAAATTCGCAACGAAATTTTTAACTGATTGTTCGGTTAATAAACGGAGCGGGTTTGGTAAAATCCGTTTTTGAAGGATGTTACAGTATCCCCTGCTTTTTAGAAATTTCATCCCGAAATTTAAATAGTGATATATTTGACTAAAAGAACGATGGTGTTTAGTTTGACAGTTACATGCTTAGAAGAAGTAAGGTTTTAAGTTTTTGTTTGAGGCGGTAACGTTCCTTGCAAAGGTTAAGTACCCTATTACAGGAATCGCTTTTTGTTACCTACTGTAAAAGTATTGATAAGCAGAATTTATTCGCTAACTATGATATCATGCATAAGAGTTTGGATATGTTTGGAAATGTATGGTTATATCCTAAGGCAAAACTTCTAATACTACAACCTACATGGAACATAATTAAACACAACAGCTAATATCAGTAAGTTATGATTGGTTCTATGACTATAGAACATAAATAAACACAACAGCTAATATTTGAATCCACATTCTGATAGCATATACGTTTGAATGGTGGCAGTTCCTCTCTCGTTTGTTATGATGGAGAGGTTAGTTTATGTAGAAATGGAACACAATCCAATCTCTTTAAATAGCAAGATGATATAAATGTAACACAAATTTCAACCAAGGCAATACTAAATCCTACATGGAACTTCTCATAACCGCCTGATAATGCCTCTGATCCTTTGGCAAGAATACTTATATATAGGAAGTACCAGCGGCGTATCCAACATATTCTTGCCAAATTTTCATTGGTTTTATCCACAAGTTATGATTAGTTACCAAGAAACTACTAAATCCTACATAGAACTTCTCATAATCGTCTGACAATGCCTCTGATCCTTTGACAAGAATACTTATATATAGGAAGTACCAGCGGCGTATCCACCATATTCTCGTCAAAATTTCATTGGTTTTATCAGTGAATTATGATTAGTCCTATGTGACTCTACAACCAATACATCAAACTCATAAATACTGAAAATGAAAAATGTCTGTGCGATCAAGGCTCAATCAAACGGAGCCGATCGTATTGCATGAACTGAAAATGAAATTGTCTGTGCGATCAAGGCTCAATCAAGCGGAGCCGATCGTATTGCATGTACTGAAAATAATAAACTTAATCTAGACAACAATCACACAAACAGCCTATACATGGAACCTCTCATAACCGCATGATAATGCCTCCGATCATTTGACAAGAATACTTATATATAGGAAGTACCAGCGGCGTATCCACCATATTCTTGTCAAATTTTCATTGACTTTATCCACAAGTTATGATTAGTTCTATGTGACTCTACTACAAACACAACAACCACAAAATACTGATAATGAAAATGTCTGTGCGATCAAGGCTCAATCAAACGGAGCCGATCGTATTGCATGTACTGAAAATGAAAATGTCTGTGCGATCAAGGCTCAATCAAACGGAGCCGATCGTATTGCATGTACTGAAAATGATAAACTTAATCTAAACAACAATCACACCAACAGCCTATGCATGGAACCTCTCATAACCGCCTGATAATGCCTCCGATCATTTGACAAGAATACTTATATATAGGAAGTACCAGCGGCGTATCCACCATATTCTTGTCAAATTCTCATTGACTTTATCCGCAAGTTATGATTAGTTCTATGCGACTCTACAACAAACGCAACAACCACAAGATACTGATAATGAAAATGTCTGTGCGATCAAGGCTCAATCAAACGGAGCCGATCGTATTGCATGTACTGAAAATGAAAAGCACGCCAGGTTCAACCTCATAATGAAATGGGGAACATGCTCAACGCTCATAAAATGGGGAGCGGCGGCCTATGAAATTGCATGTACTGAAAATGAAAAATGTGGGCACGCCAGGTTCAACCTCATAATGAAATGGGGAACATGCTCAACGCTCATAAAATGGGGAACGGTGGCCTATGAAATTACATGTACTGAAAATAATAAACAATAATTACTCATACAGTCTACACATGGAACCTCTCATAACCGCCAGATAATGCTTCTGATCCTTTGACAAGAATACTTATATATAGGAAGTACCAGCGGCGTATCCACCGTATTCTCATCAAAGTTTCATTGGCTTTATCCTTAAGTTATGTTTGGTTCTATGTGATAAAGAAAAACATAAAACTAAACGATAGGAGTTGAATCTGGATCTTCGGTGAAGAGGACTAGTTGGGTATCTTCGCTTGGGCCGTCATTATCTTTGACCGGATTGGCGTTGATGTTGAAGACTCTTCCTCTTGCTGGTGGCCTAGCGGTTGGGTTTTCTTGGTTTACTTGGTTAACTGGGTTTGATTGGGCTTGAGTGTTGATGACGTTAACCAATTGAGGGCATGTGTTTCTAAAGTGGGTAGGGTCGCCACAATTGAAACAAGCTCGAACATATGGGAACATGGGGTATTGGGGTTGTTGATAGGTTTGGTTCATGGTTTGAGTAGGGAAGAGATTTGGTTTTGAAAGGTGCGGCAAACCTTGCTCAAATGACCATAGCGTCCACAGGTTGCACATAGTCGACAAGGTAAGGTAAGGGGATGGTGGTAAAAACAGTTGTTACATTGAGGGTGAGGTCCAAGATATGGTTTCTTATTTAGGTAGGTTGAGTTGGGTGCCACTTGAGTGATTGGGATAGCTTGGATTGGTATGATGTAAAACTGGTTGATTACGTTGGGTAGCAGCGAAAAGTTGCCCGTCTCTTTTTCTCTTAGAAGTGGGTTGAGAAGGGGATTCGGTTTGGGTGTAGTCGGAGGTTTCAGTCGATGCTTTATCCTTCTTCTTCTCCTCCTTGAAGTCTTTGTTCCGGATTCGGTTCTCGGTGAGCGCTGTTGCTAGCTCCATTGCTGCTTCCAAAGTTGCAGGCGAGGTACTTATTACAGAGTCTTGAATCTTTGACGGAAGACCACGAATGTAGTGCTCAATCAAACGGTAGAGGGGAGTGAACATGTTGGGAACCATTTGATGTAACTCTAGGAATCGTTTGTTGTACGTGGTGTGGTCGCCTTCCCTTTGCTTCAGTGAATAAAATTCATCTTCTATTTTCTTGATTTCGCTCCTTGGGCAAAATCGTCTGGTCATGATTTCCTTCAATTCATTCCAAGTTAAAGTTATAGCATCTTCAACACCTCGTTTGGCCTTCTCGGTATTCCACCAAGTAAGTGCTATTCCATATAAACCACCAGTAGCATATCGCACTTTGCGATCATCGGGGCAATCGCAATTTAGAAAGGTGTTCTCCATTTCTTCAAACCAATGGAGGAGAGCGGTGACGCCTTCAGTCCCTTTGTATTTCGGAGGGTCGCATGATTTGAAATGCTTGTAGGTGCATTTAGTGGTATTTGGGGGAGAGTTGATAATGTTTTGGTTTTCCTGATTGACAGGATTAGCGGTAAGTGCTTGTTGTACTTGGATTACAATGTTGGGTATTACGGCAGCCATTTGTTGAGCGATTAGGGCAGCCATGCGTTCGCGGGCTTTTCCTGCTCTTGTCTTCCTACGGGCGTGGTTAGAAGACATCTACAAGGAATACATGTCAAGAGTATGAGTTGGATGCTTTTGGGATCATGGGTCGCATTCAGGAATGAACATTCATAAAATAATTATAGAAAATAAATCTACTACATCCATAGGATGTCTTGGGCTTTGCTCGCCATTAGGCCCTACATGCCGCCATACTTTACCTTTGTAATCATGTGGGCCCCCATGAATACCGGTTTTTCATATGGTTCGCATGGGTTTGCCTGGTTGCGTACACTAAAACCCGGAGAAAATCGAGAAATATGTATACAACGTGTGATATTCGGAATGTGTCCAGGTGTAGACACGGTGACACCTCAAAGTAGGTTAGTTCGAACGACGTTTGGTGTGGCATGCTTTGGCCTAATAGGTCCTTCGTACTCTCATCGTTGGTCCCCAGGTAGGCAAACTGGTCCGTTATATTGGATTTATACGAATGCCAACCTAGACAGGACGTTCCGACTACCGGTACTTGTACCCTTCCAGTTACTACATGCCCGTCGCAGAACTTACTTTGATGAGATTTGAAAATTGCAACAAAATCTTTGAATAATGAGAGTATCAAAATGAATTGAATATATGAACATTGATATATGTATAATGAATATGTATATAAGCATGTATGTTTGACTATAAATATAAACAAATATGAAACAAATAAATATCACAAGTTAGTATGTAACCACCTAATCAATTTAAATTTAGGCAGACTATAGTATAGGCTCTAAGGGTCTAATAACCTATCCTATATCCCTATAGTCATGGCTCTGATACCAATCTGTCACATCCCGACCCGCAGCGGAAAAGGTGACCGGGGCATGATTGGGTTATCATCAAAGCTCATGACATTTATTATACGTTTCATATTCATTAAATACAATTTAATAGGAAATTTACAACTATAATTACATCATGACCTAACATCAATCTAAGCTTCTTTGTTTTCTTCTAAGGCATTTCCTATGTTTTCCTTGCTTCAACCTGTTCACCTGTATCATGTGTAAAAAGGTTTTTGGATCAACAAAAAGTTGGCGAGTGAATCCTATGGAAAACATTTGAACAAGTTTATTTAATTGATTATGAAATGAGTGCACAACCACACATGAGTAAAAATAGATGTAAACTTATTCAACAATCATTAGATATTAAATAAAGCACACATGAACAATAATGGAACGTTTAGAGGCACGCGTTGCTCTACTCGTCTCTCACGAGGAACTGATGGGCCTAATGAATGAATTGCATAAACATGATAATATGAAAGACACAACTACAAACAATATAAATTCAATGATACACACATGAACAATAATGGATTGGTTTTGAGGCACGCGTTGTTCAACTCGTCTCCCACGAGGAACTGATGGGCTTAATGAATGAATTTCATATAATTTGACAAAATGAAATACGTAATCACAACAATATAAACAATCTAAGTTTAGATCACGATATGGTATGGCACAAGTTTAAATAAACGAGTTAATTATTTGGTGACACATGACACACCCCAAAACGTGTAATTAAAAAGGGGAGTTGTAAGATTCACTCACAGTGGGTGCGTTCGGTTGATGATGTTGAATGCACGCGAAGTGGTTTTAACCACGAGTGAAATTAACCTAGATAAATAGCATTATGGTTCGGTAAGTAAACGGATTTTATTAGTCCATTTTAGTAGGATTGTTGGGTGTATTTTTGTGAGTTTAAGGCTATTTTCTAACCTTAAAAATGTTATTTTTAAGTATTTTTAATTGATTTTTAATTAAAATAAATAAATAAAAATAATAAAAAAATTTGACTTTTTTGACCGTTGACCATTGACCGTTGACTGTTGACTTTGACCGGTTCGAATGCGAGTATATGTGCGCTGAGTGAGGCTCGAACCCGAGACCTCCCGTACGCGTGCACGCAGCTCTACCAACTGAGCTACGTGTCTAACCCGAAATATATTTGTTTTTAATTATATTTATATACTAATTAGATTAAACCGAAAATCAATTATTTTGAAAAACTATTTAACTGAATCGGACCGGTGCGCTCCACAGGTCTCGAACCCGGGACCGGTGCGCTCCACAGGTCTCGAACCCGGGACCTGTGGGTTGCGTTAACACACAGTCCACCGCTGGACTGTGTGTTTCACATGTTATATAAACCGATTTTTATTATACTTAAATACAAACTGAACATTTTCATTTCTGACTTATTTAAAAAGGTAAATAATTGTCCGAGTCGGTGCAGTGAACCGGACTCGAACTCGTGTCCTGTGATTAAACATACACACAGTCCACCACTGGACTGTGTGTCTAACTTGGTTATTATTCCGGTTATTAATATACTTAACATATATATGAAATGAATCCGGTTCAGTTAACAAAAAATGACATTTTTATTAAGGCAGCGTGTGTGGGACAAGATTCGAACTCGAGACGTTAGTGTGTTTATTGTGCACACAGTCCACCGCTGGACTGTGTGTCTAACCCGAGTAATAACTTGATTTTAATTATACTTATATGTTACCGAACTTCGTCTTCTTCGTCCGTTTTTAACCAGAATCGAAAATCCGACTGGTTCAATGTTTTAATCGGTTTCTTTAGCGTTTTTTAGTTAATTACAGGTGAGATTAAAGAAAAAGAATGAACGATTTAAGCGTGAGGTATACCGACTGAATTCCTCTGTTTTCCGGCAGACTCCGGCGACAGTATCAGGTTCCGGCGTCGTGTGTCTTGCAGCAGCGAGTCTTCAGAAAGCTTACAAAGGACGTGGGTGACTTCGGTATAAGCTCAGGGGGTTTAGTAAGGCTTGGAAGTGGAGGGTTCGGTTTTCCGGCGATGAGCAGACGATTTCCGGCGAGTGAGTTTTCGCCGAGAAAGGGTGCGGTTTTGAGCGAAAATGTTTGCAGAGGTTCGTGGGGGTATTTATAAGACAGGTTATCGATGAACTTGGTCCGATTTCCGACTTGATTCGTCGGTTATAATTTCTCCGGCGGTTATAGTTGGTGTCGCGGACTTAGGCGTCGGTTATAACCGATGATGAGTTAAAGTTTACGTTATAACTGAAGGAATCGTTAAATTATTGGCGAGATCGCCGGGATTTCCGACGACTGCATTTGGGCGCCGGTTTTGAATTTGGAAAGTCATGATATGAATTAATTGTATTCAATATTTAACAAAAGATACAAGTGGCGCAGTGGTTTAAGTGTTGAGTGTTAAGTTGTTGTTTGACCCGGCGACTGAGGAACAAATTATTTTTATTTTCTTATTTTTGACAGTTTTTCAAAAACAAATTATATATTCCCATATAATAATTGATTGTGTATCGTTTAAAATTATTTTGGGCATTAAATTCGCAACGAAATTTTTAACTGATTGTTCGGTTAATAAACGGAGCGGGTTTGGTAAAATCCGTTTTTGAAGGATGTTACAGTATCCCCTGCTTTTTAGAAATTTCATCCCGAAATTTAAATAGTGATATATTTGACTAAAAGAACGATGGTGTTTAGTTTGACAGTTACATGCTTAGAAGAAGTAAGGTTTTAAGTTTTTGTTTGAGGCGGTAACGTTCCTTGCAAAGGTTAAGTACCCTATTACAGGAATCGCTTTTTGTTACCTACTGTAAAAGTATTGATAAGCAGAATTTATTCGCTAACTATGATATCATGCATAAGAGTTTGGATATGTTTGGAAATGTATGGTTATATCCTAAGGCAAAACTTCTAATACTACAACCTACATGGAACATAATTAAACACAACAGCTAATATCAGTAAGTTATGATTGGTTCTATGACTATAGAACATAAATAAACACAACAGCTAATATTTGAATCCACATTCTGATAGCATATACGTTTGAATGGTGGCAGTTCCTCTCTCGTTTGTTATGATGGAGAGGTTAGTTTATGTAGAAATGGAACACAATCCAATCTCTTTAAATAGCAAGATGATATAAATGTAACACAAATTTCAACCAAGGCAATACTAAATCCTACATGGAACTTCTCATAACCGCCTGATAATGCCTCTGATCCTTTGGCAAGAATACTTATATATAGGAAGTACCAGCGGCGTATCCAACATATTCTTGCCAAATTTTCATTGGTTTTATCCACAAGTTATGATTAGTTACCAAGAAACTACTAAATCCTACATAGAACTTCTCATAATCGTCTGACAATGCCTCTGATCCTTTGACAAGAATACTTATATATAGGAAGTACCAGCGGCGTATCCACCATATTCTCGTCAAAATTTCATTGGTTTTATCAGTGAATTATGATTAGTCCTATGTGACTCTACAACCAATACATCAAACTCATAAATACTGAAAATGAAAAATGTCTGTGCGATCAAGGCTCAATCAAACGGAGCCGATCGTATTGCATGAACTGAAAATGAAATTGTCTGTGCGATCAAGGCTCAATCAAGCGGAGCCGATCGTATTGCATGTACTGAAAATAATAAACTTAATCTAGACAACAATCACACAAACAGCCTATACATGGAACCTCTCATAACCGCATGATAATGCCTCCGATCATTTGACAAGAATACTTATATATAGGAAGTACCAGCGGCGTATCCACCATATTCTTGTCAAATTTTCATTGACTTTATCCACAAGTTATGATTAGTTCTATGTGACTCTACTACAAACACCAACAACCACAAAATACTGATAATGAAAATGTCTGTGCGATCAAGGCTCAATCAAACGGAGCCGATCGTATTGCATGTACTGAAAATGAAAATGTCTGTGCGATCAAGGCTCAATCAAACGGAGCCGATCGTATTGCATGTACTGAAAATGATAAACTTAATCTAAACAACAATCACACCAACAGCCTATGCATGGAACCTCTCATAACCGCCTGATAATGCCTCCGATCATTTGACAAGAATACTTATATATAGGAAGTACCAGCGGCGTATCCACCATATTCTTGTCAAATTCTCATTGACTTTATCCGCAAGTTATGATTAGTTCTATGCGACTCTACAACAAACGCAACAACCACAAGATACTGATAATGAAAATGTCTGTGCGATCAAGGCTCAATCAAACGGAGCCGATCGTATTGCATGTACTGAAAATGAAAAGCACGCCAGGTTCAACCTCATAATGAAATGGGGAACATGCTCAACGCTCATAAAATGGGGAGCGGCGGCCTATGAAATTGCATGTACTGAAAATGAAAAATGTGGGCACGCCAGGTTCAACCTCATAATGAAATGGGGAACATGCTCAACGCTCATAAAATGGGGAGCGGTGGCCTATGAAATTACATGTACTGAAAATAATAAACAATAATTACTCATACAGTCTACACATGGAACCTCTCATAACCGCCAGATAATGCTTCTGATCCTTTGACAAGAATACTTATATATAGGAAGTACCAGCGGCGTATCCACCGTATTCTCATCAAAGTTTCATTGGCTTTATCCTTAAGTTATGTTTGGTTCTATGTGATAAAGAAAAACATAAAACTAAACGATAGGAGTTGAATCTGGATCTTCGGTGAAGAGGACTAGTTGGGTATCTTCGCTTGGGCCGTCATTATCTTTGACCGGATTGGCGTTGATGTTGAAGACTCTTCCTCTTGCTGGTGGCCTAGCGGTTGGGTTTTCTTGGTTTACTTGGTTAACTGGGTTTGATTGGGCTTGAGTGTTGATGACGTTAACCAATTGAGGGCATGTGTTTCTAAAGTGGGTAGGGTCGCCACAATTGAAACAAGCTCGAACATATGGGAACATGGGGTATTGGGGTTGTTGATAGGTTTGGTTCATGGTTTGAGTAGGGGAAGAGATTTGGTTTTGAAAGGTGCGGCAAACCTTGCTCAAATGACCATAGCGTCCACAGGTTGCACATAGTCGACAAGGTAAGGTAAGGGGATGGTGGTAAAAACAGTTGTTACATTGAGGGTGAGGTCCAAGATATGGTTTCTTATTTAGGTAGGTTGAGTTGGGTGCCACTTGAGTGATTGGGATAGCTTGGATTGGTATGATGTAAAACTGGTTGATTACGTTGGGTAGCAGCGAAAAGTTGCCCGTCTCTTTTTCTCTTAGAAGTGGGTTGAGAAGGGGATTCGGTTTGGGTGTAGTCGGAGGTTTCAGTCGATGCTTTATCCTTCTTCTTCTCCTCCTTGAAGTCTTTGTTCCGGATTCGGTTCTCGGTGGAGCGCTGTTGCTAGCTCCATTGCTGCTTCCAAAGTTGCAGGCGAGGTACTTATTACAGAGTCTTGAATCTTTGACGGAAGACCACGAATGTAGTGCTCAATCAAACGGTAGAGGGGAGTGAACATGTTGGGAACCATTTGATGTAACTCTAGGAATCGTTTGTTGTACGTGGTGTGGTCGCCTTCCCTTTGCTTCAGTGAATAAAATTCATCTTCTATTTTCTTGATTTCGCTCCTTGGGCAAAATCGTCTGGTCATGATTTCCTTCAATTCATTCCAAGTTAAAGTTATAGCATCTTCAACACCTCGTTTGGCCTTCTCGGTATTCCACCAAGTAAGTGCTATTCCATATAAACCACCAGTAGCATATCGCACTTTGCGATCATCGGGGCAATCGCAATTTAGAAAGGTGTTCTCCATTTCTTCAAACCAATGGAGGAGAGCGGTGACGCCTTCAGTCCCTTTGTATTTCGGAGGGTCGCATGATTTGAAATGCTTGTAGGTGCATTTAGTGGTATTTGGGGGAGAGTTGATAATGTTTTGGTTTTCCTAATTGACAGGATTAGCGGTAAGTGCTTGTTGTACTTGGATTACAATGTTGGGTATTACGGCAGCCATTTGTTGAGCGATTAGGGCAGCCATGCGTTCGCGGGCTTTTCCTGCTCTTGTCTTCCTACGGGCGTGGTTAGAAGACATCTACAAGGAATACATGTCAAGAGTATGAGTTGGATGCTTTTGGGATCATGGGTCGCATTCAGGAATGAACATTCATAAAATAATTATAGAAAATAAATCTACTACATCCATAGGATGTCTTGGGCTTTGCTCGCCATTAGGCCCTACATGCCGCCATACTTTACCTTTGTAATCATGTGGGCCCCATGAATACCGGTTTTTCATATGGTTCGCATGGGTTTGCCTGGTTGCGTACACTAAAACCCGGAGAAAATCGAGAAATATGTATACAACGTGTGATATTCGGAATGTGTCCAGGTGTAGACACGGTGACACCTCAAAGTAGGTTAGTTCGAACGACGTTTGGTGTGGCATGCTTTGGCCTAATAGGTCCTTCGTACTTCATCGTTGGTCCCCAGGTAGGCAAACTGGTCCGTTATATTGGATTTATACGAATGCCAACCTAGACAGGACGTTCCGACTACCGGTACTTGTACCCTTCCAGTTACTACATGCCCGTCGCAGAACTTACTTTGATGAGATTTGAAAATTGCAACAAAATCTTTGAATAATGAGAGTATCAAAATGAATTGAATATATGAACATTGATATATGTATAATGAATATGTATATAAGCATGTATGTTTGACTATAAATATAAACAAATATGAAACAAATAAATATCACAAGTTTGTATGTAACCACCTAATCAATTTAAATTTAGGCAGACTATAGTATAGGCTCTAAGGGTCTAATAACCTATCCTATATCCCTATAGTCATGGCTCTGATACCAATCTGTCACATCCCGACCCGCAGCGGAAAAGGTGACCGGGGCATGATTGGGTTATCATCAAAGCTCATGACATTTATTATACGTTTCATATTCATTAAATACAATTTAATAGGAAATTTACAACTATAATTACATCATGACCTAACATCAATCTAAGCTTCTTTGTTTTCTTCTAAGGCATTTCCTATGTTTTCCTTGCTTCAACCTGTTCACCTGTATCATGTGTAAAAAGGTTTTTGGATCAACAAAAAGTTGGCGAGTGAATCCTATGGAAAACATTTGAACAAGTTTATTTAATTGATTATGAAATGAGTGCACAACCACACATGAGTAAAAATAGATGTAAACTTATTCAACAATCATTAGATATTAAATAAAGCACACATGAACAATAATGGAACGTTTAGAGGCACGCGTTGCTCTACTCGTCTCTCACGAGGAACTGATGGGCCTAATGAATGAATTGCATAAACATGATAATATGAAAGACACAACTACAAACAATATAAATTCAATGATACACACATGAACAATAATGGATTGGTTTTGAGGCACGCGTTGTTCAACTCGTCTCCCACGAGGAACTGATGGGCTTAATGAATGAATTTCATATAATTTGACAAAATGAAATACGTAATCACAACAATATAAACAATCTAAGTTTAGATCACGATATGGTATGGCACAAGTTTAAATAAACGAGTTAATTATTTGGTGACACATGACACACCCCAAAACGTGTAATTAAAAAGGGGAGTTGTAAGATTCACTCACAGTGGGTGCGTTCGGTTGATGATGTTGAATGCACGCGAAGTGGTTTTAACCACGAGTGAAATTAACCTAGATAAATAGCATTATGGTTCGGTAAGTAAACGGATTTTATTAGTCCATTTTAGTAGGATTGTTGGGTGTATTTTTGTGAGTTTAAGGCTATTTTCTAACCTTAAAAATGTTATTTTTAAGTATTTTTAATTGATTTTTAATTAAAATAAATAAATAAAAATAATAAAAAAATTTGACTTTTTTGACCGTTGACCATTGACCGTTGACTGTTGACTTTGACCGGTTCGAATGCGAGTATATGTGCGCTGAGTGAGGCTCGAACCCGAGACCTCCCGTACGCGTGCACGCAGCTCTACCAACTGAGCTACGTGTCTAACCCGAAATATATCTGTTTTTAATTATATTTATATACTAATTAGATTAAACCGAAAATCAATTATTTTGAAAAACTATTTAACTGAATCGGACCGGTGCGCTCCACAGGTCTCGAACCCGGGACCTGTGGGTTGCGTTAACACACAGTCCACCGCTGGACTGTGTGTTTCACATGTTATATAAACCGATTTTTATTATACTTAAATACAAACTGAACATTTTCATTTCTGACTTATTTAAAAAGGTAAATAATTGTCCGAGTCGGTGCAGTGAACCGGACTCGAACTCGTGTCCTGTGATTAAACATACACACAGTCCACCACTGGACTGTGTGTCTAACTTGGTTATTATTCCGGTTATTAATATACTTAACATATATATGAAATGAATCCGGTTCAGTTAACAAAAAATGACATTTTTATTAAGGCAGCGTGTGTGGGACAAGATTCGAACTCGAGACGTTAGTGTGTTTATTGTGCACACAGTCCACCGCTGGACTGTGTGTCTAACCCGAGTAATAACTTGATTTTAATTATACTTATATGTTACCGAACTTCGTCTTCTTCGTCCGTTTTTAACCAGAATCGAAAATCCGACTGGTTCAATGTTTTAATCGGTTTCTTTAGCGTTTTTTAGTTAATTACAGGTGAGATTAAAGAAAAAGAATGAACGATTTAAGCGTGAGGTATACCGACTGAATTCCTCTGTTTTCCGGCAGACTCCGGCGACAGTATCAGGTTCCGGCGTCGTGTGTCTTGCAGCAGCGAGTCTTCAGAAAGCTTACAAAGGACGTGGGTGACTTCGGTATAAGCTCAGGGGTTTAGTAAGGCTTGGAAGTGGAGGGTTCGGTTTTCCGGCGATGAGCAGACGATTTCCGGCGAGTGAGTTTTCGCCGAGAAAGGGTGCGGTTTTGAGCGAAAATGTTTGCAGAGGTTCGTGGGGGTATTTATAAGACAGGTTATCGATGAACTTGGTCCGATTTCCGACTTGATTCGTCGGTTATAATTTCTCCGGCGGTTATAGTTGGTGTCGCGGACTTAGGCGTCGGTTATAACCGATGATGAGTTAAAGTTTACGTTATAACTGAAGGAATCGTTAAATTATTGGCGAGATCGCCGGGATTTCCGACGACTGCATTTGGGCGCCGGTTTTGAATTTGGAAAGTCATGATATGAATTAATTGTATTCAATATTTAACAAAAGATACAAGTGGCGCAGTGGTTTAAGTGTTGAGTGTTAAGTTGTTGTTTGACCCGGCGACTGAGGAACAAATTATTTTTATTTTCTTATTTTTGACAGTTTTTCAAAAACAAATTATATATTCCCATATAATAATTGATTGTGTATCGTTTAAAATTATTTTGGGCATTAAATTCGCAACGAAATTTTTAACTGATTGTTCGGTTAATAAACGGAGCGGGTTTGGTAAAATCCGTTTTTGACGGATGTTACAATCAACCTGTAAGAGAATGATAAGCACGCTCCGTACATAAAATAATATAATAATAATAATAATAATAATAATAATTTTTGCTGCTGTTATAAAACGGACTCTTCTGTTTTGGGGCTGGAAAATTTTGAAAAATTTAAAAATAGGTCCAAAATTTTTTTATAAATCTTAACTAGTAAAAATAATCGAATCGATAGTATCAAAATAATATCTCGGCCCTGAAATTTCAACAAATAAATAAAATAAAAAAATTTGTAAGCATTAAAAATAAGTTTGCTAACAAATAAATTAAATTAACTAAATATATTTACAACTAAAGGAATGAACTAATAAATATTTACACCTATTCACAAGCATGTACGCCGGTAAAATATTGACTCGGGTCGTTCCTAAAGCTCGCCACATCCCCGGCAACGGCGCCAAAAACTTGACGTGTGCGTGTATATACATAGTTTTTACAATGAATTTTACACACGGTTCGGTTTTAAATTTATAAAAATGATTTATACTTCAAGATTAAAACACACACGAAAGGGCAAGTGTACCTCATCATATATGTAGTAAAATATCGGTAAGAACCAAAGCAAAAGTACTAAAACCTTGTCGTTAAATTACTGGTAAAAAGATATATGGATAGTTTGTTTGGAAAAATATATTTTTAAAACATAATAAACTATAAACTTAACAACTAGAAAAATAACCTTGCTTTACAAACAACCGGAACATGTTAACTAAGTCGGTTTTGCCACTAGAACACTTGATCAATTTTCTATTTTTTAAAAGACAATTAGTATCCCTTTCGGGAATCCTAACATGACAACTTTTCGGAAAGTTAAAACGATAAACACAATTTAACCACCTAAACTTGTTCTTTAACGACCCATTGATTAATGTTTATGAAAATCCCTTAAAAATAAATTAGTCATCCGTTAGGAGTTTTCTAACCTCACTCAAGGAAAGCGACACCGATAAACACAATGTGACCACCGAGACAAGCATAACCTAGATTAAATCACAACCGAGTTCATTTTACGAATCTTAAACACAAATCCACCAAGGAAGCAATTTTGGCCTAAATTACTAACCAAGATTATACTTATGTTAAGAATTCATAACAACACCATCTAACCCGTTAGGGTCCTTCCGTGAGGGAAAACACTCTTGATTAATATTAATTACCCCTTGTTAAACCAATACTCATTTCTAGCTTCACGGTGTAAACATTTTAATCTAGTTGAAAGTTTACTAATAAGTGATTAATTAAGTTTCTTTTTTCAAATATCTCAACTAACTAAATACTAATCTTCCAAGACAATTAACTATAATCAAGAATCCATTATCAATAAACAAGGTTGCAAACTAATCATCAAGGATTAACATAAAAAGTACTAAGTGTCATTACAAACATAGTTAACATACTAATGGTTGTCCTTGAAGCAAGTAAATATGATGTTTTTGCCCTTAGGCTTACAATAATACATAATAACATCAGTTCCATGCTTGAATCTAGCCTAAAATACATGTTAAGAACAAGAAATCAAACCATAAACAAGCAAGGATTTGATGGATTGGATGAATGGAAGACTTCTTGCAACTTTGAGGCTTCAAACCATCATTAACAGGCTGCTCTCGGACCTCATAAATCGCCCAGAAGCTTGGAAAAATACCCAATATTTCGATCAGTGAGTTCTGTCCAGTTTTATAGAATTTTTCAATCGGCAAGGCCGTGCGGATCTCGCACGGTCATGCACTATTCCCGCAATCCGGTGACGTCATCTTATCCAGAACAGTGATTCAAAATTGGCACGGCCGTGCCAAATGTGGCACGGTCATGCAACTCCGGTGGTTAGGCTGCATGCCAGTTGCACTGGCAGTGCTCTCGAGGAAATCAGCCTCGCACGGTTGCAAGGCAACGCACGATCGTGCGTGTCCGGCAATACGGTGGCACTGGCAGTTGCACTGCCAGTGCAGTCTTCTGATCTCGCATCGGCACGGTCGTGCAAAGTCATCTGTAGGTCACAAAATCTTCGTAACTTCGCCGTTTCGCCCGAAAAATCCAATTTTTCTTCATCTTCTAGTCCGGCACACTGTTTGGGGCTTGTAAACCAAATCTTACATGATTAAGTACCAAAACCTCGGTTTTATGGCCGAAAACACGTAAAACGGGATAAAATGACGGGGATAAAATGACGCGCAAAACATACTAAAATTCAATCACGTGCCCAATGCTCGTTGGAAGTTTTCCAAAAATGAGAAGTGTATCTAGTATCTCTATCGGATACAATAGATACTGGTACACCATGCAGGGACACAATCTCGTCCACATATAATTTGGCCAATTTGTCGGAGCTGTAAGCTCCTTTATTGGCAAAAAGTGAGCTGATTTAGTCAGCCTGGCTACTATGACCCAAATCGTGTCACAACCACGTTTGGTCTTTGGTAATTTGGTAATAAAATCCATTGTTACCATTTCCCATTTCCAAGTGGGAATTTCAAGCTGTTGTAGTAAACCTGATGGTTTTTTATATTCAACTTTAATTTGCGAACACGTCAGACACTTAGCTACATGGGTGGCTATGGCATACCCATCCACCAATAGTTCTTTTTCAGGTCTTGTTACATTTTTCACCACCTAGGTGAACTGAGTATCTTGAATTATGCGCTTCTTGGAGAATTAGATCTCTAAATCCTCCGAAAACTGGAACTCATATTCTACCTTTAAGTCTAATAATTCCATCATTTCCTGGTGACAACTGATCAATAGTTCCACCTAGTTCTTCACTTGGAAGATTTGCCTCTAGTAGGGCTTGCTTCTGTGCATTAAGCAGCTTCTCGTTCAAGCTGTTTTGAGTTCAATGCTTTTAGCATTAATCCTAATCGGTTTGACCTTTTATTTACGACTAAGCGCATCGGCTACAACATTAGCCTTGCCCGGATGGTAACGTTTCTCACAATCGTAATTATTAAGTGTTTCCATCCACCAGCGTTGTCGCATATTCAAATCCTTCTGGTTGAACAAATGTTGGAGGCTTTTGTGATCAGTGTTATAACACACTTTGTTCCATATTAATAAGGCCTCCACAATTTAAGTGCAAATACAACGGCACCCAACTCCAAGTCGTGGGTGGTGTAATTCTTTACATGCACCTTTAGTTGTCGTGACGCATAGGCAATCACCTTGCCTTTCTGCATTAACACACAACCCATGCCTCTTGTGATGCATCACAATAGACAACAAATTCTTCAATGCCTTCAAGCAGAGTTAAAACTGGTGCATTACTCAACTTCTGCTTTAGAGTTTCAAATGGTTCCTGCTATCTTGGAGCCCAGTCAAACTTGACATTTTTATGGGTCAATGTAGTCAAAGGAGTGGCTATCCTTGAAAAGTTCTCTATGAATCTTCTATAATACCCAGCCAGTCCTAAGAAGCTACGAATCTCTGAAGGTGTCTTCGGTGCTTCCAAGTTCATAATCGCTTCAATCTTGGAGGGATCCACTTGAATACTACGGTCACTTACAACATGTCCAAGGAATTAGACCTTGCAAAGCCAGAATTCGCATTTGGAGAATTTGGCATAAAGCTTCTCTTTTTTTAATAACTCTAGGATGCACCTTAAATGTTTCTTGTGATCAGAATGATTACGAGAATAAATAAGTATGTCGTCTTAAAGATAATGGTAAACTTATCCAAGTATGGTTTATAGACTCTAGTAATGAGATCCATGAATGATGTAGGTGCATTAGTGAGCCCAACAGGCATCACTAAGAATTCGTAGTGGCCATATCTGGTCCTGAAGGCCGTCTTCAGAACATCTTCAGTTCTGACCTTTAATTGATGGTAGCACGACCTTAAGTCTGTTTTCGAGAAGTAGCTTGCCCCTTGAAGTTGATCAAACAAGTCGTCAATCCTGGGCAAGGGATAACGATTCTTGATCGTTATCTTGTTAAGCTCACGGTAATCAATGCACATGCGCATTGAACCGTCCTTATTTTTAACGAACAGTATTGGCGCTCCCCACGGTGATGAACTAGGCTGTATGAAGCCTTGTTTTCCAAAAGCTCATATAACTGAGTTCTCAACTCTTTCATCTCGGTCGGTGCTAAGCGATAAGGAGCTCTTGCAACTGGTGCAGCTCCAGGTAAGATATCTATAATGAATTACACTTGTTCCACTTGCCTATCTGGAGGTAACCGGGTAATTCTTAAGGGAATACATCTGGATACTCAGAGATGATAGGTATATCTTCAATCTTCAGCTTCGGCTCATCGACGGTTACTTGTTCCATGTAGATGACACAACCTCTCTTTAGACATCTGGATGCCTTAAGAATAGATACTTTCTCTGGCAATCCATATTGTATGTCTCCATGAATGGTGAGTATATCACCAGATGGGGATTTAACCTCAATGAGTTTCTTATCACAGGCCATATGGGCTTGATTTAAGGATAACCAATCCATGCCTAAAACTACATCGAACCCCGCCAATCTCAGTGGCAGAAGAGAGATAGGGATAGAATGATTCTTGAAGAATATAAAGCATCCATCAAGAATGGATGAAGCAGTTTCAATGGTTCCATCGGCGGGTTCTACGTAGTATGTTATGTCTAAAGTTCTTATGGGCATCTTCAAAAGTTTGCTAAACTTATAGTCCACAAATGACTTATCACGCCCGAATCGAAAAGAACTCTAGCATAAATGTCATTAATGAGGAAAGTACCTGTGATGACATTATTATCGTTGACTGCCACTCGAGCGTTCATCTGAAAAGCTCGAGCGTTCGTTTTCTTTGCCCCACCATTCTTGGTGTTGTTATCTTTGTTCTTGGGGCAATTAGTTTTAATGTGGCCCTTCTCGCCACAAGTGAAACAAGTTGCATCTTTTAGATCCTTGCAGTCTAAGGTCTTATGTCCCATTTTCTTACAAATACCACAAGGCTTGGCTTGTGGGTCAAATCGGCATTGTCCAACATGCCATTTTCTGCAAATCTTGCAAACCAGTCTATTATCAGACCCACTTTGATTCTTAATAAACCTAGACTTATTCTTTTTCTTGAACCTCTGGGAGTTATCGTCCTCCTTTTTCCTTTTCCCGTCAGCCTCAGCCCTGACTGATCGGTGCCTCACTAGATCTTAAGTGAGTGTTAGAGATAAGCCCACAGCAGACCTATACGTGATGGGCTTTGAAGCCCTAACCATACCTTTAATTTCTAGCGCTAGGCCACCAATGAAACACGCTATGCTTTTGGGTTCAGGGGTGATGAGGTATGGTACTAATGTCGACAAGGAATTGTAGTCGGTGACAAACTTCCGACAATCCAAATTCTTCACTGATAGAGTCAGGAAATTTGACTCGATCTTTTCCACCTCATGAGGTGGGCAGTAAGTATCCTTAACTAGGTCCATAAACTTGGACTAGCTCAAGTTGTACATATATACCTTTCCAGTAGATTGAACCATAGCTTTCAACCAGATTAGGCATCGCCCTTAAATGATTGTGACACAAACTTCACAAGATCTTTTGTTGGGATTGAACCTTTAGAAAGGAACAGATGATACAAAGTCAAAACACACCATCCAAGCTTTGGTCCAGCTATCAGAGGTTTCTATCCACTGATTGGCTTTTACTGCTTTCAATAAAGAACATTGCTCCTATCCTCTGACAGAAGAAACTCCCAACCGCTGATAGAAATATACAAGATCAGAGGTTGGCCAGCAGTGTTTAGTCTAGTCTTAGTTAAATCAATGTAACAGTGCTATGCACTGATAGCTTTAGTCTAGCAGTGCTTATAGTTAGTTACGTCTGTTAGCTGTCACTATCAACCAAGACGTCATTGTAAGACGATCAGTGGTTAGATAGTTAGTATAAATTGTCACACCCCGACCCGCAGCGGAAAAGGTGACCGGGCATGATTGGGTTTTCATCAAAGCTCATGACGTTTATTATAAGGTTTCATATTTATTATTTCAATTTAAAAGAGATCATACAATCATATCAAACAAATACAACATGTTCTATTCATCCTTCTAAACTTCATTATTTTTCTTTTAACGCAATTTCCTATGTTTTCCTTGCTTCATCCTGTTCACCTGTATCATGTGTAAAAATGGTTTTTGGATCAACAAAAAGTTGGCGAGTGAACCTTGTTAGAAAACTTTTATTATTTAGTTCTAGTTGTATTTAATATGGAAAAATTGTACATTATTCATATATGAACAAACGTAAATAAACATACAATAACAACAAGTAGCATACAATAACAAACCATTAGCATACGATATCAAACAATAACCTACATTAACAAACCAACAGCATACAATCACAAACCATTATCATACGATATCAAACAACAACAAACAATAACATACATTAACAAACCAACAGCATACAATAACATATCAACTTGCATAAATATATAACATGAATGAAACTGTGCGATCAAGGCTCAATCAAACAGAGCCGATCGTATTGCATGTACTGAAAATGATAAATGTCTGTGCGATCAAGGCTCAATCAAACGGAGCCGATCGTATGTAGGCAACGCCAGGTTCACGCTCATAATGAAATGGGGAACTGCTCAACGCTCATAATGTAATGGGGAGCGGCGGCCTATGAAATTGCATGTACTGAAAATAATAAATTAAATCTAAACATTAATCACACAACAGTTTACACAGGCTGGATACACATTTATTCATGATATGATGTAAGCACAATGATTTAAATATAATAAATAGTAAGACACATGATACACCCCAAAAACGTGATTTAAACGGGGAATTTGTAGAGATTCACTCACAGTGGGTGCGTTCGGTGAATGATGATGAATGCGCACGAGTTTAGAGGATTGATCGACGAGGAATAACTAACCTAATTAATAATGAAAAAGTAAGGTAAATAAATGGATTTTATTAACAACTTTAATAGAATTTTTGGATATATTTTTGTGAGTTTTAGGCTATTTTCTAACCTTAAAAATGTTATTTTTAAGTATTTTTAATTGATTTTTAAATAAAATAAATAAATAAAAATAATAAAAAATGTTGACTTTTTGACCGTTGACTTGTTGACCGTTGATCGTTGACCGGTTTTATTGTGTAAGTGTATGCGCCGGGTGAGGCTCGAACCCGAGACCTCCCGTTCGCGTGCACGCAGCTCTACCACTGAGCTACGTGTCTAACCTGAAATATTTCTGTTTTTAATTATATTTATATACTAATTGAATTAATCCGAAAATTATTTATTTTAAAAAACGATTTTAATGTCTCGCTCGGTGCTCGCCACAGGTCTCGAACTAGGGACCTGTGGTTTAGTTTGGCACACAGTCCACCGCTGGACTATGTGTCTAACTTGGTAATTATTCTGGTTTTTATTATACTTAACATCTTACTGAAGTTAACCCGGTTCGGTCTCTAAAAAAAAGGCATTTTATTTCTGTGAAGGTGCGTGTGACAAGAATCGAACTCGGGACGTATGCGTGTTTTTGTTCGCACACAGTCCACCGCTGGACTGTGTGTCTAACCCGTTCATAAACTGATTTTAATTAAACTTATATTATAACCCGTCTTCGTCTTCTTCGCTCAAGAACACGGACAGTGATAACTTGACTGATTTATGTCTAATTTGATTATCAAACAATATACGCAATTGAAAGATAATGAATGGAGAGAGTTTGGGGAAAGAATATACCGATCAGCGTCTTTCACAGAACTCCGGCGAAGACTCGTCGGCTCTGTTTGTGAACTTCGGCTGTTAGAGTCAATTACCAGTTTTGTTCGATTAGTTATGATATGGAGATACTTAAACAAGGATTTACAGGAGTTTGGAGGGGTATACCGATTCACAGCATAAGATCAGAAGTTTCAGAGGTTTTTCCGGCGAGAGCTGATTATTCCGGCTACGTCGTCTGGGATAGATTCTGATGGTTGGATTGAATTTAGTAACAGTCTAACATCGGATTAAAACGGAAAGAATCGAGGTATTTACCTTGTAGATGAAATCTCGGTTTTCCGGTGAAACTTTCCGGTTAATTAACAGAGAATTCCGGCGAAGTTTTCTGAGTGAAATGAAGAGTGCAAGTTGAATAGCTTCGTGAGATTAACTGATGAACAAGGTATAATCCCGGATTTGAGTTGTATTTTCGGTTTCAATAGAAATTTAAGGCAATGAATGCAATTGATGGTTTTCTTCGGTTATAACCGACCTTACTGTTAATGTTTACGTTATGACCAAAAAGAAACGGCAAACTTTGACGAAATTGTCGGGATTTCCGGCGTGAGCGGATTTGGGCGCGTTGTGTAACTGGGTTTTGATTTCCAGATTTAATTTATGTATTAATTGTTTCAATATGTAAACAAAGATCACGAGTGGCGGAGCGGTTGAATGTGTGTGTGTTAAAGCTTTGCTGGCTCTCGGCTGACCCGGTTCGAGTCCCGGCTTCAGCATATTATTTTTAATTCACTATTTTTAATACATTTTCAAAAATAAATTTTATATTCTAATATACTTATTAATTATGCACCATTTAAAATTAATTTGGGCATTAAATACGCCACGAAATTTTTAACTGGTCGTTCGGTTAATAAACGAAGCGGGTTTGGTAAATCCGGTTTTTGGCGGATGTTACAGTATCCCCTACTTTTAGAAATTTCGTCCCGAAATTTAAGTAGTGGCATATTTGTCTAAAAAGGATGGTGTTTTAATTTGACAATTACATACTTAGAAGAGAGTAAGAGTTTAAATTTTGTTTGAGGCGGTAACGTTCCTTATAAGGGTTGAGTACCCTGCTACAGGAATCGCTTTTTGTTGCCTAAAGTGTATGAATACGGAACATGGATACACAGAGTTGATTGACTAAGTATGATGTTATGCATATGAGTTTGGGTACGTTTGAAAGATTAGGTTATATCCTAAAACATAACTTTTAGTACTAAAACCTACATGGAACTTCTCATAACCGCCTGACAATGCCTCTGATCCTTTGACAAGAATACTTATATATAGGAAGTACCAGCGGCGTATCCACCATATTCTTGTCAAATTTTCATTGGTTTTATCAGTAAGTTATGATTGGTTCTATGATGTGACTCTAGAACATAAATAAACACAACAACCAATATCTGAGTCCTAATTCTGATAGCATACATGTTTGATTGATGACACAATCCAATTCCTTTAAATGATGAGATGATATGAATGCTAAATCAGTGAGTATAACACAACTTCAATCAAGTCAATACCAAATCCTACATGGAACTTCTCATAACCGCCTGATAATGCCTCTGATCCTTTGACAAGAATACTTATATATAGGAAGTACCAGCGGCGTATCCACCATATTCTCGTCAAATTTTCATTGGTTTTATCGGTAAGTTATGATTAGTCCTATGTGACTCTAATACATAAATAAACACAATCAACCAAAGCTTGAGTCTTTGAATGATGACAGTACCTCTCTCGTTTGTTATGATGGAGAGGTTAGTCCATGTAGAAGTGAGACACAGCTCAACTTCTTTAAATGATGACACTGTGATATGTCGTGAGGTATGATGATATGAATGTTAAATCAATGAGTATAAAAAAAACAAAACTGAAATAGTAATTCGCATTAAGATCCTTGGATAAATTTCCAATTTAAAATTGAGACACGTGAAAATTGAGATAATCATAAAGAAAAACATAAAACTAAGCGGTTGGAGTTGAATCTTGATTTTCAGTGAAAAGGACTAGTTGGGTGTTTTCGTTTGGGCCGACATTATCTTCAATAGGATTGGCGTTGATGTTGAAAACTCTTCCTCTCGCTGGTGGCCTAGTGGTTGGGTTTTCTTGATTTGCTTGGTTAACTGGGTTTGCTTGAACTTGAGCGTTTATGATGTTAACCAATTGAGGGCACGTGTTTCTAAAGTGGGTAGGGTCGCCACAATTGAAACAAGCTCGAACATATGGGAACATGGGGTATTGGGGTTGTTGATATGTTTGGATCATGTTTTGAGTAGGGGGTGAGGTTTGGTTTTGAGGAGTGCGGCAAACCTTGCTCAAATGACCATAGCGTCCACAATTCGCACATAGTCGACAAAGTAAGGTAGATGGATGGTGATAAAAACAGGTGTTACATTGAGGGTGAGGTCCAAGGTAAGGTTTCTTATTTGGGTAGGTTGGGTTGGGTGCTACTTGAGTGATTGGGACAACTTGGAGGGGTACGGCTTGTAAGGCTGGTTGATTGCGTTGGGTGACAGCGAAAAGTTGCTCCTCACGTTTTCTTTTGGAAATGGGTTGAGAAGGGAATTTGGTTTGGGTGGAGTTGGAGGTTTCAGTTGATGCTTTATCTTTCTTCTTTTCCTCCTTGAAGTCTTTATTCCGTATACGGTTCTCGGTGAGCTCTGTAGCTATCTCCATTGCTGCTTCCAAAGTTGCAGGTGTGGTACTTATTACAGAGTCTTGAATTTTTTAAGGAAGACCTCAAATGTAGTGCTCGATCAAACGGTAGTGGGGAGTGAACAAGTTGGGAACCATTTGATTTAACTCCAGGAATCTTTTGTTGTACGTGGTGTGGTCGCCTTCCTTTTGTTTCAAAGAATAGAACTCATCCTCAAATTTCTTGATTTCGCTCCTTGGGCAAAACCGTCTTGTCATGATTTCCTTCAACTCTTCCCAAGTCAAAGTCATAGCATTTTCAACACCTCGTTTAGCCTTCTCTGTATTCCACCAAGTAAGTGCTATTCCAAATAAACGACCAGTAGCATATCGCACTTTGCGATCATCGGGGCAATCGCAATTTAGAAAAATGTTTTCCATTTCTTCAAACCAATAGTGAAGAGCGGTGACACCTTTAGTCCCTTCGTATTTTGTAGGGTCACAAGATTTGAAATGCTTGTAGGTGCATTTAGTGGTGTTTGGGGGAGGGTTGACAATATTTTGAACTTCTTGATTGACGGGATTAGCGGTAAGGGCTTGTTGGACTTGAATTACAATGTTGGGTATTACGGCAGCCATTTGTTGAGCGATTTGGGCAGCCATGCGCTCGCGGGCTTTTCTTGCTCTCATCTTCCTACGGGCGAGACTAGAAGACATCTACAAGGAATACATATCAAGAGTATGAGTTGGATGCTTTTGGGATCATGTGTCGTATTTAGGAATGAACATTCATAAAATAAACATAGCATAATAAATCTACTACATCCATAGGATGTCTTGGGCTTTGCTCGTAATTGGGCCTTGCATGCCGCCATACTTCACCTTCGTAATCACGTGGGCCCCCATGATTACCGGGTTTTTCATATGGTTCGCATGTGTTAGCCTGGTTACGTACACTAAAACCCGGAGAAAATCGAGAAATATGTAACGTATGATATTCGGAATGTGTCCAGGTGTGGACACGGTGACACCTCAAAGTGGGTTAGTTCGAACGACGTTTGGTGTGGCATGCTTTGGCCTAATAGGTCCTTCGTACTCTCATCGTTAGTCCCCAGGTAGGCAAACTGGTCCGTTATATTGGATTTATACGAATGCCAACCTAGACAGGACGTTCCGACTACCGGTACTTGTACCCTTACAGTTACTACATGCCCGTCGCAGAACTCACTCTGATGAGATTTGAAAAAAATGAAAAATGCGACAAAATCTTGAATAACGGAAGTATGAAGATAATTTGAATATGTGAATATTGTAACATGTATGATGAATATGTATGTAAGTATGTATGTTCAACTGTAAGCATAATTTACTATATATCACAAAATGTAATATTGGAAATGTTTGCATGCATTTGTGTATGTAATAAATATGAAACAAATAAATATCATAAGTTTGCATGTAACCACATAAACAATTAAAATCTAATCAACTATAGTATAGGCTCTAAGGGTCTAATAACCTATCCTATATCCCTATAGTCAAAAGCTCTGATACCAATCTGTCACACACCCCGACCCGCAGCGGAAAAGGTGACCGGGCATGATTGGGTTTCCATCAAAGCTCATGACATTTATTATAAGGTTTCATATTTATTATTTCAATTTAAAAGAGATCATACAATCATATCAAACAAATACAACATGTTCTATTCATCCTTCTAAACTTCATTATTTTTCTTCTAACGCAATTTCCTATGTTTTCCTTGCTTCATCCTGTTCACCTGTATCATGTGTAAAAATGGTTTTTGGATCAACAAAAAGTTGGCGAGTGAACCTTGTTAGAAAACTTTTATTATTTAGTTCTGGTTGTATTTAATATGGAAAAATTGTGCAATATTCATATATGAACAAACGTAAATAAACATACAATAACAACAATTAGCATACAATAACAAACCATTAGTATACGATATCAAACAACAACAAACAATAACCTACATTAACAAACCAACAACATACAATCACAAACCATTAGCATACGATATCAAACAACAACAAACAATAACATACATTAACAAACCAACAGCATACAATAACATATCAACTTGCATAAATATATAACATGAATGAAACTGTGCGATCAAGGCTCAATCAAACGGAGCCGATCGTATTGCATGTACTGAAAATGATAAATGTCTGTGCGATCAAGGCTCAATCAAACGGAGCCGATCGTATTGCATGTACTGAAAATGATAAATGTCTGTGCGATCAAGGCTCAATCAAACGGAGCCGATCGTATGTAGGCAACGCCAGGTTCACGCTCATAATGAAATGGGGAACTGCTCAACGCTCATAATGTAATGGGGAGCGGCGGCCTATGAAATTGCATGTACTGAAAATAATAAATTAAATCTAAACATTAATCACATAACAGTTTACACAGGCTGGATACACATTTATTCATGATATGATGTAAGCACAATGATTTAAATATAATAAATAGTAAGACACATGATACACCCAAAAACGTGATTTAAACGGGGAATTTGTAGAGATTCACTCACAGTGGGTGCGTTCGGTGAATGATGATGAATGCGCACGAGTTTAGAGGATTGATCGACGAGGAATAACTAACCTAATTAATAATGAAAAAGTAAGGTAAATAAGAATTTTTGGATATATTTTTGTGAGTTTTAGGCTATTTTCTAACCTTAAAAATGTTATTTTTAAGTATTTTTAATTGATTTTTAAATAAAATAAATATATAAAAATAATAAAAAAAAAGTTGACTTTTTGACCGTTTGACTTGTTGACCGTTGACCGTTGACCGGTTTTATTGTGTAAGTGTATGCGCCGGGTGAGGCTCGAACCCGAGACCTCCCGTTCGTGTGCACGCAGCTCTACCAACTGAGCTACGTGTCTAACCTGAAATATTTCTGTTTTTAATTATATTTATATACTAATTGAATTAATCCGAAAATCATTTATTTTAAAAACGATTTTAATGTCTCGCTCGGTGCTCGCCACAGGTCTCGAACCCGGGACCTGTGGTTTAGTTTGGCACACAGTCCACCGCTGGACTGTGTGTCTAACTTGATAATTATTCTGGTTTTTATTATACTTAACATCTTACTGAAGTTAACCCGGTTCGGTCTCTAAAAAAAAGGCATTTTATTTCTGTGAAGGTGCGTGTGACAGAATCGAACTCGGGACGTATGCGTGTTTTTGTTCGCACACAGTCCACCGCTGGACTGTGTGTCTAACCCGTTCATAAACTGATTTTAATTAAACTTATATTATAACCCGTCTTCGTCTTCTTCGCTCAAGAACACGGACAGTGATAACTTGACTGATTTATGTCTAATTTGATTATCAAACATTATACGCAATTGAAAGATAATGAATGGAGAGAGTTTGGGGAAAGAATATACCGATCAGCGTCTTTCACAGAACTCCGGCGAAGACTCGTCGGCTCTGTTTGTGAACTTCGGCTGTTAGAGTCAATTACCAGTTTTGTTCGATTAGTTATGATATGGAGATACTTAAACAAGGATTTATAGGAGTTTGGAGGGTTATACCGATTCACAGCATAAGATCAGAAGTTTCAGAGGTTTTTTCGGCGAGAGCTGATTATTCCGGCTACGTCGTCTGGGATAGATTCTGATGGTTGGATTGAAGTTAGTAACAGTCTAACATCGGATTAAAACGGAAAGAATCGAGGTATTTACCGTGTAGATGAAATCTCGGTTTTCCGGCGAAACTTTCCGGTTAATTTACAGAGAATTCCGGCGACTTCCGGCGAAGTTTTCTGAGTGAAATGAAGAGTGCAAGTTGAATAGCTTCGTGAGATTAACTGATGAACAAGGTATAATCCCGGATTTGAGTTGTATTTTCGGTTTCAATAGAAATTTAAGGCAATGAATGTAATTGATGGTTTTCTTCGGTTATAACCGACCTTACTGTTAATGTTTACGTTATGACAAAAAAGAAACGACAAACTTGGACGAAATTGTCGGGATTTCCGGCGTGAGCGGATTTGGGCGCGTTGTGTAACTGGGTTTTGATTTCCAGATTTAATTTATGTATTAATTGTTTCAATATGTAAACAAAGATCACGAGTGGTGGAGCGGTTGAATGTGTGTGTGTTAAAGCTTTGCTGGCTTTCGGCTGACCCGGGTTCGAGTCCCGGCTTCAGCATATTATTTTTAATTCACTATTTTTAATACATTTTCAAAAATAAATTTTATATTCTAATATACTTATTAATTATGCATCATTTAAAATTAATTTGGGCATTAAATACGCCACGAAATTTTTAACTGGTCGTTCGGTTAATAAACGAAGCGGGTTTGGTAAATCCGGATTTTGGCGGATGTTACATAAATAGGCGCTCATTGTAACAGTTTTACTTGTCTTCTTAAAAAGATCAATTTCGCATATCTTCTTCATTTCTTACTATCAAACGATCGTTAGTGGGCTAAGGGGGAGTTTGTGAATCACTTGCAATAGTTTAATTACTTAAAAGCAAGATGTTGATGAAAACAAACGACCAATTGATTGTTGTAAAAGTTTTCCATTAATCCGCTACACTTAGTCTCTGTTTTCAATCATTTTCCATTATTTGAAACAAAAACAACAATCAATTCAAACTTAGATCCTGACATCTTTGTCAGTGCAGCCACTGATCTCAACTATTGTTTCCATCTCATCTAACCAGCTAAGAGCTTCTACAGCTCCTTTTTCCCGTTGAAATCCCGGGGCTTACAAGACACGAAATATTTATAGGAACAACAGTCTTTGTTATATGTCTTGTGTTGATGTTCTTGCCTCTCATTCCTCACATTTGAGGAGTGTACTGAGTTTTCCTTTTTATCGGAGGGAGGAGGCTTCGAGAACTGTTTAGAAGTATGTTTAGATGTATGTTTGGAGTGAAAAGCACTCGGCTCCCGTTGTTTTTCAGCATAATCTTTTATTGCTTTGCCAACTTCTGTGGCAATCGAAGCTTGTAGATCATTTTTACACATGAAGATATTATCGTTTGCATTATCATCGTTGCGTCGGCTACTGGCTCCATCGGAACGAGCCATCTTATCTGCTTGGTACTAAACACCAATTAATATTTGTTAGTTGTCATAGCAGGCGACTTATATGTCATGGTATCAATAAACCTTATAGGCTTTTAAAACAGATATATAAATCCTTTGCCTTTCAGGGCTGGTGGTCATAATTCCACGATTTGCCAGGCTTTAACAAAATAGATGTTATAAATAATTGGCCTAAGTCTTCAAATGATCATCAAAGGCAACTGAGTTTGGACAGTCCTTCAGTTTTGGACAGTGGATCATAACATCACATCGTCATTGTTATAATGACTTATTTAAGATTACTTGTAAGCTTGTCACAAAGGACTTAAATGGAGGTACTAAAGATCTTGTCATAAAAGACAATAAGTATTTATGGCACAAAGGCCTATCCCAAGGGATATCGAAATGTGGCACAAGGCCTGTCACTAAGGACTTATAGATATGGCACAAAAGCCTTGTCACTAAAGGACATATAGTATATATATAAGTCGCGATCAGTTGATCGAGAGACTTTTAAAGATTTGGACAGGGAGTCATAGACTACAACTGTCATTGTCACTAATGGACATAAAGTATGGCTCGTAAGCACTACATCTCTAATGGATGTTGTTTAATAACACGTATGTATTTCATCACTAATTGATGTTAAATCATAGCCCGTAGGAATTACATCACTAATGGATGTTTAATCATGGCTTGTAGGCACTAATCACTAATGGATGTTTAATCATGGCCCATAGGCACTACATCACTAATGGATGTTAAATCATGGCCCGTAGGCACTACATTCTAATGGATTTTTTAATTAATAGCTCGTAAGCTATACACCACCAATGGATGTTATGATCATCGCATTGATTATACTAGCCGAATCAAATTTGATCACATAGGCTATAAAGTTTGGACATAGTCCATCACCTAGACGGCTAGTGCGATTCCTCAATTTCACACTGCCAGGATCATTAACATTTCTTGAATGTTAAACTTAGAATAATTGTCTTAATGATTTAAATGATCTAGTCATGGTCGCAGTGACTACATAGACTAGGAGGCGTGAACATAGTTCACCACCTCTGGATAGAAGGGATGATCTTCCTTAACTATCATGGTAGAAGGCTACACATCTTAACTACCATATTTGCCAATTAGTGTGACCTTATCACTTGGCTGGTGTTTAACCATTAAGAAGATCTTTTGGAATTATATAGCGGATCAATAAAGTTTAAATTAATATCGAGACGATCGCTTTGAACAAAGGATGCAACAGAATACAGATTTATAATAGATTCGAAAGATTTTCATTAAAAGAAATAACATTACATAGATGCCTTAAATAGGACTTTTTAATACAAAATTTTGTCCATGCATGGAGTAAATAAGAAACATGCCCACGCAGGACTTAAAAGTAAATAACATGTCCACGCAGGGAATTTTGGAAAATAAAATACATAAATTAAATATAAGGATTTTATTCATCATTCTTCCCTTTAATCATCTTAGTAAATCTTTTGAAGAATTTACTAGTTTTCTTCTCTGATCTCTCAGTCTGCTGTTGTATTTCCTTCATACGCTCAAGGGCCTCATTAATGCCCTCCAATTGTTGCGATGGCTGATGTTGTGGTGGTGGTTGTGGCATCACCGGATACGGGTATCCATTACTTGGATATCCAGTAGGTAGGTAAGAAGGGTAAGGAGGTGGGTAAAGCGCATTCTGCACGACCGCTTGCATATAAGGTTCGTTTGCTGGCGTATGATAAAAGTCTACAGAAGTAGAAGGATAAAAGGGGTTGTATCCGGACGAACCGGATAACTGGGTATTTGGTTTTCAAAACCCGGCGGTGGTGGTATTGAGTTGACCGTAGGTTGTGGTGTTGGTTCCACCACAGGTGAAGTGTTTGAGGGTCCACCCATTTGTGGATCCTCAGGAATTATAGGGTAGGTCTGAGGCAAAGGTGGCAGCGATCCCGACCTTTGTCCGGCACGCACCATCATGCGTGCACAACGCTTTCGTCGCGGTTGTGGTTGTGGTTCAGGTGATGGTTGAGGCTGTTCCACCGGTTTTATTTGCGCATCCTCAATAGGAGGCGGGGGGAGCATGATAAGAAGGGGTGTTATGGTAGGAATGGGTGTTGTAGAAATTATATTGTTCCAACTGTTGTTGAAATTCATCTGGACCCCTATAAGGTGATCCAGGAAGGGAGTTCAACCACTAGAAAGTTTGATTGGGTGGTCAAAAGATCCTCGGCGGCATCTCAGGATTAGAGGCCTTGTCCATATGGTCGAGCGACTCGACTGGAGGGGTAACTGAAGGTGATCGAAAAAAAATGTTCAGGTTAAACTATCCATGATAAGATTGAGAGTGAGGGTGATGGAATGATGGGATGGTGAGAATGGTGGAAATATGTGTGAATTTTGGGAGTTTGGCGGAGAATACTCGTGAGAAATGGAGTGTCGAATTGGTTCCCAAGGTGATGAAGAATCCCCAGATCCTTCATAAGGATTTGGACTAGGTATATGCGAAGGTCCAGCCATTGAAGGTCCACCCCTCATGGGACCTTTTCCTTTTCCTCCTCTTCCATGGAATCTAGGCGGCATTTTTCTTGCTACAAAAACAAGTTAAAACAAAAAGGACAGTAATAATTAAACAATGCAATGAGTAATCCTAGGTCAAGGCCTAGACTCGAAAGTCTAAGGAATGTGTTACTGTGTCGTTTGAGATCAAACACAAAAGACTAGTGTTGAATTCACTCAAACGTTGGCTCTGATAATGACCTGTCACACCCCGATTTCCACGTATGTCCCGGTGGGCCCGGTGGGGAGTATTGTGACGTAAGTTGATAACATCATAACCAAACAACAACACAGAGACAAGGAAGTCATGGATTTAAAATATTATTACAACCTGATAATGTTCCAAGTTCAAAATAATAAATACAAACGGGTTGTATTAAAGATCCACAGGCGGATCATAAAATATAAAAAATGAGATCAACAGACTTTGGGTCACGACTAAGAACTTGCAAGATTCTTTACGTCACTACCAAGCCGCTCCCAGCCTATTACGTTGTATCTTAGTCTTTTGAAAATACGCCAGTTTACACTGGTAAATACAAATATCGACGCATTTTGAAAATCTTTCAAAAATTGATTTAAGTGCACATGCCACATTTTCATAAATACTTGGGATAATTCAAAATGATCTTGTATACAGTTTTACAGGTCTGTCAATACATATGGGGTCCGGTATAGAAACTGAATAACCTGATTAACCGACACGCCACTTAATTAACTCACATGGAGAATATAAAATTTTAGCATAAGCATCTGACAGGTGTATGCCTACACCCCATGCATTTGGTCGTGGCCATTAGTAAATTAAATGAGCCGAGGATATCCAGGACACGGTCGAGTTAACCCCCAATGTTTAAGTTATCAGACAATACAGATTAAAACGGGTTATGAGATTTAGTTAAATCACAACCCACATCATGATCCCATACCCGACCAAGCGGTAATAATATACCGTATCCAAGCCCGTATAGGGAAAATAGGTTAAAAGTATTTACCTGAGCTAGTTCTTCAAATGAATAATAACTTAGCCACTAATCAAGAGATAGGTATAGTATACAATCTACCGGGAGGCTTCTAGTCTGGAATGATGGTACTATAACCAATTAGGTAACGTTTGGTATGCAGGAATGAGAGGGGGAATGGAATAGACCATTGTGAGGGAATGAAGAAAAGAGTGTTTGTTTGGTCAATGGAATGGAATCACTCATTCCAAAATGCATTCCATTCCCTCAAAAGCATTCCTCCCTCCCCCTGCTTTTTTCCCTCCATTCCTTCTTCACCCTTCATTAAAGACAACAACCCACTACCGTTGCCCCACCACACCACCGCACCGCCCCCGCCACCCACCACCGCGCCACCGCACCACCGTCGCACCGTCCCGCCACCGCACCCGCCACCGTCACACCACCACCACCACCCGCCACGCCACCACCCACCCCACCACCACCGTCGCCACCCATCTCCGTCGTCACCCACCACCACCACCCACCCACCCCGTCCACCCACCCCCACCTCCGTCACACCCACCTCCGTCGTCTCCGCCCACCACCGCCGATGCGCTACAACTGCCATCTATCACACCTCACGCCTATCGTTGACCACCTCCATCCAATTTTATTCATTCATCTTTTCACGCATACCAAACAACAAAAAGCAATGGTTCATTCCATTCTCACATGGTAACCAAACAAGACATGCAATGGTAATGATCAATTCCATTACCTCATCCATTCCATTAAGCGTTCCATATTCCCCAGCTCATTCCTTTACCCTATACCAAACAGACCCTTAGAATGCTAATGGGTCCTTAGTTGAGTCATGACTCGAACCGGCTAGTCTTAAGTAATGATTACGATGCGATACGCTAGATTATGCAATGACCGAATAGAATGCAGTTTAAACCTGACAAGTACTAAGACTTGTTTAATATGGGTAAACATATTACATTCTGGATTTTGAAATAAAAATGATAAGGTTAAACCTGTTTCGATTAAATTACCTAAACTAGCCACGTAGGCTTAACCGTAGCATATTAGCGAAACCGGGTAACTGGATGAGTCATATACAAGTTCCATATGCATTATACTTTAAACATGTTATAATACAGTAGGATATCAACATGTATGCCCGTTAAGGTTTTAAAAACAAGTTATGCCTCAAAAGGCGTTTTGGTCATTTTACGACTTATATAAGGAGCTTAAAGTAAACTGATGTTATGGTCATAAACATTCTGAAAAATATTAAGTTTATGATATTATATCAGTAGGATATCAAATATATGTATGGTTTATAGTTTAAAACAATATGCCCCGTAGGGGTATTTTGGTCATATCACACATAGTTTTGATAGCTTATTTGGGATTCTGAGTTTAGAATATTCAAAATAAGTTTAATAATCAGTAGGTAACAAGTTTTGGTTCATAGATATGATTTTAAACCATACTATGGCGAGGCGTAAAAGTCGCTAAATGACGATTTAGGCGATGTTTAAAGAAAACTGATGTTAACAATGGTTTATGTGTTTAAGATATCTTATTTAATGAAACATAACAATAGGTAAAAGGTTTTGTCATGAAAATATCATTAAAACCATTTTATGTGCTGTAAGGGCATTATCTCAATTTATCGGAATTGTACAAGATCTTGTACTCAAACTCAATTTATAATCTGATTTTATATCCAATAAGTCTCTCTTATGATATTACATCAGTAAGTATTAAGATTAATGAAGAAGTTATGTTTAGAAACCATTCTTTGTGCCGAAAGGGCATTTTAGGCATTTTAAAGCGTAATTTACGATATTTATACAAAACTAAGTTTATGCCAGAATCATGACATCATAATAAGCTTTTAATAACTTATCATATCAGTAGGTAGTTCATATATATGCTCATTTAGGTTTTAAACCTCATTTTATACAAAAGGCATTTTAGTCAAGTTTAGGCATAATAACAGAACTTGCAAATAAACTCAGATTACAATATGACCATGTGTTGGAACTCATATGATATGGTTTAATAGGTTAACATTCTGATTTGGAAAAGATTTTTAAGTGCTTTTGACCCGTTAAGGTAGTTTAAGCCACTTTAACGCGTCATTTGCGTAATATGCATTCGGAGAGTTAGATATGTGTCATGATGTGTCTTAATTACCAAAATATGTTTAAAAATGTTTTTGATCAGAATATATGTCAAATCTTGTGTTACATATGTTTATAATGGATTTCTTTGCAAAAAAGGGTATTTTGGTCATTTTTAAGATTACTACAATTAATTATCATAACACAATCCAAACAACATGACCATAAGGTGTAACCTCAGAGGGTTATTCCCTATATATTTATGGTCAAAAATATGTATTTGGTCGGATCAAAGATCGGCCAGACGGGTCAGAATTGAAACTCAAAGCGGTGGTTAAACGCTAGACTTTTGATCCCAAATGAGCACTTTAACAAAGGTGATGAATTTGAAATGTCTTGCCATGTCTTAAGAAGTTTATAAAAGCATTTTGGATCAAAACAACCTGTTTTAACACTCGAAAACAGATTCATTGCAAGATGCGCAAAAATCGCATTTTGACCGAAACTTTGACTTGTCAAAATGACTAGAAAATGTGGAAATCAGTAGGCATGATTTTTAGGGATCATAACCACCTTACGATCATATTGCAAGTTTCAATTGAGCTTTATCTTGATCAATTATGATAAAAAGTAAAAGTCAAACAGAAGTCAAACTGTTTGATTTTTAGCCAAATTAAGCTATAGAAATTGAACATGGCATGAATGGAATACTTACAAACACCAAAGGAATTATCAAGGACTAGAGATTGAGCTCCAAGATGCTTGTAATTCAGATTAATAGCAGGGTGTTGCAAGAAAGTGATCAAAGAGTTTATGTTTTGCCATTAACTTGGTATTTATAATGTTCATGAACTCATCACAACTTGACAAGTGTTATCCAGGTGTTTAGGGCTGGATTGTGTCCAAATATGTGTCTCAAGCAGAAATAAGGGTGGCATAATCGTTTGGTGAGTCAAAAATGGAGTTATTCAGCTGCTGCCACATTGCTGGTGAGCTGGGGTCCCTTACGAACCGTAAGGGCTTTGGGCTTACGGTCCGTAAGCCCTTTAGCTGGCAAAAACTTTCAAAAATTGGCAAAACAGGCCCCTGAACTTGTTTTGGACACGTTTTGGCACTTTTAACACCCGTTAACCTCATTTCAAAGCTATAAAAGGACAATAAAGTATAGGGAACTTGAAATGTTCTAAAAAAATATTCCGGATGTCATTCGTTTGGTGGTACGGTCGCGGTTTTCAGTTAAATACGACGAAAATCGTAACGAACGCGTGTATGACCGTAAATGCGTACCGAACGAATATTTGCATTCCAATCTCTAATTATATTTTAGTAAAAAAATTTGGATGTTCGTACATGTTCCGGATAGCGATATACGCAAAAAGGCATAGTTTCGCAGAATTTGCAAAATAGCCACTGAAGTTACAAAAGTGTGTTTTTGCCATACCAAAGCCCTCAAAACTTATTTTAAAGTTATATAAAGGTTATTTAAGGTATGTTAAGCTTGTGAACTTGTTCTGAAGTGTGCATCGCTACGAGAATCGGTAGACTTTCATAGTTTGTCGTAAATAGTCCCTGTGATCGAATAAGCTTATTTTTTTACATAACAAACCCTTCAAAACTTATTTCTAAGTTATATAAAGGATATTTCAGTAGTTGCTTATGCACTATACCGACTATACGTTGCGTTTAACTGATTTCGTTTTGCGATTACACTTCCAGAAAAGGTTTAAAAGATCGGATTTGAACAAGGATTAAAAATACACAAATTTCATAAGTAAATATACAAAACTCATAAATGTAACACAAAATTTTTATTAATATACATTGTTGGATAAAATAAAAATGTCGGAAAGCACAGTTGTCACAGTCTCCCCTACTTCAGGAAATTTCGTCCCGAAATTTAGCTTGAGGAAACTGGTGAGAAAAGATGTGGATACTTTGCCTCATTTGATCCTCTCGTTCCCAAGTAAATTCTGGGCCACGTTTGGATTCCCAACGAACTTTAACAATCGGTATCCGTCTACGCTTTAGCTTTTGACTTCACGTTCCAATATTTCCACTGGTTTCTCAACAAAATGCATTCGTGTTAAGCACTTCTTTAAATTGGACACGTGGAAGGTTGGATGAACGTTACCAAGCTGTGGAGGCAGCTCAAGTTTGTGGGCCACTTGTCTGATTCTCTCAACGATCTTAAATGGTCCAACATAGCTGGCGCAAGTTTTCCTTTCTTTCCGAATCTAATCACTCCCTTCCAAGAGGATACCTTAAGCAGGACATGATCACCGACTTGAAATTCCAAAGGCTTGCGTCGTTTATCCGCGTAACTCTTTTGACACTTCTAGCTGTCAGAAGGTTTTCGCGAATCTTCTTGACTTTTTCCGTTGTATCATGAATAAGTTCAGGTCCAGTGAATCGAGATTCACCAATCTCATTCCAACAGACAGGTGAACGACATTTTCGACCATAAAGAGCTTCAAAAGGTGCCATATCAATGCTGGAGTGATAACTGTTGTTGTAAGAGAACTCGATCAAAGGTAGATGCGAATCCCAACTACCACCAAAGTCAATCACACAGGCTCTAAGCATATCCTCAAGTGTTTGGATCAGTCCTTTCAATTGTCCATCCGTTTGAGGATGATAAGCAGTGCTCAAGTTAAGCTTGGATCCCATGGCAGACTGCATGGTTCTCCAGAAATGTGATGTGAATCGAACATCACGATCAGATATAATATCCAAAGGGGCACCATGACGAGATACTATTTCATCCACATAGATTTTAGCAAGTTTGTCAGCAGAGAAGTCCTCACGAATGGCTATAAAATGTGCTGACTTTGTTAGACGATCAACGACTACCCAAATGGCATCGTGACCTCTAGAGGTGCGCGGCAATTTGGTAATGAGATCCATGGCAATGCTTTCCCATTTCCAAACTGGAATCTCTGGTTGTTCAAGCAAACAGAAGGACACTGATGTTCTGCTTTTACCTCAAGACAAGTAAGGCATTTAAGAGACGTACAAAGCTATGTCTTTCTTCATACCCGGCCACCAATACTGGGTATGAAGATCCTTGTACATTTTGTCTGCACCAGGATGAATTGAGTAATGAAACTTGTGAGCTCGTTCATAATCAAAGTGCAGAGATTGTCTTGACTTGGAACCCACAAACGGTTAGATAATAAGATAACCCATTGTCTTTTGTTTCAAGTTGAAGCTCGAGATGATGTGGCAATTCATCACCTAGTTTGTCTTGTGTGACACAATTGCGTTGAGCCTCAAGAATACGTGTCTGGATATCATATCGAACCTGAACACAATGCAGCTTGACACGTTCCTTACGACTTAATGCATCGGCTACGACATTCGCCTTTACTAGGATGGTAACGAATTTCGCAGTCATAGTCGTTCAGAAGCTCGACCCATTGTGGTTGCCTCATGTTCAGTTCTTTCTGATTGAAGATATGTTGAAGACTTTTGTGGTCCGTGAAAACCACACATTTCGTACCGTATAGGTAATGTCTCCTATCTTAAGAGCGAACACAACGGCACCCAACTCAAGATCATGAGTGTGTAGTTCTTTTCGTGAACCTTCAACTGTCTTGATGCATAGGCTATAACTTTGTCTCTTTGCATGAGAACACAACCGAGACCTAAGTTAGAGCATCACAGTAAACAACAAAGTCATCGTTACCCTCGGGTAAATATAAAATAGGAGCATCACAAAGCTTCTGTTTCAAGGTCTGGAAAGCTTCTTCCTGTTTGGGTCCCTACTCGAAAGGTTTATTCTTTTGAGTTAATGCAGTGAGGGGAACCGCAATTTTGGAAAAATTAGCAATGAAACGACGGTAATAACCCGCGAGACCCAAAAATGAACGAACCTCAGTAGGAGTAGTAGGCGTACTCCAATCCCTGATTGCACTGATCTTGGCGGGATCTACATGAATTCCTTGTTCATTGACAATGTGACCCAAAAACTAAACTTCCTTAAGCCAAAATTCACACTTGGAGAACTTAGCGTAAAGTTGCTCTTTCTTGAGAAGTTCCATTGTTAAACAAAGATATTGTTCATGATCGGCTCGTGTCTTGGAATAAATCAAGATGTCATCAATGAAAACAATGATGAACTTATCTAAATAAGGCTAAAAACCCTGAGCATTGGTTAAGCCAAAGGGCATAACAGTAAACTCATAATGACCATATCGAGTACGGAAAGCTGTCTTGGGAATATCTTCCCAAGTACACGAAGCTGATGATACCCAAACGTAGATCAATCTTCGAAAAACAAGTTGCACCCTGTAGTGGTCAAAGAGATCATCAATGCGAGGTAGGGGATATCGATTCTTGATTGTGAGCTTATTAATCTCACGGTAATCGATACACAACGAAAAGATCCGTCTTTCTTTTTCACAAACAGAACTGGAGCACCCCAAGGTGAAAAGCTCGGACGAATGAATCCTTTGTCTGAAAGTTCCTGAAGCTGTTTCATAATTGTTGCATCTCAGACGGTGCCAGTCGGTAGGGGGATTTGGCTATTGGGTTGGCACCAGGTACAAGATCTATGCGAAATTCAACCTGACGTGCTGGGGGTAAACCAGGTAGCTCTTCAGGAAATACCTCAGGATAATCCCGAAAAGGGGATGTCCTGAATTGTTTTACCATTGCCTTTCTCCTCTACAATACGGGCCAAGAATGCAACATAATTCTTTCGTAGGCTATTTATGGGCTTGGTACAAGTCATGAGTTTGAGGCTACTAACCGGCTTTTCTCCACGAATCTCCAAAATTTCACAAGATGAAAGAGGAATACGAACAATTTTATCAAAACAAACCACCTCAGCATGATATTTGGTTAACCAACCCATTCCCACTATAATATCAAAACTCCCGAGTTGCATTGGTGTGAGGTTAATAGGAAAAAGATGGTTATTAAGGTTCAATTGGCAACCAGGAATGACAAAATTGAGTACGAGAGGTTCACCACAAGCTATTTCTACTGTCAAGGGCTTTCCTAGTTTAGTTCTCGGTTTCGCAAGTAAAGGCTCAAATGATAAAGACATGAAAATTCTATCAGCACCCGAATCAAATAGTATAGAAGCAGGATGGTTGTTAACTAAGAACGTACCGTTTACCACCTCGTTATCTGCCTGTGCCTCGTTTGCGTTAATATTGAAAGCTCGTCCACGAGCCTGGTTCGTATTTGCCAATCTCGGGCAATTGTTACGGTAGTGGGTGAGATCCCCACAGTTGTAGCAAGATCCTGGTGGGTAATGAGGTCACACAAGATTGGCTGGCTGCTGAACAGGTTTTATGCGACTTGGTTCTGAGCAGGAGGACACCGACAAGTGTTGCCAAATGACCAGATCAGCCCACAATTTGTACAAACACGACATGGTAACTGAGGTTGGTGGTGACCGTTGCATCTGTTGCACAAAGGTGCAGTGCCTGACATACTGTTTCTTCACAGGAGGTGGAGCAGGCTGTTTAGGAGCGGTTGGATTGGGCTGAGTAGTGACAGCAAAGTTCTTAGAAGCCTTACGCTTCCTAGATTTCTTCGACCTTTCGGATTTCTTACCCTTTTGTTTCTCAGACTTGTCAGATGATTTCTTGTCACCCTTACGATGGAGCTTACCCTCTTTAATCTGCGATTCAGTCAATGTCGCAGATAGCTCAATGGCTTGCCTGACAGTAGTGGGGTTGCTGCCGGTGACAATATCCTGAACCGGGTCAGGAAGACCATCTATGTATTTCTCGATTGCCTTATCCAAAGGCGTCACCATCTCAGGACATAACAAACTCAACTCCTCATACTGTTAGTATACGCACGGTGCTCACCATTGTCTTGCTTCAGATCATGAAACTCATTTTTAAGTGCCCGCTTTTCATGACGGGGCAGAACTCTTTCATCATCAAAGCCTTGAGTTCCTCCCAAGTCTGACCCATAGCAACGTCAGCACCCCTATCTCTCATCACTCCGTTCCACCACGTGAGCACTCTCTTTTCAAACACGCTAGAAGCAAACTCAACTTTGCGCTCATTTGGACACTGAACATAGCGAAATGTATTCTCAAGACTCTCAAACCACTGAGAGCCCAGTTGCTTCCCTCAGAACCACTAAACTTGAGCGGTTTAGCCGAATTTAACTGTTTAAAGTTGCACGCAGCTGGTGCATTGTTGTTATTGTTAGCTTGGTTTATCTGAGTTATGAGATTTGGAAGCACAGCAACAAACTGTGAGCGATTAAAGCCGCCATGTCGGCGTTCGTATTTACGTTTCGTCGAGGAGGCATTCTATAAGAGAGAGAAACATGAGACAAAACGAGTGAGATGAATGTTGAATAATCAAAATGAGATGAATAAATATCGACAAATGTAAGGATGGTGGTCATTCATTCATTACTCAAAACAAACAAATGACACACAGTGACTAATCAAAGTAAATGGGTCCTTATAATGTATCGCGAAGACATGCTTTAGCCTATAAGTGGACACTCACCCCAAAAGTTCCCAAGTAAGAGTAACTGGTCCGATTAAGTGGATTTATACGAACACTCTAGCCTTAGACAGAAAACTAAGGGTACAGGCACCCACCCTTCCAGATTGCACGTGTTCACATTTTAGTAAGACCCAAACTCTGACGAGATTTTGAAAACATACAAGGATTAACGCCAAAAACAAATCATCCAAGAATAGATGATTGATTTCAAAAATCATTTTGGAAATTGTGTTCATGTTTTGGTATTCACCTAAGGATAGGTCACGGTATTGTTTTAAGAATCTAAACAAAAGATAATTTGTGTTAGGGTCCTAGAAAAGTTATAGTCTAGGTCAAAGCATTACTAATAACCTAATTCCCTATAACCATTGGCTCTGATACCAATCTTTTATGTCACACCCCGACCACGTAAAACAACAAACCGTGGCGGAAATGTCGGGAGTGTTGTAACATAATTATTGTTTCACAACCATGGCATAATAGTTATGTTTCATTAGTTAATATTGTTTACATTGTCTTGGGTAAAAATGGAATACAACAAAAGTTAAACTGTTATTCTGGATTTTATAGTCACTAAGGCCCAGTCCGCCCTAAGTGTAGCTAGCTTGACATCAAACATTTGCACCTGAAACATATGTGAAAATAAAGTCAGCAAAGAAATGTCGGCGAGTACATAGGTTTTGTTATGATGCTTCATGGCTTTGTTTATTGTAAAGACTGTTTAGAATAGTACCAAAGTCGCCATGAACCATAAAAGTTTCTTTTATAAAAATCTTACAAAAAATCAATATGATATAAAAGAAATATTATATGGTTAAATAGATAATCAATAGTAAGTTTTGTCTTGTGTAAAATGTCTGGTCTGGTATTTTGTTTAAAAATGATTTAGATAACGCCATGATATGTAAGATAATAAAAGCACTTATATATAGGAAGTACCATCAGCGTATCCACCATGCTTTTATCACATTACATACGTCACTTTATTTAAATCACTCACCATAAACCAATAATCAAATGTCGAGTAAATAAATGTCATGTAAACATTTCGAGTAACAATGTCATGTAAACCAATGTCGATTAAACCAATGTCGAGTGAACAATGTCATGTAAATAAGTGTCATGTAGACAATGTCGAGTAAACTAATTTCGAGTAAACAATGTCGAGTAAACTAATGTCGAGTAAACAATGTCGAGTAAACCCCCGAGTAAACCAATGTCGAGTTTTATAAACCATTTGCCTTTATTGTTAAAACATATATTATGGATCGTTGGCGAATACATTCAACCTTGTTGACTGTCGGATAAACCCCTATCCGGTCAAGGGTTTATCAATGTTCATCGGATTCTGTCATTCCCTAAGGTCGCTTCCAAACATACCTAGGAAGTGGGAACGGGATTGTCAATCCTATGGTACCATTACATACTACCGGTCGGCGTGATCAATGTTAATGAATGTATCATTGTCGAGTTCAACGTACCAAAATGTCAATAACAACGTAAGCATGTCTTGAAAATGTCCAAAACATGTCTTTTGAAAATGTCTTTAAAAACCATGTACTAGTATTCTAGGTCAACATACATAGCAAAAATTCTTTGAAAACCAATGTGCTAAATACATACATTATAATCAAGCATGTATAATGTCTTGAAAACATGAAAGTAGATATAGGCACAATATGTTTCACCCCAAAACATTTGAAAACGTAAAAGAGGGGACTATGTACTCACTTGTGATTGCAAAAGTATCATTGTTCAAGAAGATAAACCAAGATCAAGAGTCCGTGAAATCAAGCGTGTCCTATAAACGGTTAACTATGTAAATATTGGAACTTGAAATCGGAAGATTTGGATAGAATGAGACTTTATAAACCAAATGAGTGTTGGAACTCATATGATATGGTTTAATAGGTTAACATTCTGAGTTGGAAAATATTTTTAAGTGCTTTTGACCCGTATGACCTAAGGTAGTTTAAGCCACTTTAACGTGTCATTTGCGTAATTATGCATTCGGAGAGTTAGATATGTGTCATGATGTGTCTTAATTACCAAAATATGTTTAAAAAATGTTTTTGATCAGAATATATGTCAAATCTTATGTTACATTGTTTATAATGGATTTCTTTGCAAAAAGGGTATTTTGGTCATTTTTGAAGATTACTACAGTTAATTATCATAACACAATCCAAACAACATGACCATAAGGTATAACCTCAGAGGGTTATTCCCTATATATTTATGGTCAAAAATATGTATTTGGTTGGATCTAAAGATCGGCCAAACGGGTGAGATTTGAAAGTCAAAGCGGTGGTCAAACTGCTAGACTTTTGATCCCAAATGAGCACTTTAACAAAGGTGATGAATTTGACATGTCTTGCCATGTCTTAAGAAGTTTATAAAAGCATTTTCGCATCAAAACAACCTGTTTTGACACTCGAAAACAGATTCATTGCAAGATGCACAAAAATCGCACTTTGACCGAACTTTTGCTTGTCAAAATGACTAGAAAATGTGGAAATCAGTAGGCATGATTTTTAGGGATCATAACCACCTTGATTACCATCATATTGAAAGTTTCAACTGAGCTTTATCTTGATCAATTCATGATCAAAACTAAAAGTCAAACAGAAGTCAAACTGTTTGATTTTTAGCCAAATTAAGCTATAGAAATTGAAAATGGCATGAATGGAATACTTACAAACACCAAAGGAATGATCAAGTACCAGAGATTTAGCTCCAAGATGCTTGTAATTCGGATTAATGGCAGGGTGTTGCAAGAAAGTGATCAAAGAGTTCAAGTTTTGCCATGAACTTGGTGTTTGTAATGTTCATGAACTCATCACAACTTGACAAGTGTTATGCCAGGTGTTTATGGCTGGATTAGTGTCCAAATATGTGTCTCAAGCAAGAAATAAGGGTGGCATAATCGTTTGGTGATTCAAAAATGGAGTTATTCAGCTGCTGCCATGTTTTTGGTGAGCTGGGGATCCCTTACAAACCGTAAGGCTTTGGGCTTACGGTTCATAAGCCCTTTAGCTGGCATAAACTTTCAAAAATTGGCAAAACAGGCCCCTGAACTTGTTTTTGACACGTTTTGGCACTTTTAACACCCATTAACCTCATTTCAAAGATTTAAAAGGACAATAAAGTATAGGGAACTTGAAATGTGCTCAAAAATATTCCGGATATGGTTTGTTTGGTCGTACGTCGCGGTTTTCGGTTAAATACGACGAAAATCGTAACGAACGCGTGTATGACCGTAAATGCGTAACGAACGACATTTTTGCATTCCAATCACTAAATATAATATTTTAATGTTTATAAAATTTTTGGATGTTCGTACATGTTCCGGATAGCGATATACGCAAAAAGGCATAGTTTCGCACAATTTGCAAAATAGCCCCTGAAGTTACAAAAGTTTTTTTTCCATACCAAAGCCCTCAAAACTTATTTATAAGTTATATAAAGGCTATTTAGGTATGTTAAGCTTGTGAACTTGTTCCGAAGTGTGCGTCACTACGAGAATCGTAGACTTTCTTAGTATGTCAAAAATAGTCCTTGTGATCGAATAAGCTTATTTTTGACATACAAAACCCTTCAAACTTATTTCTAAGTTATATAAAGGATATTTAGGGTATGTTTAGCTTATGTCACTATCCTGGACTATACGTTGCGTTTAACTGATTTCGTTTTGCGATTACACTTCCAGAAAAGGTTTAAAAGATCGGATTTGAACAAGGATTAAAAATACACAAATGTCATAAGTAAATATACAAAACTCATAAATGTAACACAAAATTTTTATTGAATATACATTGTTGGATAAAATACAAATGTCGGAAAGCACAGTTGTCACACGTAAGACCTCTTCAAAAATCAGAATTTGGCATTTTGACACCATTGGTCCTTCGACATATTCAAATACCGTTCAGAGGTTATAAAAATAACATGCCGATATGATTGGTCCCTCTCATTAACATGTGGCATACGAGGATCAGGAGGATACGTGTCAGGATTTTATTGGACGGGTTTTTACGAGGTGTTACACATAACATACCTTTTTAAAATTCTATTTATTTATATACAAGTTCATGTACCTCATGAGAGATCACTCAACACTCGGCCGAAGATGTATGTTTGTGATAACGCTAGATTCCGGTATGGTACTTACTTCTTCATATGCTTGCCAAGCGATGAAACCTCCTCCTCTTTAACTATTTGTAAATATCAAGAGGACTTTTGAAAAGGTAAGGCTTGGGCTAAGGGTAGGTGATTTTTGGGTTAGTAGTTAGTAAAATGGCTAAAAAGCGTAAAAGCGTCGGTTGTCGTAAAAAAATTGTTTTTGTGACGTTTATTGAAACTAAGCGTATTCAAACAAGATTTTTGAGGAACTCGATTGATTATTGCAAAAACTATTTATAATTTTTTATTTTTTATTTTTTTTTCAGAGTCACAAGATAACCGTGCTTTTATCAAAACAAATGGGTTTGAAAGAAAAAGGGTTTTAGTGGGTAATGGGTGTTTGTAATACGGGTTTTTGAAATGAAAAGGGTTTAGGCTCAAAAAGGGTAACTAGGGGGATTTTCGGTAGGGAAGTAAAAAGAAGGAAACTAATGCTGTTGAAAAGAAATGGGTTAGTCCTAATGCCTCTATCATTTACTTACTTTGGTTAAAGTTTGGTGAGAACTGGGAATGTATCATCTTTGGCAAGTTCTAGAGTCGTAAGAACCAAGCGGCTATTCACACAAGAACCAAAAATGAGCATTTAGTTAAACATGCATGTGTGTATGCTCGTTAAAGGCTCAAAACTCACTTATTGTGGAAATGGGTTTATAGTGTGAACAAGTATATATAATCAAATTTTAAAAAGATTTGTCATGCCTTTTTATAATTTCTTGTTTGGTTCTTTTATCACGAAGCTATCGGTTGTAAATTTGTAAAAACATAACTTTTTAGAACTTGTTTTTCCCAAACAAAACCAAGACAAGTAAAAAAATGAAAAATTTTGAAAAGATTTGAGGTGATTACCGGTTCCAAGTGAGTTTTGTGTAAGGCTTGTTATTAGGACTTGTAAGATTCAAGGTTTTAGCAATCCCCCCCCCCCCCCCAACACTTAAATTACACATTGTCATCAATTTGTCTAAAAATAAGTTTTTTTGTTGATAAAAGTGGGATAAAAACAAGTTTTTATGTTAGCTACCATGGGACAAGTTGGACCACGGGCCATGGTGAGCTGACCACGACCCCGTGGTCAGGGTGCCAGTAACAAAAGTTCACAGAAGGTTGACCATGGGGCATGCTGGGTGAGCACGGCCCGTGGTCAGTTACCTGTTTAAAACATTTTTATGCAGACTTCCGGGCACGGGGGCGTGTTGGGTGAGCACGGCCCCGTGGCAGCACATGCTGAAATGTTAGAAAATTAGTCGGGAAGGCTCTTGTTTACTGCATGGGGTCCATTTTTTTTCAACGTGCCTTTTGCCATCTTCAACCCTTCTTTGAGTGTTTTTTATTCCTACTAATTTATAAACTTAAAAAAAATAAAAGTATTAACTAATAACTAAATCTTAACATGATTGTCCTTTCAAAATAAAAGAAGCCATACTTTTGAAAGTTGAATAAGTATGTTTAAGTAAACTACTTTTATTAATTTAAATCCATGGAATGCCTCCATGGTGGTTCTGGCTCATCTTCAATCAGAGAGTTGTCATTACCAATTGGATATTTCATTGATTGGTTAAGATTGACGTACCTTTTGTCTGCCCCCAATTGAATTGGTAGGTTGTTTTGCTTCCGATTGATCAATGCTTGATGAGTTTTTACAAAAGGTTGTCCAACACAAGTGGAGCATCGTCGAGGATGATGAAGTCGGTTGGGACCACCGTTTGTTTTGCTGGCACTAGCACATCTTCAACTACTCCTATTGACTTTATTATTTTCCGATTAGAGAGAAAAATGGGAGTTTAAAGTGGAGAAAAATCACTAATATTTAATTTTTTGAAAAGATAGTAGGCATTATATTAACACAAAGATCCTTATCAATTGTAATATTACTAATAGAGGGGTTTTGAAAGAAACATGGAACCGGTGTAGTGTTAATTTCAAATTGCAAATCTTTTATTAGTGTAGTTTGACCTTTTGTTAATTTTATGTTAACCATTTCGTCAATTTTTATGTTAGTGTTTAACTCTTTTAAAAACTTAGCATGAGTGGGTATCAAACAATGATTTTCGAAAGAGGGTGACAAAATATTAATTTCTTGAAAATTTGACTCTTCTTTGAAATTGTCGTTTTTGGGCTTACCTCTTTCGTCGATTGGTTCATGCGTTGGTTCTTTACTTATTTGTTCTTCCATTTTTACTTCCTCAATTATTAACTTTCTTAGTGCAAACAGCCTCTTCTCTTTCGCGGGATTTTCGTATTAGTTGTTCGAGATTTTTGAGACTTTGTATAATGTGTTCGGCTTCGGGGAGGATAGTTGGTGGTGTTTCGTGAAGTTGAGAGGGATAAGTGTCCCAATCAAAGCTTGACTTTGGAAGTTCGAACCTAGGTTCTTCATAGTGAGTATACGAGGTGGATGGTGGAAAAGTCGCAATATGGTACAATATTCCTCCTCGTAATGATAATCTATGTAGTAGTGGGTGTAATCTCCTGAGTATTGATCCATGAGGAAAATACTCAGCAGATTATAGAGTCTCGGGACAAGAAAAACAAAATTTAAAAGCTGAAACAGAAGCTCACCATGGCCCCGTGCTGAGTGGGCACGGCGCGTGGTCAATTTCAGTATCTGGGGGTTTGAAAACTGTTGATGAGACACTTGCAGCACGGGGGCGTGCCACTTGGCATTACCCGTGTTCAGCTGACTGTCATGCTAAAAATTTCTAAAAAGTTAAAAACGAGCGCGCAGTTTTTGAAAATATTTGAAAAATGATTAGGTCGTCAATTTTAAGATTTCTTAAAATCCTTGTGTCCCCGGCAACGACGCCAAAAACTTGGTGTGCGTGAAACGTGATATGATTTTATTAATATATTAAGTTCGTTTTATGCATTAGTAAAGTTTTAAATTTATAAAACACGATATTATACTAACACTAAACACACACTTGGGCAAGTGCACCCATCGTGAGCGTACTATAGCGTTGGTAAGATACCAAGGTCGTCCAAGGACACAAGAGCTTTTAGTATCGGTTTATCCTCAACATCTAATCGTTACAATTTTTTATAAAAGTTTTTAAACATAAAAGTAAATCTAAAAACGAAAAGATAAATAAAAATGAAATACAAATAGACAAGATAGAATCACTTGGATCCAACTCCTCTTTAATGTATCCTTTGATGATTTTCGCACTTTCAGACTTTTTGAAAGATTATCTTAGCTAAAGTAGTAGGCCCCTCTTTTGAAGGTGACGTTACCCTCAACCTAGTGGTTTGAGTCAGCAGGGATACAATCCTAAAGGGTCGGAATATTGAAAGATAATTAAATAAGTTATTAATATGAAAAGTAGCAGGCCCCTCTTTTGAAGGTGACATTACCCTCGGCTAAGTGGTTTAAGTCAGTAAGGATACAATCCCAAGAAGCCGGTTTAAAGTTTTAATAGTAGTTTACATATGAGGGGTTCAAGATATTCGCACCCCGCCATCCAATACCCGTGGGGTATTGAAGGAGGTCCTAGTAAGCTTGAACCAAATCCTCGCAGGATCTATACATTGAACGAGACAAGAACTTTAGCAAACCACCCTTCTAACTCCCTTTTAAGTAGTTAACACGCTTTATATAGACCGTAAAGAACGAATGAGCAAATGAATGACATCATGAAGAAATGTTTAGGAAAATTCACTTTCGACATAAGAAACTAGTTATTAAAGTCAGTAATACATACCCAATTAAAAAGTGCCGAAAGATTAAAATCAAAAGTAATACATTAAAGATTTATCTTCACCAAGTGATGTAAGCCAAGCATGGCCTTTGTTTGACAAGAACTCTTACGATCAATCTTGGATCCCGAGACTACTACACACTCTAAAGATGATAGATGGATGATGGTGGTGGGTATTGGTGGTATGGTGGCAAGGTGAGAGAGAAGTGATTTGCCAAGGATGCCTTTGAAGTGAACCAAGCACCCCTATTTATAGTCAGAACAGTGCCCCGGCCACGGCCCAGTGTCCATCGGGCACGACCCGTGGCCGGCTTCTTCTCTTCCTTCATCAATTGCATCTGTTAGCAGAGGGCCCCACACGGCCCCGTGGCTTCTGGGCACAACCCCATGGTCAACTCTTCGCTGTACTATCAAGATTCTGCAAATCTTAGAGTCTGACCACGCCCCATGGTGATCTGGGCATGGCCCCGTGGTGGGCGTAGAAGCTTCTGCATGCTTTGTCTTTAAGGGCAAGGGCTGACTACGCCCCATGCCTGGCTGGGCACGGCCCGTGGTCAGCTTCTGTTTCCTTGTTTTCGTATTTGGAGTGTTGTTGAGGGGTCGGGCATGTTGCGTTATTCCTTTTTCTTGTATTTATGTTGGTTTTGGCTGCTTATTTGCTTTTTTTGTTCTTTTAAGCTCATTTGGTCCTGTAAATTCAAAAGGAACAAAGAAACTGTTTTTTCCAACATTAGAACTAGAAAGGGTTAGTTTTATGCCTCATTCGATGTAAATTATATGTTGCATTTTATACACATCACCACCCCTATTCAATCTGTGGCCCCTGTCTTACCTGCGCCTGTACCCGTTTCACCTGCTACTTCTGGATCCAACATTTCTTCGAGCAGTTCTGTTCCTGTCTTAGTTCCTAAAGAAATTGAAAACAACATGATGTTTATGGCAAGTACAATGAACTGTACAATGCATTCATGGTAGGAAAACTCTCTGCCAATCATGTGCGAGGTGATGAGTTGAATGAGGTCCATCCAGAAGACATAAAAGAGATGGACATCACCTGGCAATTGGCAAGGGCTGTTTTTCGTGCCAAAAACTTCATCAAGAAAACAAGCAGAAACAATTGGGAAGAGATAAAAACAATCTAGGTTGGAACAAGTCAAGATTGAGATGCTTTAACTGTCATGAGCCTGGACATTTGGCTCGTGACTGCAAGAAGCCCAAAAAAGAAAAATCTGATGCAAATATCACTGTCACCGTGAACTCAAATACAAGACCTAATGTTGCCACTGGTGCATCAGATGCTAGTGCTTCTGGAACTTTGTCTGCCGCAAACCCTAACAATGCCATGGTAGCTCAAGAAGGAGGAGGTTATGACTGTTCGCTCAGATGTCAGACCTGGAAATCAAGGAAGACAGTATGTATCAAGCTTTCATGGTAGCTCAAGAAGGAGAGGTTTTGACTGTTTCTGGTTGTTTGAAATCTACTATTTGACAAATAAATCTGATGTATCTAAAAAATTGTTAGTAAGCAAGTTGGACAAGGTGTTCCACCAAAATCATTAACAAATACTGAATGTGGTTTTGATTCAAATTTCATATCTTCAAAATCACTAAGCACCAAAGAGCAGGGTAGGAATCAAAATGTGTCAACATCATTAAGACCTCAGGGTCCACACAGGTCTTCAACTTCTGAAAAGGCTGACAGATCTCCAACGAAATCACATGTGAAAAGGCAGATATGCTACACATGTGGCATCGCAAGTCACATAGCAAGAAATTGTATGCATCGTCCAGAAAAACTCACGAAAGAGGAGCATCAGAAGGCTACAAAAGGGAATGTCTATCATTCTAAACATGTAGCGGTCGAAAAACCAAAACGTGTACAGAATAAAACTTCAAAGTGAAGCCTTCTGATGAAGCTTGGAACAAGGCAAAGCTATTAAACAAGAAAATTCAATTAAAGTCTTCCAAAAAATTGAATACCCAAAGGGCAAAATTTTTGAAAAATATTCATCGCCCAAAGGGTCAAAATTTCACGAATAATAAACAAATGTGGAGACCTAAAAGTCTTGTTCAGTCAACTCCGTCAGAATACTCATGTTCTAATAGTATGAATGTTTGTTCTAATCATGATGATGTGATATGGATAAAAGTGACCTATCTTGATCCAAAGGGTCTGCCCAGATCCACTATCGCATGGGTACCTAAAAAATTAATTGATCTCGCAACATGTGCAAAAACGGCTATGGAGGACTATCATTAGACTCAGGTATATTGATAGTGGTTGTTCCAGACACGTGACAGGAGACTTATCCCAGCTAAGTGATTTAGAGAAATTTAATGGAGGATTTGTGTCCTTTAGGGAGGTGAAATGGGTCAGATAACCCGAGAGGGACTGTGAGAATGGCGCTCTCTGTTTCAAAAATGTGAATTATGTTCCTAAGTTGAAACATAACATGTTTAGTGTTTTGCAATATGTGACAATGGCTATTCAACTCACTTCACCAACAAAGGTTGTTTAATCCTAAAACCAGGAATAGATGACTGGATTTTGATGAAATCTGATCGACGGGGTAACACTTATGTCATTGATATGAACAAACCATCATCTTAAACATTACATGTCTGTTTTCCAAAATCTCTGAACACAATACTATTCTATGGCATCATCGTCTTGGACAAGCAAATGTTAAAAATTTAATCGTCTTGCAAAACTTGGGTTGGTAAGAGATTTGCCTGTTAAACACGCGAAGGACTAAACAAATCTCCCCCACGACACACAGAGACGTCCAGACTTGCAAAAATTGCTTTTAACATTTTTCGTCTGATTAACAAAATTACTAATCGTTTATATGAAATTTTTTGGTAGGTGAAATATAAAGGATGTACCGGATGGAGGATCAAGCACGCAAGGAACCAGACACTCTTACACTGCCATCTCCTTTGGGATATCTTATCAAAGGTTAAGCATGATCCCGCGTGACAAAGTTTCTCGAGTCTAAAACTTTTAATGTGTTTGAACTGTGTTGTATGAGTAATAATTCATTATGTCAGTTTGTTTTGGTTATCAGTTAACCGTGACTTATAAGTTCTATGTTATAAAAAAAATTCAGGCCACTAAATTTTAACAGCCATCAATCGAACCTGACATATTTCTTGATGTATATATTACAAAAATGTACTCTGATAAAATACATTTCTATCCATCAAATTCTTTTCCCTCATGAATAACTTACAACGACTAATAAGTATCATTTTATAAATAACACGAAAATAGAATATTACATATTGGTACAGTACCGAAACTCGGTATTAAATTTGGAATATAACTCCAATTTCAATAACATTTATATCAAAAGAAAACTATATATCAGCTTATTTTAAAAAAAATTAAAAGTTAACAAACGCGGGTTATAAGAGAATAACCAAATTGAATGAAATTAAATTAGTTAAAGGCATATATTATTTATTTATAAGGGAGAAGTTGACATTTAAGAATAGTCATCGTTCACATTATCGGTTTGGTTCATTACGATACCAGTATTTGAGATCTTGCTTGATTCTGGGATATTTTTGTGAAAGTCCTGAATGATTTAAGACCTTTCGTAGTGGCCCATGGTTGGGTGGGCCACTAGTAAACACCATCCCTACTCGTCGTTTTTATCAGCTTTGGCCGTTGTACATGATTGAGGCCACAAGTTGGATTTGCATAAAACAAGGAAACTAGCCATTAGGCTAGTGAATTATTCAACCCCATTTTTTTCAATTCTAAACCAAGTGGTTTTACATGCCTCATCACTACACATTTCATTAAGTGGTTTGGTTAAAGATGACATGGATGACACGTGGCAAAAATGGCCAAACCACATACTATACCACTACGCATGGTCTGACAAACAAACTGGCTAGAAGCTATGCATCTGATATATGTTTATAGATATAAGGGATAGTATGTGAGGTTTTTCTCTTAGAGTTTTTTATGTGCATTTGCTTTAAGACCATAGGTGTGGAGTGACTTGAAAATTGGGTGTGGTTCGACATGTCAACGCGCGTCAATAAAGTGGCATGGTACATAAAACGGATGGGTGGAAAGGGGTGTTGAAGAGTGGTGTTATTCAACACATGGCACACAGTTTTATTATTAGTTTATATGTATAAATTATATAAAATCTATTAAATTTAAATAAAACCCAATTAATACTAATTAAAAGATTACATAATTAAAAGTAAAAGATTACATAACTTAAATATTTAAAACAATACATAAGTAAAAATTAAAAAGATTACATACCTTAGACTAAAAAGTTAACCTCAAAACGCATTATTTGTCACATGTGTAGTGTCTGAAGTTATGACATCTGTGAAGATTCGATCATGTTACAATTCCGAACAATTTCTCAATCAATGAAACCTTGTGTTTTATTTCCAAGATTTGTATAATTACTATGACATTTGTGCATTTTCAATCCTTGTTCAATTTCGATCTTTCAAACCTTTTTCTGGAAGTGAAATCGTAACTGGTACGCAAACGTAATCAGTTTAATGCGACATACACTCCGGATAAGGACATAAGCTAAACATACCCTAAATACCCATTACATAACTTAGAAATAAGTTTTGAAGGGTAAGGTATGGCAAAAACATGCTTCTTCAAGCTCAGGGACTATTTGCGACAAACTGTGAAAGTCTGCCGATTCTCGTATTTTTGAATACGGACATTGTGTAGACATCCAAAAATTCTTGCAATCAATAAAATCTTGTATTTTATTGATGAGAATGGAAAAGTTTCAATCGTTACACAATTTCGGTCATTTTCGTGTTCGTTATAGCGTTCGTCGTAATTAAGAGAAAAACGCAAGCGTAGAAGCGAATGAACCGACATCCATGATACTTTTTAACATAATTCAAGTCACATATACTTTAACATCCTCATAGAGCCTAAAAATTAGGTTAAAGGGGTTAAAGGTTAAAAGTGATAAAACACGATGAAACAAGTCTAGGGGCCAAATATGTCAATTTTCAAAGTTTACGCCCCTGCCAGGGCCTTACGGACTGTAAGAGGTGCCCCCAAATGGTCTGTAAGGGGTGCCCAGTTGCAGAATTTTTGCTTGGCCTCCAAGTTCTGCCATGTATTGCCACTAGCTCGAAATTGCCACACTTCTTCTGCTTCTAACACCTCACTAAACACTTGTTATGATCCTAGAACAATCCATAACACTTGGCATGATCTCATTTCACTCCTTCAAGTATAAATAGCCTCCTCATTCAACTCTCCAACTAGCTCATTTCATTCTTTCTTCTCTAATCTGCTCTTGGAGCTTGTTTCCAAAATATGGAAGCCTCCTACTGAGTTCTAAGCATTCCTAGAACACAAGTGCGTGCTCTTCCTTAGTCTATTTCTTTATTTTTGGCTATTTATGAGCCAAAAGTCAAATAGTTTGACTTTCTGTTTGACTTTCGGTTCTGACCATATTTGGTCAAGTCAAAGTTCAATTGAACTTTGCAACGTGATCGTAATCACGAAGGTTATAATCCCTACCAATTGCACCTCTGATTACCGCGTTTACTTAGTCGAAGTGACGAGTCAAAGTTTCGGTCAAAGATGCGCATATGTGCATTTTACGACGGAACTATTTTCGGGTATCAAAACACTAAGATTTGATACCAAATCAGTTTTGAAACTTAGTTAGACATGTCTAACTCGTCACTTCTAGTTTAGTGCTTATTTAGGGTCGTAAGTCGAGCCGTCTTGACCACCGCTTTGACTTTCGAATCCGACCCGTTGGTCGATCTTATGATCCAACGAAACACATGTATGTGACCATAGTTACATAGGTAATAACCTACTAAGGTTATTCCTTATGGTCACATCGTTTGGTTAGTGTTATGATAAGTCGCTTTTATGTCCTTTAAAAGTGACCAAAATGCCCTTTTTGCGCATAAATCTATTTTAAACATATGTAACCAAATTTTGACACATAAACTGATATTATAACATTTTCAAACATGTTTGGGCATTTAAGACTTATCATAGGACATGTTTAACCATTCGATCACGCGTTTACGCAAATGACACGTTAAAGTAGCGTATACTACCTTAACGAGTCATAACGAGTCAAAAGCACTTAGGATCCTTTCCAAATCAGAATGTTAAGCTTATTAAACCATATTACATGAGTTCCAACACTCGTTTGGTTTATAAGACTTCATTCTATCCGATATCCCGTTTACACTAACATAGTTATCCGACATATTAGGACGCACTTGAGCTTTGTTTATTCTCTTGATCAAGGACATACGCAATCCCAAGTGAGTACATAGTTCCTCTCTTTTACGTTTTGCAAATGTTTTGGCGTGATTCATATGTGCTAAATCACTTACAAGTTCTCAATAACAAATAACAAAGTCGATGGTTTATATAAAACAATACGATTTCATTAATGTGGACAACTTGTTGGTGCGTTATCCATGACATGAATGACATTCATTAACTTTGGCCGAGGCGACCGGTAGTATGTTATGGTACCATAGGACTGATAATCTCGTTATCAAACTGTTCACTGGATTTGGTGGAAGTTTGGGTAACGAAAGAATCTGTTTCTGATTAACAAATCATTTGTTGATTTGTTAGTCTAGTTAAAGAGACCCTTTGGTGGTCTATTAAAGATACCCTTTGGTGGTATAGTCAACACAGACTTGAATGTATTCATTAAAGAACGACCAAAAGTTTTTTCACAATTAAAACACGGACGATTGGTTTATAACACGGACGATTGATTGATGACACGGAAAATTGGTTTATGACACGGACAATTGGTTTATGACACGAACAAATGATTTATGACACGTACAATGGTTTAAAACACAGACGATTGGTTTATGGTAAGTGATTTAGATAGTGAGACGTGTGTAATATGATAAAAGCATGGTGGATACGCCGTTGGTACTTCCTATATATAAGTGCTTTTATCGTATTACATATCGTAACGTTATCTGAATCACTTGGACAAATGGTTTTGAACAATGTCACGTAACGTTTTTCACTTAAAGATATAAACCATACGAAATTTTCTCTTAAACCGATTTACTACGAGGTTTTACAAAAAGAAACGTTTTTGGTCAAGATTCATGGTTACAAGGTCTTTCAAAAACTCTAACCAACTTGTTTTAGTTGGTTAATTGTATTGCAATATCAAACACCTTTTGATATAAGGTTTTCACTTAACGACTCTTGTAATCGGATAAGGTGTTGCAATATGTATACGAAGCCATGAGTTTGACACATTCACAAAACCTATGTGCTCGCCGGCATTTTTATGCTGACTCTCTTTTCACATAAGTTTCAGGAGCCAATGTTTGATGATTGGAATGCATGCATCACAGAGGATCGGATGCGGGCCTTAGTGACTTAAAATATGAAAGACAATTTATTATATTTTGTTTTGTTTATCCCAAAACAATGTGAACACTTAATTCAATAATACAAAATTTTATGTACCATGTGTTGTGAAACAATAGTTCTGTGACATGACTCTGCGACATTTTCGTCGCGGTTTGTTGTTTTACGCGATCGGGGTGTTACAGAAGTCATGGTTGTACATGTTATGGTACTTGACGCAAGCGATTTGGATGATGTCGCATTCATTTAGCTCACAATCGTCATCGTCCACACTGTTGACTGTCGCCTCAAATAGCACAATCCCTATGAATCATTCGAAAAAGTGAATAAAGTGCGTCCACACTTCGGATGGCCTCACCCCTACGTAAACAAAATTCATGGTAAACTCGATCCCAAAACGGAGTCGTTTGTAATGTAGCCCCGTGGTTGGTCACCACTGGGACCCACAATTCGCATAACGCGATGTCCTCTTGTACGACCCAATGTTATAACTGGCATTTTGTATGGTTTTTTGAGAGGGTGTTTTTTATGATAGTTTTTTGAGAGTGTGTGTGTGTGTGTATGTGTTTATAGTTGAGTAATTTGGTTAAATGGAAGAATAGGTGTATTTATATCTAGGAGTAAGTTTTTAAAAAAAATACAACCTTTTTTTATTACTAGCCGTTGGGGCCATTAGCTAAATTTTATCATCCAATAACAGAACGTCACGTTGACCAACATATTAGCTAAACTCCAGTGGAAATGTTCAAGCCCATTCCTCAATGTCATGCAAAACGTTGTTGACGGTGTGGTGTGTGCAACGTGAAAAAGCTTAAACGCCATAGATCTACGCCCATACTGTGTGATCTAGTGATTTTTTGTATGCACAGATGTTCTTGTTGGACATTTCATTGAATTATGTAAAACCTTTGAATTTTTTTTATGGAATTACTGTGTTATGATGAGGGTCTATTGATGAACCAACACATATGTAGCTATGGAGTTCATATGCTAATAATAGTGTGACATGTATTCTTTTATTTAACGTAGGTAATTGTTTAATTGTTCATTGTAGATTTTTACATTCATACGTATGAGCAAATAATCACCTGCTGTTTGATCTTTACCATCGTTTGAAAGATTTATTTTATTATATATTTACGTACCTACACTTTCTTTCTTTTAGATTTTTATGTGACTACACATTGTTTGTTTAAGAATTTTATGTACCTACGCATGTGTATGTACCTTAAAACTGGTAAACCTGCATATGCGGATAATGAAAAGTATGTTGATGTGATTCATGATACACGTTTGTATGTACGTCAAAATTCAAACACAGTTAAACATTGGAGAATTACAAAAATAATCATTTATCAAAACTATTTTTAAGTTTGGCAACCTCACGTATCCTTGGAGCAGCGCATCAAGCATGGGATGCGTCTATATGCAGACTTTTCAAACACCGAATAAGAAAAAGACACGTGTCGTTTCAAATGTTGCAGGTGGGTATAGACGTATCCCATGCAACTCCAGACGCATCTCATGTCCCCCTAGAGTGACGCATCCCATGCCTTCCAGACGCATCTCATGCGCCTTTTGAAAGTCATGCTGGTCGTGTGTCCATTTTTTATTGGGTTTCACTCAAAGACACATCCCGTGCTTTAAAAGACGCATCCCGCGCATGATGCACCGCTCCAAGGACGCGTGGCGTTGCCAAATTTAAAAATAGTTTTGGTCAATAGTTATATTAATAATTTTCCCATTATATATAATATAAAAGAATAGAAGATAGATAGTGTTATACAACATTTAATGCATGTATTACAAGTTTATCATTTTTTTGTCTTTTATACTATTTTGTTACTTAGTATAAACTTTTTATTTACAACCCATGTGGTTTAGTTATTGTTTTTTTTCTTTTACTTTAACCAAATTATTTTTCTACCCTTAAATGTTTTTTTAATGAACACGTTAATATTGTTTTAGACATATATTTTAATTTTTCTTTTTCTTTGCTATAACGAGTGTGTCAAAGTTTTTTTTTAGTTTAATATTTTTTAACAAACACGCCGATACTCTTTTGAACATATTTTTTAACTTTTTTTCTTTGCTATAACGAGCGTGCCGAAACCGACAAAGTTTCTATCGTTTTCTTTTTCGTACCATATATTTTACCTTTTGTTATTATTTTGATGTTCAAAGCCGAATTACTACGCAAATAACTAACTGTCATAACCCATTATATATCATTTTAATTAATTTTACAAATTCATTTATCAATTGTCATGGTATGCTATACGTTCTAAATTCCAACTACGTCTCTCACAACACACGGGTAACTACCACCCTAGTTAAACATTATATTGTATGTGAGGTTACATAAAAAATTCAAAAACACTATACATAAAAACGTATACCGTCACTTCTACGTGTAAATGCAAATTACAATTGACTAGTCAAAGACATTTATATATTATTTTGCCTTTAGATATAGACGCTAAAAACAAAAGTTAGAATAAGATTTGTATGTATGTACGATAACATTGAATTGAAAATCTATGATTTTGTTAGATGGTAAATATTCAGTGGGATATTAGTTGAGGATTTGTTGTGTAGTTAATATGGTCGGTCGGTCGCCTTTCAAACCCATATGATTATATTCTCATTCTTGCATTTGATTCTTTGTTTCCCTTTTGGTTAATAAATAGAATAACATCAAATTCTTATTTGCTTTTACTTTTTTTAACGGCAAACTTGAATCACTAACGGACCACTGGAGTATCATCGTGCCACCAGCAGAACCACCCGATATATCCAGTGGCGAAGCTTGCCATCGAAAACCGTGGGGCGAAAACGTATATACCTAAAAATTTCTATAGAACCGGGGGGCGAAAACGTATATCCCTAAAAAATTTCTATACGAAAAACACATACGTAACACTACTGAGCGAAAAGTTCGGGGGGGGGGGGGGGGCGGGCGCTCTCCCCGGCCCTCACATGCTGCGCCCCTGATCATATCCATCTCCACTAAACATAATGCCTATACACCAATTTAGAGGAATCCAATAAATATGGAAAAACCCCTATTACTTAAATTATTCATTTTAATAGCCATACAAAATTTTAATTCAAACTGAATAATATAGCTTACCAAGAGAAACTATTATATTGATAGATCAAAAGATTTTCTTCATATGTAAATTGGTGAAGCTGTTTGAATATTTATCAAATAATATAAATAACTAGAGATAAAATTAATGAAATTGTGAACTTTGATTATTGCTACACGTACGTTGCAATACACAAAATTCAAATTGATAAACTTAACAAGGCTTTTTTAAAAATTATAATAAAAAGGAAATCATACTTTCACCCAAAGTTTTCTTTGTGGCATCTCAGTGTGTACTATTACATATATATTATAGAGTTGTTATTACTTCATTCACACATTATGAGTTGTTAGTCTTTAATATCTATCTTGTACTATCTCTACATTAAAAATGATGCATTAAACATTCAAGTGACATAATTATTCATTTTCAATACAATACTCGATTTTACTCTGATTTTATGACATAAGAGCTAAGATATCTAATAATGACAGGTTATTTTCCAGTTGAATTTTTTTTTTTTTTCACATTTTATCAACTAGTTCTCTATTTTTATATTTGTTACATATCTTGAATCTTGACTTCAATGTATTCAGATACAAACTTTCATTTTGCAACTAGTTGCCATAAAAAACCCAACCGATATTTTTGACAAATTTGACTTCTCATATCAGTTATTCAATTACAACATCAGCGTAGGCCCATCTGGCTCAACACACCGTTTTTTAGCAGTAACCCAAGAGAACACGGATCACGTTTCATCGACCCAATGGTGTCCACATTTGGGCCTGATCACTTCGGGACTTGGGCCTCGGAAGAAGCCTGTCCACAACACTTTGGTCTCACCTGAATTTTTTATTAAACACGTTCAGTCTTTCAAACATCAAACAATAAACATCGGTATGGTTCACGACCAAATTGTATGACCCTTGATATCTCTCATATTGGCATTTCTATGCTTACAATCCCGAATCACCTAAGCGTGTGCAAGAGTTACAACTAGGGCTGCAAACTAATTGAAAATTCCGCGAACAGTTCGTAATCGTTTAATAAAGGAATTTCGTTCGTTTATGTCACACCTTGATTTCTGGTGGGCTCGGACAGTGGGTTTATGTGTGACGATCGATAACATTTCACATTTGGCAACGGAGATAGGATGATAAAGTATTAAAAATAAAGGCTTGAATATATTAAATAAAACTTTATGGCATCTTGTTTGGTACAAAATATCCCACAAGTAGGATCGAAATAAAATAGACTTAGGACATCTTGGGTCTCTAGCCGTGCAGTCGCAAATTCCAAAGCTTATGGCCGAACCGAATCAGCCTACTTATTTAGGTTCGTCACATGTGGTTAATCTTTTATCAGTTTTCACAGGTAAATACTATTAACCGACGCGTTTTTCGAAAACGTTTTTAAAAGAGATTTTCTTTTAAATATTCATTGGGATAATTTTCTTGTTACCGGATTACAGACTTGTCGTACATTCGGGAACCAGTATGTGATCAATATACACACCAAAATTATTTGTGACTGTCAGGTGTTGCCTACACCCACACTTAATGAGGTAATAGCCATTTACAATTAAATGAGTCGGGACGCCCGGACACGGTATTATTAACCCCAAATATTTAGTCTGTTATCAAGCAAAACGGTTTAAAACGAATACCCACATCTGTAAGTATTTGCCCATATCGATGCCCGTACCAAGTGGCATTTGCCATATCCCAAGTTTTAATATAAAAGTGGCTAAAAGTATTTACCTTTGTTAGCTGTCTTAAAACAGAATATTTGGTTCTCGTAGCAAAGCTGTAACCAAAGTTTATTAATCCTCGGCACGATTATCTGGAGGGTTCTATAGTCAGGAATGAACAGAATTATTATCCGTTCGAATGTATACATGTCATTGGTAAGCCTTTTAACTTGACCCGTTAACTTTAGAATTTTGTTCGGTTTCGCTAGATTAAGCGTTGATATGATAGAATGTGGTTTATACCCGTTGAGTGCAAGGCATAATTGGATACATGTTATTTAACCAAACATTCTGATTTGGAATGGTTTTAAAATCATTTGACTCATTACGACTAATTTATACGGATTATGTTTGGATAACTAGTCATGCGCATAAAAGCGGGTCCGGGTGGTCGAATAGGTCTATGATGAGTCAGATAAGTCAAAACATATTTTATGATGTTATAAAATCAGTCTTGAAATCAAAATGCATGATGCATAACCTTAGAACCATTTTATTTGGTTTTACACCAAAATGGCACTTTTGACCTTTTTAAGAATATATGTTTGACTTGTCAATTTACTCGTCCAAAGTGATGACCAGAAGGTATAATGTAACAGCACTCAAAAACACCATCTAAGGATCCCTTATCGCAACCCCGGACTCGTACAGCGCGAACCAGCACGAAAAACGAAGAAAATTGATCTGGGTGTCTTAGGCGCCACGCGCCAGAATCCCTGGTATCTCCCGCGACGCGCGGGAGAGTACCAGGACACGTGTCACCAGATCGCGACAAGTGTCCAGCCTATACCCTGACGAGGCTAAACAAGGCCTAGAGGACAGCTGTCGCGCCACACGCGGGAATCCCTGGAACCTGGCGCGACGCGCGGGAGAAACCCAAATGACCTATAAATTCAACAGCGTGGGACAAAGTTTTTGCACCAGTTCGATCGAATTTTGACGAACTCTCTCTCCCGTACCTCTGTTTCTCTACACTACTCCCCTCTAAAACCCCTAAACATGCAAAGCTCGCTCCGTTGTAAGTATTTTAACCCCCGTCACTAATTTGTTACCCTACCCGATTGATTTAGGACCCACCAACGCATGTCGAGGCTCTGCCTGACTAAGTCCGTTGGGGTTCTGTCTCGTTTGTATGGCTAAAGTGACTTGGGTTATTTTACTAACACGTGTGCATTGTATAGAAACTCAAGGAAATAATCAGGAACTGTCACCAGAAAGTCCGTATAAATACCTAAGTTTTCAATGTGAGTTATTCTCTTTTCTCAAATGCTTTGCAAAACCTAAATGTTTTTCAGTTATATTACAGTGATTAAGTCTTTGTATTCTTACTGGGAAACTACTGTTAGTATGTGAGGTTTTGTATACATTACTTGATCATCTTCACTATTGGACAATGGGTTAGCCAAGTGATATGACCACAGTCACAGGAATTGCCACCAAATGACAAATACTATTTAAATAGTTTCTTTACTATTGGACACTGAGTTAGCCAATAGTAATTTGGTAAGATAAAAAATTGTAAAAACTCTTAATGCGTAAATATAAGAATGTGTCATTTTGTACAAATTGAATGAACTCGCCAGTATTTTCTGCTGACAAAATGTTTTTAAACATGTTTCAGGTAATTACATTAGATCTGAATAAGAGTTGAGAGACGGCACCGAAAGGCTTAAGGAAGTGGCTTAATTTTATTAATTAAATTAAATTAAGAAACGTTGTTTTATGAATTCGGGTTTATCCGTATAAAGCTACCTTTGTAAAACATGGGTTTTATCCCCATCTATTTAATAAACAAAATCGGTGTTTCTAAACTCTGATATTTTTCCTAACTACGGTCCTGATAAAATCTTCGCTGCAATGTTTTCAAATAACCACCGGTACCAGCTTGACTGCTTCACGACTCTCGTCCAGGGTGTGGTCAGGGGCTGTGACATATAATCACAGGGGATTATTCCCTATATTATAATGATCACGTAGTCGGGTTCAATAGGGTTTTAAGGTCGACCAAACGGGTCAGAGTCTAAAGTCAAAGCAGAAGTCAAAATATTTGACTTTCGACTTAGAATTGAATACTAAACCGAATATGACGAGTTGGATAGTGTCAAAGCTTAAGGTTTTAATACTTAAAAGTCATTCTTCGTAAAATGCATAAACTATATTTTTTACTTTTATTTAATACATGTTTGACTCGTCATTTCGCCTACTAAACATGATGGTCAGAAGGTATAATCGTAGGGGATTAATACCTTTATTTTAACAACCATGTAGGAAGACTTAATTTGAACTTTAACTTGACCGAAATGGTCAAAATCGAATTTAACGCAAATGTCAAACTACTTGACTTTTGGTTAAATTCTAACTAATAAACTGAAAAGGACTAAAAGGAACACTTACTAATGTTAGATGGAAAGCTTAGAACTTAGGAAAGAGGCTTCAAATTCCAGAAGCAGCTCCAAAGAAGTGTTTTGAGAATTGAGAATGGTGTGCTTGAAACTTATGAACTATATGCCTGTTTATACTAATGTTGGAGCTACATAATTGTGACAAGTGTGATCAGAAGCTCTTAGGAAGAGATTAGTGGCAGTACACATGTCTTAAGAGGAGAAATGGTGGCAAGAATCGTCATAGGTGGCACAAGGGTAAGGTTGCAGCTGACAACTATTATTTTGCTGTCTGCAACACCCTTACGGATAAGGACCTCTGGCGCCAAAATTTTCAAACCCCTTTACGGACCGTGAGGGGTAATGGCTTGCGGTCCGTAAGGGACCTCCAAAATGCAGAAATTGCATTTTCAGCCCTTCAACTTTATTTCAACCCTATTTTTTTAAGAGTAAATTACAAGTTTTTTCCTTTATGTTTACATCAAATTACAGGCGCTGTCCTTTAGCGCAAAAGTTGACAAGTTATACTTAATGTTCCAAAATCTTGCACGTTATATCATTTAGGACAAACCCAGCTAATTTTTTGGTTAATCTGCTCACCAAAGGGTATTTTGTCCTTTTACCTATATATTTAATATTATTATTTAAAAAATATTATTATTATTATTACTACTAGTATATATACATAGGATCCGGTTTAAATGAAAACCATCACAGTTGCGAGAACCATGAGAACTCATCCCATCCAATATAATTTTAACACATCACCTATAATTAATTTAATTCAAAATGGGTATTTTAGTCTTTTTCTCTCAATGTCATATCACCTATCTCTATTATCTCTAAATCACATCACATCATAATATCTTTTCTTCTTTCATCTCTTTTATAATTTTTATAGGGTGCTGCTTTTGACACACCTATCTGTAACACCAACTCTATAATAAATGTAATTATTACCTAGTAATAACCAACTTATTACCTAATTATAATTATTTATCAATACTATAATCTACCTTTTTAACCATTTCATTTTTTTCATGTTATCGTTTAATATTCATTACAATATGTTATATTTATTTTTACTCCTCATTTTTCTATAAATTTTTATATAATAAAATTAAAAAAAAATATATATATATATATATATATTATATAACATTAACACGAACAAAATGATGTTTTTATTTAAATATCGTGATAACATAAAAGTATTCATCGCTTTAAGGTTTCTAAACACCTTAAAGCAATAAATAGATGATGTTAAAAAGTAGATAAATAAACGAATTAACCGAATCTCGTTTATATAAGAATAAAACAAAATCAGTGGAAAATCTTGATGTACCATTCATCCTTTATGTGTTATAAAAACTAGATATTTACCTTAAAAAAACCCAATATTATATAAATTTTTAACTTGCATTTAAAAAACATTAAGAAAAAACAAACTTATAGTAAAAAATTAACTTACATTAAAGAAAACAAACTTACAGTAAAAAAAAAGCATTCAAGAAAACATAAATGTTTTGACCTTTTTTATTCTTTTATGGATTTTATTAAAAGTTTTGACTATTTTAATATAAGAAAAGAGAGACTAAATATTATTGGCCATTAACTAGATAGAATGTGAAAAGAAACTAGACTAGGGTTGGTAAGAAAACCCCTTTTTTATATTTAAAATTTAGAAAAATATCTTACGTTTTATATTAAAACAATAAAACTATTAAAAAATTTAGAAAATACAAAAATATTAAAAATAATATATATTTCTTTTTTCTCTATTTTTCCCTAATTATAACATAAAAATGCAAGCTATATTTGTCTTATATGTTTATTAGAAAATACAAAATTATCGAAAATGATATCTATTTTTTTTCTCTGTATGTTTTTAAAACACGGGGCGTAAAAAGTTCAAACAACGTGTAAAAAAAGTTTAAAACCGCGCGTAAAAAGTTTAAACCGGCGCGTAAAAAGTTCTAAACCGCACGTAAAAAAAAATTTAAAATCGCGCATAGAAAAATTTAAAACCGTGCGTAAAAAAAGTTTAAAACCGCGCCTAAAAAAAGTTTAAAAACGCGCGTAAAAAAAAATTAATCCGGCGCGTAAAAGAAGCTTAAACCTGCACGTAAAAAAAGTTTTAAACCGGCGCGAAACAAAAGTTTAAAACCGCGCGTAAAAAAAGTTTAGAAACCGCCGATAAAAAAAGCCTAACCGGGGCGTAAAAAAAGCTACTAAACCAGCGCGTAAAAAAAGTTTTAAACCGCGCGTAAAAAAAATTGAAAATCGGCGTGTATAAAAAATTGAAAACCTGGTGTAAAAAAAGTTTAAAACCGCGCGTAAAATAAGTTTAAAAGCGGTGCGTAAAAAAAATTTTAACCCCGTAAAAAAAATTATACCGCCGCGTAAATCACATTAATTAAATTATATTATATCTTTTATTTATTAAATTGTATTGTAAAAATTAAATCAAAATTTTTTGATGAATTACTATAAAAATTTAATCAAATCATATTAAATTAATCATATTAAATAAATCATTTATGAGACAATTATTAATATATATATATATATATACACTAAAAGGCCTAATTGTCCTTATCTCACTAAAAATAAAATTTCATTAATTAAATCACAATTATTACTTTACTTTATTGTCTTTTTAATCTTATCCATCCAAAAACCTTTGATCAATGGTTGGTATTGGTTCCTACGGTTCTCACTGTAATGCTCCGTACTTTCGCGTTCTCCTAATTTAGCTAGACGAATTGTATTTTCATTATTTAAACATTTTTACTCTCGTTTCGTTTCGAATTTTGTAATCAGAGACTGGTGATCATAATGAAAGCGAGATTTTTAATAATATTCGTGTTTAATTGTACAATTTTTCGAATGTTTGGAACGCTATATACTTGTGAATCTTGATTAATTCTTGTTAAAAAACAACGTTTGAAACACGTTAAAACAATCTAAAACTAATAAACATCGAATCCTAACCCTTAACAGGGAGTCGCTTAAAAATCCATATCATAAAACACGTTATTTATTTATTTAGTTATTTAAACATTTAGTAATTAATTAAATAAATAAAGATTTATAAGTTAAGTTTAAAAAGGTTAACTTTTATTAACTTAGTTAAGCTTTCTAAGTTAATTAAACTAAGTAATCAAGTTGAAATATCTAACAAGGTTAGTATGGTTAGTTAAAGTTAAAGGGTCTCTATGCAATAAGTGGAAACTTAAAACATGAAAAAAAAATGGGAAAAAGGGTGGCAGCGGACTCGAACCCGCGCGCCATACCCGGTCCAACCAGCCCCAACACTTTAGCAAACAATCACAAGCCACTCTACCAGTGACCCTGACCGAGAGGTCACCGGTTCGATTCTCGCTTCTATCCGAATCTGTGCGATTTACTTGTTGTGGTCGCGTATGGGCCGGCCTTTGGCCCAATTTTTTTGAACTGTATTTTCTCTTTTGGGCCCCTTTCTTTGGGCTTTTTCTAAGTTTTTTTTATGTTTTGTAAATTCCCCATTTTATTATTATTAATATTATTAGTATTATTCTTATTATAAGTATTATCACTATTATTATTACTATTAATATAGTTACTCACCAGTTTACATTAATAGTGATTATGTCTTAGCAGTTTCTGTTATTATTATTATTTCTAAACAAAAGTATTATATTTATTTTTCTAATCCACCATCCTTTCTTTTAAATAGAGTAAACCGTAATATACTTCTTTAAATCTTTTAATCCAAATTTTTATGAAACTAGTTTTTATTTAAACTATAAAATTTATGCAACGCATAATCCTTTACGTTATAATAACCAAATAATTAAATTATAAATTTCAAAGGGTAATAACCTAATCAATTAAATTACACTTTAGGATTGTATTTAGCCTTTAACGAATTCGTTATGTATTCTAGGTTAATTCTTTCGTTCCCTCGATTCTTACTCGTGCCTAAATCCAAGAAACCAATCTTACTTATGACCCATTTTGATTTATCACTTTTGGGTGCAACATGTATTCTTATTTAAACACACGACACTTGAAACTTTTATACACAATCTACCTACTTTTAAACATGGAACGATGTGATGCTTGTGATACTTGATGCTATGTAAACTTTTTGTGTCTATGTGATCATTAACTTTTGATAGCCTACCTTAACAATTATAACGCTATAGGATTAACGCACCGCCCTTGAGACTTAGGGTATTGTTAAGTTAACATTTATACCCGTTAGACTTTGGAAAGGCACTTTACGTTGGAAACTTGGGTTGACCACATAGTTTACACTGTTTCAGCATACTTGTTTACTTGCTCATTGTTTACATGTTTGGGTATGATTTTAAATATTTTTACTCATATTAGGCTATATATCAAATTTGTATGCTCGCCAACATTTTTGTTGATGTATTTTAATACATGTTGCAGGTTGATAGTCAAATGAAGTAAAGAAACAAGTTAGGGTGGACTTTAGAAACACATTTTAAAATAAACATTGTTATGTTATGTTTTATTATGTGAGACAATGTATGGAATTTTAGTCAATTTATGCAATTCGATTTAATTTATATTGTCACTATTAGTGTTATGATGCTTTGACTGATTTGTTCGTCTCATCCTGATGTTTCCACCATCGGTTGGGTGTGACACTCATAACTCAATGTGGTTCTTATTTTACCCAGCCCCTATACATACATACATACATATAAAATAATATATAATTAAATATCAGATTCATCTACAACTCCCTCTCTCTTTTCTACAACTCTCTCTCTATCTTATATATCTACCACCATCAACCACCACCCACCCCTGCAACCACCGTCCACCACCGCACCACCACCCACCCTGCAACCACGTCCACCACCGCAACCACCATCCCCACCCCTGAAACCACCTCCACCGCAACCACCGTCCACCCTCAACATCACCATTTGTTATTCAAGGCCTCTTTATTCCACCGATTTAGCAAAAAACGCAATTCAAAAATAGCTCACCGGAACTTCAACGGAAAATGTTCAAGCTCAGACTGTACATAAGGCTTACCTGCAAAATCCGATCTATACGAAAGGGGAATTTGCAGGTCAAAACAAGGTTACCAGAATCCGGTCGGAACTTCATCAGAACCCTAGATGGGTCGCCATAATCTTTCGTTCTTTCTTCGATCTCCGGTGGTCTTACCTTCGTCATCAACTTTTGCAGCTGCCACTTCAACAACACACCACCACCATTCTAGCCGTGACAGTCGCTAGACTTGCGACTGTTACCGTCTCCGCAATCGTTCGTCCTGTTCATGACTTGGGTTGGTCAGCGTTGGGTTTTGGAGATGGTCGCCGAAATGGGCGGTGATGGTGTGGCGGGTTAGGGTTTGCAGATAGGTAATCGGGTTAGCTTTTAGTGGTGGAGGGTGAACAATTGTGGTGGCAGTGGTGGTGCAATTAGCGTATGGATAATCAGGTGGTGGGTAATAATAGAGGAGTCGTGCTGGTGGCAGGTGGGTGTAATCGACTTGGGGTGGCGGTGGTGGTAGTGTTGGTGTGGTGTAGCAGAACTTGTAAGAGAGAGAGATGGAGTTAAAAGAGAAAGATGGTTAGGTTGAAACTTTGGATTTTATTTAAAATAAAAAACAAATTAAATTAGGTAGATTGACAAAATTACCCTCATGTCCCCATGATCAGATTTAACAGAAAAATCTAACTGGGTTTGGCCTAAAGGATATAACGTGCAAGATTTTGGAACATTAAGTGCATAACTTGCCAACTTTTGCACCAAAGGCCATCGCCTGCAATTTGGTGTAAACATAAAGGACAAAACTTGTAATTTACTCTTTTTTTATAGATTTGGTCCCCCTCCTTTCATATATCGAAACTATATGGAGCGTTTGGACGCGTGTTGCTTTATGATTCGATAAAAATATTCGGGTTGTTACCATTTAGTTAAATGAATGAGTGAGTATGAACAGAGGCTGTGTTCGTTCATTTATGTCTATGAACGTTCCGTAAGCGAGATTTTTATTTTTTACATTTTATTTAAATGCTTCACAATTCCGCTAACTAAATAGTTAATAATTATTAGTGTGATGTATATTTCATAGTATATTACTTAAACATGTGTCATATTTATGTACACTCGAAATGTAATATATATTCGTTAATGTTTGTTTATTTTTATAAACACCTGTTGTGTTTGTTTTTGTTCGTGAACGTTTATTTCATTAAGGAACGAACACAAACAAAAAATCTCGTTAAGTACGTGTTCATGAACAATTAAAAAAAAGTCCATAAACACATTTATATGCTTTCCAAAAAGCTCGTGGCTTGTAGTTCTCTTGGATTTAGCTAGGAAAAAGCTCGCTCGATATGGCTCGGTTTAAAAGCTATGCCAAGTCGGCTCAGCTCAGTTAAAAAGTGAGCCTAGCTCGGCTCAGTTCGTAACGAGCCAAATTGGCTTTGTTTGGATAGCTCGTTAGCTTGTCTCGGTTTAGCTCATATTATTTTACCATTCATATACTTTATTTTAATACGTATAATACATTATAGAAACTCGGTTATCATCTGTATGTGTTTAGGGGTGTAGGTGGATTACTATGGCATGTTGGTGGGTTGATTAGTGTGCTAATGAACTTATAACGTTAAGAGCAGGAGACGGTTGACTTAGGGTAACAGCATGAGACATTGAGGTGCTGAGCAGACTGTCATTTAGCGGTTTAGGGTTAAACTTTAAGATTTGGTGTTAAATTTTTATTGGCGTGATTGGGCATATAGTTGTAAATTTGTATCTCGTGGACCAAAATCTTATAGATTTATAAATTTAATTTATATTTATGCGAGAGTTGGGCCACAATGTTTTGCACAAACGTAGATGAAAATGTTATAAACACATCTGTAAAAACAATAATAAAAAATGTTGAGTCGGTAGTTACGCCTGATGTAAATTTTGTTTACGCATGATGGAAAATATGTTGTGGTGATATAATTTCTTTTACACCCACTGAAAAAATTTGCATGCAACATTTTTTTTTTATTTTTTTGCTGGAACAAGTGTTCTTTTTTAAGATTTTTGAGAATTTTTTTTGAAAAAAACTTTTGGAAGGTCTAGTTCTGATGGTTCTCACAACTCAAATTTGTTCTCGTTTTACCTTTTCCTACGCATGTGTGTATATATATAGGTGTGTGTGTATATCTATAATTTATATTTGTTTATACATGTTTTATATGTATGTGTAAGGGAAGATTCATTGGGAAACACTAAAAAGTGGGGAACAGTGAGGAACCGACTCAAACGAACTTCGATTGGGCTTATTCCAGCAGCGTTGGAACCGGCTCGTTGAACCCTAACTAGGATCTCTTAACCCTAAACCTAAAAAATAAGGCTAAAACCTAAGCTAAAGCGTAAAATCTAAACTATAAACCCTAAAAGCTAAACCCCAAATACTAATGATTAACCCGAAAGCTAAACCAAGCAAAAACCCTAATATAGGACCCTAAAACCAAACCCTAATATATTTAGGGTTAGGATATAGGGTTAAAAGATCGTAGTTATGATTCAACGAGCTGGTTCCAACGCCGCCGGAATGAGTCAAATTGGAGTTCGTTTGAGTTGGTTCCCCACTTTTTTAGTGTTCCCCAATAAACCTTACACTGAATGTGTATATGTATATGTATACTAATTAAAATTAATAATTCGAGTCAACATGGCGGATCTAGAAAATCTTCGTAGCGGTAACGTTTTATAAAGAAACTAACGAAACGGAAAAAACCTCAAAAATATGTCAATTTTTTTCCAAAATTTACACAAAGGTTACCCTTCCCCTAAGTATGTCCGCCCCTGTGAGTCAAACCGAGACGAGCAAACCTTTGCTCATGTTTGACTTGTTTACAAAGCGATGTTGTTCGGTCTATAAACCCTAGCACTCAAGAATAATCTTTGCTATTTAATACCGAAAAACGGAAAACTAACAATGCTTACTAAAACCGTACTCAACCCCACTTCGAACCCCGACATCTCCAGTTCTTTTACATTAATATACACATCTTATCAACAAAAGTCTACTCCAGTTCTACTTGCAGTTGAGTTACAACAATGTCAATCCCTGTATCAAATCTAACCCCCACTCTCCAAGTCTCAAAGCTCTGCTTCGGAACGATGACGTTTGGTGAACAGAACTCCTTATCCGAGTCATTCAACCTGTTAGACAAAGCATTTGATTCCGGAATCAACTTCTTCGATTCCGCTGAACTGTAATTTTGAATCGGGTTTTCTTTCTGTGAATAATAATCTGTGTGGTTTTTTTATTTTTTATTTTTTGTTTGGGGATTTGTTAAGGTATCCGGTGCCGCAGCGTGCGGAAAGTTGTGGACGGAGTGAAGAGTATTTTGGACGGTGGGTTAGAGAGAGGAAAGTGGGCCGTCATCGTGTTGTGTTCGCCACTAAGGTTGTTGTTTCTTTATTTATAATTCAGTTATATATAGCTCAAATATATCGATTATAATCGGTCAAATATATCACACAGAATAACTGCATAGCCTATGACTATCGATTTTAAACTGGTACCGGGCTTTTTATTGGTTCAAGTTTCGGAACTGGTTTTTTTGTGCACCTCGTAAGTACAATGTGTATCAATGGTTGTTTATTTTAGGTTTATGTAAGTGATTTGTTTATATAAGCAAATGATACGCGTGTTGTTTGCCTAGGAATAAAGTTTGGAAGGAATGGATTCATCGTTCATGTATGGAATTAAGCTTTGTCAGGGTTCAGTTAGGTATCGGATAATAGGAAGCTTGGTTGAAAAAAGTGCGAGGCGTTTATGCTTGGTTTTAAAAGCTAGAAGCGCACCGAGGCGACAAGGTCTAAACTGGGGCGCTAAGCGCAAATGCGCACTGTTTTTTTATACGCGAGGCGCAAGAGTATATAAGTTTTTTCTACATCTCTTAGGTTTTTAGTATCCCTATCCAGAATTTAGCCATAAATACTTGAAGTGTTGACGTGTACAACCGAAAAAGCCTGTTGTACAACATCCTCATGCAGAAAAACTCCCAATGTACAAGAGGCGTGTTTTTTTAAAACCAAGTGTTTAGGTCCAGAGGCTCAAGGCAATAGCTTCACGTACACGAGGCTTGCTCTATGTACAACGAGAAGCTGCATCTCTCTAGCCTCTTAGACATTATTAGCCCTTTTCACCTCTTGGTTGTTTTTACCTATCGCCCACTACACACCCAAATTTTGGCCAATTTTCACCCACATGTGCACGAGGCTCCGCTCAAGGTCCTGAGGCGTTTTCTAGAGCATCTCGCGCCCGCTTTTTAAAACCAAGATAGGAAGATGTTGCTTTTGTGAATTTGCTTATTGAATTTAAATAAATTCCTTATGATTATTTCTGATTATATTTGCAGGTTAGTGGCCCCTCTGGACAAATGACTTGGATTCGAGGCGGCCCAACAAGTTTGGATAGCAAGAATATAAAGGAGGCTATTGACAATAGGTTCGTACACGTTACTACTAAATCTGACACTGCACTTGTTCAGTCGATTAACGGTTTGATGGGTGGATTTTGTATACTGGAGAATCATGCAGCTTGCTGCGTGCGCAGACTGATTATATCGATCTTTATCAAGTGCACTGGCCTGACCGGTTTGTACATATTCCCTTTAGAGTTTAGATACCGACATTGAGATAATTTCTTCTAAATTATGCCTGAATATCTTGCAGCTATGTTCCAATGTTTGGAGAAACTGATTATGATCCCGCCAGACAATATAATCATGTTAGTTTTGAAGAACAACTTGATGCTCTAGGAAGAGCAGTTGATGCCGGTAAGGTCGGTAATCCTGTCATCAAGTCACCCCTAAAAATTATTTGTGCACAAAGTCAACATTACGTAACGATCGGTGGTGGGATTTTGTGTAGATCAGATTCATTGGTGTCAGTAACGAAACGCCATATGGGGTCATGAAGTTCCTACAAGCTGCTGAAAAGAATCCCGCTTATCCAAGGATAATATCCGTTCAGGTGTTGTGTTATTGATTTGGTTTAAATGTCACACAAAATGGGTCGATTTGGGTTGTGTTTATCAATAATGGGTCACGTTGAGCTAAAAGATTTAAAATAAAAGTTAACACGGGTCAGTCGACATCATCCAAAGTTCATTAAATGCTCAAAACCTCCTAAATTACTTACGGAAAACAGTTGATTTATCATCGAAATAATATAGTTCGATAATCATATTTAGTACCTTATTAATGCATTTTAAGAAATAGAGTAGAAAGAGTTTACGGTTTGCCCCTAGCTAACCCGACTTCTTTTGACTCACATCACATTGCTCATCTAATGAGAATATTTGTATCAATATAATGTAGAATTCATACAACTTGCTCTGTAGAAATTTTGATTCGGGGTTGGCAGAATGCTGTCACTTGGAGAGGTATGTTTGCATACTGTAAATATATGGGTGACAATCGTGACCCATTCTTCAATGAATACGTTCACTTGGGTCTACTAAAGTCATACAAGGGGTTCATTTAGGTCAACTTATTTGAAAACGGGTCAGTTACAGGGTTAAATTGTTGGCATATAGCCCTCTGGCAATGGGTTTGCTTTCGGGAAAGTATCTGTTACCTGACGGTGGTGCAGCCGATGCTCGTTTGAATCTCTTCAGAGGCAGGTATTCGGAAGGGGAATCAGATACAACTTATCAAATCTCACCATTAGAGAAGCTATTAAGGTAATTCCAATCTCTTTATTACATTACATCTGATGTTACATACTATATGATATTGAGCTTCATTCGGTGGTTAAATACATATCAGTTTCTTTTTTCTGTTGATGGTCAAATATGTTGCATTACTTTCTGACCAACAAAATTCTGCAGGCATACATTTCCATTGCAGAACGTTATGACATCCATCCCGTGTCTCTTGCAATAGGTATGCACACTACAAAAACTACTAAAGGGGTGCTTATTTAAAATGGATGAGAAACTATGCTTATCTGCTTAATTCTTGATAGATTTGAGTAGGGGTGTAAACGAGCGGAGCCCGCCTAAGCTCAAGCTTTAGCGTAGCTCATTTCGAGCTCTATATCTAAAGCTTGAGCTCGGCTTGTTAATAAATTTTCAAACTCGGGCTCAGCTTGTTTATTTATATTCATACATAATTATTTTTATTATTATAATTTTACATATGACAAACTGTATATTATTTTTTTTATGGTTTTATATATAATAATATGTATCATGTATTACACATTTATATATAAAATAAGAATTGTTATATTTATATACATAAAGTGCTCGTTAGGCTCATGAGCGCCTAGTCAAAATGGGAAGCTTGGGCTAGAGCTCCTTAATTAACTTGGCTCCGATTTAGGCGAGCTAGTTTAAGCGCGGTTCGTTCCAAGCTTTTAGCGAGTCAATCTAGAGTAGCTCCTGAGTGACTCAGCTCGTTTACACCCCTAGATTTAATTTGTTTCCTGGTTATCTCTGGCAGCTTTTGTTTTGGGACATCCTCTTGTGAGCAGTGCCATTTTTGGAGCTACAAAATTATGGCAACTTGAACAGGTGGTTAGTGCTTGTGAAGTCAAGCTTAATCCTGAGATCATTGCAGACCTAGATGAGGTTCATTCGAGGTTTCCCAATCCATGCTCCTGAGTAAATATTTAACTCCCAGTTTTGTTAGTTGTAGCTCGTTATGTACCATCTCGAGTAGCTCACGATAGACTTGATTCGATATCCGGACCATCGTTGAAGGGTTGACCGGTTTCACATATTGTTAAGTCAAACTAGTAAGCCCGATTTAGAATTTTGTAGATTAGTGACGAAGATCGAAATGTTAATTTAAAATAAACCTTTATAAATCACCGTCTGCCCACCCGCGTGCACACATATATATTATTTCTTAAGATCTTAGTATTTCAAGAATAAGAAAGGTCCCATTTAAGTTGTTATAATAGTTTAAGTTTGGTACTACAAGCCGCCTGCATATGAAGACCAATCTTTGACATTGATGTTGTTATTTATGCCAATTGCCAAGCCATTCACCATTATTATGATGGGGAATAACATGTGTATCACCTGTTTATTTAAATATTTCAACTAATAATGTTTTTTTATTATCATAAGAATTTCGTTTAGTATTTAACTCAAATACTGGAGATAAATAGATTATTGTTTTATTATTAGTGTAAATTTTACGTAACGCTTTTAAAAAAGCCGTTTGATAGTCTGATATAACGGATGATATGGCAACTAAAAGACATTGTTTCGGGTGGATGTTAGTAAATTCATCTTACGTGTACTTGTTAATCTTTAACCATCTACAAATCGTTTTTATAACTGGTAGGGATCTTCAACACATGTTCCTAGTATGGTAAAGATCGCGAACTTCTTCTCACTAGTATAGGTAGCGACCTATTCCTTTGATGGTGATCACAACTCACAAGTTACTCATAGAAATCTTTGTAATGATTTTTACAATATAAGGCCCACACACACTTGTTTAACCTAATGTTTCTTTATATCTCTTGATTTCTAAATGGAATGAGTATATAAGCTGAATTATCACTTGGGAGTATGATTTTAGGTTTATGGATTTTCATTAGCTTAAGTTTAAGTGTGGCTCATTTTGAATAACCAAAACGGACAAGACTATCGAATTCCGACCCAGGATCAATTCCATGGGCGACCATCGACCATTGAGTTTTGAAGCTTCTTGATGGCATACTGAGCGTGTACCACCGCCAGAACTTTCGACCCCTCGCACCACATACCGTCTACCACCATTAGTTTCCGCTTTGTGTACCATCTACTTCCTTCGTCTACAACTTTGGTAATGGAGCATGAGGCTGTGTGTGTGTTTTTTTGTTCTTTCGAGAAAATCGGAAAGACAAGACAGATGATTGTGGTGGTAGGGAATGGTTTTCTGGGTAAAGTAAATGGGTAAAGTAAACTTGTTTAGTTATATATTAATTGTGTCCTTTAAACTATCTTATAAGTTTTCTTGTATTTCTTTAGCCGTTTGTATATATTAAAATTTAGTATGTAGATAATTTTTATATATTGTAGCGGAGCGGTGGGTAGCAGTTAGTGGCGGTCTTAGCAGCGATGTGCTGCTGGCAATTGTAGCCGTAGTGGAGTGGCAGCGAAGTGGTGGTTGCAGTGTGGGAGGCAACACCAATGGTGTTGTGGGTGGGGTGGGGGGACAATGAATAGTACGTGTTTGTTTGACTCATTGACTAATTTGAGATGACTTAAATTAACCCAGTAATTAAATTGAGGTCCAAGTGGAGATGGATATGATCTAATAGGTCATGGGTTCGATTCTCATAAAAGGGTTTGTTTTCGATATTTATTGGGTTTCCTCCTGAATTGGTGTATAGTCTAGTGGTCTCGCTGATGGCATGATGATACTCCAATGGTCCGTTAGTGATCCAAATTTACTGTTAAAAAAACTAAATTGAGAAGACCCAAAGTAACTAATTAACTAAATTGAGGTGACTCAAATTGACACATTAACTAATAAAAGTAGCCTATAGCAATTTTTTTGGTCAAATAAATTGCGTATAGGCATACGCAAACGAAAAAATCAACTCATTCTGTGAAGAATGGGTCAAGATCATTACATATTAAGCATTTGACCTAGCTTTTTTTAGTGGAAAGCAAATAAAAACAATTTGGGTGGGTCAGTCAATTGCAGACTAGATATAATCCCCTAAAGAGCAAGCCTTGCATAAATTAATCCATTATGATTTCAAGACGAATACTTCCAAACAATCTAAATAGTTTTTTTTCTTAAAATGGGTTTTTAGGGAAAAACTATTTTTCATTTTGGTGTTTTTACAAACTTTTACCAAAATAGTGTTTTTATTAGTTTTTATTAACTTTTCCATTGCCAGGTTTCTGTTGGTTCAATTTTTTTAGGTTTTTGTTCGTTCAATTTTTTTACTTTTTATTGAATTATTTATATATTTATTTATATTTTTTTCCATCAACGCATACAGTTTTTTATCTTTATTTTATTTTCTTCAAAACTCATTATTATATTTCATTTTCTTTATTTTATCAACTAAACTCGTTATATTTTTTTTTTAATCAACTGAGTGTTTTTTATTTTTATTTTATTTTCTTAGCAACTCATTATATTTCAACTTTTTTTTCGATTAACTGATGTCAAATACAGAAGATATAAATAATCTCAAATAAATTTGAAGAATGAAATACGAATCATAACAAAGATAATTGAACATTAAAAATGTCAAATACAAACGAAAATAAAAATGTCAAATAAAGTCGAGTCATTATTGATCTCAATGCCAAACAAATTAATAGAAAACATGTCAAAAAAATCAACCCGCTTGATGATCATTATTTGTTCTTCTAGGTATTGCTTAAGGCATTATATCAACAACCTTATTGATAAGTGTCGCAAGTCACAACTAAAAGTTTTAACTTACCGTGCCGGGGGTCACTAAGCGGGTTGATTTTTTACATGTTTTCTTTTAATTTTTTTTGGCATTGAGATCAGTAGTCTTTATTTGACATTTTAATTTTTGTAAGAAAATAAAACAAAGATAAAAAAAAGCAGTATAATGCGTTGATGAAAAAAATAACTAAATATATGATTAATTGAATAAAATTAATTTGAACCAACTAAAACTTGAGAGGAAAGTGTCTTCCTAAATTTATTAATCCAACAGATAAATAAATGAGACAATGAAAAAGCTAATAAATAATACCGAAAATTTAAAAAAAAAGTAATGAAACCATTATTTTGATAAATAGTTTATAGAGAATACCAAAATGATAAATAGTTTTTCCCTTAACATCATTCTAGAAAAAAAAAAAAAACTCTACATTTGTATCATTATGAGACAATTCAACATTTCTAATAAAAACTTTAACTTCTGTTGTGATTTTTTTATAGTTCTTAAACTTGTGTGATATAAAACTTTTGTTTTCTAAATTTGTTTCCAGTCTTATATAGATTTACAATTTAAAAGACTTTAAAATAGGTTTATAGTTTGTTTTATAAATTTCATGAGATCTTCCTACGTATATCATTTGGTGTTTAATAATTTCTTTTCCGTTTTATAATTTATCCAGTGTGAACTTGATTTTGTAACTTTCTCAAATAGGTTAAAGTTAAAAGTTTAATAATTTATCTTGTCAAAGCATCCCATGGTCAACTCATACAAATATAGGGTTGCTCAAACAAAACCAAAAGCTCACCTCGAGTGAGCCGATATCGCGAATAATCCTCCTTGATGATATCTACATCCACAAATCTCGCCATCTACATTATTGTGTGGTCAATCATTACCTTTTTCCATATTTAGCATCCTTGAAATCCTCGTGTATGTGTATATATATTGCTGTAAATTGTCATGTACCTAACACACTGAAATATAGAAAACATAACCTTCATATGGTATCTAGAGCCACTCAATATCTCCTCTGAGATAATATCGATCCCTTTCATCCTCCTTTTTTCCCCTCTTTTTTTCACAACCCACAACAGCAAACATATCAACCAAATCTGATGAACAAACCTCTCCGACCATCATCCACCTTACCGCCTCCGCTCACTTCATCATCTGACTCAACCAAAACAACTTTCCGACCTGGCGGAGACAGATATAATCCACCTTAATTGGCCTGGATCTTCATCACCACATTGATGGCAAGTCCCGCCCGCCAACGGCCACGAGTTCCGAGTACTCCAAATGGTATCGACAAGACCAGATTCTGTTTAGCGCCCTACTAGGCAGTTGCACAGATGCAATCCAGCCTCTAATCTCATCAGCAACTACTTCTCGTGAAGCATGGCAGCGACTAACAACAGCCTACGCCAATACATCTCGTTCAAGAATCATCTCACTTAAGTCGAAACTCACCGCAAACCCGAAAGGGTCACGACCTGTTTCTGACTTCCTTCATGAGATGCGTTCAATTGCGGATGAACTCGCCTTGGCCCAAGAACCGGTTAAAGATAAGGACCTGATGATTCATGTGCTGAATCAATTAGGTGAAGAATTCAAAACCATTGTTGCTGCACTCAAAGCCCGTGACACATCCGTTTCTTATTCTGAAATGTATGCTAAACTTATGGACCATGAAAGAGAAATCCAAGCAACCTCACAACCCTCACCTGCTGTCATCACAGCTCACTATACCCATGCATCTCGCCCAACTTCTGGTAATCGAACCGGTTACAATGGTGCACGTTCTCAACGAACAAACTGGCAGAAACCGCCATCCCAACAAAATGGATCTCGTAACAATCCACGTTCAGCCATCTTCTGTCAGTTCTGCTCAATCAATGGTCACAATAACAAAGATTGCAGAAAACTCGCCCGCTTTCTTCGCGACAACAACATTACCATCAACAACGACCCGGTCGTTAACACCACCACAACTCGTGCAACCTCAATCCCACCCTCTTGGCTTTTGACACTGGCGCATCCGACCATGCTGCTTCCCCTCATTCACTGTTGCAATCCTTATCAGATTATGGCGGTCCGAAAGAAATAATTCTCGGTGACGGAACAGGTCTTTCCATATCTCATACTGGTCATACTTCTATTCCAACATCTTCTCGATCTCTATCCCTTCCCAATGTTTTATGTGTTCCAAAATTGCGTACAAATCTTGTTTCCGTTGCAAAACTTTGCAAAACTAACCATGTCTCTGTTGAATTTTTCCCTCTTATTTTGTTGTGAAGGATCTTCGCACGGGGGCGCACCTAATGCGGGGAATCAACAAGCATGATGTCTACTATTATTCGTCTACGATCCATCCACGAATAAATCATATCACTACCAAATCTCTACTCAACTTGCATCATCAACTTGGTCATCCTTCTATCAAGGTTCTAAAGACACTTGGAAAGATTATAGGATGTGATAAATCCACTTGTTATTCTAAGTTTCATTGTGAATCTTGCTCAATAAACAAAAGCCACAAACGTCCATTTCACAATAACTCTTTTGTCACCACAAAACCATTTTGGGGACCGACTCATAAATCTATTGATGGCTATTGCTATTATGTAATATTTGTCGATTATCACACCGAATATGTGTGGATTTATGCCATGCGCCACGAATCGGATGTCTCCACATTGTTCCCACAATTTAAATTAATGGTTGAAAAATATTTCCAAACACCAATATATCTATCTTTTCGGACAACGGTAGAGAATATCAAGCTCTCGTTCCCCTTTTCAATCGTTGGGGATCTCCCGTTTTACCACTCCCCCCACACACACCCGAACAAAACGGTACCGCCGAAAGAAGACATCAACACATTGTGGAGACTGACTTGGCCCTCTTGAGCTATGCGGGCATGCCTTTACAATATTGGTCTTACGCTTTTCAAACCGCGGTCTACCTAATTAACCGACTACCCACACCCATTCTTGGCAACACCTCACCATTTCAAAAATTACACACAACTTCTCCCAACTATACTAAACTTAAACCTTTTGGGTGCTTATGCTACCCATGGCTCCATCCCTACTCTTGTTCAAAACTTCATCCACGATCCTCTCGTTGCGTTTTTCTTGGATACTCCACCTTAAAATCTGTATATATGTGTCTCCATTTATCTACAAAACGGCTTTATCACTCTCGGCACGTGCAATTTGTGGAGTATATCTTTCCCTTTCGTGACACCCACACAAAAACCCCAACCATCATCCCTATCACCGATTTCTTACCCACTCACTCTAATGTCCATCACACTCCACCACCCACACCTTCCTCATCTCCAACCAATGTTTCACCCACATCAAAATTATTTCACTTACCTACCCATACAACTCAATCGCCTATACTTCAACCCCCTCCCCATGCACACCAACCTGTTTCAACTAACCAAACATCACCTACCAACGGATCCACGACCAACCACTCCTCTCCCTCCTTACATCAATACCCAACATCACCTACAACAAACCAAACTCCAACCTCACCTCTCTCGGCTTCTACCACTCCCACAGCCGACCTCCCCACAGCCGACCTCCCCACCTTCACTCACACACCCCACGCACCAACTGATCCCACTACTTTATCACCTACAACCCCATTCCCTACAACAACCAACCCCACTTCACCTAGACCAGCTCGGGAGAGAAAAGCCAACCCAAAATATTTTGGTAACAACTTTGTAAACCACACCACCTCCCACCCTCTACCTCTGAACCTTGAACCAACCACAATCTCTCAAGCTCTCAAAGACCCACTGTGGAGATCGGCAATGGATGAAGAGTTTAACGCGCTACTTCATAACGGTACATGGGAACTTGTACCTGCATCTTCCCACTCTCCTATTGGCTGCAAATGGGTATTCCGCGTCAAACGTAAACCCGACGGCTCCATTGATCGGTACAAAGCCCGTTTAGTGGCTAAGGGCTTTCATCAACAACCGGGCAAAGACTACTTCGAAACATTTAGCCCGGTCACTAAACCCGTCACCATACGATTAATTCTATCACTTGCTCTTTCAAAGAATTGGGCCTTACGTCAACTTGACATAAATAACGCCTTCTTGCATGGCACACTTCAAGAAGATGTTTACATGGTTCAACCACCGGGGTATACCAACAAGGACCTTCCAAATCATCTATGCAAAATCGAAAATCATAGTATGGTCTTAAGCAAGCACCTCGAGCGTGGTACTTAGAACTCACCAACTTCCTTCTACGTCATGGCTTCAAAAATCCCAATCGGATGCATCGCTTTTTATTTATAATCATAACGGTGTAACCTTATATTTTTTGGTCTATGTAGATGACATTGTTTTGACAGGGAATTGCTCCAAATCCATTGAACAATTTGTGGACATCTATCAAAACAGTTTTCGATCAAGGATCTCGGGCCACTTCATCAATTTCTGGGAGTTGAAGTCATGACCACCAACCAGGGCTTGTTCTTATCTCAACACAGACATATCTCAGACTTACTCAAAACTGTCCACATGGAAGGTGCAAAAGATGTGGCCACTACCCTTAGTGCATCTGAGCCCCTTTCACCCAATGACGACTCGACACCCATTGATCCAACACCATACCGCAAAATCCTTGGCTCGCTTCAATATTTGTCGTTCACTCGACCGGATGTGAGTTTTGCGGTTAACAAGTTGTCACAATACATGCATGCCCCAACGACAAAACACATGCAAGCACTCAAAAGAGTTCTACGTTATCTTAAAGGTACAATCCACTATGGATTATTTTTACAACGAAACACTCCGCTTGTTATCAATGCCTTTGCCGATTCATACTGGGGCGGCATCAATGATGGAGGTCGATCAACATCAGCTTATCTTCTCTACCTATGTAAGAACATAATCTCGTGGAAATCCACACGACAGAAAACCGTATCCCGATCCTCTACCGAAGCTGAATACAAGGCCCTCGCCAATGCAGCGACAGAAGTTGCTTGGGTTCAGAACCTTCTTCATGAGCTTAATATAACCGTATCCGAACCACCCAAGCTTTTTTGCGACAACTCCGGCGCTACTTATCTGTGTGCTAATCTGGTGTATCATTCTCACATGAAACATGTAGCCCTTGATTACCACTTTGTTTGTGAGAAAGTAGCTGCGGGTCCTTGCGGGTCTTTCACATTAACACAGCTGATCAGCCTGCTGACACTCTAACAAAACCACTCACAAAAGGCCCGTTTCAAAAATTCAGGTCCAAGATTGGCGTCTCAAACGGCGACTCCATCTTGCGGGGGCGTATCACGAATAATCCTCCTTGATGATATCTACATCCACAAATATCGCCATCTACATTATTGTGTGGTCAATCATTGTGGTCAATCATTACCTTTTTCCATATTTAGCATCCTTGAAATCCTCTTGTACGTGTATATATATTGCTGTAAATTGTCATGTACCTAACACACTGAAATATAGAAAACATAACCTTCATAGCCGAGGCAGCTGGGTTCGGTTTTAAAATAGTTAAGCCCAAGCCAAGGTAGGTTCATTTGTAACTCACTTGTTAGTTGGCTCATTTAAATTAAACCCCAGGTTTCTATATCTATGTATATATAAAAATATATAAAACCTATAATTTTAATATATATTTAAGCAATGGTAGTGGATGTTTGATTTATTGACTAATTTGAGATGACTCAAATTATCCCATTAACTAATTTGAGGTGACCTGGTTTGACCCATTAACTAATTTTTTTTAACCACTTAAATTACAAAAAATCCGCCAATATAGGTGTTTAAACCCTTGAATTTAAAAGAAACAATACCTTAACTCTAATGGTTTAGCTAATTAAACCTAACCCCTCACACCGCCCATTAACTAAATTGAGGCGAGCCAAAGTAACTATTAACCTAATTGAGGTGACCCCAAGTAACCTCTATACAATTTGTTTGACCAAATCAACTCATTCTTTGAAGAATGGTTCAAGATCGCTACCTTGCTTGCCGTAGCTTCTTTTAGTGGAAAGCAAATAAAAATCATTTTTTTTGTCGATCGGTCAAATGCAGACTTGATAATATGCCCAAAGAGCAAGCCTTGCATGAATTAATCACCATTATGATTTCAAAAAAACTACTTCCAACAACTTAAATACATTTGTATCACTACGACAATTCAACAATTTTTATAAAACTTTAACTTTTTTAATTCTTAAACTTGTGCTATATAACACTTTGGTCTTATTAAATTGTTTTAAGTCTTGAATAGATTTACAACTTAAAAGACTTTAAATCAGGTTTATAATTTTTTATAAGTTTCATCAGATTTTCTCAAGAGATCTTCTTACGTGTATTATTTGGTGTTTAACAATCTGTTATTATCCGCTTTATAATTTATCTAGTCTGCACTCGGTTTTGTTAACTTTCTTAAATAGCTTGAAAGTTAAAAGTTCAATAATTTATCTTGTCCAAACATCATGTGGTCGACTCATACAAAGACAGTGGTGCTCAAAAAACCCAAAGCTCGCCTTGAGTGAGCCGAGTCGGCTCAGTTCGGTTTTAAATGGGTTGAGTTAAACCCTAATTACGCACGTTATTTGCATAATTACACACATGATTACAGTTTTTGTTCTTTACACTTGCACATGATTACATGTGGTGTCCTTTTGAACTAATTCAGTTATATTTTAGAGTTAGGTTTAATCATGTGCATTGCACATAAGGGCAAATTGGTCTTTTTAACATTTAACTTTTTTTTATTAATATTAATATTAAAATTCAAAAAACTTTTACTTAAAACCCTCTCTCTTTGTATTCCTCTCTCCTCCTTTTCTTCATCTCTACTTTCTCTCTTCTCTCTCTTTCTATCATCTTTTGAGGACATGAACTAGTAATTATATAGCTTCCCGAGTCCAAATTACATTCAGTTTGAGGACATGAACCAGTAATTACATAGCTTCTCGAGTCCAAATTAAATTCACTGTTTACGAAATCCTACCACTTAGCATTGATTTTTAGTCCAAAGAAAATGTTCCCACACTAGCTATCTTGAATTAAGAATTCTTGATATAACAACGTGTGCAACAACATAGAATTATAGTTTTTAGCACTTGCTATCTAAACAATGGTTTTACATAACAATTGCATGCCAGATTGCTTAACAAAAATTATCTTTTTTACATTAACAACTTATTAACATGTGGAATTTGGCAGATCTTATAGCACTAACAATGACAATACATAAACATAAACCCTATGTTTGCCCCAGACATTGATACAAAGTGACATGAATTTCAAAGTTTTAGGGATGGCCAAGTTAACAAGATTCTATCTTATCACTTACACTTGGATCACATTGCTGAAAAAATTGGCATTTTAGGTAGAGGTGAAACTTAATACCCAGGTCCCGACCCGAACTAAGTCACTAACCCAATAACCAAATACCCCAAACCTGATTGTAATTCAGTTCGGTTAATGGAATAATGGTTAAGACTTTTAAACAACAAAAACCCAAAACAAACTACCCGAAACCCGATTAACATACCCGATCAACACCCCTTAGGGCTTTAAAATCCGTTGAAAAAGCTAGCAACGTAAAAACATTTGTATCATTATGAAAAAATTAAAATGCCAAAATAGTCTCTAAGTTTAGGCCAGTTTTGCCATTTTAGTCAAAAAATGAAACTTTTTGTATCTGGGTCAATGAGGTTTCATTTTTGTTGTCATTTTCATCCAATTGGCAAACCAGGTTAGACTTATTTATTAACTTCTCCCTTTTTTGTCGTCTTTCTCATTTAATTAAATATATTAGGCATCAAATGACGATTGTACCCTTCATTTTAATGAGGAAAACGACAAAAGGGGGAGAAGTTAAGTGAAAATTCTAACCCGGTTTGTCAATTAGATGAAAATGACAACAAAATTGCATGGACCCCAGATACAAAAAGTTTTATTTTTTGACTAAAGTGACAAAAGTGGCATAAACTCAAGGACCATTTTATAAAACCTTTAACTTGTGTTATGATTAATTTTGAAATTCTTAAATTTGTGTTATATAACACTTTGGTTTTATAAAATAGTTTTAAGTGTTAAATATATTTATAATTTAAAAGACTATAAATTAGTTTTATAAATTTTTGTATAAATTTCATGAGACTTTCTTGTTGGTGCATATTATGTATGCCTGCCATTGTGCGAATACGCTAGATAGAGCGTATGTTGAATATTGTATAGATGAGATACGAACACATAACTTAGGAGCGGACGAGAGAGATTTGTAAAGTTTACTTCGTACGAAGTAGTTTACTCTGTACAAAGGTAGTTACTTCATACGAAGGTAACTAGTCCGTATGAAGGAAAAGCTTAGCCTGCACGAGGGTAGAACGTCTATATATAGGTTCGTGTGTTCATGAGTTAGTTAAGTTTTGGAGTTCCCAGAAGGGAAATGCTAGAGAAATTTTTTTGCTCCAGCTTGTAAACGATGTAAACTCTTTCAGTATGAATGAATCATTCAACTTCCGCTTCTACTCCGTTCTTAATAACATTTTACCGAATTAGTGATATCCCGTCCAAACTTCTGTCTAAAACCCGTCGAATCCTGCACTTACAATTGGTATCAGAGCTACAGTACCCATTCAATCGATCTAACAGTTGATTGCATCACCTACGATCATGAATTATGGACTTTTATGGACTTTTGAGGGTTTTTAAACATAAATCATCAAATAAACGGACAATCTACGGACAAAAACTAAAATTGAAACCACAGGAATGTTTAGAATCGAATTTCGACCATGTCTGTGAAAGAATCATCATGAAATTTGAAGAAATAAAAATTTTGGATCGAAAAATTAAATCAGAACTGTTAGTACGGGAGGAACTATGTCCGCACGAAGGTAGTTACCCTCGTACGAAGGTACCCAAAATGACTAAAAAATGCATTTTTGATCGTGGTGACGAGACGAGTGTCCGGAAAAAATTGGTGATTGAATTTTTTTGTTCGAGTTTTTAACAACAAATACGGGCTGTCAGGGACACCATCGGGAGCTTCAGAGAACAATTTGATGATACAATCGTAGAGGGTTGAAGATAATGGAGTAGTCACGGATACCTATGCAGAATGATTATCATTTGGTGTAGTGACTATTAATGGGCCTAAACGAAAAATCCGCATTGATGAAAAACGAAATTTTGCGAAAGAAAATGACACACTTTCCGCATAGTTGACTTTTTCAGAGAATAGAGAGGACTGAATTTGCCAAGTTTGAAGGGGAAATTCAGTGATAAGTTTTAGAGAGGTCAGAATTTGCAAAAATGAGAGAGAATAAAAATTTCAGAGAATATACTAAAATTCCAGCATTTTGAAAATTTGTGACATGCAACAGTATTCGGGTGGTTCCGACTTCAGATTATCTGGGGATGCGTAGGATTTTCGTTAGGTCATGATCATAGGAAGTTCAAAATTTTCAGATTGTGACCAGATTGACGTCTTAGGGTTTGAGTCTTGGGTCTTCGGACTAGCGGTTAGCATGATTAGTGTTAGGAGATGCATCGTATTGTCGATACTTAAAAGATATCACAGCTTTGTGATAGTCTAAAGTGTCAAAATGTTTAATCTTCAAGCAGATGAATTGTTTTTCGGACTAACCGCCAGGGAATGATGAATGTTTGTTGATTAAGTTGTAACGCCCATCGTTTTCATACTTTCCATATTTAGAAGGCTCGTGTTGTATTTCTATAAATGGAAACCTTTTGTATCTTGTATTCGTTCTTCGTTGTAATCTTTGTAAACCGAGACTTGAATCATAATAAAGAGCATACTTTTATTCAATACATGTTATACATATTCATATTTTGTGCACATGATACATTATACGCATAAACGTGACAATACTTGCAAATACATAACAAACGTACTTCATGCATACTTTATACGCAATGTTTATACTTGATTTTATTCGTTCCTTACTTGTGTAAACCTTAGAACATGCCTCCCTATGCCTAGGAACCCTTAACTATGCATAAACATCAATACATAACCATCTAGACATGTTACAAGACTTAAAATAAAAACAAATAAAAAAAATATAATTTATGCCAAAGCCTTACGGACCGCAAGAGAAACCCCTTACGGTCTGTAAGGGGGTCTGGGCGGGCAGAATCCTTGACAGCTCGCGAGTTTTGCACGAATCCACACATACCACTCTCCTCCAATGGCCTTTAACCATCATTCAACCTCTCCCAACCTCCTCCAGCCTTTCCCTTATAATATATAACTCATTCTCCAAGCTTTTTCACACTTTTATCACCTTCTAATCTCTTCAAAATCCCTCCCAAATCACTCCAAAATCAGTTGCAACATCAGAATTTGGACAGATTCACCCTCTTGCACAAAAGTGAGCATAACTTGCTCATTTCTTAATGAAAATGTTTGATTCTTCTTTCTAATTACTTGGATAATCCTTAGGTTCGAATCCATGGATTCTCCATGGAGAATCCAGACCTAGAAATGCACCTAAAGGACTCTAAACTTTCTGTTTGTTTCAAAACTCTTTCAAAACTCATTATTTCTTCATTCAACCTTGTGTTCTTGAGCTCCCAATCAAAGTTATGATTAGTGAGACTAACCAAGGTTGTTGGACATGTAAATAGGAGTTTTTAACACTCTAAACTTTATGTTTTTGAAGAGCGTTAAGCTCACAAGTGGTGCAAGTCTTGAACTTGTTCTTGCTGTGACTACCTTGGTTAGCTTGGGCTATCCTACACCTAAGTCCACAGATCACTTGATGTTTTCTTAAAGCTAGTTTGCTAAATTCAAAGTAACACAACCTCACCTAGCCTTCGACTTGTGTCGACGTCGGCTCCCGGGTTGTAGCTTGCTTGGCTACTTGGTATAGTGACACACATATTTCATTTTCTTATTATTCTTGTACTTGTTATTGACCCTCCTTGTTGTCCATGACAACTTGTGTAGCGGTGAACTCTTATGAGGTTCCTAAATGGATGGCTATGCCACCTACCTCCTACATGACTTCCATGATATCCACGAATGGACTTATACATATAACTATATTAATCTATATAATACATACTTAAAAACCAAAACCTTGATAATGACTAAATAATCATGGTTCCTCGTTTAGATTCTAATAGGTGCTACTACCTATGAAATCCATAAACCCTAATGGGTTCCCATAGTGTCAAAACGAGTGCTATGCCTTAATGGGTATTTTCGTAGACCTTACTTTGTGTGCATTATTACAAAATCCCGAATCTCCCAATTATTATTCCAACACTCACACCTACGTTTTCCTCTTGTAGGATAACCCGGTGTTCATCCCACAACTTAAACAACACTTGACGGATTACTAAGTTGGAACGCTTGCAAAACCGTGAGTATACTCGAACCCCCCTTTTTTGTTTATCACTTTTGGGGTGTAACATGTTTACATATAAAAAACAACACTAACCTTATGCTTTATTACTTGCACGAACAATCCATTATACATGAACGCTTTGATACGTATGTTATGCTTATACTAGGACCGAACGTATGTGATACCATAGTCATTAGCTTATTTGGAGCCTCCGATTTCACATATATAGCGCTAATAGGAGTAACGCACCGCCCGTGAACGTGTGGTCATGTTGAATTATTTATACTAGTTGCGTAAACAGAGGGTTGACTAGAAATATCGCATGCCTTGTATTTGCTCGTATGTAACCATAGTCGCCATGTGGATTTGTTTAAACTTATGTTATACGTATGTATGCTCAAACTTGTATACTCACCTTTGCTTTTGCATTGAACTCGTATTTTAAACATGTTATAGGTTGAGAAGGTTGATGCCATGAAAACGAAGTAGCGATGACGCTAGATACACATTTAGACGTTTAGGTTCAATATTGTTGTATCAAATTTTGCCATATTAATGTTGTATTTGAATTTTCCCTTGTATTGTAATGACATTTTACCATGAAATGAAATTCGGATTTAATTAATTATTGTCGCAATTAGTTTTATGAGCAATGAGCAATCTATTTCGTCCCGCCTCGATGTTTCCGCCATCGTTGGGGTGTGATAGATTAGTATCAGAGCCATAACTATAGGGAATTAGGTAGAATTGTTATGTTCGACCTAGTCTATAGTTTAAGTGTCATGTGTTGACCATTCTTAAATCATGCTTAAAACTTTATTCTCCCTCATTGCTTCTTCCTTATCTTTTGGTCTTAAAACTTACATAATGTATTTCCTAAGACATTTTTACACAATACACTTGAAGACTTGAAGACACTCATGATGCAAACGAGGCGATTTGCACCAAGATAGGTCCAATGACTTACAACTTTTGGTGAGATCCCTCATTCCACGTATTCGATTTTCACGAAGTTACACTATCAAGTTAGGAGTGACATCCACACCTTGATGGGAGACTTCCATTTCATACTCTAGTGGACCTTACAAACGAGTCGAATATGCTCCTCGTTTAGTAAGAAACAAACCACACTTAGGGTACGATTTGTCAAGTTAGGGGTGAAACCCGCACCTTGCCAACTAGTCCCGTTCCTCGATTTTCAATCTCGCCAAAGTCTCGAATTTTCGATCGACTAGGGACATGTAGTAATTGGAAGGGTAAAATACCGTTATATCGCTTCTCGACGAGAGTATTTTACCTGTTAGGCCAAAGCATGTTCCCTAACCCGAAAGATCTTTCGAATCACTTTGGAATTGTCGACGTTTCTCTACCCGAAACAATCCAATGTTTTATTGAGCCAATCTTTTTATGTTATCTCCATTTTAATGTGATTTTTTTTACTTGTGATTTTTATACTTGTTATCTTATTCATTTCAAAAAGATAATAACCCCCGTGAACAAACTAAATTTATACTCTTTATACGCATTCATACGTGATTTACGCTTATTGAATACATGTGAATACTCGTCAAATACATGCAACATACGTGAATTATACATGCAAAACTTATTTTTAATTATGATCAAGTCTCATCCTTTTCCCTTCTATTTCAACTCTAGATGTCTTCTCCAAACTCATCCGATGAACACAATAAGGCCAAGAAGAGTTCCCGTTCCATCTCCAAGCAAGAACTCGTACACCTCTTCGCTGAACGGATGGCCGACAAAATGGCCCGAGTTATACCCGATATAGTCAGCAAGATCCAATCCAACACAGAATCACTACACGGCTCCGTGGACTCCAAGGTTGAAAAGCCTAAGTCAGCATTCCTCTTCAAACAATTCGTTCCTGCAAACCTCTGGAGTTTTCAGGTAATGATGGCGCGACCGCTCTGTTGACTTGGTTTGAAGCCATGGAGATCACTTTTCGCCAAAGTGGCTGCCCCGACGACTTGCGCATCCAAAACGCCACGGGGGTATTCCGCTCGAGAGCTCTCGTGTGGTGGACCTCCGAACGTAGCACAAAGGGGGACGATGCCGCCCACCCGTTACCATGGGCCGAGCTGAAGGATATCATGAGGGACGAGTTTTGCCCTCATCGGGAGCTTAGGAAGCTGGAACACGAGTTCTGGTACCTCAAGCAAAATGGGGATGTAATGATGGTTTAACCCAACGCTTCAAGCAGCTTAGTATCCTTTGCCCTAGCCAAGTTCATACCACTGAAAAGGCTATCAACAAATACATCCATTGCCTACCCGACTCTTTCATGAAACCTATGGAAGCTGCCTTCCCAGCGACCATTGAGGAAACAACTGCTTGGCTGCTCGCCTTAACAACACAGGTCGAGCGCAAGAATGCCGCAAAGTCCACGCTAAAAAGCGCGCACCAAGCCACCGCCGAACCTGCCACCGTTGAACCCTCACCCAAAACCCCTAAAAACAACAACCCCAAGAACAAGAAGCGGAAGGCTTCGAGTCAAAATTGCGCGGTTGTTACTCCGCCAAACCCCCATGTAACAACTTGTATTTTTGTTGTTATCCTGTTTTACGCTTATTTCTTTGTATTTGTCTTTGTAATCCGAGATTCGATAATAAAGGATGGTTTATGTTAACTAATCATGTTTTGTCACCACTATATTACATCTAAAATCCTATTAAACGCAACGCTAACTCAACACAATCACAAGTAACTATGTTACTTTAAGAGCCGAGTGTGTTATATTTAATAAACGCTCGTGCCTTCGACATCGCTTATCACATCGCATCGCAAACGCGGTTAATTATTTTGTTAACTTATGTCTTATGTGTGCTTTATGGTTTATGAATTATACTCGCTATCACATCGCTCTCGCTTATTCAAATCGCTAAATCGCATTTATATAATAACGCAACGCTTAACGCTCCGCTAAAACGCTTAACGTAACTATCTAATACGAACCGAATCGTCAAACGAACTCTTAACGGGAAAATAACGAACGGAACTTGCCACCAGGCCAAGTTCGCCAAACTTGGGCATCCAAGTTCAACCGAACTTGACCAGGCCACCTCAACATCCATCAATGAGCAAGTTCGCTCGAACTTGCATAAGTTCAAGCAAACTGGCCAAGTTCGCCCGAACTTGTGCCAAGTTCGCTCGAACTTATGCCAAGTTCGAATGAACTTGATGTCTACCACCCTTATTTCTCTTCACCTATAAATACCCAGCACCCCCATTCATGCTCTCCTTGCTGCAAGTTCACCGAAAGCTCCCAAAACCGAAAACCCTTGTTTTCCAAGTAAGATTCAACCCGTTTTTATGAAAACAACAACGTTTTGCGACGATTTTGCACAAGGATTACCTTCGTTTTCATCAAAACTCTTATGTTTATGAAAATCTTTATCTTTTTCTACAAAACTTCTACTTTTCACTTAGATCTACACTAAACGAGTGTACTTGGCTTAGCTTTGGCTTCCCAAGCTAGAAATCTTTATGATTTCGACTCACCAAGTGTTAGATTTGAGAAAAAAAAACCTTTTAAAGCAATGATTTTACACAAAATACGACTAATGATGTATGTTTCGTTCACTATGAAGTGGAACTAGGCATTGTCAAGCAAGATCTCAGATCCGGAAGCACAAGGACGATGTCATCACCTTGCACGAACTGGACTAACCCGTACGAACCATCAAGTTCGCTCGGATTAGCCCGAGTTCCTGTAAAGTGGCTAAAACTCGCTCCAAAAGACCTCTCCAACCTATGTTTTGCTCAGTAGCTTAAGATTGGAGGGATGGGCACTCGATTTCCTCAGCAAACTACGCGTAAACACATGATTTGGTGGCCAAAACAGCCAAGTTCGCTCCAAAAGGAGCAAGTTCGCTCGAAGTTGTCACCAGATTGGTGACCAACTTCGGCCGAACTTGTTTAATACTCAAGAAAAATCAACCAAGTTCGACCGAACTTGTACAGTTTCCAAGGAAACCAGACAAGTTCGCCCGAACTTGTATCAACTCAAAGGATTCAAGCAAGTTCACCCGAACTTGTAGCCATTTATGAGGAAAGGGTACCAAGTTCGCCCGAACTTGTACTTTCCAGAAGCCTTCAGGCAAGTTCGCCCGAACTTGTACCAAGTCCAACAGATTTGGTACAACTTCGCCCGAACTTGTCCACTGCTCCTTCACGTTTCGACCGTTTCAGCAATTTGGAAGACTGATGCACTTCTGTTCGTTTACAGGCTGAACCGGCGCTCCCTTCAATCCATATCAGATCCCATCTCTCTTTCTTAACGCACCGACTGTGAGTATACTTGAACCCTTTTACGCTTAAACGCACATTTGGGTGTCACATATGTTCCTATATCAAAACATACCACACAACTCAAACGCTTATTCGCAACCCGCCTTTATATGATTATACGTGAATCGCTGAATTATATGTATTGCTTGGTCTGTATGCCACCTTAACATGATAGCTTGCTAGGGGTTGACCCGCCACCTGGAGGCCCGGGGTTGTTAAGGCTCGCACTTTTATTTCTCATTTATTTTTCTCTTTAGGACGTGGACACTTGTTCGCGTGCCTCGCACTCGCGGTTTGTTGGTTTACATGTATTAATGCAGTAGTATAGTTCACATCTCTTACGTATGTTCATGCGGTGTATGCAAAACGCTTTCTATATCTACTATGTATGCAAACCTGTATGCTCACCTTTACTTAGTTGTATTGACGTTTATTTTAACATATGTGACAGGTTGATATCAGACTTTTACTGCAATGGATCTAGGGTTTTATCTTTACAAACTCATGTAATAGAAATCTAGGGAAGACCGGATTGGATATGTTTTAAGAGATTGTTTGGTATTTGTAATGATTATTTAAGGATTTTATGTTTGATAGTATGGGATATTGAACGCTTAAATATTATACCTTAAATAGTCATTATGGATTCTCTTGAGCAATCTGATTCGCCTAGTGCCGCGCCCCGATGTTTCCGCCATCGGTTGGGGTGTGACACCCCAACCCATCCAAACTGTTGCAGCCATCAACCCTGCCAACCCTGAGAAGCCAAGACAGGGATACGTTGGGTCTCATCCCAGTGTACTACCTGTTTGCACAATCATCCCACGGTACCCCATGCCGCAAGTGTGCTCAATTTTCACAAGTTTGGGCACTTTGCAAACCGTTGCCGTAGCTTCCCTCAAGCCCAAAACGCCCAAGCCCTCATGCCTAACCTTGCTCAACCTCAAACCCAACCTCAAAATGCTTCTTGCGAGCATGTTTCAAATGCGGTGATCGAACCATCTTGATAAGACCTACCCTAACGCAACGTCAACCAGCAGCCGCAGCAACAACAATAGCCTCAGCCAGCACGAGGAAGAGCATTTGCCCTCACCAACGCTCAGGCTCAAAGCTCAAACGACGTTATCACTGGTACATTCCTTGTTAACCATGTTTATGCTTCATGTCTATTTGATACTGGCGCCGATAAAAGTTTTGTTTCGACTGAATTTGAACCTTTACTGCGTACGTTACAAAATGCCTAATCCTTTCGCTGTCAAAGTCGCTAATGGTAAAACCGTCTCTCTTGATTCTATTCTTTCTAATTGTTCCTTAAATCTTAACGATCATACGTTTTCTATTGACCTCATCCCCATGCAATTGGGAAGCTTCGATATCATAGTAGGCATGGACTGGCTTAAGCGAGTTCGTGCTGAAGTTGTTTGCTCCGAAAAATTCATTCGTCTTCCTCTTCCAAACGGTGATTCATTGCATGTTTATGGTTAGAAACCTTCTAAAGGTCTCAAGCTTATGTCGTGTATCCAAGCAAACAAATATTTGCGCAAGGAGTACTTTGCCTTTCTGGCCCATGTTGTGGAAATGAAAGACATAGGCCCGAGCGTGAGCGACGTTCCTGTTGTTTGCGATTTCCCTGATGTCTTTCAAGAGGATCTTCCTGGTCCTCTGCCTCCTCATTCCGTTGATTTCGTATTGACCTCATCCCCGGCGCAACTCCTGTTGCAAGGCTCCCTATCGTTTAGCACCTTCAGAGATGCAAGAGCTATCAAGTCAACTACAAGAGCTCCTTGATAAAGGCTTCATACGTCCTAGCACTTATCCTTGGGGGCTCCCATTTTGTTCGTCAAAAAGAAGGATGGATCCTTTCGGATGTGTATTGACTACCGTGAACTCAACAAACTTACAGTCAAAAACCGATATTCACTTCCTCGAATCGACGACCTCTTCGATCAACTTCAAGGTACGACTTGTTTCTCGAAAATCGATCTCCGTTCTGGCTACCATCAACTTTGAGTTTTCGAGGGAGATGTACCTAAGACTGCCATTCGCACACGTTATGGACACTACGAGTTCGTGGTCATGCCTTTTGGTTTGACCAATGCGCCTGCAGTGTTTATGGATCTCATGAACCGCCTGTGTAAACCTTTCCTCGATCAATTCGTAATCGTTTTCATCGACGATATTCTCATCTACTCCAAGACGAAAGAAGAACATGGGCGACATTTGCAACTTATTTTTGCGTACCGACGTCTTTATGCCAAGTTCTCCAAGTGTGAATTTTGGTAAAAGAGGTTCAATTCCTTGGTCACACCGTCAATGAACTCGGTATACATGTTGACCCAACAAAGATAGATGCTATGAAGAATTGGATTGCACCTAAATCGCCTTCTGAAATTCGTTCGTTTCTTGGTCTAGCTGGTTATTATCGCTGCTTCATCTCGAACTTCTCTAAGATGTCGTTCCTTTAACGTCGTTGACTAAAAAGATAAATCTTTTGTTTTGGGTCCCGAACAAGAGGAGTCTTTTCAAACCCTTAAGGACATGCTCTGTAATGCTCCTATCGTTGCACTTCTCGATGGAAACGACGACTTCGTCGTGTATTGTGATGCCTTAAACCAAGGTCTTGGTTGCGTTCTTATGCAACGGGACAAGGTTATTGCATACACGTCGAGACAACTCAAGATTCACGAGAAAAACTATACTACGCACGACCTTGAACTTGGTGCAGTTGTTTTTGCATTAAAGATTTGGCGACACTACCTCTATGGAACAAAGTGTACGGTCTACACCGACCATAAGAGCCTTCAACATATCTTGATTAAAAGGAACTCAACATGCGTCAACGTCGTTGGGTAGAATTGTTAAACGACTACGACTGTGACATTCGCTACCATCCTTGCAAGGCGAATGTTGTGGCCGATGCACTAAGTCGTAAAACTCATGTGATGAGTATTCATTGCTACCAAATCGTGGGAAAACTTCATGAGATAATTCGCTAAGCACAATTCTCAGTCATTAACGAGGGTAACCTCGATAACGAATTGAATTGTGGAGTCGAAAACCCACTCGTTGCTAAACCTGATGGTATTCTTTACTACCATGATCGCATTTGGATTCCCAATCGTCTTAACCTTCAAACCACCCTGATGGATGAAGCGCACAAATCTTGATACTCCATTCATCCTAGCGCTGACAAGATGTACCATGATATTCGTACATCCTATTGGTGGCCTGGAATGAAGAAAGATATCGCTCTTATGTCTCAAAGTGCCTTACTTGTTCTAAGGTGAAAGCTGAACATCAACGCCCCCTGGCTTACTCGAACAACCAGAAATTCCTGTATGGAAATGGGAGAGTATTGCTATGGATTTCATTACCAAGCTTCCTCGTACTTCGTCTGGTCATGACAGCATCTGGGTTGTCATTGACCGATTGACCAAATCCATTTATTTCCTCGCCATTTGTGAAGATTACAAAGTCGATAAATTGGCTCGTATCTACACGGATGAAATCATTAGTCGTCATGGTACTCCCGTTGACATCATTTCCGATCGCGATGCTCGTTTCACCTCTCGCCTTTGGCAAACGTTTCAATCCACCCTTGGCACTTGACTTAACCTTAGCACCGCTTTTCATCCTCAATCCGACGGTCAAACCATGCGTACTATCCAAACTTTGGAGGATATGCTTCGGTCATGCGTAATTAATTTTGGTGGCAACTAGGATTCGCACTTACCATTGTAGAATTCTCGTACAACAATAGTTATCACGCAAGTATTCAAATGGCTCCATTTGAAGCATTGTATGGTCGCAAGTGCCGTTCGCCTATTTGTTGGCACGAGATCGGAGACGTTCAAATCACCGGTCCCGAACTGATACAAGAGACAACGGACAAGATCTTACAAATTCGTGATAATCTTCTCAAAGCTCGAAGCCGACAAAAGAGTTATGCTGACAGAAGACGTAAACCCCTGGAATTCAATGTTGGTGATCATGTGCTTCTCAAGGTATCCCCTTGGAAGGGAGTTGTCCGTTTTGGTAAGAAAGACAAGCTCGCTCCTCGCTACGTAGGTCCTTTCAAGATTCTCGAGAGGATTGGTAAGGTAGCATATCGTCTGGATTTGCCTCAAGCGCTCAACAATGTTCATCCAGTGTTCCATGTCTCAAACCTAAAGAAGTGTCTAGCTGAAGAAGGACTTCAAGTCCCACTCGAATATCTTCAAATCAACGAGACTTTGTATTTTGTGGAGAAATCAGTTGAAATCATGGACCGAGGAATCAAGCAATTAAGGCGCAGTCGAATTCCTATCGTCAAGGTTCGATAGGAAGGTAAACGTGGCGCTGAATTTACTTGGGAGCTCGAGAGTGATATGAAGACTAAGTATCCGTATCTCTTCGTTGCACCTTCCTAAATTTCGGGACGGAATTTCCTAAAGGAGGGGAGACTGGAATGCCCAGCGTTTTCATACTTTCCATATTTAAAAGGTTCGTGTTGTATTTCTATAATTGGAAACCTTTTGTATCTTTTATTCATTCTTCTTTGTTATCTTTGTAAACCGAGACTTGAATCATAATAAAGCGCATACTTTTATTCAAAACATGTTTTACATATTCATATTTTGTGCACATGATAAATTATACGCATAAACGTGACAATACTTGCAAATACATAACAAACGTACTTCATGCATACTTTATACGCAATGTTTATACTTGATTTTATTCATTCCATACTTGTGTAAACCTTAGAACATGCCTCCCTATGCCTAGGAACCCTTAACTATGCATAAAACATCAATACATAACCATCCAGCATGTTACAAGACTTAAAATAAAAAAATTAAAAAAAATATAATTTATGCCAAAGCCTTACGGACCGCAAGAGAAACCCCTTACGGTCTGAAAGGGGTCTGGCGGGCAGAATCCTTGACAGCTCGCGAGTTTTGCACGAATCCACACATACCACTCTCCTCCAATGGCCTTTAACCATCATTCAACTCTCCCAACCTCCTCCACCTTTCCCTTATAAATATAACTCATTCTCCAAGCTTTTTCACACTTTTATCACCTTCTAATCTCTTCAAAATCCCTCCCAAATCACTCCAAAATCAGTTGCAACATCAGAATTCGGACAGATTCACCCTCTTGCACAAAAGTGAGCATAACTTGCTCATTTCTTAATGAAAATTTTGATTCTTCTTTCTAATTACTTGGATAATCCTTAGGTTAGAATCCATGGATTCTCCATGGAGAATCCAGACCTAGAAATGCACCTAAAGGACTCCAAACTTTCTGTTTGTTTCAAAACTCTTTCAAAACTCATCATTTCTTCATTCAACCTTGTGTTCTTGAGCTCCTAATCAAAGTTATGATTAGTGAGACTAACCAAGGTTGTTGGACATGTAAATAGGAGTTTTTAACACTCTAAACTTTCTGTTTTTGAAGAGCTTTAAGCTCACAAGTGGTGCAAGTCTTGAATGCTTGTGTGACTACCTTGGTTAGCTTGGGCTATCCTACACATAAGTCCACACATCACTTGATGTTTCTTATCATTATCCCAAGCTAGTTTGCTAGATTCAAAGTAACACAACCCCGCCTAGCCTTCGACTTGTGTCGACGTCGGCTCCCCGGGTTGTAGCTTGCTTGGCTACTTGGTATAGTGACACACATATTTCATTTTCTTATTATTCTTGTACTTGTTATTGACCCTCCTTGTTGTCCATGAAAACTTGTAGTGGTGAACTCTTATGAGGTTCCTAAATGGATGGCTATGCCACCTACCTCCTATATGACTTCCATGATATCCATGAATGGACTTATACATATAACTATATTAATCTATATAATACATACTTAAAAACCGAAACATTGATAATGACTACATAATCATGTGTCGAGTTAGTAAGTTTAGTCACTAAATAGTATGGTTCTCGTTTAGATTCTAATAGGTGCTACGACTTATGAAATCACATAAACCCTAATGGGTTCCCATAGTGTCAAAACAAGTGCTATGCCTTAGTGGGTATTTTCGTAGACCTTACTTTGTGTGCATTATTCCAAAATCCCGAATCTCCCATTATTATTCAAACACTCACACCTACGTTTTCCTTTTGTAGGATAATCCGGTGTTCATCCCACAACTTAAACAACACTTCACGGATTACTAAGTTGGAACGCTTGCAAAACCGTGAGTATACTCGAACCCCCCTTTTTTGTTTATCACTTTTGGGGTGTAACATGTTTACATATTAAAAAACAACACTAACCTTATGCTTTATTACTTGCACAAACGATCCATTATACATGAACGCTTTGATACGTATGTTATGCTTATACTAGGACCGAACGTATGTGATACCATAGTCATTAGCTTATTTGGAGCCTCCATTTCACATATATAGCGCTATAGGAGTAACGCACCGCCCGTGAACGTGTGGTCATGTTGAATTATTTATACTAGTTGCGTAAACAGAGGGTTGACTAGAAATATCGCATGCCTTGTAATTGCTCGTATGTAACCATAGTCGCCATGTGGATTTGTTTAAACTTATGCTTATACATATGCTATGCTCAAACTTGTATACCCACCTTTGCTTTTGCATTGAACTCGTATTTTAAACATGTTACAGGTTGAGAAGGTTGATGCCATGAAAACGAAGTAGCGATGACGCTAGATACACATTTAGACGTTTAGGTTCAATATTGTTGTATCAAATTTTGCCATATTAATGTTGTATTTGATTTTTCCCTTGTATTGTAATGACATTTTACCATGAAATGAAATTCGGATTTAATTAATTATTGTCGCAATTAGTTTTATGAGCAATGAGCAATCTATTTCGTCCCGCCTCGATGTTTCCGCCATCGGTTGGGGTGTGATAGATTGGTATCAGAGCCATAACTATAGGAATTAGGTAGAATTGTTATGTTCGACCTAGTCTATAGTTTAAGTGTCCTGTTTGACCATTCTTAATCATGCTTAAAACTTTATTCTCCTCATTGCTTCTTCCTTATCTTTTGGTCTTAAAACTTACATAATGTATTTCCTAAGACATTTTTACACAATACACTTGAAGACTTGAAGACACTCATGATGCAAACGAGGCGATTTGCACCAAGATAGGTCCAATGACTTACAACTTTTGGTGAGATCCCTCATTCCACGTATTCGATTTTCACGAAGTTACACTATCAAGTTAGGAGTGACATCCACACCTTGATGGGAGACTTCCATTTCATACTCTAGTGGACCTTACAAACGAGTCAGAATATGCTCCTCGTTTAGTAAGAAACAAACCACACTTAGGGTACGATGTTATCAAGTTAGGGGTGAAACCCACACCTTGCCAACTAGTCCGTTCCTCGATTTTCAATCTCGCCAAAGTCTCGAATTTTCGATCGACTAGGGACATGTAGTAATTGGAAGGGTAAAATACCGTTAATCGCTTCTCGACGAGAGTATTTTACCTGTTAGGCCAAAGCATGTTCCCTAACCCGAAAGATCTTTCGAATCACTTTGGAATTGTCGACGTTTCTCTACCCGAAACAATCCAATGTTTTATTGAGCCAATCTTTTTATGTTATCTCCATTTTAATGTGATTTTTATACTTGTTATCTTATTCATTTGAAACCGTTACACAATTCGCACGTTTATCGCAATCAAAAACAATAATAACCCTCGTGAACAAACTAAATTTATACTCTTTATACGCGTTCATACGTGATTTACACTTATTGAATACATGTTGAATACTCGTCAAATACATGCAACATACGTGAATTATACATGCTTATACATGCAAAACTTATTTTTACATTATGATCAAGTCTCATCCTTTTCCCTTCTATTTCAACTCTAGATGTCTTCTCCAAACTCATCCGATGAACACAATAAGGCCAAGAAGAGTTCCCTTCCATCTTCAAGCAAGAACTCGTACACCTCATCGTTGAACAGATGGCCGACCAAATGGCCCGAGTTATACCCGATATAGTCAGCAAGATCCAATCCAACACCGAATCGCTACAACATAGAATTATAGTTTTTAGCACTTGCTATCTAAACAGTGGTTTCACATAACAATTGCTTAACAAAAATTAACTTTTTTTACATTAACAACTTATTAACATGTAGAATTTGGTAGATCTTATAGCACTTACAATGACAATACATAAACATAAACCTTATGTTTGCCCCAGACATTGATACAAAAAGTGACATGAATTTCAAAGTTTTAGGGATGGCCAAGTTAACAAGATTCTATCTTATCACTTACACTTGGATCACATTGCTGAAAAAATTAGCATTTTAGGTAGAGGTGAAACTTAATACCCAGGTCCCGACCCGAACTAAGTCACTAACCCAATAACCAAGTATCCCAAACCTGATTGTAATTCAGTTTGGTTAATGGAATAATGGTTAGACTTTTAAACAACAAAAACCCAAACCAAACTACCCGAAACCCGATTAACATACCCGATCAACACCCCTTAGGGCTTTAAAATCCGTTGAAAAAGCTAGCAACTTAAAAACATTTGTATCATTATGAAAAAATTAAAATGCCAAAATGGTCTCTAAGTTTAGGCCAGTTTTGCAATTTTAGTAAAAAAAAATGAAACTTTTTGTATCTGGGTCAATGAGGTTTCATTTTTGTTGTCATTTTCATTCAATTGGCAAACCAGGTTAGACTTTTTTTGTTAACTTCTCCCTTTTTTGTCGTCTTCTGTCACACCCCAACCGATGGCGGAAACATCGGGATGAGACGAAAACGAGACTGCAAGAGACTTCATAACTCTAATTGTGACAAGTATTTAATAATTGCTTTTTACGTTGCTTGAACTAGGAGCACCACAAGTTTAGAATAAATAATGTACAATAAGTATTCAAATAAATAAACTTCATTTCATTAAAATGATTTTTGTACAAGTACTGGAATCGAGATACAACAGGATTGAAAATAAATTACTCTACAACGACATTAAAATTTAAATGCGTTTCTAGGCAATCTTATTAGATTCATCTGTCACAATCCTGTAACATGTAATAAAAGGGTGGATCAGTACAAAAGCACTGGCGAGCATACAAGTTTGAATATAAGTATATGTATAAAAGTTTGTCTCAAATCTACGTGGCATTTTATATTCAAGTTGAAACGAGCGTCCATAAACAACTTACGCATAGCAAATAGTATATAATTAAAATCTTTAACTAGCATGCATAACAACCTAAGCATAACAATATCATGGGAATACAAGTTGAAACTAACAAGCATAAACAAACTAAGCATAACAATGAACGTGTTCGATGGTTTGAGTGTTTAATTATAATCGATTGCGTAAAGTGGATTTCGTATACATGTTGTACCCAAAAGTACGTTAAAGTGTAAAAAGGGGTCGAGTATGCTCACAGTTTTGCAAAGTTTCCATTGGTGATTCCATGGAAGAGTTGGAGGTTGGAGCTTCAAAACTTCTTTGAAAATACTTAGTGTTTTCTTATAGAACTCTTAGAGTTCTCTTCCTTGCTTGGAAGATTTGAGAGAAGTAGAGAGGTTGAGAGAAGAATGGTTGGAACACTTAGTGTCCTTTTAAAATTCTTAGAATTCTTGATTTAGAGAGATTGAGAGAAGAATGGTGTGAAGAAAATGGTAGAAGGAGGTTGGTATTTATAGGTAGAGAATGTGGAAAAGGGTGAAATATGATTGGTTAAAGAAGGTGGAAGAGGATTGAAAAGATGATTGGTGGAGAAAGGAGGTGGAAGAGGGTGAAATATGATTGGTTAAAGAAGGTGGAAGAGGACTGAAAAGATGATTGGTGGAGAAAGGAGGTGGGAAAGGGTGAAATATGATTGGTTAAAGAAGGTGGAAGAGGACTGAAAAGATGATTGGTGGAGAAAGGAGGTGGAAGAGGATGAAATATAAGGTGGAAGAGGACTGAAAAGATGATTGGTGGAGAAAGGAGGTGGAAAAGGGTGAAATATGATTGGTTAACGAAGGTGGAAGAGGATTGATGAGGTGGAAAGATGATTGTATATTTCTTGGTATTTCTTGAGTATATAAAAAGTATAAAAGTATAACTCAAGTATTGAGGATGTGCGTATAAGTATCTATACGTATAATTGTGTCGGTTTGCGTATATATACGTATTTAAATTATCAGTTGTGTGAATAAAAAAAATATATATAAAATATGAATTTTATTATGATTAACGCCTCGCATTGTGAGATTGAAATTAAAATACGAATGTAAGGTTTTTAAAATTAGAATACGAAGACGAACATTTTTAAAATAGAATACGAAGATACAAGACGTTACATCTTCCTCATTTAATTAAAATATATTATGGCATCAAATGACGATTGTACCCTTCATTTTAATGAGGAAAACGACAAAGAGGGAGAAGTTAAGTGAAAATTCTAACCCGGTTTGTCAATTAGATGAAAATGACAACAAAATTGCATGGACCCCAGATACAAAAAGTTTTATTTTTTGACTAAAGTGACAAAAGTGGCATAAACTCAAGGACCATTTTATAAAACCTTTAACTTGTGTTATGATTAATTTTGAAATTCTTAAATTTGTGTTATATAACACTTTGGTTTTATAAAATAGTTTTAAGTGTTAAATATATTTATAATTTAAAAGACTATAAATTAGTTTTATAAATTTTTGTATAAATTTCATGAGACTTTCTTGTTGGTGCATATTATGTATGCCTGCCATTGTGCGAATACGCTAGATAGAGCGTATGTTGAATATTGTATAGATGAGATACGAACACATAACTTAGGAGCGGACGAGAGAGATTTGTAAAGTTTACTTCGTACGAAGTAGTTACTCTGTACAAAGGTAGTTACTTCATACGAAGGTAACTAGTCCGTATGAAGGAAAAGCTTAGCCTGCACGAGGGTAGAACGTCTATATATAGGTTTGTGTGTGTCACACCCCGACCCGCAGCGGAATAAGAGTCGGGGCATAATTGGGTTATCACCAAAGCTCATGATATTTACTAATATGTTTCATATTTATTAAAGTCAAAATTACATTCCCAATAATCCAAACATGTCCATACAATACAAAGAAAATAACCAAACAAAACAATTCCAAGCTCTAAATCATTTTATTCTTCTAGGCCAGTCCTATGTGTTTCTTGCTGCAGTTGGTTCACCTGTATCATGTGTAAAAATGGGGGTTTTTGGGTCAACATAAGTTGGCGAGTGAACCTTGTTAGATAAACATATATTATTGATTTTCTTGTTAGTTTATCAATGAAAAATTGTGTATAATCATAAATGAGCAAATGTAAATAATCAAACAGCAGAAATAGCAATCACAACTATAACATACAATAACATATGATAGCATACATTAACAAACCAACATCATACAATAAATAACATGAATGAAACTGTGCGATCAAGGCTCAATCAAGCGGAGCCGATCGTATTGCATGTACTGAAAACGATAAACTGTGCGATCAAGGCTCAATCAAACGGAGCCGATCGTATGTTGGCACGCCAGGTTCACGCTCATAATGTAATGGGGAACTTGCTCAACGCTCATAATGTAATGGGGAGCGGCGGCCTATGAAATTGCATGTACTGAAAAATAATAAATTAAATCTAACAATAACCACACCAACAGTTGAAACAAACTGAATACACATTTGATAATGACATGATGTATGCACAATGATTTAAATATAATAAATAGCAAGACACATGATACACCCCAAAAACGTGACTAAAACGGGGAATTTGTAAAGATTCACTCACATTGGGTGCGTTTGATTTGAGATGGTGAGATGCGCACGAGTTGTAAGAGCGGAACAACGAGAATTAACTAACCTAAATAATAACGGAAAATATAGTAAATGAGTGGATTTTATTAAGGATTTTAATAGAATTTTTAGATATATTTTTACGAGTTTAAGGCTATTTTCTATCTTTAAAAACATTATTTTTAAGTATTTTTAATTGATTTTTAAATTAAATTAAATAAATAAAAATATAAAAATATGTTGACTTTTTGGGTTGACCGTTGACTTTTTGACTTTGAATGTTTGACCGGTTTATTGTGTGACTGAAATGCGCTGGGTGAGGCTCGAACCCGAGACCTCCCGTTCGTGTGCACGCAGCTCTACCAACTGAGCTACGTGTCTAACCTGAAATAATTCTGTTTTTAATTATATTTATATACTAATTAGATTAATCCGAAAATCATTTATTTTAAAAAGATTCTAACGTAACGACTCGGTGCACTCCACACGTCTCGAACCCGGGACCTGTGGTTTAGTTTGGCACACAGTCCACCGCTGGACTGTGTGTCTAACTTGGTAAATATCCTAGTTCTTATTATACTTAACATATAACGGAGTTAACCCGGTTCAGTTTTAAACAAAAAGGCATTTTATTACTGCGAAGGTGCGTGTATCAAGAATCGAACTCGAGACGTATGCGTGTTTTTATTCGCACACAGTCCACCGCTGGACTGTGTGTCTAACCCGTTCAAAATACCAATTTTAATTATCCTTATAATGTTATCACAATTCATCTTCTTCGTTAGTTTTTACAGGCAGTAGATTACACCATTATGTCTTGTTTAATTCGATTGATAAACATTGTACAGACTAATATGAAATGGCACAGACGATAATTAGAAGTAAACATACCGGTGAACGATTTATTTCAGAATTTCGGTAAGGCGTCGGTCTCTGTTTTTATGAACTTCAACTGAGCAAGACAATTAACCGTTTTGATTAGCTAATCGTGGAATTGAAGTGATAAACAAACGTTAACAGAGTGTTTGAATGTCCTTACCGATTCACAGATGAAAATAAAGATTTCCATAAATTTTTCGGCGAACTGGAATTATCCGATAGCAACGTCTGAATTTGATTTCAATTGAAAGGTTCGAGTTAGAAATAGCTTAACAATTGATAGACTACGACGGTATTGAAAGACTTACCGTTTTGGTGAAGAATACGGTTTTCCGGCGGACTTGCAAAATTTTCCGGCGAGTAAAATAAACTTTTCTGATGAACTGAAAGTATGACGAAAGTGAAATGGCAGGTTTGTGGAATGTTTCTGAGTCGCGAGAAGATCTTTGATTGCAGTAATTCAGATTATGGAATATCTTCGGTTATAAAACCGATCATCATCAGAATTTAAGTCAATTCAAGTCTGAATTGATTAGAATCGTCGGTGCATCGGTTATAAACCTGAATTCGCGATTATTCAAACGTTTTAGACGGTTGAATAGCCGATTTCGGTTTTCAGTTGGCGCAACCGGTTAATCTATGTTTGTTTATAAGATTTATTTGTTTCCTAGAGTTGACAGAAAACAAACAAGTGGCGGAATGGTTATGCGTGTGAGTGTTAAGTCTTTGGAGTTTACAACCCGGCTGACCCGGGTTCGAGTCCCGGCAGCCACATTTTATTTAGTTATTTTATTTTTACTTTTTATCAATTATAACTTTTATAGTTTAGTTTGTTTATTAATTATGTATCATTAAAAATCAAAATAAACATAAATACGCAACAACACATTTATAACTTGATATTCGATTACAAACGGAGCGGGTTTGGTAAAACCCGTTTTCGACAAATGTTACAGTATCCCCTACTTTTAGGAATTTCGTCTCGAAATTTAAGTAGTAGAAGTAGTAGGAAAAAGATGCGGGTATTTTTCACGCATTGAGTCTTCACGTTCCCAAGTAAACTCAGGTCCCCGTTTCGACTCCCAGCATACCCTAACAATTGGAATGCGACTCCGTCGTAGACGTTTCTCTCCGAAGTCCATGATCTCTACTGGTCTTTCAATAAAATGCATAGATTCATCAATCTGAATATCTTCCAGAGGAATGTAGAGGTTTTCATCAGCGAGGCACTTCTTCAAGTTAGATACGTGGAATGTGGGATGAATCCTGTTGAGTTCTTCTGGTAGATCAAGCTTGTATGCTACAGGTCCTACTCTTTCGAGTATCTTGAAAGGTCCTACGTAGCGTGGTGCTAGCTTGCCTTTTTGACCAAAACGAACTACTTCCTTCCACGGTGATACTTTCAAAAGTACATGATCACCAATGTTAAACTCTAAAGGCTTCCGTCGTTTATCTGCATAACTCTTTTGACGACTCTGAGCCGCTAGAAGATTGTTTCAAATTTGATGGATCTTGTCTGTGGTTTCTTGAATCAATTCCGGACCAGTGATTTGAGCTTCCCCAATTTCGTGCCAACATACTGGAGATCGGCACTTACGACCATATAAGGCTTCAAAAGGTGCCATGCCGATGCTTGAATGATAGCTGTTGTTGTACGAAAATTCAACTAATGGTAGATGAGCGTCCCAATTTCCCTTGAAGTCTATGACACATGCGCGAAGCATATCTTCAAGAGTTTGAATGGTGCGTTCAGATTGTCCATCAGTTTGAGGATGATAGGCGGTACTGAGATCTAATCGTGTACCCATAGCGGCTTGTACTGCTTGCCATGTTCGTGAAGTGAAACGACCATCACGATCAGAAATAATGCTTAACGGTACACCATGTCGGCTTACGATTTCGCTGATATACGAGCTAGTTTTTCGTTCTTGAAATCTTCGCGGATAGGAATAAAGTGAGCTGATTTTGTAAGTCGGTCGATTATTACCCATATAGTGTCATACCCACCAGAAGTGCGAGGTAACCCGGTAATGAAGTCCATGGTTATATTTTCCCACTTCCATATAGGTTTTCAGGTTGGACCAGAAGTCCTGAGCGTCTTTGGTGTTCAGCTTTCACCTTGGAACATGTAAGGCACTTAGAAACAAAAACAGCAATATCCTTTTTCATTCCAGGCCACCAATAGGTATATCTTAGGTCTTGATACATCTTATCGGCTCCTGGGTGTATAGAGTATCGCGTTTTGTGAGCTTCATTCATAAGAATTTCATGAAGATTGTTGTGGTCAGGAATCCATATACGATCTAGATAATACAGAATACCGTCAGATTTAGTTTCAATTTTAAGTTCAGCTCCACAGGACAGCTCCTTTCGTACATCATCTTCCGTTACTGAAACATGTTGGGCTTCTCGAATTTGATCTTTAATGTCAGTTATGATTTGCGAACATAGAAGACGAATGGAGTTCGCATAACCCTTTCGACTAAGTGCATCAGCCACCACATTTGCTTTGCCAGGGTGGTACCGAATTTCACAGTCGTAGTCATTTTGAAGTTCAACCCATCTTCGTTGCCTCACGTTTAACTCCTTTTGATTGAAGATATGTTGAAGACTCTTGTGGTCAGTGTATATTTCACACTTAGTACCATAGAGATAATGTCTCCATATCTTAAGAGCGAACACAACGGCTCCAAGTTCTAGGTCATGGGTGGTGTAGTTCTTCTCATGAGTCTTGAGTTGTCTCGAAGCATAAGCTATAACCTTTCCTCTTTGCATTAGGACACAACCTAATCCTTGCCCTGACGCGTCGCAATAAACCACGAAATCATCACAACCTTCAGGAAGAGTGAGGATTGGTGCATCACAGAGTTTTTGTTTAAGGGTTTGGAAAGCTTCTTCTTGCTTGGGTCCCCATATGAAAGGTTTTCCCTTATGAGTTAAAGCCGTGAGTGGTACAGCAATGCGAGAGAAGTTTGAAATGAAACGACGATAATAACCAGCCAAACCAAGAAAAGATCTTACTTCAGTTGGTGTATGTGGAGCTTGCCATTCTTGTACCGCTTTGATCTTTGAGGGGTCGACATGTATCCCCTTGTCATTGATTACATGTCCGAGGAATTGCACCTCTTTTAACCAGAATTCACATTTGGAAAATTTGGCGTAAAGCTTTTCATTCTCTAGAAGAGTAAGGATGAGTCGAAGATGACGCTCATGATCAGACTTAGACCTTGAATAAATAAGAATGTCGTCGATGAAGACTATAACAAAACGAACGAGATAAGGTTTGCAAACTCTGTTCATCAGATCCATGAAGACTGCTGGAGCGTTGGTTAAACCAAATGGCATAACCATGAATTCATAATGACCATAACGAGTTCAGAAAGCAGTCTTTGGGACGTCTTCTTCATGTACTCTAAGTTGATGATAGCCAGATCGAAGGTCGATTTTTGAAAAGCAGTTGGCACCTTGAAGTTGGTCAAGAAGATCATCAATGCGAGGTAATGGATAGCGATTCTTGATTGTTAATTTATTGAGTTCTCTGTAGTCGATGCACATGCGAAACGATCCATCTTTCTTCTTTACAAAAAGGACAGGTGCACCCCAAGGCGAGGAGCTAGGACGTATGAATCCCTTGTCAGTCAACTCTTGTAATTGACTGGCTAGCTCTTGCATTTCAGAGGGGGCTAACCTATAAGGAGACTTTGCAACTGGTGTAGCACCAGGTATAAGATCAATACGGAATTCGACTTCTCTAACTGGAGGAAGTCCTGAAATGTCGTCAGGAAAAACTTGCGGGAAATCTTTTACTACTGGAATGTCTTCAAGTTTCTTCTCCATGGTTCCCTTTTTGATGATATGAGCTAAAAACGCGACATAATTCTTGCGAAGATATTTTTGAGCTTGAAGACAAGACATTAAGCTGAGCCCTTTCGACGAGGTTTCTCCAAAGATTCGAAGAGTCTGACCGTTTGAAAGAGGAATACGTATAAATTTTTCGCGACATACAACTTCTGCCTGATGTTGACTGAGCCAGTCCATACCAATTATGATATCAAAACTTCCTAACTTCATAGGAATAAGGTCAACTGAAAAGTCGTGGTCGTTTAAGGTGAGTGTACAGTTGCGTATAATAGAGTTTAATGAGACCGGTTTCCCGTCTGCAACTTCTAATGTTATGGATTCCATGAGCTTATCACGATTTTGGCTTAAGATAGGTTTAAACTCTAAGGACACAAAACTTTTATCCGCGCCAGTATCAAACAACATGGATGCATATCTACCATTTATAAGGAACGTACCGTTAACCACATTGTCGTCAGCTCTAGCCTGATTAGCGTTGATGTTGAAAGCTCTTCCTCTTGCAGGTGGAGGAGCTTGGTTCGCTTGATTCACTGGATTGGCTTGGGCCTGAGCATGAATAATGTTTACCTGCCTTGGACAAGTGTTTCTAAAATGGCTTGGGTCTCCACAATTGTAGCAAGCCCGCATAGGTTGTACCATAGGATAGTTGGGTTGGTAATATGTTTGGGCTAAATGTAGGGTGGGTGTTAATAGTAGGGGTTGTTGGGCTTGGCCAATTATTTGTTGGTGGGTTTGGGTTGAAGGCTGGTGGCGGTTCGTTCGCTGAGGCATGCGGCAGGTTTGAACAGTATGACCTGCGCGACCACAGCCGGTGCAATATTGGCAAGGATGATCAGGAGAATGGTGGTATTGGCAACGGTTGCATTTTGGTAACGGGCCAGAGTATGGTCTTTTGTATGGTGCAGGTGAAGGGGCGACTTGGGTAATGGGTGCAGCAGGAATAGGGAAATTGGTTTGAGTGACAGCGAAGTTTCTGGTGTTGCGCTTCCTCTTGTTAGCAAACTTAGAGGAGGAGATGGAATGGTTTGAAGTTTGACCCTCAACAGGGGCTTTCTTTTTCTCTTCCTTGAACTTACCGTTACGAATTCGATTCTCGGTCAGTTCAGTCGCTAGCTCCATAGCAGCTTCAAGTGTTGCTGGTGAAGTGCTGAGAACTGAATCTTGAATTTTCGAGGGAAGTCCTCGAATATAATGCTCGATCAAACGATAAGCTGGGGTAAACAAATTAGGAACCATTTGGTTCAACTCTAAGAATCTCTTGTTATAGGTGGTATGATCACCCTCCTTTTGCTTTAAAGAATGAAATTCGTCCTCCAACTTTTTAATTTCACTCCTAGGACAGAAACGCCTAGTCATGATTTCCCTTAACTCCTCCCATGTTAAGGCCATTGTATCATCAATCCCCCTCTTCCCCTTTTCAGTATTCCACCAGGTGAGAGCTACCCCAAATAGTCTCCCGGTGGCGTATCGAACCTTGCGATCCTCAGGACAATCGCAGTTGAGGAAGGTGTTTTCCATTTCCTCAAACCAATGGAGGAGAGCAGTGACACCTTCGGTCCCTTCAAATTTAGGAGGATCGCAAGACTTAAAATGTTTGTATGAGCACTTGCTGGTAGGAGGGTTGCCGATGTTCTGGTCATGTTGTTGAGGAGGATTAGTGGGATTTGTGGCGAGAGCTTGTTGTACTTGAACCACAATGTCGGGAAGTACCGCGGCCATTTGTTTCGCAATTTGTGTGGCCAAACGTTCGTGAGACCTTCCTGATCTTTTACCCCCTCGTTGTTGTCTAGCCGACATCTACAGGAACATACATAAGAAGATTGTGAGTTAATGGAGTCTTTTTAGGTGTCATGTGTCTTTAAGAAAATGAAAATAACATAAATATCAATAATGCAACCACATCCATAGGATGTCTTGGGTTTACTCATGTTGGGCCTCAAATGTCCCCCATACCTTCACCTGTATAGTCATGTGGGCCCCCATGACTATTGGCTTGGTAGGATTCACATTAGTATTGGCGATTTAACACTCGCATCACCCGAATGCAAACCACAAAATATGTTTACGAGATGTATGGTCGGAATGTGTCCAGGTGTAGACACAATGACAACTCAAAGTGGGGTTAGCTCACACGACGTTTGGTATAGCATGCTTTGGCCTAATAGGTACTTCGTACTCTCATCGTTAGTCCCCAGGTAGGCAAGCTGGTCCTTTATTTTGGATTTATACAAATGCCAGCCTAGACAGGACGTTCCGACTACCGGTACTGGTACCCTTCCAGTTACTACATGCCCGTCATGAGAACTCACTTTGATGAGATTTGAAAACACAAAAATCATTGTAAAAGCAATCATGAAAATGATGTGGTGTATGCTTTCATGGATATCATATGTTATGAGAATATGATTCATGATAGGCATTATATGATAATATATACTTATGAACATGCTTGCATAACATTGAATGTAACATTTAACTTAAAACATATAAACATCATGAAATTTGGCATGTAACACACAAAAATCTTAAAAATTTCTAATCAACTATAGTATAGGCTCTAAGGGTCTAATAACCTATCCTATATCCCTATAGTCATGGCTCTGATACCAATCTGTCACACCCCGACCCGCAGTGGAATAAGAGTCGGGGCATAATTGGGTTATCACCAAAGCTCATGATATTTACTAATATGTTTCATATTTATTAAAGTCAAAATTACATTCCCAATAATCCAAACATGTCCATACAATACAAAGAAAATAACCAAACAAAACAATTCCAAGCTCTAAATCATTTTATTCTTCTAGGCCAGTCCTATGTGTTTCTTGCTGCAGCTGGTTCACTTGTATCATGTGTAAAATTGGGGGTTTTTGGGTCAACATAAGTTGGCGAGTGAACCTTGTTAGATAAACATTTATTATTGATTTTCTTGTTAGTTTATCAATGAAAAATTGTGCATAATCATAAATGAGCAAATGTAAATAATCAAACAGCAGCAATAGCAATCACAACTATAACATACAATAACATATGATAGCATACATTAACAAACCAACATCATACAATAAATAACATGAATGAAACTGTGCGATCAAGGCTCAATCAAGCGGAGCCGATCGTATTGCATGTACTGAAAACGATAAGCTGTGCGATCAAGGCTCAATCAAACGGAGCCGATCGTATGTTGGCATGCCAGGTTCACGCTCATAATGTAATGGGGAACTTGCTCAACGCTCATAATGTAATGGGGAGCGGCGGCCTATGAAATTGCATGTACTGAAAAATAATAAATTAAATCTAACAATAACCACACCAACAGTTGAAACAAGCTGAATACACATTTGATCATGACATGATGTATGCACAATGATTTAAATATAATAAATAGCAAGACACATGATACACCCCAAAAACATGACTAAAACGGGGAATTTGTAAATATTCACTCACATTGGGTGCGTTTGATTTGAGATGGTGAGATGCGCACGAGTTGTAAGAGCGGAACAACGAGAATTAACTAACCTAAATAATAACGGAAAATATAGTAAATGAGTGGATTTTATTAAGGATTTTAATAGAATTTTAGATATATTTTTACGAGTTTAAGGCTATTTTCTATCTTTAAAAACATTATTTTTAAGTATTTTTAATTGATTTTTAAATTAAATTAAATAAATAAAAATATAAAAATATGTTGACTTTTTGGGTTGACCGTTGACTTTTTGACTTTGAATGTTTGACCGGTTTATTGTGTGACTGAAATGCGCTGGGTGAGGCTCGAACCCGAGACCTCCCGTTCGCGTGCACGCAGCTCTACCAACTGAGCTACGTGTCTAACCTGAAATAATTCTGTTTTTAATTATATTTATATACTAATTAGATTAATCCGAAAATCATTTATTTTAAAAAGATTCTAACGTAACGACTCGGTGCACTCCACACGTCTCGAACCCGGGACCTGTGGTTTAGTTTGGCACACAGTCCACCGCTGGACTGTGTGTCTAACTTGGTAAATATCCTAGTTCTTATTATACTTAACATATAACGGAGTTAACCCGGTTCAGTTTTAAACAAAAAGGCATTTTATTACTGCGAAGGTGCGTGTATCAAGAATCGAACTCAGGACGTATGCGTGTTTTTATTCGCACACAGTCCACCGCTGGACTGTGTGTCTAACCCGTTCAAAATACCAATTTTAATTATCCTTATAATGTTATCACAGTTCATCTTCTTCGTTAGTTTTTACAGGCAGTAGATTACACCATTATGTCTTGTTTAATTCGATTGATAAACATTGTACAGACTAATATGAAATGGCACAGACGATAATTAGAAGTAAACATACCGGTGAACGATTTATTTCAGAATTCCGGTAAGGCGTCGGTCTCTGTTTTTATGAACTTCAACTGAGCAAGACAATTAACCGTTTTGATTAGCTAATCGTGGAATTGAAGTGATAAACAAACGTTAACAGAGTGTTTGAATGTCCTTACCGATTCACAGATGAAAATAAAGATTTCCATAAATTTTCCGGCGAACTGGAATTATCCGATAGCAGCGTCTGAATTTGATTTCAATTGAAAGGTTCGAGTTAGAAATTGCTTAACAATTGATAGACTACGACGGTATTGAAAGACTTACCGTTTTGGTGAAGAATACGGTTTTCCGGCGGACTTGCAAAATTTTCCGGCGAGTAAAATAAACTTTTCTGATGAACTGAAAGTATGACGAAAGTGAAATGGCAGGTTTGTGGAATGTTTCTGAGTCGCGAGAAGATCTTTGATTGCAGTAATTCAGATTATGGAATATCTTCGGTTATAAAACCGATCATCATCAGAATTTAAGTCAATTCAAGTCTGAATTGATTAGAATCGTCGGTGCATCGGTTATAAACCTGAATTCGCGATTATTCAAACGTTTTAGACGGTTGAATAGCCGATTTTGGTTTTCAGTTGGCGCAACCGGTTAATCTATGTTTGTTTATAAGATTTATTTGTTTCCTAGAGTTGACAGAAAACAAACAAGTGGCGGAGTGGTTATGCGTGTGAGTGTTAAGTCTTTGGAGTTTACAACCCGGCTGACCCGGGTTCGAGTCCCGGCAGCCACATTTTATTTTTAGTTATTTTATTTTTACTTTTTATCAATTATAACTTTTATAGTTTAGTTTGTTTATTAATTATGTATCATTAAAAATCAAAATAAACATAAATACGCAACAACACATTTATAACTTGATATTCGATTACAAACGGAGCGGGTTTGGTAAAACCCGTTTTCGACAAATGTTACAGTGTGTTCATCAGTTGTTAAGTTTTGGAGTTCCCAGAGGGGAAATGCTGGAGAAATTTTGTTGCTCCACCTTGTAAACGATGTAAACTCTTTCGGTATGAATGAATCCGAATTAGTGATATCCCGTCCAAACTTCTATCTAGACCCGCCAGATCCTGAACTTACAATTGGTATCAGAGCTACGGTACCCATTCAATCGATCTAACAGTTGATTGAATCACCTACGATCATGAATTATGGACTTTTATGGAATTTTGAGGGTTTTTAGACATAAATCATCAAATAGACGGACAATCCACAGACAAAAACTAAAATTGAAACCATAGGAATGTTTAGAATTGAATTTCGACCATGTCTGGGAAAGAATCATCAAGAAATTTGAAGAAATAAACATTTTGGATCGAAAAATTAAATCAGAACTGTTCGTACGGAGGAACTATGTCCGCACGAAGGTAGTTACCCTCGTACGAAGGTACCCAAAATGACTAAAAAATGCATTTTTGATCGTGGTGACGAGACGAGTGTCCGGAAAAAAAAAATTGGTGATTGAAATTTTTTTAGAGTTTTTTACAACAAATACGGGCTGTCAGGGACACCATCGGGGGCTTCAGAGAATAGATTTGATGATACAATCATAGAGGGTTGAAGATAATGGGGTAGTCACGGATACCTATGCAGAATGATTATCATTTGGTGTAGTGACTATTAATGGGCCTAAACGAAAAATCCGCATTGATGGAAAACGTAATTTTGTGGACCAAAATGACACACTTTCCGCATAGTTGAGTTTTTCAGAGAATAGAGAGGACTGAATTTGCCAAGTTTGAAGGGAAAATTCAGTGATAAGTTTTAGAGAGGTCAGTATTTGCAAAAAATGTCAGGGAATAAAATTTCAGAGAATATACTAAAATTCCAGCATTTTGAAAATTTGTGACGTGCAATAGTATTCGGGTGGTTCCGACTTCAGATTATCCGGGATGCATAGGATCTAGATTCGTTAGTTCATGATCACAGGAAGTTCAAATTTTTCAGATTGTGACCAGATTGACGTCTTAGGGTTTGAGTCTTGGGTCTTCGGACTAGCCGGTTAGCAGGATTAGTGTTAGGAGATGCACTCGTATTGTCGATACTTAAAAGATATCACAACTTTGTGATAGTCTAAAGTGTCAGAATGTTTAATCTTCGAGCAGAGGAATTGTTTTTTAGACTAACCGCCAGGGAATGATGATGTTTGTTGATTAAGTTGTTGTCGGGTCTAATGGAGAAGACTATATATATGTTAATGTGACTGAAGAGGTGACGGAAGAAGAAGAATATGATTCTAATTGTGGAAGAATGTTTCTCAGATTGAATGTGTTACCAGAAAAATTGTTGATCTGATGAAGATTTGCTGATTATAGAGATTACTGTTCACACTGCTCAATCATTCAGGATTGTGCTTAAAGGTGATTATGGAAAACGAGATTTCAGTTTTTCGCTGGTGTTTACAGGCGTGAAGTTTTCAGTGTGATATTCAAAGTGTTTGTCAATTGCCGGTTGGGTTTTTTAAGATTCAAAGATTCAGCAAAATGTTAAATCAAAAATTGAACGTGGATGTAGTTAAAGTCGAAACTGAGACGCTGCCTTGATTAGTTCAAGTTAGTGATTATTCATGGAGATGGCAGTAAAGAAAATCAGAGGAGGTCGGGAACCGTGCAAACAAAGACATGAAGATTCATTTCAGTGGGAATTTGTGTAAGATAATGCAAGCCCGAATCATCAATCAAGGGGGAATTGTCTAAAGATATCAAGATGCCTGATTGAAGTTGCAGAATATTCAAACGGCTCTCATATTTCAAGATCAAGATTCGACAGTGACGTCAAAGGGGGAAATTGTTGGTGCATATTATGTATGTCCGCCATTGTGCGAATAGGCTAAATAGAGCGTGTGTTAAATATTTTATAGATTAGATACGAACACATGACTTAGGAGTGGACGAGAGAGGTTTGTAAAGTTTACTTCGTATGTAGTAGTTACTCCGTACGAAGGTAGTACTTCGTACGAGTAACTAGTCCGTACGAAGGAAAAGCTTAGTCCGCACAAAGGTAGAACGCCTATATATAGGTTCGTGTGTTCATCAGTTGTTAAGTTTTGGAGTTCCCAGAGGTTGTAAATGATGTAAACTCTTTCAATATGAATGAAACATTCGACTTCCGCTTCTACTCCGTTCTTAATAACATTCTACCGAATTAGTGATAACCCGTCCAAACTTCCGTCTAGACCCGTCGAATCTTGAACTTACATTTCTCAAGAGATATTCTTACGTATAACAATCTTTTGCCTTTTGCTTTACAATTTATCTAGCTTTCACTCAATTTTATTTCTTAAATAGCTTGAAAGTTAAAAGTTCAATAATTTATCTTTCTAATCATCCCATGATCGACTCATACAAAGATAGGGTTGTTCAAAAAACCAGTGGCTAGTAACTCGCTTGAGAAAAGCTCGGCTCAAGTGAGCCAAGCCGAGCCCGAGTCAAGGTAGGTTCATTTCGTGGCTCACTTGTTAGTTGGCACGTTTAAGGGGCTGTTTGGAAACCTCTGTGTCAGTAAGAGGTCTGACTGGGAAGACTTTGAACCAGTAAATGCTGAGCCAGTAAGAGTACGTCAGTGTGGTGACGGTTGGTGGTGGAGGAAGTGATGGTGGGTCGGGAAGATTTTGCATGAGTGGCGGGTGAGGGTTATGAACACATGTGAAAGAACAAAGGGTAAACTTTCATCCAATATCATTTGAAACTTAATGGGTGAGATGTTTGTTGCCTGATCCAGATATGTCTTTTTGATGAACCAAACACACTTAGTACTAACTGATTTAGAGGTAGCATCTTAATGGAATCATTAAGATGTTACCAAACAATCCATTAGTCCCCAAGACACTACGTAACATGCTTAGATAACTAAATTAAAGATTTAAATAAACAGGAATAGAGAAACATTGGGTATAAGTAATGTTAAATTGATTAATCTGAACACAATCGTCAATTTATTCATCTAAAAGATACCTACCTTAATCTATAGGTGTATGAAAAAGCGATTACGAAACCAAAACCGATAAAAAAAACTCGGAACCAGTTTTATACCTGACCCTACCCTATGCCGGTTATATATCAGGTTGTAATCCTATGATTTGAAATCAGTTACAACTTTGTTTATACCCGATCTGAACCGATCAAACCTAAAAATGCCAAACCCGAACCAAACGGATCACTTCTCTTTAAAATGGGCTCCATACCCGAATTGATTTAGTACTCGGTTTTGACTCGTTGACTAGAACCGGAACCGATTAAAAAAAAACTTCGGTTTTACACACCTCTATCTTAACCCGGATACATTTATAACTATGTAAACCAAACATTAAGCATGTTTATCTAAACGAGTTAAATAAGTTGATGAGTTGTAATAAAGCTGTAAACGGATCGTAAACATGTTGGCGAGTTATAAAAAGGTTGTAATATAGTTGGAAACGAGTTAAAATTTTAATATATTCACACACACTTTATTTATTATTATAATCTTAAAAAGATTGACAATTAAACACTTTAAACTTAAGAGAATCTCAAACCCTCCTAGTTTCATTAGTTTTGTGGCGTAACTTCTAGAATGCACATGCCCATGTAATTTACGTTTATCTATTCTTACTAGTTAGCATGGTATTAAAAGGTCCCTTGAGTTTTTTGGTTACATATTTTCATTATTCAAAATTAAAAATATTATTATATTATTCAAATTAGCTCTTTTCGGTTACATATTTTCATTTTTATTCAAATTAACTTATTTACTCGTAAAAAAATTATCCAACACACACTTTTGTACCTGATCTAAGAGCATCGCATTGGTTCTCCTACAAATATGTGAATGAGTTACTTATATTATAAAGAATGTTGTTAGTGGTTTTGAGAGAAAATACATGAGAATCTTATTGTTTATTTGTAAATGAGTAAAGTACAGTTTTAGTCCTTGAGATTTACACACCTCGACAGGTCAATCCTCATTCTGAAAAATTCAACACTTCAATCTCTGAGGTTGTCAATTGCTCTCAATTGAGCCCCTCCATCAAACTGCTTCCTTTGGATGAATGGTAAATATTGAGTAATGTAATGATGCATACAGGGACTGCAGTGTTGAATTTTTCGAACTAAGTACTGAACCAGCGATTGGATGTAAACTCCAGAGACTGAAACTATACTTTACTCTTTGTAAATATATGGGAAACATAGTACACTACTATAATTTTTTAATATTTTTAGGAGTGGCTAGGAGTGGAAGAGAAAGAAAATGTAATGATAATAAAAGTATGAAAAATATTATTCAACATGTGTTTATACATTTGCTTTTGATACATTTGGTTCTCTAGTTTCGGAGGCCTTGGAATTCCTAAACAGAGTTCAGCGGGTCGTGAATAGTAATCTCTTGACCCCTAAGAGTCGATTCGTCTTTAGTAGGATCGGTTTGCAATTCAAAAGAGGGTTGCAGCACAGCTTGCTGTCCGTTTACCTGTTATTTGCTTGTAATTTATTGTTTTGGCGGATAAAATTAATTCATTTTGAAAAAAAATGTAATGTAATGTAAAGAAGATATAAAAGAATTGTTAAACTAGTGTAATCGTAAATAAAAAATCAGGTGAATGACACAAATCACAAACACGGGAAAGTAGCATGTTGTAAAAGCTCGTCAATGTTTGGAATTTTCGAAGACTTGGAAAGTTCCTGAATCTGATCTTCCTTCCTTCCTCTTTTCTTTCTTGTAGCCCACTTTGGATTCTATCCCCGTTGTTTGTGCGATTCCACCTAATTCCATCAGTAAAGCTGTTTTCTGTCCCCAATTCCATCATCCAATATTACCCAGATTCAGTTATTCAATCTAACAGCCGGCGACCACCACCTCCGTGTGTGTGCTGGTTTCCATCATGGATCCAGTAATATTCGTTTCTAAGTAGTCCGGTTTGCTTACAACAAATCTAATCGTTCGTCACACAAAGGCTTCTGGCTTTGATGGGTTCAAAGCAGTGGATGCAACCAGCTCCAACTTACCATCCATTACAGACTTTTTGGGACACTGAAGATGACGCTCCTGGTCCCCGCTGCGCCCACACTCTCACCGCCATCGCCCCCACCAAAACGCACGGCCCCCGCCTCATCTTATTCGGTGGCGCCACCGCTATTGGCGGCGGACCCTCCTCCGCAGTCCCCGGAATCCGTAATTATCCATCCTTCATTGCTTATTTTATTAGAATTGGTTTCATTAGTTGCATATTGGTTGATTAGTTGGAATGTTTGAATTTTAGGGTTAGATGGTGTGACAAACTCTGTTCATGTGTATGATGTTCTTACTAGGAAATGGACCAGGTTGGTTTCAATTATACTTTGTCCGTGCGTTAACGCGATTGGTTTTTGTTGAATTCGAGTGTTATTTTGTGTGAATTCGCAGAATTCAACCGGCAGGGGAGGCGCCTTCACCGAGGGCTGCTCACGCTGCAGCAGTCGTGGGAACCATGGTTGCGTTTCAGGTGAGTGAACTTTTACGATGAAATGTGTAGATTTTACGCTTTTGGTTTTGATAAATTTGTGATATTGCTAGGGGGGGATAGGTCCTGCTGGGCATTCGACGGATGATCTTTACGTGCTTGACTTGACTAATGACAAATATAAATGGCACCGGTAAATGCGTGTAGTCAAGTTTATGTCTTCTTGTTATTTTGAAGTGTTAGTTGTTTTTGTTATTATTTTGTTTTTTTGGTGTGCAGAGTTGTTGTTAGAGGGGAGGGTCCCGGCCCTCGGTATGGACATGTAATGGATTTGGTAGCCCAACGATACCTTGTTACTGTTAGTGGCAACGACGGTGAGTTTATCACATCTACGCACATTATGAGTTTCTCCAACTTTTTGTCATTTGTTGGATATATTAATCTTGAAATCAGTTAAAAGAAAAAGGAGGTCCATGGATGATGGTTAATTTGCTATGTGAAATGCTGCCAACTTAGCATTAATATTTTCAGCCACAGCAGATTATATTAGCTATAGAAGATGTCCTTTGTCGTTAACATCTTCACTACGTAGTATTGGAGTATAAGATAATATCAGTATCTTCTCATTTTAGTTGTTAACATTGGATTTAGTTCTTCTGTTTTGTTTATACCGCTGTGATGGTTTTACATGTTTTTATAATGGAAAATCACACGCACTCCAAACCGTGGCTCGTTTTGGAACATGCCATTTCGTAAACTACATCGGTAGTACATAGACTTAAAATAGCAACGTCTTCTTGTCTTCTAGGAAAAAAAGTGCTTTCAGACGCTTGGGCTTTGGATACTGCGCAAAAACCATACGCTTGGCAGAAATTAAATCCAGAAGGTGATAAACCGTCTGCTAGAATGTAAGTACATAATATAGTTGTGGTTAAAGTATTGATTTGTCATACGACTTCGATGGCCTTTTTGTTTACCTAGTCATGGCTCTGAAATAGTCAAAATAGTTCCTTACCATTATATTAGCCTTTTGAATACGTCTTAATCTTTTACTGTATAGCCTGGTTGATTCATATCCATTTTTTAAGAAATGTATCAAATATTGCAAATAGTTATTTATGAAAGATTACAATTAGAAAATAAACTTATCGTGACAAAACCAGACCGTACCAAAACCATCAATATAATTATAAAAGAAAACTTAATAGGTAAGAGTAAACCAAGTCAAATGGTTTTTTCGAGTCACAAATGAAGTATCAACTATCAAGTCAACTAAATACATCCAAAGAGTAAATTTAATGGTAAAATGCATAATTACCATATTCGTATGTTACAATTCGCAGGTATGCAACTGCTAGTGCCCGCACAGATGGTATGTTTTTGCTTTGTGGTGGAAGAGACATCTTAGGCACGGTATGCGCTATTTCTAAAGCTTATTCTCAGCATTGTCTTACTAACAACTCTACTTATAAATGTATGCAATATTATAAATTTTTATTTTGAATATATACTAGCATTATATTGTCTTTGAAACTATTGGTTTTGTGTGTGTATTGCATTTGCAGCCGTTAGCCGATGCCTATGGATTGCTCATGCATAAGAATGGTCAATGGGAATGGACACCTGCACCCGGAGTTTCACCATCACCAAGATACCAACATGCAGCCGTAAGTAATAATTATTTATTTTTTGTATCTCTATCAATGAATATTAATAAAACTAAAGATAGTAATTAATCATCTAACATGTGTATATAAATTTGTTGGTCATCAGGTGTTTGTTGGTGCCAGATTGCACGTTACCGGAGGTGTTTTGAGGGGAGGAAGAGCAGTAGATGGTGAAGCAGCTGTTGCAGGTTAATTTTGGTTATTATAACATAAATTGTGATCTGGGTTGCTCAAGTGGTAGGAGGACTTGAGTTCTTCTGTGAAGACTCAAGTTCAATTCCCATTTGGTGCAAAAGGGAGTAAGGCACTGGTGGGCAAAGATAGGAGACCCAGGGAAACCTGGGTTCGATCCTTGAGCCAAACAGGTTTTACCGGTAATTTCACGTCGTGCCTACGGGCGGGTGGGTTACCGGGTTTTCCCCGAAAGTGGTGGTGGGCGACTCAGGTTACTCTCGGAGTACTCTGTTTGTCCAGTGGGTGTCCCGAGAGTGCTCGGGATTGATTTGTTTGGCGTTAAAAAAAACATAAATTGTAATCGCTGTTGTCAGTTGCGATAATAGCGTTTGCTATAGCGCGCTTCATAGCGGAGCGACCCTATCTCGGTGTTGTGTAATCCGATTGTTAGCGACTCCATAGCGTATAAATAGCGGATTCCGGATTTTTTTTAAATATAAATAACGGGATTTTAGGCCTTTTTTATGTATTAATATAACTATTTAATATAAATTGCGATTTTAGATTAAAAAAACAGCCTATTGGATATAATATACATATCAAATATTTCTAAAATTTTCTTCTAGTGTATCGCTAAACATAAAATAGCGCCCGTTATTTCATCGCTATCGCTACGTAGCATATAGGTAGCTTGTCGCTATCGTCTGTTATTCGTTATTGACAACTATGATTGTAACCTTATTGATGAAAATTGAAAGATAGTATGTATACGTTTACAGTTTTGGACACGGCTGCTGGTGTTTGGTTGGATAGACACGGCATGGTGACTTCTTCACGTAATAATAGCAAGGGTGGTCAAAGTCAAACCGAAGATTCTTCTTTGGAGCTCATGCGGCGTGGTAGGCATGCTGCTGCATCTGTTGGTGGTCGCATATATGTCTATGGCGGTCTAAGGGGAGGTAAGTTATTACTTCCCAGAATACCCTTTTCTCATCAAACGTATCATGTAACTTTATGTATGTATTGTTACATAATATTAAAGTGTTTCGTGTAAATGCAGATGTGTTGCTAGATGATTTTCTTATCGCAGAGGAATCGCTTGATTCGGATTCTCGTTCTCCTATGTTAACATCTGAAACCACCTCAAATGTGACAAGTCCCAGGTCAAACAATTTGAGCCCGTTTGGTCCTACTCCTTCGTCTGGCAGAATAAGGTTAGGCCTGGTTTTCCTAGCATTCCTATAACCTACTGTAGGCTTAGTTTTAAAATGCGCGAGTCAGAGTCTAGAATTACATGAGTCAAACTTTGTGCTTCTTTACGTAGAGGTTATTTGTATATTAAATCGTATATAGAGGTTTTACCATCTAAATATTTGGTGTTCAAGGACCATTGTTGTTAGTAACGAGCATAACGCCCACCATAGTGAATAGCGTAGCGAAGTGGCAGTATGTTACATTCTGATGGTTAGCAACTCCTTTGTGGGATTTTAGGGTTTTTTTTGTTTTAATATAGATAGTAATGCCAATTAGATTTTTTTTAGTATAACAATTTAATATAAATAGCGTATTTAGGTGAAAAAACGGCGTATTTTGATAAAATACACATATAAAATATTTCATAATTTTCCTTCTAGTGTATCGCAAAAAATGAAATAGCGCCCACTATATAATCGCTATCGCTACATAGCGTATAGGTGGCTTGTCGCTAACGTGCGCTATTCGCTATGTCAAGGATTGACATTAATTATATACTATATTAAATTGCATCATAGTGCTACAGTAGCTACAATAGTCTTATTTTTGTTTTTATTTACAAAAATACCATTCACACTAATATAACTAATTTATCCTTTTAGTGGCATTTAAGTAATTTAGTTATATTTGAGTGGCATTTATAAGCATAATACAAGACATTTTTTTTAATTTATGTTTTGATCACAAAGGTTTTGGTTTGTACACCCCCCCCCCCTTCAAATTTTGTTAGGCTTTTTAATCCAATTTTAATTCTTAACCCCCCCCCCCCCCCCAAATTATAATAAAGTTATCAAACGTCTCATGAACTCTAATAAAGTTTTTTTTTTTTTCATTTTTAAACCGATTTACACTATAGCCCGAACTTCAACAAAGTTATCAAGCGTCTCATGAACTCCAATAAATAATATTTACCATTTTTAAACCGATTTACACTATAGCCCGGAACTTTAATGAAGTTACCACCTATAAGTTTTAAACGAATTTTGCGTTACGACCTCACAATTTTTCTACAGGGTTTATCCTTTGTATATATTTCAAATAGTATTAGCGGCACACTTTAATTATTTTTGCTTTGCAAACTAGGTTGGTTTCCCGCCGCAACGCGCGGATGGGAACAACCTAGTACATTATAATAAACATTATCTAGAATTTAATTTTAGTTACAATATATATACATGGTGCCTCGCGTACGTGATGCGCCCTTGGTTTAAAAAAGCGCGCCTTAAGCGCGAAGCGCATCTAGGCGCAAACCCCATAGCCTTGTGGGACATAAGGCGCACGATGTACAAGAAGCGCAGCTGAGGCGCACTTTTTAGGGTGAAAATTGACCTAAGGCGCAGCTGAGGCGCACGCTTTTTGTACACGGGGTGTTTCTATGCTTCTGAGTGTTGTACAATAGGCTTTTTATGCTGTACATTTATGTTTTTTTCATTTTAAAAAATATATAAAGCTTAATTATAGCTAAATCATAGGTATTGGATGCTAAACACTTATGGGATATATAAAATAATTATATAATCACTTTGCGCTTTGCGTACGAAAAGCTCACCGCTTTTGCGCTTCGTTTTTTAGAAATCGGTTTTAGACCTCATCGCTTTTGTGCGCTTCCCGCTTTTTTAAACCAAGGATGCGCCTTTGCCTTCACCTCATGTCGTGTTGTGCGACTCATGTTTTCTAAAACCAAGAGTGTAGGTTAAAGTTTAGTAGATGTGTCATTTTCGACCCTTTTACTTATGAATGTGACGAATTGGGTTGCTTTTTTTCTTATTCTCAAATGGGTCAAATTGTTAATTTTTTTTTGCTAACATGGGTTGAAAAGCGCACAATTCTTTGTTTTTATTTTTTATTTTTTTCAGAATTAGATAATTATTACAAAAAATAGCTTTTCCAGTATTAACAGGGAATCTATGGATCGGCTGGCAGAAGCATCTGCGGCTGAAGCACAGGCTGCTAATGCTGTATGGCAAGCCGCACAGGCACATGCTATGAATCCAAATGTTTCAGATGACTCGCAACCTGCCGAAAACAATTCAAAGGGTAGCGATACCGAGAGAGATGTTACACTTCACCCAAGAGCTGTATGTGTTTCTTAACCTTAGTCTTGTGTTTGTTATGGGCCAATGAAGTTATGGTCCATTTTATTGTAATAAAAACTCGCTATATAACACTTTTTTTCTCGTTATATATCCAATAAGCCCCAACCCTTTAATACTCTAGGACTTCTTAATTTTTTTAATTTTTCAAAATTTACTAAATTTAAATTTTCTTTTGTAAGCTTATTTGATAGTTTCTTGATCTTTTTAGTTATATACATATCTATACATATTGTGAAAAGCTAATGAACGCATGGTGTTTATACACTGCAGGTAGTGGTTGCCAAAGAAACTGTAGGAAACCTCGGTGGGTTGATCCGACAATTATCTTTGAATCAATTTGAAAATGAGAGTAGACGAATGATTCCTTCTCAAAATGACCGCGCATATCCAACCAGAAAGTTCACAAGGCAACCGTCACCTCAAGGCTTGCATAAGAAGGTAGACATGTACAAATCTTTTTTTTTCTACAAAGCGAACCGGTTTATTTTGCTGATAAAAACCGGGTCGGTTTTTTAACTGGTTGAATGCATCCCAAACCAGTTTTAAAAAACGATTATAGTGTGTGTGTGTGTGTATAATATTTAAATTAAACAAACAATCACCGAAAAAATTCACTTAAAAACTAAAAAAACCTGGTTTTTAAACTATAAAAAACCAGTTTTATAAACTAAAAAAACCAGTTTTATAAACTAAAAAAACCAGTTATTTTTTTAATCGGTTTTCAAACTGGTTTTCGATGCGTGATAGGGAAACCGGTAAACAAACCGGTGGTTCGGGCCGCGGGTTGAAACCAGTTTTTGTATAAACCGGTTTAAAAAACGAATCCCCTTTTTTTTAAACGTTATTTTCCGATTTTTCCCTACCTCTATAAGAACTTAAGAAGGTCAAATTACATTTGCATTTCACATTTTTTATTATAGAAATACCGAGATATTTATATCAAATTTTGCAGGTCATATCTACTTTACTTAGGCCTCGAAACTGGAAACCTCCTGCCAACAGGAGGTTTTTCCTTGATTCTTACGAAGTAGGAGAGCTTTGCCATGCAGCTGAACAAATATTTTTGCACGAGCCTACGGTTCTTCAATTAAAAGCTCCGATTAAAGTGTTTGGTGATCTACACGGGCAATTCGGTGATCTGATGCGGTTGTTTGATGAATATGGATTTCCATCTACTGCTGGAGACATAACGTATGCTTACAAATTTGCAATCCAATTTTCATTTTTAAAATCTTAACTGTTTAACTTTGTTGAATTTGAGTCGTGCTGAAATCGAATTGCGATGACCAGATACATTGACTATTTATTCCTTGGCGATTATGTTGATCGAGGACAACATAGCTTAGAGACGATCACTTTACTTCTTGCGCTTAAGGTATGCGTACAACTTATAGCTTTAGTTATGAATCTTTATTCACCTTTTTTTTGGCTTTTTTATTGTTTTCAGATTCAGTATCCCGAAAATGTTCATTTGATACGTGGGAACCATGAGGCTGCTGACATAAATGCACTCTTTGGATTTCGGCTTGAATGCATCGAAAGAATGGTAATTGGTGATTTCATTTAGAGTACAGGTGGCAGATTTGACCCGTTTAGGGGTAAATGGGTCAAAGTTTTACTGTATCTATAACCAGGGGTGTTCATCAGTACGGTTTTTGGTTTGTTTGGTTTATTTGGTTCATAGTTTTCTTTTTTCGGTCTAAAGCAAACACTGAACCAAATCCGAATTCAATTAGTTCAAAACCGTATCGATTTCGGTTCAGTTTTCAACTTGGAACAAATAATTTTTATTTTATTTTATTTATACTTTTAACCACTATTTGTTGTTGTATTGGGTTGGGCTAAAAATGTAATTGGATTGAGCCTTTAATCATCATTTTTTTTAATTCAAAATGGTTTAGGTTTGATTCAGTTTTCAGTTTAATCAGTTTCAAACCGAATACATACCCATATCCCTAATTAATCAAATCCATAAATTAGTTTTTTTTTATAGTTTGAATAAAAAAGGCTTGGAAGTCTCCCCAAGTTATTTTATTGATAAAGAATTAAGATTGTTATTGAATAATATCGTTTTTTGCAATCATATATTCATATTTAACACATTAGTTATTTACAAGATTCATAAAAGGAACATAGAAAAAAAGTTTATTGATCAGTTCACCTGTTTCGACCCGAAGGTCTTCAAAATGTTCTTATGGTTTGTGTATGATGATTGTACAGGGGGAGAATGACGGGATCTGGGCATGGTCGCGGTTCAATCAACTGTTTAACCATCTTCCACTTGCGGCAATGATTGAGAAAAAGATAATATGTATGCATGGTGGCATAGGGAGGTCAATACATTCAGTTGAACAGATAGAGAAAATAGAGAGACCGATAACAATGGATACTGGATCTCTCGTCTTGATGGATTTATTATGGCACGTTTTGTTAGGTTTTACTCACAAGGCTTGATATAAACTGTGTTTTGACTTTCTTCGACTTTTTGTAGGTCTGATCCCACAGAAAACGATAGCGTGGAAGGTCTAAGGCCTAATGCTAGGGGACCGGGTCTCGTCACTTTTGGGGTATGTATGCAGTTTATATTGCCAATGATAAACAGTCAGATTTCCATTTGCTGATGAATATGTTTTACCCGTAACGGGTCAGATAAATAAAATCGAATAAAGATTTGCTAAATGGGCTGAAAGTCACCCAATGCAGGGGTGTTCATAAACTATTTAACCGACCGAACCACTCAAAACGAAGCAAATCGGCCTGTTCGGTCCACAGTATATGGTTTGAAAAACTAGGTCTACCTGTTTGATCCATGTTTCGGAACTTGGAACCAATCGTTTAGCTTTAGTCTTAATTTTCTTTACATTTTTGGAAGATGAAGTTGTGCGTATCCATGATATTCATGAACCATCTTTTTATCATTTTACAAATTTGATACAAATTACGATTATGAAAAATAAAAAAAAAAGAAAACTGGTTCCAACCGTACGAACCAAACCTTTTTGGCCAGCCCGGTCAGTCAAACCAACCCGGCCCGTTTTTCTAAACCGTACTTCACGGTTTGCCCAATATTTTCATCAAACCAGCCGAACTCGACCATGAACACTCGTGAGTCCCTAAATGTATTTTTCACTAATAAAACTTTAACCTTCAAACAGTTACGTTATTATAAACACTAATGTTTACGGAAATGGTTAAATGTTTGGACAAAAAACTGTTTTGGGTCAACTAGTTGACCCGTTAACTAGTCCATTTTGCCATATCTGCTTTTTATCATGTGAGACTAATGCATTATACACCTACTTGTGCAGCCTGACAGGGTTACAGACTTCTGTAAGAGAAACAAGCTTCAGATGATTATAAGAGCACATGAATGCGTAATGGACGGGTTTGAACGATTTGCTCAGGGCCAGTTGATTACCCTTTTCTCTGCCACTAATTATTGTGGTATGTACCCTTCGCTTAACACTGTTTATACAATTAATTAAATGCAAACGTTCTCTAATTGTTGCGATTAAATTCAGGAACCGCAAACAATGCCGGAGCTTTACTAGTGGTCGGCAGAGGACTGGTGGTTGTTCCTAAACTGATTCACCCGTTGCCGCCTCCACTTAACTCACCAGAAGCGTCTCCGGAACATGTTCAAGAGGACACATGGATGCAGGTAAGCTTTAATACATTACGATCATCGAATGTTGTGAATGTTATTGTGGAACTTATGAAATCGTGTTTGTTTTGTTGTAGGAGCTTAATTATCAAAGGCCGCCAACGCCTACCAGGGGCCGACCCCAGCCTAATCATGACAGGAACTCACTTGCATATATTTGATTAGTGATATGATATTGGGATTTTGATTCAAGTTATATACACAACAGATTAAGATTGTTATATTTAGAGTACATATGGCTTTTTTCATAGGTTGGTGTTTATTACATTTAGACTTGATTGACATTGCTTGTATGATAAGTGATGAGTTGATGATGAGATGGTTTGTATCTCATGAATAATTTCTGCATTTAGATGTGCACTTTGAAATACATATTTACATGTGTTACAAATACAACTGTTCATATAGCTCGTGACTCGAAGCTTGTTAAAAAAACTATTTTTGTAAATAGTTTAATATAATGTTTAATCTGTAACCAAATGTTTGACATGCAATCGGTAAAAGACAAAATTTTGATCATTATTAACCTCGTTTCTGTATAAAAAACGTTCATTACGAGTTGATGTTAATCTGTGGTATTACGACTAGATTAAGTGTTCACAAAAATACTGTTGAAAATAAAGAGAAAACATTGAAAAACTTGGAAATAGACAGAAAACTATTAATATAATCCCCAAGTTTGAAGATAATGCACAATTCAGGGTTAATTAAAATTTTCAAAAACTATTCATATAATCCCAAATTATTTTCAAGAATATCAGGGTTAATTAAATTCTTCAAAAACTATTCATATAATCCCCAAATTGTTTTCAAGAATATCTAAAGAATTGATGATTTGAATTTCAAAGCCTCAATCAATTACATAATAAATTTATATATGCACAAAACCGTAAAATGCATGGTGAAGGATACATAATTCAATCTTTTTTTTTTCTTATAACACTAGGTTAAAGCCCGCGTGTACACGCGGTTTAACAAATGAAAATGCTTTGCATTTGTTCAGTTAATTAAAATTAAATGAACATAAATTTAATATAAATAAAATAAACTTAAAAAACACATGACAGGTTAAAATTAATATTCACACCGTTATCTAATATAAACAACAGACGGTTTAACACAAACAATACTTTGATGTTTAATGGTGTTAATTTAAACTAAAATTAAACGTGCATAACAAAAAGTTGAATATACATAAGTCTAATGACAAAGTGAAACTACAATTCTTGTATGGATACATATAAAAAACACTGACTTTTTTTGGATCTTAAACACGATGGGCAATACTTTTCCATTTCTGCATCAGGAAATGGCCCGTTGTAACTTTTTTAATAAAAACGCTTCAACCTCTAACATATATGATGCATAACGGTCTATGATTTGAGTCTTATCTCAACTCGTTTATAAATCTAATTATATTATTGAACCTAATAATATAAAGTGTATACAACATCGGATCTTTGTTGGCACTTATATTTGACTGTTGGTCATAATTTAAAATGTGTAATTTTGTGAAGTAAAGTTAATGATGCTAATATTTTGTAACAGCTATCAAACGAGAAAAGCTTATATGTTTGAAAGCTTGCCAAGACAGAATTGTTACCCATTTATTTTTGGATCTATAGGGAAATCAACTTTTTGGGTTAACATACACAGGAAAAGTGGGACCCGGCTTAATGTATGATAACTTACGAACAAAAGGAGTTATAATATAATAATTTATGGGAGTAAAACTGGCTCACCAGGGGTAGGTACTGTATCCAACTTCAAAGAAATAATAATCCATGACCAAATTAATCAAAAGCATCATATCATATATGGAATCAACAAAATATTAAACATGGAAAAAGGTATAGAACAGAAGACAACATACTTGATAAGAAAATGGGCACATCCCTCTTGAGCTTCTTCAAATGCTTGTTCACCCCATGGATGCCAGTTAACCTTAAACTTTGGAATGAACATAAATCTTTTCAAACAAATAAACTATCCCAGTTAAGTTAAATTATGAAACAAAACATGAAACCTATAGTGTCCACTTGTTAAAACAAACTTTGCTACAGAATGAGCAAGATTTCCTGATTTCAAACAAAATAACACTATCCCAAATAGCCCTAAAAATGCAGCTATTTTGCATCAAATTAGTTAAATATTTCTTAACTACAATAATTCATAACGACGGAGTATGAATAACAAAGACCACGATTGTAACTTAAAAATACATTAACAACGGTGGAACTGTTATCGGAATCATAGTCCAATTCTTCTTCATCGTATATCCAAAGAATTGACAAATTTTGCTTTTCATCGTTAAAAAAAGACCTATGTATTTTTGAGGGCAACAAAAAGATCAGCTGGAATTCTACCACCACTAAAGTTATTGCTCAAATTTCTACAACCAAGTAAGTTGAATTAATCAATCAATTATTATTATTATTAAACTACAAATTACAATATCAAACAGTGACTTACACACTTTGGGGTGAAAAAAATGCTCCTAAGGTATCACCAAATTCTCTTCCCAAGATAGCACAATGAACAACTCTAGAAAATAGTCGAAAAAAGATTAAAAAATATCGAAACCTAAGAAAGAAAGGTAGAACATACATAAGAAAATCAAAATTAAATATTTTCACAAATAATGAAAGAAAATTTTACCTCTTCTTTTCTCAGGTGAGCCTCCCTGTGTTGCATCTCTTTCTCTCTTTTCTTCAAAGCCTTTAACAAAATTTCATTGAAAGATATTGCGAATATAAGCTCAACGATCGCATGATAAAGGCATAATACCTACAAGTTCTACACAACAAACAAATTTGAACTCTCGTAATAGAAGATCTATACAACAAACAAACCTGATTCAACAAAAGCTTACCTAAATTTAACATAAGCAAACCGGAATAATAAGCTATTACTGATGTTACTGGAAACGTTACCCGGCAAAAAAGAATAACCGATTGAGAAAGGAAACCAAAGGCCTCATCGTTCAAGACATGTATTGAGTAAGATTACAGATTACATATATCATAACTTACCAAGATTGCAGATTAGGTGAGCAAGATTGGAAAGCGTAAGATGCAAACAATATACGGATGAGGCGGTATTAGGGTTTCTAACGGAGTATCAGGAACTGAAAGAAAGAATGACGGTAAAAGAAAAGGGTAGTCTAACAGACTAATGTCGAACCAACCAAGAAGAAATTATAAAAAAAAAAAAACGAAAAGACATGGCTTTACCAAAATTATAAGGTTTAGTTTAGCCTCATGTTCAACCCAGGTTACGGGTCAAATATCCTGGTGTTTAAGAGAAAGAGCGGGAAAAAACAATATAGATGTCCTGAGCATCTGACAAGTGTCCAAAAAGAGTTTCTTTTATTATATAATAAGATTAAGATTTAATATTTAAGATTATATCCTAGTTATATTTTATGGGTGAAATAATGCTTAAGGACCATTAGGTTATGAATTTGATTCTCACAAGGGGTTTCTTTATGAATTGGTGTATAGACATTATTGCCTAGTGAAAAAAGATATGATCAGGTGGTTCCGCTGATGACAAGATGATACTACAATGGTCTGTCAATGATTCAAATTTGCTTGTAAAAAAAACATAATTCAACTTTTTTAACATGCAAACGTATTCTAGTTATCTTACTATTAATAGTTTAATACAAGGGATATTGGATTTAAATAGCTCCAACTTTTACCAATTGGACGATAACACTCCCAACTTTCGATTTGTACGCCAGCACTCCCAACTTTCAACTTATTGGCCGATAACACCCCCTAACTAACTGAACCCTAACCCAGTTAGCTGATGTCAGCTGCCACGTCATATGTCACATCAGCAAAAAGGGCCACATCAGCAAAAACTAACTGGGTTAGGGTTCAGTTAGTTAGTGAGTGTTATCGGCCAATAAGTTAAAGTTGAGAGTGCTGGTGTACAAATCAAAAGTTGGAAGTATTATTGGCCAATTAGTGAAAGTTGAGGTTATTTAAATTCAATATCCCTTAATACAAAAAACTAGTATTAAGAACCCCCGCGTTACGACGGGGGTGTAAAAGCGTGCTAAATAGTATCAATGTCTCATCACTGCGAGCGACCCCAACACTAAAATTACAACGTGTTAATACGGAGCGATTAGACCGAAACGTAAACATAGAAAATAATGACTAAGTCGATCTAGGACCTGCACGTTATGACGAACTTGTCAAACGGGAAAAAATAGACGACATAAAATAGTTGAACCACTCACGCACCTTGCGTCGTGTTAATTCACAAATTTAGAACGAAACGTTGAACCACACACGCTCTTTGCGCCGTGTGTAAACTGGTAAAATTTAAAACGAAACGTAAAATTTGCGAAAGATGAAAAGTATAAGGGATCAAAGTTGAAAGTAAAAAAGTTGTAACGTTAAATTGTAAAAGATGAAAATTTTGGGTTAAAACTAAGAATTCAAATAATTTGGATTAAAAGTAATTAATCAAATAGTATATCTAAAGGCTTTTGAAAAACTCTCAAAGCTTTTATTAGAGCCTTACTTTAATGCATATATATGTTACTTATTTATAATATTGAAATGAAATATAAAACTTTAGTGTTCAAACTTTAACATAACAAACATTAGTGACTAAACCAACAAAAAACCAATAAACCACTTCATCGTATGTAAAAAACCAAAACCCTAAAAACCCAAACTCAACAAACAAACAAACAACCGACGACACCTTCATTCCACCTCCGTTCTGCTTCCTCTTCGTCTCCAATGGCGATCAATGATCAGCAAACGTTCACCATTAAACCAAAACTCAAACCCACCACCAAAAAATCATCATCAACCCCAGAACAAAAGTACTGGAAGTCATTCAAATCCAAAGAACCACAAACCCTAATCTCCTCCATAACATCAATGGCATTCTCCCCAACTTCTCCACACGATTTCGCCGCCACCCACTCCGCCACCGTCTCAATCTTCTCCTCCCAAACCCTCCAACCCAAACCCACCATCTCCGCCTTCAAAGACACCGCCACCTCCGCCTGCTTCCGCTCCGACGGCCTCCTCCTCGCCGCCGGCTCTTTCTCCGGCCACATTCAGATATTCGATGTCAAGAAACGCACCGCCCTCCGGAAACTCTCCGGCCACACCCGTCCGGTACATTTTGTTACCTATCCGCGTGTAGATAAGACGCACTTGTTTTCGGGTGGGGATGATTCTGTTGTAAAGTATTGGGAGGTTTGGTCGGGTGAGGCTGAGCGTAGCTTCACCGGCATAAGGATTATGTCCGGTGTGGCGATGGATCACCTGTTAATGATCACATGTTTGTTTCGGGTTCGTATGATCACACGGTTAAGTTTTGGGACGTCAGGGAATCCAGTAGTTCGGCTTTGGTTTTGAGTGTGGATCATGGGGCTCCGGTTGAGGATGTGGTTTACTTGCCTTCGGGTGGGTTGGTTGCGAGTGCGGGTGGGAATTCGGTGAAGATTTGGGATGTGATTGGGGGCGGGAAGTTGTTGCATTCGATGGAGTGTCATAACAAGACGGTGACGAAACTCTGTGTCGCGAAAATTGGGGAAGATGGTGGTAACGGGGATTTTGGTAATCAGTTTCGGATTATGAGTGTTTCGTTGGATGGGTATTTGAAAGTGTTTGATTACTCGAGGTTGAAGGTTACCAGTTCCATAAGGTACCCGACATCTTTGATGTCGGTTGCGTTTTCGCCTGATGGCTCTACTAGGGTTGTGGTAGTTCGAACGGGGTTTTATACGCAGGGAAGCGGAAAACGAGTGAAATGGTGGAATCAGTGAAATCTGAGTGGGGGAAATACGTTGGGTTTGGAGCGATAGACGAGCCCGAGAAGAGGGTTTTAAGGCCTTCCTATTTTCGTTACTTTCATCGTGGGCAAAGCGAGAAGCCTTCGAAGGGAGATTATATATCACAAGACCGAAAAAGGTGAAGCTAGCGGAACATGATAAGCTATTGAAGAAGTTTCATCACAAAGAGGCTTTGGTGGCTGCATTGATGGCGAAAAACCCGGAAAACATAGTGGCGGTGATGGAGGAATTGGTGTCGAGAAAGAAGTGTTGAAGTGCGTGTCGAATTTGGGAACGGATGAGCTTGGTTTGCTGTTGAGTTTCTTGCACAAGTACTCCACAATGCCGCGGTATGCAAATGTGTTGATTGTTTTAGCGAAGAAAGTTGTGGAAAACCGAGTTGATGATATTAGTGGTTCGGAGGAATTAAAAGGGTATGTTCGGAATCTTAAGAGGTCGGTCGCGGAGGAGATACGGATTCAAGAATCTTTGCAGGAAATACAAGGTATGATCTCTCCTTTACTGAAGATTGCAGGGAGAAGATGAATAGTAGTAGTAGTAGTAAGGTGATATGATTATTATGTTATTGTCATTACAAGATGTTATTTTGGTTATAAAGAGCCCAAATTTTGTTTAAGAGAAGTTTAAATTGTTGTTTTCTTTGTTTTTAGTTGTTGTATGAATAGTTTTTTTTGAGGGATGATGCAAGTTCAATTTATGTTATTTTTATATATTCTATTTTGTTCAACTTGAAACAGATCAGATAGGGTTTTGTTTGACCCAAAACAGCTTCTTTTTTTTTTTTCCAAAAGTTGACCATTTCTGTGAACAGTTAATGTGAATAATAATATAAATGTTTGAATAAGTTGGTTTAGAAGGTTTTCTGGATTAAGAAATAGACGTAGGGACTTACGAGTGGTCATGATGTTCGCATGATTTTGATAAAATTTCTAGGCTGAACCACTAAGTAGTAAGTACAGTTTGGACAAATTTTTTCTGTTATTTCTATTTTTCAAAATCGTTTGTTTGCATTAAAAATGATAAAGATGGTTCGTGAATATTATATGTATGCATGTTCCAAAAATGAAAAAGAAAATAAGCTAAAAGGCTGGTTCCAAGTTCCAAACCGTGGACCAAACTGTCCGATTTGCTTTGATTTGGGCAGTTTGGTCGTTTCCAACGGTTTATCTACTTTGGGTGACTTTCAGCCCATTTGACCCGTTTCCTTTATTGCGAATCTTTATTTGATTTCATCTATTTGGCTTGTTACTAGAATAAAACATATTTATAAGTAAATGGACCGAAATTGCTACTAAAACTAAAAAGGGTAAAATTTTGAAAATGAAAATCTGACTGTTAATTCCTAGGGAGCACTGAGTTCTCACTGGAAAACTGCATGCATACCCCAATAGTGACAAGACCCGGTCCCTGGCATTTGGCCTTAGACCTTCCACGCTATCGTTTTCTGTGGGATCAGACCTGCAGAAAGTCAAAGAGAAAAAAAGTCAAAACACGGTTGCCTTGTGAATCGCTGCAAGTAAACAGTTGTTGAACCGGGACCATGCCCAGATCCCATCATTCTCCCCCTGTACAATCATTATAACAAATTTTGGGATCATTTCAATGTTTTCTGTTTATTTTCAATATTGTGGAATGCAATCATAGTTGGCGGTAGAAACAAGTTTTGAACCCCACATATTTAACTTAAACCCTCTTTGGCTGGGTGTTGTACCCCCAAGGAAAACCCGGGTGCTGCTGAGACGGAGGGATGGAGTGGGCGGGAACACCTCGCGCCCTCCCCTGTGAGTGATCATACTTTCGACGCGCCCGCGAGCTCTCTCTCTCCCTCCCTCCCATTTTTAATATAATACTTAAGAAAATATAGAAAAAATGGTGAGAGGAGTGATGAGTATAACTAGACACATTATTCTCATATTCAACTTGAAAATTCTCCAAATCATTGTCATCATATCCGACGAATAATATGAGGTTTTCATGGGTCTGGTTCTATCCATGGTCCGATTTATAGTTAATCATGCTGAGCAATCTATATCACATTCATTAACAAGAAGAGCTCGAGTTAACCGGGAATCCAACGATCATATGGTACTTTATTATATAATTAAGAAGCGTCGTCTTCGCATGAGTAGGCAATTACTTGTACGAATAGTTAACAATTTAGAACGAGAGGTGCCATTTTTTCAAACAACGAGTGGATGCAATAGGCGGATGGGGTTTTACTGCTCTACAAAAAAAATGCATCCGCAATTCGTCAAATTGCATAGCACACTAGTAGCGACTGATGTGAGAAAAGTCTCGTGGGATAATATCCATCACTTTTGTGAATGTGTGATTAACCTTTACGGTACAAGATCTTGAGGAACCCGACATCCAGTGAGATCCAAATATATACGAGGTCCATGAAGAAATATGGCTTTCCCGAGATGCTTGGTAGCATTGGTTGCACACATGAGGTGTGGGGAATTGGTCCTACATCGTGGCGATATTCTAGCCAAAGCCCAGACCACTAAACTAAGTTGCTCCAATTATCCAGGTTTAGACCTGGGCTGCTGGAAACAAGATCTGGTAATCAGTCCTAACCCAACCTGCCCCACCCATCCAGAGTAACCCGAGACCCGACCCAACATTTAATTTTCGGTCCTCAGCTTTCAATATCCCATGTTTTGGTTTCGGTTTCGAGCTCAGGCCGGGCCTATGATTAACATCATTGTTTACTTAACTACCAAACATGTATGCTAATATAAGATCCACTGAATCAACTCCCATCATGTAGCAGACTGCATATCAACTGATAAACCAAACATAAAACCACAGGCACACGCATTTTAAACTAAAATCAAACAAACGAGAACACACATCGCCAAACAAATACTCCGAGACTAATTTAACGACCATGAGTTAAACGAGCATAAATACTAGGTGTGCATAAAACATAGAAAAGAATGTGCATACACGATTATAGTAAAACCTGGGCCATACGAAAGTCAATAAGCAACCCCAAGATGTTACAACAATCGATAGGATTGGTTGAAAGAAACATCAAGATACTGCACAGTGTGGTAACAATTATTTCAACCAGATGCCGCCATGGACTCGATCAGGATCTGGTAACCTTCGGGAATGGTTGCCTGTGCGCGGACACACCCTGCTAATGCTGGGACATCGGAATTCACATCGAGAAGCCTGCCTATGAAAAGCAGTAAATGGAAGTCAGAAATACGCTTCACGAACGGGAGATTCTTGGTACGATCCAAATGGTTCTTTAGAGTTCTCATTGTGATCACTGTGTTTCGGTTCTCAACTGGAAATGTTGATGATAATGGACCCTGCAAAAATAGATGATACATAAATACTTTTTTTTTAATGGAAGAACAGTCATTGAACAATAATATTAATACCAAGAAAGTGTAGTTTAGTGGTGAGCATAAAAACTATTGACTGAACCATAACAAAGATAACAAACCTGCAGACACGAATTAAACCTGACCCGATTAAACAAGCCCAAAATTGAAGCCCAGCGGGCAACCGATCAACCAGCCCTTTTACATTTAACCGACAACCAAATTTAACCAAACCAGTTGGTTAGGCATTTCCATTAACTGTAACTTTGGGTTGGTGCCTATGTTGTCAAGCACTTATGTTTACCCTCGAATTCGGTTAAGCAAAGGGTGAATAGGTAAATTAGTTTATCATTAAATAATCAGTTTTGTAAAATCATTACGTAATCCCCCCCAAAAAAAGAAATAGATTATTCCAGCTCAAGTCATAACAATCAATTCCAAAAAAGGATATCCAAATGCCCCTTACATTAGTTAACCATATAACTCAGTTTTAATATCATACTTAACAACAAAATTGACCTTCAAAAGCAGAGGTGGTAAAATGGGCAGGTTGGGTTGGGTTGGTTGCCGGGTCAGGATGGGCCGATTTAAATTCAATAACAACCTGTTGAAGCTAAACTACAGTTCAGTTAACATGATGTGAAAACCCATACATGATACATATATGAACATCTTGTCTCAACCAATCATGAATTTTACTTTAAGTTTCGTACTTTCACTATCTTCTAATCAATTTCAGACTCCATAACTGGAAGGAAATTTGAGAGCAACAACTTAGGATTGAAGATTGAAGAAGCAGCACCGACAAAAATAAAAAATAGATACAAAAAAAACAAAATCGAACAATATATTTAGCCTTCGAGAATCAAACAGAGAGAGATGAGATGAGGAAGACTCCCAAGATATGACTGTAAACGGTGGATTCGTAAGAGCAGCGACAAACCCATCCTGACCTATTTCCCTCTTTTTCCAAACACATCCTGACCCGTTCCCTAAGTTCCCGTTTTTTTTTTCTTTGCCCATTTAGACCCACTGAGATTTATGCTTAAACCAAAAGAACCCATCAGCTTAAAATAAAAATCCAAATAAGCCCAAAGTTTACTTTGTGGATCAATATTGACGGGTCTATTCAAAAGTAAACCAACCCATGAAGACATACAGATTACAGAATCAACAAAGAGGCAATATGAAGTACTGTCAAAGGTAACAAAACATCACCGGAAGAAGCCCAGGATATGGCTGTTCAAGATAACTGTTAACTGAGTATCAGACACATGAGCTAAAACTTTGGTGTTGCAGAAACATTATTGCTCTTATCCTTATCTATTAAATAGTGGGCTATCTTACAACCTTTACTAGCTTACAGTATGAATTCCAGAGAAGTCGCTCTAGATTGAAATCATGAAATTAGATGGACGCTAGGCTTTGTTGAGCATTTGTTAAAGAATTTATTTGGTGGAGTGCATATGCTTGTGAATTTTAAACATTCTCTATTTTCATCACAAAGTAAAGATTTTCATATAGTTGGCCGACAAAAAATTATTAGCTTAAACAACAGTTTGCCTCTTTCAAGAGCAAGAGACTCTGTTAAACACCTAATGCCCTAAATGAAATCGTTCGCATGTTTGTCTGCCATCAGACAATGACATAAGGGGCATTTAAAGGCCTGCTAGTGACATACATGGGTGCCTAATCTTTTTTTAGTCCAACTTCTAAAGATAATTACACTTGCAGTCATTTAAAGGCCTGCTAGTGAAATCCGCCCCTGCACGAGGGATATCACCTACATTACATGTACAAGCCAAAACACCTATTCACTAAGTTAACAGGGTACTGTGGGCACCTGAGTTTTCCCTAACAGGTTTCTACGGTTACCTAAAGGCTAAACCAGTCTATGCATATATCAAATCTGTCTTTAAGTCTAATATCAAAAACATATTCAAAACCAAAAACCAAATCAAACAACAAGAAACGTGAACGAACCTGATGATCAAAGATCTTCACAACCACCAAAAAGAAATCATTATCCACTTCCCGTGTATCCTTCCCACCAACCACCACATCCTTCTTCATCTTCGAACACTTCGGGTCATCACCCTCCGCAATCTCCCCCTCAAACCACCCGTCCTTAAACAACTTAACACACAAATCACTCATCTGAAACGCCTCAAAATGCACATCCGCACCACCCTCTTCATTCACCTCCAACTTCACCACCACCGTCACCCACTCCTTCACCTCACTCTCCGCCTGCAACTCCACCGCCTGCAAAACCTCCCTGTTCGACAACGTGTAATCCCTCTTCCCTTGACCAACCGTCTGCGTAAATATAAACCCCAATTTCTGCATCCCTAACCCCAATGCAATCGCCTCGACTACCCTCTCCTCATCCGGATCCCTCAACAACACCAAACTCTCCTCTGTCCCTTGCTGTGGCGGTTCGTATATAAAATCAATCTCCACCTTCCCATCCTCAACCGTCCCGTACATAAACCCCCCACGCTTCACCGCGAACGCCAACGTCTCGTTCACATAATGCTGGAACCCGTTTGCCGCATCGCGATCAAACGACACCTCACAGTTGGCACTCTCTTGCCTAACTATCTTCATCTGTTTCGCTATCAAGTCATCCATTGTCATCTTACGCCCGAACGAACCTGCGGGCACGATCTTCGGACCGGCGATCGTTCGTTCTCCCTCGTAAGCGAGGAATATAAGTGCTCCGTGGGTTATGTTGAGGGTGGCGATTGGGGTTTGGGGGTTGGACATATCGGTAAATTGTGCGATTTCTGCGGGTGTTTTGGCGAGTAAGAGTTGTTGGTTGGTTGAGAGGGTCTGGTTGTTTATGGGTACTCTGAGCTGTGATTCGATTAGGGTTTTGAGTTGGGCGATTGTTGTGTTGGGATTGTCGATTTGTAGCCGTTCGATCCCGTCGCGGCTGCGGATTCTGATCAACATGATTGAAGATTGAATGAGGAAGATGAAGATCTGAAGATGAAGAACACTTGGGGAACAAGAAAAAAGGTATGGAACCTGAGTTTGAGTCTTATGTAGGATTCGTGTGCTTTTAAGGAAAGGATGTGTTTTTTGGAAGGAGAAGAATCTGGATTGTAACTTGTAAGTTTTTTTGGGCCTTGATCAACATTCTCTGGCCCATGCTAAATATTATAAAATACTAAATAAATATATAAATTATAAATATATATTATAAAGGAGCAATGTTTTAAAAACTGATTCAAACCGGCCGGTTGTACAGGTTGAACCGTCTGGTAGAACCGGTTAAACCGCCCGGTATACCCAGTTGAACCGTCCGATACACCCGGTTATACCGTTTTTAAGCCAAATCCGGCACGATAAGAATACCGGATTTTAAAACATTGTAAAGGAGTCAACATCACTTATAAATACTATTTCCTGATCATGATCCGTAATAAACTTCATGAAAAGATTTAAACAAATATATTAGTACATTCAAACTTGAACGAAATTAAGATGAGAAAAAAAAAGAGGATTAGAAAAATAAACAAACAAAGCATTTGTTCAAGTTTGGTCGTTAAACAAAAGAAAAGAATTATGTTTGTGTTTGTTCATTTTTCTAATAAATGAACGTAAATGACCTTCTTCGCAAATGATTCACGAACGGTTCATTGATTGTTCGGTTCGCATACAAAGCTAGTGTTGCTTGAACAGAAAGAATTATTGGTAAAAAACTATAATGTGTAGAGGAAAAATCAATGAAATAACAAAAAAAATGATTTGATTGAAAATATAAATATATAACAAAAGTAAAAAAAATAGATAATGAATTAATGGAATAGACAATGTCGGCCTCTGCACACAAAGTCACTACAAGAAATGCAACCCCGGTAAAAAGTTGCATTAGGCTTAATGTAACATTTTTAGTATGCAACTTTTTTATAGTTTAGTTACAAAAATGCAACATTTTCTACACTCAAATACCACTTTTTCTACAAATAATACAACATTTTTTAGACTTAATGCAACCATTATCATTTTCTAATAGAAAAAGGCAACCTTGTTTTCTTTAGTAAAGGCAACAGTTTTATGAATTTTAATTATAGCAAACTCAACATTTTTTCCCGCAAATGTAACCTTACAACATAAGTTGAATTGCTATTAATTAATATGAATTCAATCGTAATGAATGACACAAAAACTATAATAACAAAATTTTACTGATAATCAAACTGTGTACTTTAACATGTTTATCCAAACTCAAATAACATTACAGTCAATTTCAATAATAGAAAATAAAACGTTCTACTCATATCGATCTCCAATTGCTAGTTGTTTCATAACTATCCGCGTCATTTTCGCTTAGTTTCGAGCACTGTTTTTTTTTCTTTAATGACCGTCTTCAATCTTTTACGCATTTCCAGCAACTAGTTTTTCTCGGTCTCAACCTGTAAATTACTTGAAAGAAGCCTTATAAAATTATTAACTTGATATCTAAATAATCTGACATACAATAATTGCCTGGCAAAACATAATACAAGATGCAGAAATACATTTTGAGCATACCATTCCACCACTACCTGCAAGTTCCAACAGACACTGATAATATCTATCTCCATCAAACTCGATAGCAGTGACTTCTACATAATACAAGAATTTTGGTAAACATTCTCACTTCCAGCCATATCCTCTGCCAAAATAAACATGTCTTCTACCATAAAAACAAAAAGTTACAGTCTACACATTTACTGAACGTACAGTCCTCGTTTTCTAAATCTCAAAAAGACTGCTACGATAACATTTTAGAACAAAGTCACACAAAATAATTGGTCATGGTCTCTCATTACCCCAATCCATCAATCTAACATTCTAACTATTCACCAAATTGTTACAACAATCATAAAAACGATATATGTGTATACTAGAAGGTTATCCCGCGCGTTACAGTGGCACCCGTAAGCATATCTCAATCAATGTTTTATTCTTACACATTGTAACATGTAGAGGCATACGGGTGGAAATTCTGATGCATTCGAAGATGAATGGGTTGGTTTGGTTTGGGTTGTGCTTTATCTCAAATAACGGGTTAAATATAAAAAAAAAAACTGCAGATGAATACTGCAACATTGTCTTTGTGAGAATAGTTAAGAAATTAATTATTTATAAGTATTTTAGAAAAGGAATAAAAAAGCGTTTGAGTCATCGTAACCCATGCTAAAAAGGACTTGTTTTAACCGAAATTGGTTTGACAGACTACCCATTAGCCAAACCACCCAACCTTGTGAAAAATAAGCCATTTCGACCCATTCTTAATCCAAAATTAACAAAGAGAACACTGGTTCTTGTAATCTTATTATCAACTAGTTGTTGTAATCTTATTATCAACTAGTTGTTGGATTTATGACGTTACTCATCTATACAAATAAATACAACCCCAGAGATTGACAATTAAGTGCTCAAGAATAGCATACTCAATTTGAGATGATTTTACTTCTATTTGCACCGGTTGGTCATTTTCTTAAGGTCTTTGTCTAACGTAAACTTATCAGTCTGCTTTTCCTGCTGGATGCTTGTGTGGGACACTGATCCCTGTCCTTAGAGGCGCACATCATGTCATTGAGAAAGTTTGAATTTAACACTGGATTCCTGGAATCTTACTATCAATTCATGTTAATATTAATAAGTTAAGTTTGAATGGTTTGCTTAGTGCTAGAATCTAGATCCTTATACTAAAACTTTAAATCATCATCGATTACACATTTGAAAAAAACTGATCCCTAGAAAAAGTAAACCTTATATTGTAATATAGTTAGAACTAATTAGAACTAACAGAATGATATTAGGGTGTAAGGGGTGCTTCACTCGAGGGGAGTAGTCCCCTCTCCACCCCAAGCCAATCATACCCTGCCATGTCAACTCTCCTCTTCACTCCCCATTTTGGCGTAAGGGGTGCTCCCCTCGAGGCACCACATCATCAATGAAGCCACCAACGGTCAAAAATGTAGCATGCTGCATTCATTGACAACTCCCCAGCTTTTAACGGTCACCATTCAAAATTAGGGGATGGCGGCGGTGTTACCGTGCGGTAACACCTTCACCACACACCGTCCCTACTAACACCCCGTTCACCCTTAGGGTATCGTATCATAGATTTCAAAAGTAAACTGGCCCCAAATCTATCTAAGCCTCAAATTTCATCCTTCAAAGAGTTAACATAGGTTAGTAAAACAAATCAAAATCAATACTCACTGTTTCCATCCACACACATGTTAATTTCCAACTTGTTAACTATACCACGAGAACAAAATTAGGACATCATATCTTAAAATTTGATAATAGTTTAGCCTCAAATCTATTTTACAACCTCAAATTCATGCTGTGAAGAGTTAATCTTGCATAACCGATCAAAATGAAGACTTCACAATTTCCATCCATATTTATATACTAATCCTTATTTATCAGCTACATGATGATTATAATTTACAATTTATCACAACAGAAAATATAAAAACCAAAATATACTGTATACATAAAATCAGATCAGACTAATTATGCACAAACAGGTACCTGAACGATTTGATAGTCATTTACATAATCGATTTGAACAACATCCGGCGGAGTAGGTTGCGACGGTTTGCCGGCGAAAATGACGCCTCTGCTCTTGCCTTCTTTGACCATAAGTTGTGATTGGAGATCAGAATCGGAGCAGAATATTTCGGTTAATCGGCATATATGTTGTGTAGATTGAAGAGATGACACGATTTGGGGACCTGTAATTCGAAATTGGGTCTTGGAAACAAGAATGGCAATGGGGCTGGGCCTAGATGTTTTCGGTGGTGGGATGGAAGACCGCCAGAAGTAGGAATGAAAACCTGGAAACGTGAACTGTTCTTAAGGTGTTTCAACCATTGTTATTATATAAATATACATATTAGTACTAATAGGTTCCTGTAAAAAAGGACATTTTTCGTGAGAAGGCATAAGAATTGACATGTAGGCATCATATTTTGGACTTAGGCATGATGTTTGGGTTGTTTTGGCAAGAAAAACACTAAACATAACAATTTAAGACACAATGCAATCAATTCTAGGCTTAATACTTAAAACAGCAGGCCAAGAACGTTAAGTAGTGTGTTTTAAGTGTTAATACGTGTGTTTTAGTTGTGATTTAAATTTCACGCCTATAATACATTACATTATGTTTTAAATTGTTATGTTTGGTGTTTTTCTTGCCAAAACAACCCAAAACATCATGCCTAAGTCCAAAACATGATGCCTACATGTCAATTCCTATGCCTTCTCACACTTCTAACGAAAAAGGTCCTTTTTACAGGAACCTCACCCATATAATACACACACACACACACACATATATATATATATATTGTAATTTGCATGAAGAAATAAGAAAATGACCTGATCGCCCACACTAGCAGATGTAACAACATTGAGCCGGGCCACATAAGATCTTATACTCATGTCTAAACATTCAGCATCATCGTCCTCGCCACCAGCAATTACCCCATGATACTTTCTGAAATTTAACAGAAAAAAAGAAGTTATGTTAAATACAGAATGAGCAAAACGCAATTTCATTTGAGGTCAAGCTCAACTTCTTGAGACTACCTTTAGTGCCAGAGATCGTTGTTAACAGAAGATAGAAAGCATCCCTGTGTAATAATTATTTTTATTAGCTCTAGCTAGAAATTTAATTGCAAAAGAAAATATTACAGTAAATCTCATAACAGAATGTGGGCAGAGATGGTGTTTCATGGTGATAGTTACCCTTTTCTAAGTTAATTATGTATAGATCAGGTGAGGTGAAGACGTCGCACATATCAAATCATATGACCAGCATTCCAGCAATCATAATATCATATATAACTAGGAAGTGCTATGCACGCTGCAGCAGGCAGGTTGAAGTTGAATATGATTGAAAAGTTTAACATATAAGTAGATAATATGGTTTACATCAAATTAGTTTTTGGCATAATTACTAGAAAGTGTGGAAGCTAAGGTTACTTATGAACACGTATGGTTCTCTTGTTTTCGAATTAGCTATGAACAACATTCAAAAAGTTTCTTCGTAATCGATGCTGAACCAGTAGGCACGTGTGACAACATCATAAATTATTAAACTGGTGATTTTCTCTAATGTAGCCATTGTGAATAGAGTTGTGTATGCCTTGATCATCCACTCCCAATCATACATATACATTAACCCATTATATATATTCAGCCAAGAACATATCAGAAACATTATATTCTATTATTCTTGTTCACAGACAAGCCCTTCTGCAAGCTACACATGAAATTATATACGATACTTCTTTATATAAAATGTATGAGCAACCAAAACTAAATGGAGTTCGTAACATGCCCTTATTTATCTCCTTTCACTTTTGTTCTTTCCAAAACTTGACTAATGGGTTCTTCCAAAATTCATCCAATACGTTCTTTTCAATTAACCATGTGTATCAATAAAAGCAGTCAATCATCCAATAGACATCCAGAATTTGACATATTAACTCATAGCAGAGAAGCACCCTAACGTAGACATATAGGTTAAATCCATTTGAAATCCTCGTAAATGTTACAACGAAATAAAATAATTTGATCAAACCCTAGATGTGATTAAAGCAAATTTGATGAAAGAACAAAAAACACCTGCTAAGGGTTGTACTGCTGTAGTGAGGATTGGAGCAACATGGAGTCGAGCAGTGATGACGGATCGTTTGGTGGTGCAGTGGCGGTTCATCGATCACTCAACCATGCTTCATCAATGGGGATCATAATCGACCTGAGGAAACCATCAATCGAGGTTGAGGGAGAGAACACCGCCGATTTCGGTGGGTGATAGAATTGTAAAATTTAGAATGAGAGGGAAATCTAAATTATTTGGGGGTACAGATGACAGACCTATGTGAAGAGGGAAACTAAAATAAAAGTAGGAGTAAAGTTATATTTTGCTACGTGGTTTGGTGTAAACATCCATTTTGTTTCAATAGTTTTAATTTGACTTTTTTACTTCTTGTGTTATCTAATTCATTTAATCTTTTCTCATACACTCATATCCTGCATATGATATTTTTACTGTAGGCAAACAAGCCTTTTTCGTAGAAGGGCAGTTTTGTCTTTTGGCTTTGAAATTTATAAATCCCAAACCCTTCAAATTCCATATCGATCAAACCATCATGTAACTTTCACGCTATGAAAATTTTTAGGGTTCCTGATAATTGAAGTATGGATATTTAGCGTTCGTGAGATTCCTTCAAATTAAAGCGTGGTCGAATAATCATTTCTGATTTTCTGCAACAGATTTGGTTTCTTTATGTATTCTTCTCGTTTGATTTTTCTGTGTTCTTTCTCGATCCATATGGTAGTTAGTTTGACTGTCTTTCGACTTATATACGTTCAGAGTTATTAAAATCATATATATGCTCTAATTTTGTATACAATATGGAGATTTCAACCGGAGATTTCAAACTTCGTCAAAATCTAATTGTTTATCCATAACTTCATATATGAATAAATAAAATCATATACACCAAAAACACATTAGTTATTGTATGTTAATATATAATATTAACTTATTAGATTTTATAATGTGAAAAATCAATTTTCTTTAGTACATCGCACCTTTTCAACTAGTACCAACTACACACTGTCATATAAATTTGCATCATACAGATTTGCCATATAAAAAGTATATAAAAAGATTTACATATTTAAATTTGCATATCCTAAAAGGAAATTAGAAAGAGGAAAATGAGCACTCATTTACCATAAAAATCTATATAATAGGATACTTTATGCTAAATATACATATAAAAAGATTTACATGCTTAAATTTGCATATTTTAATTGGAAATTAGATTAAGGTAAATGGGTATACCCCGTTTTACGTATACAAATTGTATATGTAATTAGAGTTTATGAAAAATTAATTAATATAATTAAGTAATTTAATCCTATACCATACGCCCTACGCAAAAAGACTTTGCCCTTATAAAAAATTTAATTTTAAGGATGTGAGTGTAAGGGAAAAGATTGAACCAATTAAGAAACTACAAGGAGCAAAAAATTCAAATTGAAACTATTGGAGCAAAAGGATATCTGGACTAAACGACAGGGAGCAAAATAGAACTTTACTCTAAAAGTAATTATTATATAGAGTAAATTACGGTTTTGACCCCTGTGGTTATATCACTTTTACCCTATTCGCCCAAAATAGAATTTTTAACATCTGTACCGCAACGTCTCTGTAACTAACTATTTTGGCCCCTGCGTCTAACTCAACCCATAACCCTGGTTAATTAAATATCACATGCTCCTCACATGATGGGCAAATAAGGAATTTCACCTCCCCACCTTACTTCTTTTATAAACAAAACCCTTGCCTTTTTCTTTATCACTTCATCTTCTTTACCCATTCCCTCTCAAACCATTATTCGACTTGCAGATACTCAAACCCTACACATTCCTCTGTGTCCGTTGATGACTATACATACAACAGCCTGTGTCTGTATAGAAATACTCAAATAGCAGAAGAACGAGTTTTGATTTAAACACCTGCTCACAAAGAGCTCCTAGTCTTCCAAGTGCAAGTCTTCTGTCTTCTCGGGTGACAACAATCGTCCCAACCTTTAAAAACAAACTGATTAGTTCATAAATTCATGCAGACTTATCCTCTTGGGTGACAAATTTCCGTAAATTGAAAACTAATTGTAAATATATCTTTGTAATCATTATAATTTATGGACATATATACGCACATGCACGTGGAACCGACTTTTCATGGAACGTGTAGGGCCTGATATCATGACAATAATCAGTATCACAGTAGATTTTCCATATTTATCGTATACTAGAAACCATGACTAAAAGAATTTGATTTATTCAACCCACAACACTAAGAACTGCATAAAGAGCAATGTTATATTCTTTCCATGCTATGAGGACCCAATCCTTCACAGACACTTGATATTTTGACTCTTATTAGTGAATGATATGTAGTTATATTTATGCCAAGCTTCCTTTAGAAAGATTCGATAACTGGCGGGACCATATGACATAAATCATGGTAACCATAGAACTTCATTCCATTTTCCCGATAATTAATGCAAAATTAAGAGTCATCTTGTTATGATACGTTTAACATCCTTGAGAAAGCCGCGAGTTGGATCAACCGCAACCATTATTAAGAGGTTAAGGTCTCTATGTGTCAGTGTGTGTGATTAATTGGCACCTGAAAGCAGAGGAATGTGTAGGGTTTGAGTATCTGTAAATCGATTTATCCGCGTGTATATATAGAGAGGGCTGCTGTATGTATCGTCATCAACGGCGTGAAACCCACATCTGCAAATCACCATTGTTGAATTAGGGTTTGAGAGGGAATGGGTGAAGAAGATGAAGTGACAGAGAAAAAGGAAGGGGTTTTGTTTATAAAGGAAGTAAAGTGGGGAGGTGAAATTACTTATTTGCTGCCAGGATCTAAGTTTGAATTGATTGCTGTTTTTGTTTCAAGTAATGAAAAATGATTGAAAACAAAAATAAATGCGGCGGATTAATGGAAAACTTTTACAACAATCAATCGTCGTTTGTTTTCATCACCATCATGCTTTCAAGTAATCAAACTATAGCATGTGATTCACAAACTCCCCTTAGCCCAATAACGATCGTTTGATAGTAAGAATGAAGAAGATATGCGAAATTGATCTTTTTAAGAAGACAAGTGTTAACTGTTACTTTGACCACCTATTTATACTAATTGTCTAACCACTGATCGTCTTTCAATGACGTTAGGGTTGATAGCGACAGCTAACAAGAAGTAACTAACTACAAACACTGCTTAGACTAAACTATCAGTGCATAGCACTGTTACATTGATTAAACTAATACTAAGCTAAGCACTATTGGCTATCCTCTGCTCTTGTGATCTTCTACCAGCGGTTGAGAGTTTCTTCTTTCAGAGGATAGGAAGCAATGTGTTTATTGAAAGCAGTAAATACTCATCAGCGGTTAGAAACCTCTGATGGTTGGATCAAAGCTCGGATGGTCTGTTTTGACTATGTATCATCTGTTCCTTTCCAAGGGTTGGATCCCAACAATCTCCCCCTGGAATAGATGATGCCAAAAACACCTTATTCTTGATCTTTATTCCTCAGAAAGAATTCTCTTATTTGACCCTTGAATTGTAGTTCAAAGTTAAGAGATTCTAAATCATCCGCATCCTTCTCAAGCTCTAAACTTAGTAGTTCGTGGAAGTCTTCTACGGTAAGCCCATAAGCAGCTTCCATGGATAGTTTATAGGCTTTACCATCAGACTTGAGCAGAGTCAATTCGTGGGTGTCTTTGTTGACCTTCCACTTTAGAATTTTTGGGTCTGAAGGCTTTCTTGAAGGAGCCTTTATTGCTGAGGATAGAAAAGGAGCTATTCTTGTCAGGTCTTCTGCCAACTTGGCACTTGTATCATCGGTTGGATAGTCCATCATATTTTTGATACCTTCTTTGATGAATACTTCTTCAAACTCTCTGTCAACCTTCACTGACATCTCCCCTTGCCTTTTTCGCTTTAGCAAGGCAAGTGTGGATTGGGCAGATGTTGAGCTGGGCTTTTTAGAAAGTTGGGCTTTGAGAGCAGCATCTTTTTTGGTATAATCAGGTTTAGGAGGTATTGATGGATCCTTTTTCCTTCTGGCTTCAAGCATCTTGTAGGTAGCCAACACTTTTAACTCCCCCCATCTCATTACCTGGTTCTTTGACCCATATTGATTTTGAATTAGCTCTTCTTTCATTCTTCTGAGCTTCAGGGTCTTTTCGGGTACATTCTTTTTGTATTTGTTCCAATCTGGGCATGTAGGTTTGTTGTGAGGATCTTTTTGTTGTTTTTCTATCCTTGCAATTTCTTCTTGAAGCTCACTCACAGACCTATCTTTAAAATGTGCCCTAGTTGCAGCAATTTCTTGTATTCCATGATGTGAGAGATGTACTTATCTTTCAAAAATTTATCGTCTGCTTTAGAGATCTGATTTGATAGATTCTTTGAAAATCTTTCCAGTGATTGGCCTTTGCTCAGCTGAAACTGGTATTGGTTCTGCACTTCTCTATCACTTTTGCCTTTAGACAACTTCTTAGCAATATCCTCTGCCTGCCTTTCTTTGAGTTCCAGATACTTATCAATATTAGCAGGCTTTGGATAACCTTGAAGAGATGGGAAATGTCTTTTCTCTGGATCTTCTTCAGCGTAGAAAGACTTGATTTCTTTCCTAACTGCAGGCAAATCAAGAGGACACTTTAGCTGCAGGAACCACTTCTTTTGAAGGAACAAATGTTGTAGTTGGGGAAGCAGAGGTTAGATTTAACATTGGTGCAGATCCAAGAGGCGTAGGAGCAGGGATCTCTTCTTCATTTATGACCTTTGTTACCTTCCTTATCTTAAAACTGATTGATGGTGACGATGAATGACTTGGAATTCTGGGGGGTGTTGGTAGTATTTGTGTGGAAGTGGGAAAGGTGATAATGGCAGTGGTTGTGATAACATCTGCTCCAACCTCTGCTGTGTCAACCGATGTTGGCACAACAGTTGCTGTAACATCTGTTGGGGTGGATATGGGAGTTGTGTGAGAAGGTGTGGTTGATTTTGTGATGACAAAGGTTTTTGTGGTTGGATTGGTAGTCACTCTAGTTTTGAGAGGTGTGGATTCTGGTTGTCTTGCTTTTGTAGAAGATCTCCTCTTCGTTGAGGTACCAGTCTCTCCCTTTTCTAACTGCTGATCAATCTTTTTCTCAACAGCACCTTGCCTTCATCAAACACAGTCTTCTTATGAGACATCTTTGCCCTTGCCAGGATATCTTAAGTTGTGTCAGGTTTCTTTGAGCCATCTGGCTTAGGGATATTCACTGTAGGCCTTGCCTTAGCATCATCCATCTTCAACATTTCTTTTTCCAAAGGTTTCTCCCCCTTTTGGCTTCATCTGGACTAACAAAAATGACAATTGGAGGAGATTTACCAGTGGGGTGAGCAAGTGGGCTTTGATTGCCTTAATATCTGCAGCAGTATCATTGTATCTTGCATCAACCATATTCCTGAGTTCCATCATCTGATGCTTATGTTTTTGCTCTAGGAAATGTTTTTCTTGTTGAAAGATTGGATTTATTGCAGATTTGAGCTCAGCAGTGGTTGGAACAGGAGGTTGACTCTGAATAGTGATCAACTGTTTCAAAAGATCTTTAATTTCATCAACAGTGGTTTCAACATTTGTAATCCTCTCCGTCAATTTTTGATATTTTAGCTCATCACCTAACTTAATAGGATCATCTGAACTCCTACCAGATGTGGTAGTTTTATCTAAGATATCATGAGCATGTGTTTTGCCACTTGCTTCAATCTTAGATGCCCCTTGCTCTTGGTTCTGGGGACTTCCCACTGGAACAGAGGTTACCGTAGTAGCCTCAGCAGTGGTTGCCTTCAACAAGGTCTTAGCTATGTAACCACTGTCCAATTGAGAACTTGGGAGTTCAGCAATTGTAGCGGCTGCCGTTGTTGAACTATCACCAAGGGTTACATGTAACCCAAGGGATGTAGCCTCTTCATTTGCTGATGGGCTAGCAATTAGAAATAAGTCAGACCCAGCTTCTTGTTGGAGTATATTCTCATTGACGAGTTGGTGAGAAGTGCTGGATAATGTCTGCTCAATATCTATTGCATTCAGCAAGGGTAACATTGTTGTGGAAGTTAAATTAATGGTGAGAGTGGCTGTGTAGAAAGCGACATTGCCCTGGGAGAGGGGTTGTGGAAGATAGAACCAAGTGGTCCTAGAGCTTCATAATTCGGCGTCCCTGTGCCTACAACCCAATCCTTTTGTGAGGATGCAGGAGGAGTTTCAAAGCCGGTTTTCTATCATCTGCTGTGAAGAAGTAGCAGCAGTGGTTTGTGACTTTGGTGCTGTCATAGGGTTAACCTCTGGGATCTCATCTTCCAGAGGACCCTTTTGGATTTGGTGGGTTTTCTGGATGCTCTGGATGGTTTCTTTTTGGAAATTTTAGGTGTGGGTTTCAGGGCAGTGGTTGTGATACCCTGATCACCTAGAGCAGTAGGCTCAACAGCCGGAGGTTGAGCCTGAACATTTTGTTCTTGTAAAATAGGCTCAGCCTCCTCTGCTACTGTTTTGGAAACTTTGTCTTGATTTGTTATTCGCGTAAATTTTTCATGATTGAGGTGGCCAGGGTTGGTTACGGCGCCTTGTTTACTTGCATCTGATTTTATCTGATCTTGCAAGTAAACACTCAAGAATCTTGGATGTATCAAGAAAGCTTTTCTTTTGGGAATACTATTAAAATTATTTACAAGATCATTGAACAGCACCTGGGATAGGTTAAAATCAGAATCGGTTAGTATTGAAAATCCCAGATACTGCATGTTCAATGGAATCTCGTTGAAAGCAGTTGTTTTTGCAGAGACACATGTAAGTAAAGTGTGGAAAAAGAATTTCATCTCTGTTGGAAAATTGGGTTTGACGATTGTCATACCTTTCAACTGCCCGGTGTAACCTCTTTCAAAAAACTCATGTTGCATCTCCCTCAAAGGAAATGATTCCAGATGTTGCATATCATTTAACATGAAAACCTGGGAGATAGATTGTGGGCTTATTTGCAATCGTGTGCCACCAACTTTGGAAGTGATGGAATAGGGCACACCATCAGCGGATGAGTTTACTTTAGCATTTGCCCAAAATTCTCTTAAAGAGTCGATGTAAACTGGGGCTTTGACTTCCAACATGTGCTTAAATTTTGATTCTTTCAGAATCCGTGTCAGGATCTAAGTTTGAATTGATTGCTGTTTTTGTTTCAAATAATGGAAAATGATTGAAAACAGAAAATAAATGCAACGGATTAATGGAAAACTTTTACAACAATCAATCGGTCGTTTGTTTTCATCACCATCATGCTTTCAAGTAATCAAACTATTGCATGTGATTCACAAACTCCCCCTTAGCGCAATAACGATGGTTTGATAGTAAGAAATGAAGAAGTGTTGGTGCAGAATGTCTATGTCTTAGTCTTATATCGAGTCTGTATAGATTAGATGTGAATAGGCTAGCGAAACAAAGTATCCATAGTGTTAGAGGACAAGTTCGCTTGAGAATGTTGTGTGAAGTCAAGTTCGGCCGAACTTGACTATGTCAAGTTCGGGCGAACTTCTATCCCCACCAGTGAACTTGGAGTCCTATATATAGCTAGCTTGTGATTGTCATTTGTAACTTTGCGCACTTTGAGGCGGAGCTCTATCAAATTGGAGACTTGATGTTATATCAATAAAATTGACGTTTAACTGATTAATTCTTGTTGTTTGGTAATCCTGTAGTAATATTTCCGCTATTATGGACATTAGATATCAAATCTAGGTTCCTATGATATCAGGATCGGTCCTACAAGTGGTATCAGAGCTAGAGTAGCCTGATTTGATTGATATCAAGACAAGAACACTTCTAATTCTACTCCATTCTTCTATTTTTCTTAACTTTTACACTAAAATGAAGAATTCACGGGCAAATTCTGTCCAATTTTGAATATGACATGTTAAATACATCATAGATAAACCCCTGAGAGTTTGGAGGCTAAAATCAAACGAATTGGTGTCAAACTGTTGCAAAAACCATGTTTGAAAAACTCATTATCATCGAACTTGTAACCCAAGTTCGGCCGAACTTGCCTTAGAAAGTCACGTTCTGAGTGATTTTCTATCAAGTTCGCTCGAACTTGAAGGTTTTTGAGAGAAGTTAAGCTAAGTTCGCTCGAAGTTACTAAAAATTCATTGATATTATATCAAGTTCGACAGAACTTGATAAAAATCAAGAAAATTTTAGTTAAGTTCGCCCGTACTTGCAAAGATCTTAAAATTCAAACAGCAAGTTCGACCGAGGTTGTCTCAGGAATATTTTCAAATAAAGATACATAAGTTCGACCGAACTTGTGTATTAAAACTCAAAATTTTCATTTCACCACTACAAGTTCGACCGAACTTGTAGTAAATTTAACAATTTTCAAAGTTTTAACGTGTTTTCAGCGTACGTGTCTCGATATTTGTGATGGATGATCTTCAGAGAGCGTTTATGACAGCAGTGGGAACATCCAATGCCAATGTGATTCAGCAAGTCAATTTAGACAACAAAATGGGCACGTCCGTTAAACCGACGAAGTTAATGAGCATGGACGAATACGAAGGATGGAAGGAGAAGTTCAGTTACTGGGTTCAGGCCATGCATTTCCAAAGTTGGGTAGCTATCGAGAGAGGTTATACTGTTCCATTGCACGAAAATCAGCAAGTTCTAGAGAAGTACAAGTATTCCACAATACAAAAAGATGAGTACATTGCTGAGAAAAAAAGATGATAAGCCTCATTCAACAATCTGTTAAAGAGGATATTATGGTCTTATTGCCCGAATACACGACTGCAAGAGAACTCTGGCTATCACTACAAAAGAAATACCAAGGAAGCGCAGAGATAATCAAGAGTAAGAAAGCTCTCATCATGAAGGAGTTCGGCATTTTTAACATGTTGAAGGGCGAGAAAATGAAACAGATGATTGAGCGTTTCTGTCATCTGAAAGTTTAAATGAGAAGACACGGTCTCGATAAGACGGAAACAGAGTACATCGATAAGCTTGCAGATGCGTTACCTGACGGAGAGTGGACTACGTACCTCATGGTCTTGAAAGAAAGTCATAACTGGGAATTCTTTAAGCTATCTACATTCATCAACAAACTTGAAGGTCATGAGATGGAACTTCTAAAGATCGCAAAGTCGAAGAATGCTAACATTGTTCAAGATGTTGGTATGTATTACAAGAACGGGATGCAAGATAGCATTTCAAGTCCAAAGATTCAGACAACATTCAGTGCAAATATGAACTCTTCGCCGCAAAGTCAAAATCAATCATATCCTCAATTTGATCAAAGTCCACAGGGTTCTTCGTTTTCGAGCACTAGTTCAAACTCTTCATATCAGAGTCAAGCAAATCAGAATCAACAAACGAATTTTGATCTGAATGTGTACAAGTGTAATATTGCTGTCAATCTAAACAATGTTGTTTCTGAGCAAGTTGCAAAACAACACATGGCACTTCTCGCTACAGTTCTAGAATCGTATGAAAGTCTGGTAGCAGGGAAAATTGGCAATCCCGAAATGACCGCCGAAGACTACGATCAAGTGGACGAAGAAGAGCTTGAACTGATGGATATTAAGTGGTCATTGGCTTCTATCATTTGAAGGGTCACAAAGTTTGTTGCAATCACAGGCCGAGATATCGTAAATTCAAGCAACAAGCTAGGGTTCGACAAATCAAAGGTTACTTGTTTCAGATGCCGACAGAAAGGGCATTTCAAGAGAGAATGCAAAAATCCTGAAGCAACGGACAATCAGAGTCCATTTGGAGGTGGCAACGAATATTACAAGAAGTCACTTCAGTACAAACCATTTCCGAAAAAGACTCAAGTTGAGATTCAAGAGAAATCATCCAACAATACCGAGAAGGCAATGGTCGCTACCAATGAAGATGATAGTTTCGATCGGAATTCTTACATTGGAAAGAAAACAGAAGTTGCATTGATGGCTGAAATAGTTGAAGATACTTTTGCCGAAGAAGCAGCAGCCATGGAGAATGCTTTACTGGAACAGTATCTGCAACAACAGGAAGAAGAAGAGATGTATCTTCACATGAAGACACAGGGTATTTTAACGCCTAATTCAACTTCTAGTTTTGCAGGTAACTTTGATGTAAGTTCTCAGGAGCAAGTGGTCGAGGAGAAATCGATTGATGAAGAAGTTATCATTGATGTTGCTCAAGAAGTGAATGTTGAAAACCTCAAGGACATTGCCAATAAAGCTATGATGGCAAATCTTACCAAGGTAGGTCCAGAGGTAAAGAAAGTTGTCAAAGTGAAAGTTGTAGAGGTCGTAAAACCTTGTACAAAATGCACTGAGCCATGTGCTAAATGCATCAAAAAATCACAAATCATCGCTGAACTCAATGTACATAATGAGCATTTCAAATACGATTATCGTACAATGAAGGAAGCGTATGGCAAAATGAAAGATGATTATGGCAGGCTCGATAGAAATAATATTGAACAACATGATACTATAAGGATGTTGAAAGGTACAGTAATGGATTAACAAAAAGCAATAAACATTTGTATCAACACCATTGCTCAAACTAAACAACAACTCCAGGACGTGAAAATTGAAACATAACGTGTTCAACAGCTTTTAAGAAGTTATACAACTAACGCATATGTCATCAATCATATTTTTCCCACGATATCGTCAGAAGAAAATGATAAAAGGTCTAAAAAGAAAAATGGTAAAGAATACAACAATGTTCCTCCACCCCTATGCGAGAAGCATTGTCGCAAAACTATTGATGGGATGGATAAGGCACTCGACATTGAGTTGTTATCTGAAAAGAAAAATGAGTTGCCGAAGAACATTGATGTAGTCTATACTAAAACAGATGATGATAATGCGGTGGTAAAAAATGTGGTTGAAAACGTTCTGAACGATTCTGATGATGGCAGTTTTGAAAGAGCCACCTCGAGTTTGAATAGTTCTGACACAAATTCTTAAGATGACGATACATCACCGGAAGATGATCTATGTGATGATCCTAACGTTGTCATGTACAAGGTTAAGGAATCTGATAGATTATACTTTGATGACAGTTTTCCGATTCGGAATGTCAAAGAAGATCAATTGGTTAAACTGTTCAAACTGGTTGAAGTTACATAAGAGGACCTGGAGAAAAATGAAAAGAAATTCTATTCTAAACCCAAAAGAAATTACAATAACTACCGGAGAAAAGGTGGTGATCATCCAGAAAATCGGAGAGCTGGGTTGGGTCTAGATGAGGAAGAAGAACCGGTTAAGAAATGTCACCATTTCATGAGTACAAAGATAAAAACATGAAATTCGTTTATGGGACAAACACGGTTCATGAGGAGAGTTTGATTGGGAAGCAATCAAACGACGAGTTTAAGAAACAAAAAGAACTTCGAGATAAGGCAAAAGCTACAAGTGGTGTAAAATCCACTAGTAGCCATTCACATGATAATCGGATTTGCTTCAAGTGCAATGAAGTTGGTCATATTGCACGGAAGTGTCCGAAATCTAAGCCGGCCTATGTTCGAAGAAAAGAAAGTTCAGATGTTGTGAAACCAAAGCAACCAGAGTTTGTAAAACCTGTGAAGATTTTAAAACGAAACGAATCAAAACCTGAAGTTAAGCCTAAAATTGAAGAAATTTGAAAACTCAACTTTCAAAAAAGGTGAAACTTCTAGGGCAAATGAAAACAAGTTTTACATCAAAAAGGCAAACATTAAATCACAAGCCTGGATTGCTAAGAAAAGGACAACTGCATCTGATGTTATCAAGTCTGAGCTTGTTAAGACTGATAACAAGAAAGAATTAAAGTCTGAGACCAAATCCGAAACTGTCAAATCTACAAGTGGTAATAAATCAAAAGGTAAAAAGAAAGTAAATTTTGAAAATGTAAACGATAGTGGAGGCTCAGATGGAGATTATGAAGATGATTACCAAGCTTTCTAAAACCCAAGACCAAAAAGGCTTGGGTCGCACTCTTTAACTAGATTTTAACATGTGCAGGGGCTCCAAAGATCCGTTCTTTCGAAGTGGATTTTGGATAGTGGAGCGTCCAGGCATATGACGGGAATGAAAGCTCTGCTGTTCGACATAAAAGCTATCAATGGCGAATATGTTGGATTTGCTGGTAATCAGGGTGGAAGGATCGTCGCCGAGGGAAAACTCTCCAACGGCGTTGTATCGTTTGATCGCGTGAACTACATTGCAGAACTTGAAAATAATCTTCTGAGCATATCGCAGATTTGTGACAAACAGTTCACGGTGCATTTCAACGACAAAGAATGTATTATTCTGAAGCCTGGTTTCAAAATACCTGATGAGTGGATTCTGATGCGAGCTCCACGCGAGAATGATTTATATGTCTTAGATATGGGCGTCGCTACCACTTCATCAAAATCAGCGCAATGTTTTGTGACGAAGGCTACTGAGAAAGATTCTATTCTTTGGCATCGTAAGATGAGGCACATTCATTTGCGTAAAATGAATTTCTTGGTTCATAATGATCTAGTTGAGGGTGTAAATCTTCGGAGCTTTAATATGTCTGATCATTGCTTAGAATGTAAAAAGAGAAAGCAGATCAAGAAATCACATCCGAAGAAAATTCTGAACTCAATCAAGTTGCCACTTGAATGTCTCCACATGGATTTATTTGGTCCTGTCAATGTTCGAAGTATTTTAGGAGACTTATACTGCTTGATCGTTACAGATGACTATTCGCGTTACTCATGGGTTTTCTTCCAAGAATTAAAAGACGAAACATTCAAAAACTTGGTGATTCTTTTCAAGAAGCTAGAAAATCTTTATCATATTCCTGTACGACGCATTTGCAGTGACAATGGCACAGAGTTCAAGAATAATAAAATGAGAGAATTTTGCAACGCTAAAGAGACAATCCATGAGTTTAGTGCACCCTATACTCCGCAGCAAAACGGTGTAGCTAAAAGGAAGAACAGAACTTTAATCGAAACTGCGAGAACCATGCTTGCAGACTCAAAGCTTCTGGTCAGCTTCTGGAGTGAAGCAGTTGCAGTGGCTTGCTACAAACTAAACAGAGTTCTAACTGTCAAACCAACGAAGAAGACCTGTTTTGAAATGATTAACCGACAGAAGCCGAACTTGAAATTCTTAGAGCCATTTGTTGTGCCATGTACTGTAATAGATCAAGATGGTAAATTTGGGGCCAAATCGCTTGAAGGTTTCTTTGTCGAGTATGCGAGTCCGCTACGAAGAGTGTATTTTCCTTCATTGAGAAAGGTAACTGAAGCACAACATGTTGATTGTTTCAACTATACGGATCCTATTCAAAGAAGAGGCGACATATGGCTGTTTAACTATCAAGACCTTTGGAAGTCATTCGACTTGCCGGAAGAACCTTCTGAAGAAGAAATTGCAGCGTTATATTATCTTCAAAAGTCGGCCAATCAGGAACAAATCATTAGACCAATTGTGTTCAAGTTGAAAATATTTCTGAAGCAGAAGTAATACCTGCTATTACTCCATCAAATGTGTCTTCCGAACCAGGAAATGAAACAACAGTGCCAAGCATGCCTCAGAATCAGAATTCTGACTCGGATGAAGCGCCGACATTTGATGCTAATGGTGAATCCTCATTAGATGAAGAAGTTGAGCAGATATCTAACATGTTGAATCAATATGCAAACCTAGGCAATCAGAACGAAGCATCATCTAGCGCTCCTAATGTTGAAGTGACCGTTGAGCAGAACATCTCAAATCAGCATAGCTCAGTTGATGTTCCTAGCGAAGAAATGCCGCGATCATATTCTTACTATCCTTCAACGAATATCATTGGTGAATTACAAACTGGTGTGCATACACGAAGCCAAATCAATAAAGCACTTAGTTGTTTCTACACCCGAGTTGCTCAAACTAAAAACTACTGCTACTATTCATGTTTCATTTCTCAAATAGAGCCAAAAACTGTTAATGAAAGCTCTAGGGGACGAGAACTGGGTGATAGCAATGCAAGAGGAACTGTTACAGTTCGAGAAATTGGGTGTTTGGAGGCTTGTAGGCTTACCACTGAAGCAAAAAGCTATAGATACGAAGTGGGTCTTCAAGTGTAAAAGAGACGATTGGGTGTAATAGTCAGAAACAAAGCTCGGTTGGTTGTCAAAGGTTTCCACCAGCAAGAGGGTATTGATTACACAGAAGTATATGCACCAGTTGCACGATTAGAGTCTATCCGCATTTTCCTCGCGTTTGCAGCTTGGAAAGGATTTAAGGTGTACCGGTTGGATATAAAATCTGCATTTCTCTACTGTAAACTTCGAGAACAAGTATACGGTGGCCAACCACCGGGGTTCGTCGATCCACTGAACAAGAACAAAGCTTATCTTCTAGACAAAGCCTTATACGAATTACACCAAGCCCCGAGAGCTTGGTACGAGACGTTATCGCAACATCTCGTTGGAAATGGCTTTATGAGAGGAACAATGGATAGTAATTGTTTATAAGAGAAGTCGGATCTCATCTAATCATTGTACAAATCTATATGGATGATATCATTTTTGGTTCTACGGATGATAGTCTTTGCAAAGAGTTCGAAAAGATCATGAAGAAGAAATTCGAGATGTCTTCCATGGGTGAAATGAAATTCTTCCTCGGTTTACAAGTCGATCAGTTACCAGACGGCATATTCATTCATCAGACAAGTATGTTCACGACATTCTCAAGAAGTTTGAAATGGATAGCTCGAAGCCGCTTTCGACTCTGCTGGCACTGAATCATGGGATTTGCATAGACGAGACGGGAACCAAAGTTGATGACACACTCTATGGATCAATGATAGGATCTTTGATGTATCTAACAACATCGCGTCCAGACATCATGTGTCCTACCTGCTTATGTGCGAGATATCAGTCTAGTCCTCGAGTGTCACACATGCAGATAGTCAAGTGAATCTTCCGTTACTTGAAGGGATATCCAAGCACCGACTTGTGGTATCCAAAGAACGGCAATTTTGATCTAACGGGATATGCTGACTCAGACTTCGGAGTGGACAAGCTGAACACAAAATCTACAACGGCATGATGCCAGTTCTTTGGAACACGTTTTGTAACGTGGCAGTGCAAGAAACAGACCACGGTCTCTCTCTCTACCTGTGAGGCAAAATACATTTATGCTTCCAGCTGTTGTTCTCAAATCCTCTGGATTCAACAACAGATGAGGAATTATGGTCTGCAGTTTCTTGATCGCCTTTATTAGTAGATAACAAAGCAGTAATCGATATAACTAAAAATCCGATTCATCACTCACGTACTAAACACATTGAAATTCGTTATCACTTCATTCGTGACTGCTACGAAAAGAAGTTGGTGCGAATAGAAAAAATCCACACCGACGAACAAAAGGCTGATTTTTATACCAAAGCATTTCCTTTAACAAGATTTAAATATCTAATGAGACTTAACGGTATTAAAAATTTGTTGACAGGTGCGGAAGCTGAGGTTGAATACGGATCGGACGATCATTTCACGTGATCCACATTGGTTTGTCATATCTTCTAGATTAGTATTTCTTAAAAACTAAAATACAAAAATATGTTTTTGATTTTAGGGGGAGAAATATTTGAGAAAATTTGAGAAAATACAAAAACATATGAAAATTTTCAAAAATGTACAAAAACATTGAAAAAGACAAAAAGAATTCGGTGTCACAAAAAGGAAATGATAGTACATCAGTGGACTATCACAGTATGCTAAAGAAATATAAAGTTTAAAAGTGATAAACAAGTCTTAATGTGGATGTGTCGATAGACTTAACACGTTCAGTAAATTGTTTCCGAGATATAAACTAAATTCTACAACTGCTTAATCTTGTGGATTAACACATCTTGGATATATGGACTTAGTACTCCGAAATTTCGTTTGAGAGATTGTCTGATTCTGAGATACGAGGTCTTTATAGATAGTTGATATCTGGGGTATTATACAAGTTCTTCTGATTTTGCGGAAGCAATAGCCTACAACTTCTATAATACTTTCGCTATAAACCCCTAAACTGCATGCAAACTTGAAAAGTATCGAAAGATCTAATCAATTGCAGTGCTAAAAGATTCCTTAAATGGAACACACCTTAAAAGTCGAGCCTTCATCTCTTTGTCTATACGGTAGTACTAACCTGAGCTCTCAAGGCCTCGCATTAACCCATATACCAATATCAATTACGCTATATTCACCTGTAAGATGAAATCTAGGGAATCTTGATACGGGAGTATATTCAAGAAGTGGGAACCATAGATAAGTCAAGTTTAATAAATCATACCCTAACATATCTTGGAACAGTTGACAAACGTGGTAAAGTTTAAGTGGACAAACATATCGACAATCTAGGTAAACAAGTTTAAAACTTAAAGTCATATAAAGGTCAACTGTACTGGTGATATGTCTCAATCAACTGATATGATCCTTAGACACGAAGTCACAAAAATATGTCTGTAAATATGTTTGTACATAGTTTACATTGTTTTGTACATAGTTTATCTGCTTTACAGATTAAAACCAAAAATATTTTCAGTGTGTTTTAGCATAAACTTACAAAAATCCAAAAATATTTTGTTTCTACATTGCTTTCAGCAAACCAATGTTGGAGAACGGATCTTCGAAGTCTGGTAAGGTGCTAAACTGGTGGGAATCTAATTGACAACAGGCTGGGAGCTAATCTGTAAAATCTGAAAAGCGAAAAGATGAAAAGTTCATTAATTTGAAACTTTGATTTTGAAAATATCAACAGTTTGTTCGTAACGGGTCAAACCGGGGTCATTAACTTGGACTCGGCAAACAAATCGGTAGGTCATTAACTTGGACTTGGTCAACTGAGTGGATTTTCAGAACTGGTAAAATGTGAAAAGTTCAGGGACTTAGTTGCAAAATTTTGAAAATTTTTGAATTTGGGTTTAGGCAAGTTCGGTCGAACTTGCTTAACTACTTAAAGGTTCATTTGACAACAAGTTCGACAGAACTTGTTGAGATTTCGGTGAGTTTTTGTAAGTCCGCTCGGACTAGTTATGGGCCTTGAAACTTGGGCTATCAAGTTCGCCCGAACTTGCTAAGGTATATATACCTTGCAAGTTCGGCCGAACTTCAGTATGTGTGTTTGATTTCTCTCTGAGCGAACTTATTCTATTTGTGCGATTTCTCAAAATTGGCAAGATTTTACCGTTACTCTGCCCAAATTTTAGTTGATTGTGGTGATTGGCACAGCATTTTCAATGGCTAAGGTGAGGATTTGAGTTTTAAACCGAGAAGTGGACATGAATTGATGAACTTAGATCTGAATTGTTAAAATATGATAGATCTAGGGTGCTAATGAACAAATTGAACTTTGAATAATGATAATCGACATAAATCGACCGAAAATTTGAGTTGGATTTGATTGAGTTGGTCATTATTTGAGTCATGCAAGTTTTGTTGAAGAAGATAACAAAAGTTCGGCCGAACTAGCTAATAAAACTTGTATAAAACTGATCAAAACACATGTTCGACCGAACTTAGGTTTAAATCTGAACTTATGAATGAAATGGGAAGTTCGCTCGAACTTATGGTTTGACGTCTGAAAATCGTGTTGATTATAAGTTCGCCCGAACTTAGGTTTGAAATGATGAACATGTTGTTATACATGTTCGGGCGAACTTGACAAAAACAGTTTGTAATGTCAACATCAAGTTCGCCCGAAGTTGATGTTAATATGTTGGAAAATTTTTGTAACTTTTTCTTGAAATGCGTGCTAAGTGTTTTGCGTCGTTTTTCAGGATCAAGTACCAACACGGGTTATCACTATGGATTATTCTAAGTTTCATAACACCTGTATCACTCTTGATAAGGCGTTATGTCCGTCGCTGAAGGAATACGAAAGCATTTTGAAGTTTCTAAAGGATTGTCCTATTCATAGAGCTATCACGGAGCAGACAGTGTCTTATAGATCACATACTTATCATTTTTGGATGAACGCAAGCCTAAGTGCAGACAAGAAGATTATTACGTCATTAGTATAAGTCGGAAATGAAGTTAAAGAGATCACAGTCACAGAGGATGATATACGCAGGATCTTGCAGTTTAATGACGACAAAGATGATCCTATTTTCTTAGACGAGAAGATGGTACGAGGGTGTTTTTATCGTATCGGCTACAAGGGAAGCGTAAACAAGTAAACGAAGAAAGGGGAAGTGCCAAACCCTACAAGCTCCTCATGCACGCAATCATTCACACTTTTAGTCACAGAAAGGCGGGCCTTGACGATGTTCAAGATTATATGGCCTGCATGGCAACAACGTTGATTCTGAAGAAGCCGTATAACTATTCAAAGCTTGTATTCACGCACATGTCGAAGAATATGGAAGACACAAGATTATGTCTTTATCCGAGTTTCGTGCAGATGCTAATCGACGAGAAATTTACAGATATTGCACGTGATCCAAACGATATTCCATATTTCAGTCATCTCGATGAAACCACGATGAAGAAGTTGTTAAAGTTCCAAAAGCAAGATTCAGCATAGGTAGCAAAACCTGTATTTGGGGCGATAAAAGATGAGAATTATGTGGCGCCAGCTGATAACAAGTGGAGAAACGATGGTAGTGGTGACGAGAAAGAATTGAATGCATAGAAAGAATGGTTCGCAACGGTCAAACCTAAAGCGCGTAGTGAATGGTTTGTCAAAGCAGAAGTCGAAAAGAAAAATAAGCGTGGTGCTAAGAAAGTTGATACTATGCTGATAGACGAAGATGAGCCTATTAATGTGCAAACAGAGGCTGGTTCAAGTGCAGTGGTTGTTGTTGAGAGTCAGGAAACTGAAAAGACTACTCAAGAGGATGATCTTATTTCTGCGACTTCCGAGAATGATGATGATTCTAATGATTCTCTCGAGAAGGAAACAAAGAAGGCTATGGCTGAAAAGGAAGCTGAAAAGATCAAAGAAACAGATGCTGATTTTGATCCAAATCTTGAAAAGAGTCTGACGAGGAAAGACCTAAGAAAAGAACAATCTGCAGTAGCTTCAACAACAAAAACTACAGCGTCTCCACAGACTAAGGGCAAGAAAACAAAGAAAGCCCAGAAACCTGCTAGTCGTCGATACAAGGGAAAGCCTAAAAGCACAGAAGTTACACAAGAACCTTCTGGTGCACAGGAGAGAGGAGTTACACAAGAACCTCCTACACAAGAACCTCCTGTTGTTATCTCATCTGAAGCTGAACATCCAGGAGTTACACAAGAACCTCCTGTTATCATTTCATCTGAAGCAGAAAGGCCAGGAGTTACACAAGAACCTCATGACTCAAATTTACTTGAAGTACCGGTGATTCAATCTCCTGATCCTAAAGGTGTTCATTCTGAAAGCTCAACTCCAAGGAAAGCAACTCCAAAGAAGTCTACTCCAAAAGCTGCTACTCCTAAGTCAACACCAAAGAAGTCATAGTCAAATCTATTTGGTGATATTCCAAATGAACTAGTGGATCTTCAGGATTTAGATGAGTTCTTCCCTAATACAGACATTGATGTTCTGGAAAAGCATGTCAAAGAATTGGAAGATAGAGTACAAAGAATGAAAAAGAGAAAGCTGAGCTAATCAAGAAAGTTAATCAAAGCTCCGTTGAGAAAGAAATGATGGATGATAAGATCAAGGTGTTGGAAAGTGAGCGTGAATTCTTCAAAGCATCGATTGAAAGTTTGCAAGATGCAAATGAAAAACTGCAAACAGAAATTGCTGATCGGAAGAAGATTCAAGCCCTAAATGATCGAAGATTTACAAGGATGCAGAAAGTGTTATCTAATACACTTGGTATTGATTTCATTGCTGAGTATGATCGTCTAGATAGACAAGAAGCGAAAGAAAGATCTGAGAAAGAGCTTGCAACTAGTGGCAAAGGCAAAGGTGTTGAAGGTGATGCACCTAAATCTTCTGAAGCTGCTGAAAAGCCTGTTGATGAGAATGTTGAAAAAGCTTCTGAGTCCGAGATTGCTAAGGTTGACGAATCTGTCAAGCCTTCTGATGTTGAAAATGTTACTGAAGAAAAGGACGATGATGAAGCAGAAGATGATGATAAGGATGATGAACCACCAGTTGATGATACGAAAGATGATTCTGACCACGATGGAGGTAATGATGATGATCCGAGTGGTACATGTATAAAGGTGGTTGATGCGTTAGTGAATGAAAGTTTTGATTTCACAAGTCTTCTAAATGATGAGGCGAATGCTATGAATGAACAGAATGAGGGGGAGTCAGGGCAAACAGGGCCAACTGATGATATAGATACATCTGATGTTGATATGTCTGCAAAGCCTGTTGCTGCAGTACCGACTAAGCCTTTGATGTTGATGCTTGAACACAATGTTGAAGAAGGCGAGTACGTGCACAACTATACTAAAGAAGATCTGGCCAAGTTGATTGAAGTTGATGCTGAATCTCTGGATTTTGTTTTTGAGGAGCAAGTGATGAACGTGAATACATTTGAACCTAACGAGTATCACTATCAACGTAGATTCGAGGCAGACGAATATAACAGGGTTATAGTAGAAGATTGGTCTTCGGACGATGAAAAGGATGAAGCTGCGAAGTACATTGGTCCTAATACTGATAGTTTTTCTACTTTCGAGGAAATGTACAAGCAATTGAATGAAGACATGTTGAAAGAGAAAATTGAAGAATCAATTCGAGAAGGTAAAGTTCCGAAACCGATGACAAAGGAGGAAATAGCTCAAGCTAAGAAATCCAGGTTGCGCTGCTGCGTGAACGTAAGTTTCGACATCCTCTAGCATTCTTTACTAGAGATAAAGATGTGTGGTTAGGTAATATCCTAAGCTGGGGTGGTTTAAAGAGCTGAATGTTAATGCAATCAAAAGGGAAATTGGGGTGCAATACTTCCAATATCTGGCTGATTTCAAGACACTACCTTATTGGGATGTTGAAGAGCTTGTTCAAACGGTGAATGTCACATATCAGATGAAGTTCATTGATCAGTTACTATGGAAAATGATCAAGTTTGAAGCGACAAAGGGTTTTAAATATTGGAAGCCGTTTATTCCAAAGCATCGCATCAAAATGAACAAGAAGACAGGGGAAAAAGATATAACGTTAATCATGAAACGACCGAGGGCAATGAGAAACATGCCTTTGATGCCTATCGAGCAGAATTTTTATCCGGTGTTTAAGTGGTGGCAGATTGATCCTAACACATGTGAAGCTGTGATAGTATTACGATTTGAGGAACATTTGGATATCACAAAGGAAAGGGTTGAGGTATTAGGGTTTCAAGGTATGAGAGGGTTGTGGAGAACGATCAGGATACTAGACCCGATGTGGCTAGTCAATTGTTCAAGAGAAGATATCAAATGCTTGTTCTATAGTAAGATTGTATTCGAAGAACGTGAAAAGGAGCAAGCAATGCAGTATCAAAGGGTCGTTAACGTCTGCTATGCTCGTGAAGTGAATTCTGGAAAGATGTAGGAAACGAGCTGGAGGGATTGAATTCTTAAAAGAAGAAAGCGTCTTGAGGAGATACACGAAAAAGGTAGGGCGGAAAGGCTCAGGAGGTATCAATTTATGAACAAAGTGCCTCCTACTGATTAGACGCCAGATCCGAAAAAGGAAAGACGAAAGAAGCCATTTAAGAACTTCTTTGGTCGTGTACGTTAAAGTTTTATTTGAAGACAGAGTTTTGAAGACTGATTAAAGACGAAGACGATATCCAAGGGGGAGTCCGTTGGTGAAGATGTCTATGTCTTAGTGTTATATCGAGTCTGTATAGATTAGATGTGAATTGGCTAGCGAAACGAAGTATTTACAGTGTTAGAGGACAAGTTCGCTTGAGAATGTTGTGTGAAGTTCAGGCGAACTTCTATCACCACCAGCGAACTTGGAGTCGTATATATAGCTAGCTTGTGATTGTCATTTGTAACTTTGCGCACTTTGAGGCGGAGCTCTGTCAAATTGAAGACTTGATGGTATATCAATAAAATTGAAGTTTTACTGATTAATTCTTGTTGTTTGGTAATCATGTCTAGGTTCCTATGCTATCAGGATTGGTCCTACAAGAAGAAATGCAAAATTGAACTTTTTAAGAAGACAAGTGTTAACTGTTACATTGAGCACCTATTTATACTAAATGTCGAACCACTGATCGTCTTACAATGACGTCAGGATTGATAGTGACAGCTAACAAATGTAACTAACTACAAACACTGCTTAGACTAAACTATCAGTGCATAGCACTGTTACATTAATTAAGCTAATTCTAAACTAAGCACTGCTGGCTATCCTCTGTTCTTGTGATCTTCTATCAGCAGTTGGGAGTTTCTTCTGTCAGAGGATAGGAAGCAATGAGTTTAATGAAAGCAGTAGATACTCATCAGCGGTTTAGAACCTCTGATGGTTGGATCAAATCTCGGATGGTGTGTTTTGACTTTATATCTCTGTTCCTTTCCAAAGGTTCAATCCCAACAATCTCCCCCCTAAAATAGATGATGCCAAAAACACCTTATTCTTGATCTTTATTCCTCAGAAAGAATTCTCTTATTTGACCCTTGAATTTCAGTTCAAAGTTAAGAGATTCTAAGTCATCAACGTCCTTCTCAAGCTCTAAACTTAGTAGTTCGTGGAAGTCTTCTCTTGTAAGCCCATAAGCAGCTTCCATGGATAGTTTAGTGGCTTTACCATCAGACTTGAGCAGAGTCAATTCGTGGGTGTCGTTGTTGACCTTCCACTTTAGAATTTATGGGTCTGAAGGCTTTCTTGAAGGAGCCTTTATTGCTGAGGATAGAAAAGGAGCTATTCATGTCAGGTCTTCTGCCAACTTGGCACTTGTATCATCGGTTGGATAGTCCATCATATTTTTGATACCTTCTTTGATGAATACTTCTTCAAACTCACTGTCAACATTCTCTGACATCTCCCCTTGCCTTTTTCGCTTTAGCAAGGCAAGTGTGGATTGGGCAGATGTTGAGCTGGGCTTTTTAGAAAGTTGGGCTTTGAGAGCAGCATCTTTTTTGGTATAATCAGGTTTAGGAGGCATTGATGGATCCTTTTTCCTTCTGGCTTCTAGCATCTTGTAGGTATCCAACACTTTTAACTCCCCCCATCTCATTACCTGGTTCTTTGACCCATATTGATTTTGAATTAGCTCTTCTTTCATTCTTCTGAGCTTCAGGGTCTTTTCAGGTACATTCTTTTTGTATTTGTTCCAATCTGGGCATGTAGGTTTGTTGTGAGGATCTTTTTGTTGTTTTTCTATCCTTCAATTTCTTCTTGAAGCTCACTCACAGACCAATCTTTAAAATGTGCCCTAGTTGCAGCATATTTCTTGTATTCCATGATGTGAGAGATGTACTTATTTCAAAAATTTATCGTCTGCTTCAGAGATCTGATTTGATAGATTCTTTGAAAATCTTTCTAGTGATTGGACTTTGCTCAGCTGAAACTGGTATTGGTTCTGCACTTCTCTATCACTTTTGCCTTTAGACAACTTCTTAGCAGTATCCTCTGCCTGCCTTTCTTTGAGTTCCAGATACTTATCAATATTAACAGGCTTTGGATAACCTTGAAGAGATGGGAAATGTCTTTTGTCTGGATCTTCTTCAGCGTAGAAAGACTTGATTTCTTTCCTAACTGCAGGCAAATCAAGAGGACACTTTATAGCTGCAGGAACCACTTCTTTTGAAGGAACATATGTTGTAGTTGGGGAAGCAGAGGTTAGATTTAACATTGGTGCAGATCCAAGAGGCGTAGGAGCAGGGATCTCTTCTTCATTTATGACCTTTGTTACCTTCCTTATCTTAAAACTGATTGATGGTGACGATGAATGACTTGGAATTCTGGGGGTGTTGGTAGTATTTGTGTGGAAGTGGGAAAGGTGATAATGGCAGTGGTTGTGATAACATCTGCTCCAACCTCTGATGTGTCAACCGATGTTGGCACAACAGTTGCTGTAACATCTGTTGGGGTGGATATGGGAGTTGTGTGAGAAGATGTGGTTGATTTTGTGATGACAAAGGTTTTTGTGGTTGGATTGGTAGTCACTTTAGTTTTGAGAGGTGTGGATTCTGGTTGTCTTGCTTTTGTAGAAGATCTCCTCTTTGTTGAGGTACCAGTCTCTCCCTTTTCTAACTGCTGATCAATCTTTTTCTCAACCAGCACCTTGCCTTCATTAAACACAGTCTTCTTATGAGACATCTTTGCCCTTGCCACGATATCTTCAGTTGTGTCAGGTTTCTTTGAGCCATCTGGCTTAGGGATATTCACTGTAGGCCTTGCCTTAGCATCATCCATCTTCAACATTTCTTTTTCCAAAGGTTTCTCCCCCTTTTTGGCTTCATTTGGACTAACAAAAAGACAGTTGGAGGAGATTTACCAGTGGTGGTGAGCAAGTGGGCTTTGATTGCCTTAATATCTGCAACAGAATCATTGTATCTTGCATCAACCATATTCCTGAGTTCCATCATCTGATGCTTATGTTTTTTCTCCAGGAAATGTTTCTCTTGTTGAAAGATTGGATTTATTGCAGATTTGAGCTCAGCAGTGGTTGGAACAGGGGGTTGACTCTGAATAGTGATCAACTGTTTCAAACGATCTTTAATTTCATCAACAGTGGTTTCAACATTGGTAACCCTCTCCATCAATTCTTTGTATTTTAGCTCATCACCTAACTTAATAGGATAATCTAAACTCCTACCAGATGTGGTAGTTGTATCTAAGATATCATGAGCATGTGGTTTACCACTTGCTTCAATCTTAGATGCCCCTTTGTCTTGGTTCTGGGGACTTCCCACTGGAACAGAGGTTACCTTAGTAGCCTCAGCAGTGGTTGCCTTCAACAAGGACTTAGCTATGTAACCACTGTCCAATTAGGAACTTGGGAGTTCAGCAATTGTAGTGGCTGCCTTTGTTGAACTATCACCAAGGGTTACATGTAACCCAAGGGATGTAGCCTCTTCATTTGCTGATGGGCTAGCAATTAGAAATAAGTCAGACCCAGCTTCTGGTTGAAGAATATTCTCGTTGATGAGTTGGTGAGAAGTGTTGGATAATGTGTGCTCAATATCTATTGCATTCAGCAAGGGTAACATTGTTGGTGGAAGGGATGTCATTGGTGAGAGTGGCTGTGTAGAAAGGACATTGCCCTGGAGAGGGGCTGTGGAAGATAGAACCAAGTTATCCTAGAGCTTCATAATTTGGTGTCCCTGTGCCTACAACCTGATCCTTTTGTGAGGATGCATGAGGAGTTTCAAAGCCGGTCTGAGATCTTTCTACCATCTGCTGTGAAGAAGTAGCAACAGTGGTTTGTGACGTTGGTGCTGTCATAGGGTTAACCTCTGGGATCTCATCTTCCAGAGGACCCTTTTCGGGTTTTGGGTGGGTTTTCTGGATGCTGTGGATGGTTTTTTTTTGGAGATTTTAGGTGTGGGTTTCAGGGCAGCGGTTATGATGCCCTGATCACCTAGAGCAGTAGGCTCAATAGCCGAAGGTTGAGCTTGAACATTTTGTTTTTGTAAAATAGGCTCAGCCTCCTCTGCTTCCATTTTGGAAACTTTGTCTTTATTTGTTATTCGTGTAAAGGTTTCATGATTGAGACGGCCAGGGTTGGTACGGCGCCTTGTTTACTTGTGTTTGATTTGATCTGATCTTGCAAGTAAACACTCAAGAAACAAGGATGTATCAAAAAAGCTTTTCTTTTTTCAATGTTTATAAAATTAATAATGAGATCATTGAATAATAGCTGGGAAAGGTTAAAATCAGAATCAGTTAAGATTGCAAATTCCAGATATTGCATGTTTAAAGGGATCTCATTAAAGGCAGTAGTCTTTTCAGAAACACAGGTAAGCAATGTGTGAAAAAAAGAATTTCATTTCTGCAGGAAAATTGGGTTTGAAGATTGTCATACCTTTCAACTACCCGGTGTAACCTCTTTCAACAAACTCATGTTGCATCTCCTTCAAAGGAAATGATACCGGATGTTGCATATCATTTAACATGAAAACTTGGGAAATTGAGTGTGGGCTTATTGGCATTTTTGTGCCACCATCTTTGGAAGTGATGGAGTAGGGCACACCATCAGCGATGAGTTTACTTTAGCATTTGCCCAAAAATCTCTTAAAGAGTCGATGTAAACTGGCGCTTTGACTTCCAACGTGTGCTTAAATTTTGATTCTTTCAGAATCCGTATCATTGGATGATATCGAGTGTTTGCGTCAGTTTCTTCGAGAATAACAATGTAATTATGTGGTGTTTTGATGATTAGGAAAAATGGCGATTATTCTTGTGTCGATTTCTTCTTCGATTTGGTTTGGGAGCCATGATTTTGGAAGATTTTTGAGAGAAGGGCTTTGAAAAATTTGAAATCGCACAAGAAAAATGAAACCTCTGTTTGGGGATAGAACAGGGTTTTATAGGGTTTTCAAAAAGTGCAAATGACGTGGCGTCTGATGCAACATCTGTCGAATAACATCTGTCCACGTGTAACCTCTGTTTGACAATGGAAAACAGTTGTTTGGCTAACCACTGTTAGAGCAAAACTGCCAGTGGTTGTGACCAATGTAAACACTATCAGAGGTTTGCAAACAGTGGATAGATTTTTCTAAACAACAATGTTTTTGTGCTATCAGAGCTTTGAACAAACTTTAAGGATTTATTGAAAAATCCAATTTTAACTATTTTGAAGGATGAATTTCTGATTTTTTAAAAAACATTTTATTGCTATTTACACATGGATCACAATTTTTTTTTAATCCATTTTAGCATTCCAAGCCTAGATATCAAACTGTCAAATGTGGAAGCATCAAGTGCTTTTGTCAACACATCTGCTAGTTGATCCTTGGTATGGACATGTTGTAAAGAAATCAGACCTTTTTCATAGCAATCCCACACAAAGTGATGTCTGATGTCAATGTGCTTGGTGGTGGAATGTGAAACTGGATTTTTGATGATGTTTTCTGCTGCTTAACTATCAATTTTGAGAGGAGTCCTCAAGGCAGTCACACCAAAATCCAGGAGTTGATTTTGAAGCCACAAAATTTTAGCAGTGCAACTTGCAGCAGAAATATATTCAGCTTCAGAAGTGGATGTGGAGACTGCAACTTGCTTTTGGCTTTGCTAAGACACTAGGCAATCTCCTAGGAATTGGGCTCCCCCAGATGTGGACTTCCTTGTTGTTTTACATCCAGAAAAGTCACTATCAGAATATCCTGTAAGCTCAATGTTACCATTAGCTGGATACCAGATACTAAGTGTTGGAGCACCTTTATGTATCTGAATATCCTTTTTACAGCAAAGTTGATTTTCTTGGCATTGACTGTGATCTGGCACAGACACATGTAGCAAACATAATGTCTGGCTTTGATGCAGTTAGGTATAGTAAAGACCCAATCATGCTTCTATAGAATGGTTGATCGACAAGGTCATCTCTGCCATCTACAGTGACAAGCTTGGATGTTGCCATGGGTGTGAAGCAAGGTTTACAATCATCCATATCAAATTTCTAAAGTAGTTCTTCACATACTTATTTTGATGAATGAAAGTGCCTTTTTGCATTTGTTTGACTTGTAAACCAAGAAAACATTGCAACTCACCCATTGCACTCATTTCAAACTCAGCTGCCATGAGTTTTCTAAACTCTTCACACATGGCAGTGCATGTGGATCCAAAAATGATGTCATCCACATTAATTTGGACAAGCATCAAATCGTTTCCTTTCCATTTTAAAAATAGGGTTTTGTCAATCCTACCTTTGGTGAAACCAATGGATAAGAGAAAAGTGGATAGAGTTTCATACTAGGCTCTTGGTGCTTGTTTTAGACCATACAGTGCTTTGTTTAACCTGTAAACATGATCAGGATGAAAGTGATCCTCAAATCCAGGTGGTTGACAAACATATACTTCTTCCTTGATCTTTCCATACAGGAATGCACTTTTGATGTCCATTTGATATACCTTGATGTTGTGGTTAGCAGCAAAAGCCAAGAATAGGCGAATGGCTTCTAACCTTGCTACTAGAGCAAAAGTTTCATCGTAGTCAATCCCTTCTTCCTGTCTGTAGCCTTGAACCACAAGCTTTGCTTTGTTTTTAACAACAATACCCCTTTCATCAGTTTTGTTCTTGAAGACCCACTTTGTGCTGATGGGACTCACATCTTTTGGCAGTGGTACAAGTTCCCATACTTGTTGTCTTTTGAACTGTATGAGCTCTTCTTGCATGGCCTCTACCCAGCTGGTGTCTTTCAGTGCCTCTTGGTACTTGACAGGCTGTGTGAGTGATAGAAAACCAACAAAAAGACAAATGTTTTTGGCTTGGCTTCTTGTGAGCACACCCTCATTGATGTTGCCAATAACTTGATCCAATGGATGGCTTTTAGGAAAATCAAATCACCTTGATATGGAACAATGGCATTCTGAGGAGAAGCTTGCAAATGTGTATCATCTGAGCTAACCCCTGCTGGTGAATTTGATGGTCCAGCCTCTGATTGGAATGGTGGTGGAGGAATTGGTGTCATGGATGGGAAAGTGGGTTGATTTTTATCCATTTGTTGTGGACTTTTATCAACAGATGTTTGGTTTGAAGAGCTGGCAGAGGTTTGAGTATTAACCACTGTTGACCTGGTAGAGCTTTCACCATTGCTACTAACATCTGCTCCTCTGCCTGTAGCATTGATTTTGAAACTTGGAAGAATGCAATCATATCCTTGCTCTTGAAATGATGATTGTGGGGTACTTGCAGGGTTAGTCTTGACAGACACATATTCAAATGTAAATTTAGACAAATCAAACAATTCAGCAGGTCCATTTGCTGGGATTTTCAAAGATGAGAGTTCATTGAACTTCACATTTAGAGTTTCCTCAACACACTTGGTCCTAGAGTTAAAAACTCTGTAAGCTTTGGTAATGGTTGAGTATCCCAGAAAATAACCACAATCAACTTTGGCTGCAAACTTGGATATTGAATCCTTGATGTTTAGAATGAAGCGTGGGCAGCCAAAGACTTTGAAATAAGAAATTAGAGGTTTGATTTTGTAAAGCAATTCATAGGCAGCCTTTTGATGCCTAGGGTTTATCAAAATTCTGTTATGGACATAGCAAGCAGTGTTTACAGCCTCTGCCCAAAAGGACAAGGGTAAAACCGAGTCTGCAAGCATGGTCCTGTTACAGAAGGCATCCAACTCCTTGTTCCTAAACTCTGTCTCATTATAACTCCTAAAGATTTTTACAGGAAGATCAAATTACTCTTCAACTTGTTTGACAAAATTTTGCAAAATGTTTGCTGTTTCATCCTTAGAGTGTAAAAAGAAAGTCCATGTGAACCTGGAAAAATCATCAACTACCACCAGACAATATCTTTTGTGTTTTAAGCTCTTGATTTTTACAGTTCCAAACAAGTCCATATGAAGCAACTGTAAACACTTACTTCTTTTGGACTCTTCAATTGACTTGTAAGAGCTTTTATGTTGTTTACCTTTTAAACAGGAAACACAAGGCTCTTCATAAGTAAATTGTTTTGGGGCAAACCTCTAACCAGACTTTGTTTTGAGAGAGTGGAGATGGTTTTTAGATTTGTGTGCCCTAACCTTTTATGCCATAGCTCTGTCTCTTTGCTTGAGGCAACTGAGAACAAGCATGCATTTGACACAGGGTTTTCCTTTACCATATCAACCACATACACATTTCCTACTCTATAAGCAGTCAACTGTGCTTTGCTCTCTGCAATGATTTGATCAATCTTTTTGACAACCTCTGGCCCTACAATTTCGCAAGTTTTCTTTGTGAAAAAGGAACCATAACCCTTATCACTCATCTGTGAGACACTTAAAAGGTTGAATTTTAGATTGTCAATGAGATTCACATTTTCAAACTTGAGTTTTCCTGCTGAGACACATCTTAACCCTAATACCTTCCCTTTTGAATTATTACCAAAAGATATATCACCCCCTCCATGAGCTTTAAAATCTCTGAGCAGGGCTTTACATCCTGTCATGTGCCTTGGAGCCTCCACTATCTACATACCAAAGACTGTCAAGGCAAGTATAAGCTCCCTGCACATGTTTTGAAATAATTAGCTCAGGTGGGTCTCCAAAGCCAATATGGCCTTGGATGGGGTATCAGATGATCCAGACTCAAGTTCAGATTGATGAGCAGTGGTTAGATCAGGCTTTTGTAACCACTGTTGTGAGCTACCTCCTATCAACTGTTGGTAACCATGAGGATGCCTATTTACCCTTGGCTTAGAAGGCATTTTGTAAGTCTCATAAGTCATAGGCACCTTTTGGTAATTAGGCTGGCTTTTACCTCTAGGAAACTGGTTTGATGGAGGTGCATCTGTTACTTGGATTTCTCTGCGAATAGAGGTTTGATTTAAAGCTTTGGTGACAGATGTTTCAATTGATTCAAACCACTGCTTGAATTTATTTCCAGCAGAGCTTGAATATTCTCTTTACTCTTAATCTCTTTTACCTTTTGATGATAGGTTTTGAGATAGATGCACTCTTGAGTTGGATGATTTTTCTGTTGCAGATGGTGCATCTAGGAGATTTAGGTTTAACACAGGTTTTGTTTACGTCATTAGCTTTCAAAAGAAAACAGTATGACGTTTCATGATTTCTTTTTTCACAAAATTCATAAAACAAGTGTTTAACCTTTTCTTTCCTTTTCCTATCAGACTTTTTGAGAGCGGATGGTGTAACCCCTGCTGGCAAGTCCTTGATAGGGATCACCAGTGCTTTTGGTGCTTTTATACCATCAAGAGTTGAAAAGTCCATTAGCTTGAAGTTTTCCAAAATATCCCATTCATCTGACCAGGTTGGTTTAAACTGATATTTTTCAATTTATTTTTCTTTTGGTGAAACCTCTGGTTTTTCAAGAACAATTTTGTTTCCTTCTTTATCAGTGATTTTAATTTCTTCACCAGCCAAGTTTGTGGGGACTATTTCAACAAGCTCAGAGTTAATTTTTGCAGCATTTTCACAAGTATGGTCATATTCCCTAAAGCCTATACCAAACTTTATGTTGCTCTTGACTTGAGCATCAAGCATAAGCTCATAACCTTTGCAAGACTCTATCCATTTTTCAAAAGTGATCTGGGTAGATTCTAGCTCCTGTTTGCAAACTTGGTATTTTTCTACCATAGTTTGGAGCTGATCTTTGGTTATGCTTGATTCATGCCTTAGGCTACTTATTTCAGAATCTTTTTCACTTAACTTTGTTTTCAACTCTTTAACAAGTTTTTCAAAATTAAGTTCATCTTCTAAACTTTTGTTTCTCGGTTTTCATTCACTTGTTTTATGTTTACAAAAGCAATAATGCATTTTTCAGAACATAGATCTTTCAGGATCTGAGGTGATACCTTCGAAGCAGCCATAAGAGCACAGTCACACTCTTCTTCACACACATTTGTGTCCCATGGGTCAGATAGATTGTCTTTTTCAACATCAACAGCATTCGTTTCAATCACAGGTTTAACTCCTGGTGTAACCACTGCTTCACAACATTCAACCACATCAGATTTTGACTCATGTTCCACAGACTCATCACCTTCAACTATGGTCTACAGAGCCATTAAACACAAGTTTCATTTTCAAAATCATTTTTTGGCAATGAGAGCAAAGTTTTCAGCAGTTAAATCCTCAGTCAAACTACTCCAGTCAACAAAACCCTGGGTAAAGAAGCTTTGTTATGTAACCTCTGCTGGTGTAGCAGTGGTTTGAGTAGTTTGAGTGACATTTGGAACTTGTTGCACATGCACTTGAGGTGGTGCTTGAACATATTGAATCTGTGGAGCAGAGGTTTGGACGTAATGAATGGGGACAGTTGTTACAGGATTTGCAAAATGAGCAGTGTTTTGCATTTGTTGTGCAGGGGTAAACTGGGAATATTGGACAGTGCTTTGAGGATTGGGGCAAGGATGTATGATATTGGTCCTGCAGTTTGAGTTTTGCATTCCCTGGCAAAATGTCCCATCCTATTGCACTTGAAACATTTTATCTTAGATTTATCTAACCCAACTTTTAACCCCATGCAAACCTGGAAACCTCCTACCAGTTCTTTTGTAAAACTTAATAGCCCTGACACTCAAAAGTGCCAACTGGTGTAGGATGTCCATTTCTTCCAAATCCGTGGGTTCAAAGTGTTGGAAGTCATTCATCTCAAAACTTAAATTGTCAGAGGTTTGGCTTTCACCATTTGAAGTAAAGGCAAAGTTGGGTGTACAGGGACCCGAGTTGAAATTGTTTCCAGAAGTTATGTCAATGTAATGATCAAAACTCTGATCCTTTCCACTGCCAGACCCCTCCTCATGACTATAGAGAGCAGTGTTTCCAAGAGTATAGTCATCGGTCATTTTCCCTGACTCTTGTAACTTCTTTTTCTGGTTCAAATCTTTCTTTCTCATATGTGAGAAGTCGACCATGAAGTTGTGTCAAGGTCATATCTTTGTAACCAACAGCAGTTCGAGTGACATAAGCTACAGTCTCCCATTTCTCATGTAAAGATCTCAAGAAACGACCATTGACAGTCGAATTTGGAAACTCCACATTTACCAATTTGAGCTCACTGATGAGACAGCTATATCGTTCGAATTGTTGGGTTAATGACTCACCCTTAACGTGACAGAACGTTTCATACTGTTGATATAAAACATCTCTATTATTCTCGATCACCTCTTCAGTACCACCGAATTGCTCTTTAAGAGCATCCCGTAACTCTTTAGCACTATTACAATGAAGTAATCCCGCATAAATCTCATTGGGCAAAGCTGAAGCAACGATGCTAAAAGCCTTAGCATCCAATTCGATTTTGAGGAAATCCTGTTCAGAGTAATTTTCGAGTTTTTTTAGGGACTTGAGTGTGGGGATCCTCTGTACTTGGAACCATGGGGACATTGGGTCCAAACACAACGGATCTCCAGCATCCGGTGTTCTGTTGGGCTAGAATATGAACCATCCTACATTGCCAAATAAAATACTCATTTCGTTTCAACATAGGTGGTTTGAACATGGATCCAATATTGGATTCCGGTGTGTTTTGAGCCATTTCTCTTGTTTACAACATATTTGTGTTTTAAAAACTTTTGTAGTAATAAAACTCTGTATTTAAGCAAAACTTATCAAACGAAATTAGCAACAAAAAGCTGATATGTTCAAATCAATTTAACTTAATCAAAATCGATTGGCCAAGCTCTCATACCAATTGTTAGATCTAAGTTTGAATTGATTGATGTTTTTGTTTCAAATAATGAAATTTATTGAAAACAGAAAATAAATGCAGCGGTTTATTGGAAAACTTTTACAATAATCAATCGGTCATTTGTTTTCATCACCATCATGCTTTCAAGTAATCAAACTATTGCATGTGATTTACAAACTCCCCCTTAGCCCAATAACGATCGTTTGATAGTAAGAAATGAAGAAGAAATGCTAAACTGATCTATTTAAGAAGACAAGTGTTTACTGTTACATTGAGCGCCTATTTATACTAAATGTCTAACCACTGATCGTCTTACAATGATGTCAGGGTTGATAGTGACAGCTAACAAATGTAACTAACTACAAACACTGCTTAGACTAAACTATCAGTGCATAGCACTGTTACATTAATTAAGCTAATTCTAAACTATACACTACTGGCTATCATCTGTTCTTGTGATCTTCTATCAGCGGTTGGGAGTTTGTTCTATCATAGGATAGGAAGCAATGAGTTTAATGAAAGCAGTAGATACTCATCAACGGTTTAGAACCTCTGATGGTTGGATCCAAGCTCGGATGGTGTGTTTTAAATTTATATCATCTGTTCCTTTCCAAAGGTTCAATCCCAACAATCTGGATCATTGGATGATAGCGAGTGTTTGTGTCGGTTTCTTCAAGAATTGCGGTGTAATTGTGTGGTGTTTGATGATTAGGATAAATGGGGGTTGTTCTTGTGTCGATTTCTTCTTTGATTTGGTTTTAGGAGCCGTGATTTTGGAAGATTTTTCAAAGAAGGGCTTTGAAAAATTTGAAATCGCATAAGAAAAGTGAAACCTCTGTTTGGGGATAGAACAAGGTTTTATAGGGTTTTTAAAAAGTGCAAATGACGTGGCGTCTGATGCAACATCTGTCGAGTAACATCTGTCCACGTGTAACCTCTGTTTGACAATGGAAAGCAGTTGTTGGATGTGACCAAATTTTAAAACTATCAGAGGTTTGATCAGTGGATAGATTTTTCTAACAACAATTTTTTTGTGCTATCATAGCTTTGAACAGACTTTAAGGATTTATTGAAAAAAAATGCAATTTTAACTATTTTTAAAGATGGATTTTTGATTTTCAAAAACATTTTATTGCTATTTACGCATGAAATACAAGGAGAACTTGTTTTAATCCATGTTTAGCATTCCAAGCCTAGATATCAAACTTTCAAATGTGGAAGCATCTAGTTCCTTTGTCAACACATCTGCTAGTTGATCCTTGGTATGGACATGTTGTAAGGAAATCAAACCTTTTTCATAGCAATCCCTCACAAAGTGATGTCTGATGTCAATGTACTTGGTGGTGGAATGTGAAACTGGATTTTTGATGATGTTTTCTGCTGCTTGACTATCAATTTTGAGAGGAGTCCTCAAGGCAGTCACACCAAAATCTAGGAGTTGATTTTGAAACCATAAATATTGAGCAGGGCAACTTGCAGCATCTATATATTTGGCTTCAGCAGTGGATGTAGATACTGCAACTTGCTTTTTGCTTTGCCAAGAAACTAGGCAATCTCCTAGGAATTGGGCTCCCCCAGATGTGGACTTCCTTGTTGTTTTACATCCAGCAAAGTCACTATCAAAATATCCTACAAGCTCAATGTTACCATTAGCTGGATACCAGATACCAAGTGTGGGAGCAACTTTTATGTATCTGAATATCCTTTTTACAGCAATAAGGTCTGATTTTCTTGGCAATGACTGTGATCTGGCACAAACACAAGTAGCAAACATAATGTCTGGCCTTGAGGCAGTTAGGTACAATAAAGACCCAATCATGCTTCTGTATAAAGTTTGATCAATAAGGTCATCTTTGCCATCTACATAACTAGCTTGGATGTTGCCATGGGTGTGCTGCAAGGTTTACAATCATCCATATCAAATTTCTTAAGTAGTTCTTTCACATACTTATTTTGATGGATGAAAGTGCCTTTTTTCATTTTTTTGACTTGTAAACCAAGGAAACATTGCAACTAACCCATTGCACTCATTTAAACTCTGCGCCATGAGTTTTCTAAACTCTTCACACATGGCAGTGCATTGGATCCAAAAATGATGTCATCCACATAAATTTGGACAAGCATCAAATCGTTTCCTTTCCATTTTAAAAATAGGGTTTTGTCAATCATACCTTGGTGAAACCAATGGATAAGATAAAAGTGGATAGAGTTTCATACCAGGCTCTTGGTGCTTGTTTTAGACCATACAGTGCTTTGTTTAACCTGTAAACATGATCAGGATGAAAGTGATCCTCAAATCCAGGAGGTTGACAAACATATACTTCTTCCTTGATCTTTCCATACAGGAATGCACTCTTGATGTCCATTTGATACACCTTGATGTTGTGGTTAGCAGCAAAAGCTAAGAACAAACGAATGGCTTCTAACCTTGCTACTGGAGCAAAAGTTTCATCATAGTCAATCCCTTCTTCCAGTCTGTAGCCTTGAACCACGAGCCTTGCTTTGTTCTTGACAACAATACCCCTTTCATCAGTTTTGTTCTTGAAGACCCACTTTGTGCCGGTGGGAGACACATCTTTTGAAAGTGGTACAAGTTCCCATACTTGTTGTCTCTTGAACTGTAGGAGCTCCTCTTGCATGGCATCTACCCAGCCGTTGTCTTCAGTGCCTCTTGGTACTTGAAAGGCTGTGTGAGTGATAGAAAACCAGCAAAAAGACAAATGTTCTGGGCTTGGCTTCTTGTGAGCACACCCGCATTGATGTTGCCAATAACTTGATCCAATGGATGGATTTTAAGAAGATCAAATCACCTTGATATGGGACAATGGCATTTTGAGGTGAAGCTTGCAAATGTATATCATCTGAGCAAACCTCTGCTGGTGAAAATGATAGTCCAGCCTCTGATTGGAATGGTGGTGGAGGATAGGTGGAATGGTAGTGAAAGTGGGTTGACTTTTGTCCATTTGTTGTGGACTTTTATCAACAGATGTTTGGTTTGAAGAGCTGGCAGAGGTTTGAATATTAACCACTGTTGAAATGGCAGAGTTTTCACCATTGCTACTCACATCTGCTCCTCTGCTTGTAGGATTGATTTTGAAACTTGGAAGAATGCAATCATATCCTTGCTCTTGAAATGATGATTGTGGGGTACCTGCAGGGTTAGTCTTGACAGACACATATTCAAATGTAAATTTAGACAAATCAAACAATTCAGTAGGTCCATTTGCTGGGATTTTCAAAGATGAGAGTTCATTGAACTTCACATTTAGAGTTTCCTCAACACACTTGGTCCTAGAGTTAAAAACTCTGTAAGCTTTGGCAATGGTTGAGTATCCCAGAAAATAACCACAATCAACTTTGGCTGCAAACTTGGATATTGAATCCTTGATGTTTAGAATGAAGCATGGGCAGCCAAAGACTTTGAAATAAGAGATTAGAGGTTTGATTTTGTAAAGCAATTCATAGGCAGCCTTTGATGCCTAGGGTTTATCAAAACTCTGTTCTGGACATAGCAAGCAGTGTTTACAGCCTCTACCCAAAAAGACAAGGGTAAACCTGAGTCTGCAAGCATGGTCCTTGCTGATTCAATTAAGTTCTGTTTTTCCTTTCAACAACCCCATTTTGTTCTATGGTTTTAGGGATGTTGTATTGTCTAACAATCCCTTTTGACTCACATAAGGCATCCATCTCCTTGTTCCTAAGCTCTGCCCCATTATCACTCCTAAAGTTTTTACAGGAAGATCAAATTGCTTTTCAACTTGTTTGAAAAAGTTTTGCAAAATGTTTGCTGTTTCATCCTTAGAGTGTAAAAAGAAAGTCCATGTGAACCTGGAAAAATCATCAACTACCACCAGACAATATCTTTTGGGTTTAAAGCTCATGATTTTTACAGGTCCAAACAAGTCCATATGAAGCAATTGTAGACAGTGACTTGTTTTGGACTCCTCAATTGACTTGTAAGAGCTTTTATGTTGTTTACCTTTTAAAAAGGAAACACAATGCTCTTCACAAGTAAATTGTTTTTGGGGCAAACCTCTAACCAGCTTTGTTTTGAGAGAGTGGAGATGGTTTTTAGATTTGTGTGCCCTAGCCTTTTATGCCATAGCTCTGTCTCTTTGCTTGAGGCAACTGAGAACAAGCATGCATTTGACACATGATTATCCTTTACCATATCAACCACATACACATTTCCTACTCTACGAGCAGTCAATTGTGCTTTGCTCTCTACAATGATTTGGTCAATCTTTTTGACAACCTCTAGCCCTACTATTTGGCAAGTTTTCTTTGTGAAGAAGGAACCATAACCTTTATCACTCATATGTGAGACACTAAAGATGTTGAATTTTAGATTATCAATGAGATTCACATTTTCAAACTTGAGTTTTCCTGCTGAGACACATCCTGACCCTAACACCTTCCATTTTGAATTATTTCCAAAAGATATATCACCCCCTCCATGAGCTTTAAAATCTCTGAGCAGGGCTTTACACTTGTCATGTTCCTGGAGCCTCCACTATCTACATACCAAAGACTGTCAAGGCAAGTAGAAGCTCCCTGCACATGTTTTGAAATAATTAGTTCACGTGGGTCTCCAAAGCCAAAATGGCTTTGGATAGGGTATCAGATGATCCAGACTCAAGTTCAGATTGATGAGCAGTGGTTAGATCCGGCTTTTGTAACCACTGCTGTGAGCTACCTCCTTTCAACTGTTGGTAACCATGAGGATGCCTATTTACCCTTGGCTTAGAATGCTTTTTGTAAGTCTCATAAGTCATAGGTACCTTTTGGTAGTTAGGCTGGCTTTTACCTTGGAAACTGGTCTGATGGAGGTGCATCTGTTACTTGAATTTCTCTGCGAACAGAGGTTTGATTTAAAGCTTTGGTGACAGATGTTTCACATGATTTAAATTTCTGTTTGGCAGAATTTGAATTCTCTCTTTCTAGAGCTTTTTCTCTAATCTCTTTTACCTTTTGATGATAGGTTTTGAGATAGACACACTCTTGAGTTCGATGATTTGTTTTGTTGCAAATGGTGAATCTAGGAGATTTAGGTATAACACAAGTTTTGTTTATGTCATTAGCTTTTAAAAGGAAACAGTCTGCCGTATCATGATTTCTCTTTTCACAAAATTCACAAAACAAGTGTTTAACGTTTTCTTTCCTTTTGCTATCAGACTTTTTGAGAGCAGATGGTGTAACCTCTGCTGGCAAGTCTTTGATAGGGATCATCAATGCTTTTGGTGCTTTTATACCATCAAGAGTTGAAAAGTCCATTGTCTTGAAGTTTTCCAAAATATCACATTCATCTGACCAGGTTGGTTTAAACTGATATTTTGCAATTTCTTTTTCTTTTGGTGAAACCTCTGGTTTTTCAAGAATAATTTTGTTTCCTTGTTTATCAGTGATTTTAATTTCTTCACCAGCCAAGTTTGTGGGGACTATTTCAACCAGCTCAGAGTCAATTTTTGCAGCATTTTCACAAGTATGGTCATATTCCCTAATGCCTATACCAAACTTTATGTTGCTCTTGACTTGATCATCAAGCATAAGCTCATAACCTCTGCAAGACTCTACCATTTTTCACAATTGATCTGGGTAGATTCTAGATTCTGTTTGCAAACTTGGTATTTTTCTACCATAGTTTGGAGCTGATCTTTGATTATGCTTGATTCATGCCTTAGGCTACTCATTTCAGAATCTTTTTCACTTAACTTTGTTTTCAACTCTTTAACAAGTTTTTCAAAATGAAGTTAATCTTCTAAAATTTTGTTTCTCAGGTTTTCATTCACCTGTTTTATGTTTGCAAAAGCAATAATGCATTTTTCAGAACATAGATCTTTAAGGATCTGAGGTGATACCTTCGAAGCAGCCATAAGAGCACAAGTCACACTCTTCTTCACACACCTCTGTGTCCCATGGGTCAGATAGATTGTCTTTTTCAACATCAACAACATTCGTTTCAATCATAGGTGTAACTCCTGGTGTAACCACTGCGTCACAACATTCAACCACATCAGATTTTGACTCATGTTCCACAGACTCATCACCTTCAACTATGGTCTCAAGAGCCATTAAACACAAGTTTTCATTTTCAAAATCATTTTTGGCAATGAGAGCAAAGTTTTCAGCAGTTAAATCCTCAGTCAAACTACTCCAGTCAACAAAACCTTGGGTAAAGAAGCTTTGTTGTGTAACCTCTGTTGGTGTAGCAGTGGTTTGAGTAGTTTGAGTGATATGTGGAACTTGTTGCACATGCACTTGAGGTGGTGCTTGAACATATTGAATCCGTGGAGCAGAGGTTTGGACATAATGAATAGGGACAGTTGTTACAGATTTGCAAAATGAGCAGTGTTTTGCATTTGTTGTGCAGGGGTAAACTGGGAATATTGGACAGTGCTTTAAAGGATTGGGGCAAGGATGTATGATAATTGGTCCTGCAGTTTGAGTTTTGCATTCCCTGGCAAAACGTCCCATCCTATTGCACTTGAAACATTTTATCTTTGATTTATCTAACCCAACTTTTAACCCCCCATGCAAACCTGGAAACCTCCTACCAGTTCTTTTGTAAAACTTACTAGCCCTGACACTCAAAAGTGCCAACTGGTGTAGGATGTCCATTTCTTCCAAATCAGTGGGTTCAAAATGTTGTAGGCCATTCATCTCAAAACTCAGATTGTCAGAGGTTTGGCATTCACCATTTGCAGCAAAAGCAAAATTGGGTGTACAGGGATCAGAATTGAAATTGTTTCCAGAAGTTATGTCAATGTAATGATAAAAACTCTGATCCTTTCCATTGCCAGACCCCTCTCATGACTATAGAGAGCAGTGTTTCCCAGAGTATAGTCATCGGTCATTTTCCCTGACTCTTGTAACTTCTTTTTCTGGTTTAACTCTCTCTTATATGTGAGGAGTCGACCATGAAGTTGTGTCAAGGTCATTTCCATGTAACCAACAGCTGTTCGAGTGACATAAACTACAGTCTCCCATTTCTCAGGTAAAGATCTCAAGAAAAGACTATTGACAGTCGAATTTGAAACTCCACATTTACCAATTTGAGCTCACTGATGAGAAAGCTATATCGTTCGAACTGTTGGGTTAATGACTCACCCTTAACGTGACAAAACGTTTCATACTGTTGATTTAAAACTTCTCTATTATTCTCGATTACCTCTTCAGTACCAAGGATTTCTCTTTGAGAGCATCCCATAACTCTTTAGCACTATTACAATGAAGTAATCCCGCATAAATCTCATTGGGCAAAGCCAAAGCAACAATGCTAAAAGCCTTAGCATCCAATTCAATTTTGAGGAAATCCTGTTCAGAGTAATTTTCGAGTTTCTTAGGGACTTGAGTATGAGGATCCTCTGTACTTGGAACCATGGGGACGTGAGGTCCAAATACAACGGATCTCAACATCCGGTGTTCTGTTGGGCGAGAATATGACCCATCCTACGTTGCCAAATAAAATACTCATTTTGTTTTAACATAGGTGGTTTGAACATGGATCCAGTATTGTATTCCGGTGTTTTTTGAGCCATTTCTCTTGTTTTTAACAGATTTATGTTTTAAAAACTTTTGTAGTAATAAAACTCTGTATTCAAGCAAAACTTATCAAACGAAATTAGCAACGAAGAGCTGATCTGTTCAAATCAATTTGACTTTTAAATCAAAATCGTTTGACCTTGCTCTGATACCAATTGTCAGGATCTAAGTTTGAATTGATTGCTGTTTTTGTTTCAAGTAATGAAAAATGATTGAAAACTGAAAATAAATGCAGGGATTAATGGAAAACTTCTACAACATGAATCGGTCGTTTGTTTTCATTACCATCATGCTTTCAAGTAATCAAACTATTGCATGTGATTCACAAACCCCCCAGCCTAATAACATCGTTTGATAGTAAGAAATGAAGAAGATATGCAAATTGATCTTTTTAAGAAGACAAGTGTTACTGTTACATTGAGCACCTATTTATACTAATTGTCTAACCACTGATTGTCTTTCAATGACGTCAGGGTTAATAGCGATAGCTAACAAGAAGTAACTAACTACAAACACTGCTTAGACTAAACTATCAGTGCATAGCACTGTTACATTGATTAAACTAATACTAAGCTAAGCACTGTTGGCTATCCTCTGCTCTTGTGATCTTCTACTAGCGGTTGAGAGTTTCTTCTGTCAGAGGATAGGAAGCAATGTGTTTATTGAAAGCTGATAAATACTCATCAGCAGTTAGAAACCTCTGATGGTTGGATCAAAGCTCGGATGGTGTGTTTTGACTATGTATCATCTGTTCCTTTCCAAGGGTTCGATCCCAACATTTGCCCATCATGTGAGGAGCATGTTACATTTAATTAACCAAAAGGTTATGAGTTAAGTTAGACGCAGGGGCCAAATTAGTTAGTTACAGAGACGTTGGGGTACAGATGTTAAAAAATTCTATTTTGGGCTAATAGGATTAAAGCGATATAACCATAGGGGTCAAAATCGTAATTTACTTTATTATATAAGTTAATTTATAAAAAAAATATCTATATAATCCATGGTAAAAGTTGAAAAAACGTTACTACCAAACCGTTTTCTTAAATGAAGGTTTTAGATGTAATAATACTTATAAAGGCTTCGGTTCAATTAGGAACCACCACGAGTTATGAGAACCATGAGAACTCATACTTTCCGCACGAGTTGGGCCACAATTTTTTGCACAATCGTAGATAAAAATATTATAAACACATCTTTAAAAATAACAAAAAAAATTTGACGAGTCAGTAGTTTTGCCTGATAAAAGTTTTGTTTACGTGCTGATATAAATTATCACGGTGATTATTTTTTTACACCTCATGTAAATTTGTGCATGCAACATTTTAATTTTTTTTTCTGAAACAAGTGATTTTTCTAAGATTTTTGAGAATTGTTTTATGGAAAAACCTTTTGGAAGGCTTAATACTCATGGTTCTTACAACTCAAGTTGGTTCTCATTTTATCCTAACCCTACTTATAAATATAAAAATAGTTAATAAATATGTTTTATTTAGATAACTAAAACTAATACTATTTATAAATGTTTAAAATGTTATTTTGAGTTTACTTTATTTTTTGAATGTCTAATTTCTTTAATCCATGTTGTATGCGAGATTTGAACTCAAAAACTCCGTCCCAAACTCATGTGTTTTAAAGGCTTTGCGTTTATCAATTGACCACCACCCCATTGATATTTTGACTTTACTTTCAAATAAGAAGTATTGTTTGTACAATTTATCGTGATTTGCATAATTCTACCAAACCGACCATGGTTGATGAAATTTTACTATCAATAACCTCGTTTGATAGCGATTAACCATTAACCATAATATACCATTGTCATAGTAACATTTAATGAGAAGTGCATGCCTTCTTGGGTCAAATTAGAATAAGTGTTAAATTTGTTGTCGTGTGTCACAGTAGATATAATGCGTACTAGTATATTATGCATGTAGGTACTAGTATATTATGCATTTCCTCATGGGTTATATTGGGTCTACATTGTGATGATGGTTTTATTAGATTATAATATGACTTAAAAACACATTGGGTTTGTATTAGACAATACATGTCCTTAAAGGACCATGTTGGGTTTCAATAGTTATGATGACTTTAATGGATCATATGGGCATTGTTAAGTCATATTCATGTGCAGTTTGTTTTTTAAGAGGTAAAACGTCTGCAGTCTTCGGACCATATCTACAGACATCTGTAGAAGAAGAGGTGGACCAAACCTCTGCAGTTTGCAAGAAGAAGACGGTGGTGGTGTACGAATGGTGGGTTGTGGGCGTGGACGGTGAGTGGTGGTGGTGGTGGAGGTGGACGGTGGTGGTGAGTGGTGGTGTTTAACCCTCTGCAGACCTTAGAAGATCTTAAAAGTGGCTGGGGCACGTCTGCACCAAGAAGAACTCGCGCAAATGTTTTTTAATGGAACATCTTCGAAAAACAAATAGTCTGCAGATGGCAATGTTGCGCATGGTCTGCGGGGACGCAGGCAGAAGAGCCTGGGTAGATGTTTTTTAGAAAAAGAAACCCCACCTGAGTCTTAAAGGGTTATAGTGGATGTATAAGGTCATGTTAGAATATACGGGGCAGTAAAAGATCATACATGTCTTAATGGATCAAGATGTCATTTACTATGTCATAATGGGTAGCACACAATTATATATGAATTCTCATGAGTCATATTAGACCACAATGGACAATAATATGCCATATGTCTTCATGAATCATATCATGCTTTAATGGCCATAATGCCTGTTAATGGACCATGATCGGCTTAATACTCATATTGAGCCTTAAAGGGTTATCAATGGTTGTAGCGAGTCATAGTAAAAGATGTGTGAGCCATATGATTTCCGCAGCCATGTTTGCCATGGCTCTATATTCCGATTCACAGCTTGAACGAGAAACTGTTGGTTGCTTTTTAGCACTCCAAGACACTAGATTACCGCCTAAGTAAATCAAGTAGCCATACGTAGATCGACGAGTCTCGAGACATCGTGCCTAATCCGCATCCGAGTAACCAATTAACTGAGTTTTGGTTGGTCTATAAAAGGCAAGACCAAACCTAATGGTGCCTTTAATGTAACAAAGAATACATTTAACGGATTGAAAATGAGAGATGGTAGGCGAGTGAAGAAACTGGCTTGCCTTATTAACCGCATAGGAGTTGTCCGACTTGGTAACTGTAAGATATTGAAGAGCATCAACGAGTGACCGATAGAAAGTAGGGTCATGAAATGGTGTCCATGGAGTAAACATTGGTGGTGGCTAAAGGTGTGGTAGTGGGTTTAGTTTTAAGTAGACCGACTTTAGCAAGGATATCGTATGCATATTTAGCTTGGCTAAAAAAAAATCCTAGTGTCAGTATATGTGACTTCTAGACCCAAGAACTAATTTAAACGTCCCAAGTCTTTAAGTGCAAACTCAATGTGAAGACGAGTAATGAACTTTTGAACTATAGACTCGTCATTTCCAGTTAAGATAATATCATCTACGTAAACGAGTAGATATATTATTACCGAATCTTTTTTCAAGACAAAAGGAGATGGATCAGCCCTGCTGAAGTGGAAACCAAGTTGATCAAGAAACATGTCGAGACATTTAAACCAAGCACGCGGTGCTTGTTTGAGACCATAGAGAGCCTTTTTTAACTGACACACATAATTTGTAGCTTTGGAGCTAAATGAACCCGGTGGTTGTTCCAGGCATACCGTTTCAGTGAGGATCCCGTCAAAAAACGCATTTTTGACATCTAGTTGGTGCAAAACCCAACTATTAATTATGGAAAGAACGACTCGAACGATAGATGCTTTAACGACCTGACTGAAACTGAGCGAGTAGTCGAGCTCGAGAACTTGAGTAAAACCTTGTGCCACGAGACGCGCCTTATAGCGATCAAAGGAGCCATCCGATTTATATTTAGTACGATAAACCCTATTTGATCCGACAACATTTGAGTCTTTTGGACGTGGTACAAGTTCCCAAGTATCATTGGAATGCAAAGCGTGGTTCTCCTCACGCATGGTTGTGACCCAACGAGAGTGTTTTGAGGAAGTTTTGTAGCCTCGAGGGTCTGTAGTGGCAAGTAAAGGTTGGTGTAGAGGAGTGGATGACAATATTTCAAGGTCAACTTAATGTTTCGGTTTAGAAATCTCACTACGGGTGGTTGTTCCGAGGTGGTTGATGAAGGTTGAGAAGTGAAGTGGTTTAGTGGGGAGGATGGGGAAAAATCAAGTGGTTGGTATGTAACGGGTGGTGAAGTAGGGGTCGAGTTTGGTGAGGTGGTTTGTGTGCGTGCAGAAGGTAGTGGTGGGTTTGGTATTTGAGAGGAGGATTTGGCATGATGGGGTACAGAACATAATGTGCAACTTGAAGGAGATTGAGTGTTGTACTTTGAGTGGGTATGGGTGGCAGGTTTGGTAAATTTGACTTATTTGTGGTGTGAGGTGAACAAAAAGTATTAGTGGAATTATTTGTGGTGTGAACTGAACCAAGAGTATCATTAAAATCATTGAAAATAACCTTGGATTCATCTACCGGTGGGACAATGCTGTTGAAAGGGAAGGTATCCTCATCAAAGATGGCATGTGGTGTTGTATAAATATGTTTGGTTGACGGGTTAACGGGTCAAGACACCAGTAGCCTTTGTAGTTACGGACTATACCCGATGAAGATGTAGGAGATACTTCTTGGCATGAGTTTGTGTCGGGTGTAGTCTCTAAGATAAGGAAAGACTCGACATCCAAATACCTGAAGATTCTCGTATGATGGAGCTTGGGCCTAGAAAAGCTCAAAAGGTGCTTTATTGTTGAGGAATGGGGTTGGTAAGTGGTTAATGATATAGGTATCCGAAACAAAAGAATCTATCCAAAATGATGTCAGGGCATGTGAATAAAACATCGCAAGACTCGTTTCGATGATGTGTCTATGCTTACATTTGGCACGTCCGTTTTGTGGAGACATGTAGGGGCATGAGATACGGTGATAAATACCGTTTTGCTGAAATAATCGTTGGACCCCGTTATTTCGGTTCCCCCAACGCTTTGAATTGTTTTAACTATTCTTAAAAATTGTGTATTCACAAAGGGTAAAAATATAGCTAAAACAATAAAGAAATCCGATTTAACCTTAAAGGGGTAAAACCACGTGAATCGATAAAAATCGTCAATAAACACAACATAATATAAGTAACCGTACATTGATTGAACGAGAGACAGTCCCACAAATCACAATGAATTAGATCAAAGACATTTGAGGCACATTTATGATTTTTAACATAAGGTAAACGATGACTCTTAGATAATGGCACGAAGAACAAACACCTGGTTTAGGTAATAACAACGTTACACGTAAATGACCAAGTTTATTTAATAAAAAAACGACATCAAACGAAACATGACCTTGCCGACTGTGCCATCTTGCAAACGAAGCTCGAGGAAAATGAGATGAGGCGGCTGCAAAGAAAACTTGTTGACCATTTTGAAGAATGTAAAGACCTTGACGACATGTACCCTGTGCAAGGACTTCTTTAGTGTGTCGATCCTGAACGTGAAATACGTGTTACAAAACAAAATGTCAACTGGTAAATCGTTGGTAAGTTTGCTGATTGAAAGGAGATTCTTGGTTAAATTGGGAACAACAAGAAAATACTTTAGAGTAATACGATTATTAATAGACGAGGTGTCAATACGTGAGACCAACAATATGTTACCATTACCGAAAGTGATATAATTGTTACCGGGGTGAGGAGCGGATGGGTCAAGACCATCCGGAGAGGGTGTCATTGTCACACCCCCAATTTACTAATTGCGGGGTTTTACCGCTAGGCGTGTGACGTACCAGGATCTAGCCACTAATCACATTGAACTAATAGTAAAATCTTATCACACACGTCATGTCCAACATTATTAGTGTATTTCAAATTTAACGTTTCCCAGAATAAAGTATGTGTTCAGCGGAAGCATAAGTAATTGTTCAATCAAACAAAGACGTATTGTATCGAAAACATAAACATAATATTAAATGTTTCTTCAAGCGACGCGATCCATGACAGCTCTAGCTCCTCAGACTACAAGTCCCAATTCATTGATGTATCTAACGACATGCAAGCATGCAGATAAGTGTATCAACAATAAAGTTGGCGAGTTCACAGTTTTAGTTCAATGTAAATCATGTAAGTGTTTAGTATAAAAACATCTTAAGAATAATAAACTCGGTACCGGTATGACTGTCATGTTTGTTGTGCCCTCATTAATGTCTATCAGCATAGATCATATGTGTTTAAGGTCCTTAGTTCACGCCCGACTCCCAGCAGAGTGTGAGGTTTGTCAAACCTAATAGGCGCTATCAACTAATACCTCTTTGCCTCCCAGCCAACTAGCTCGGTAGTAAGTAGGGACTTTCGTGATAGAGTTTGAGTTTATTAACTAACATCAAATTTAAACTATAATAGTTAAAAGTATTCCTCCCATGAATATTAGTTTGTCTCCCCGGGACACGTGCTTGTGAAAGAGTAGTGAACTCACCTTAGTTTGCTCAGTAAATGTTAACGTGCCTTTACGCATTAAGTAAGTGTTAGGTCCGTTACACATGAAGTCATGTACGATAAATGTAAGTATGTATACGAGTAGGGTTTTGCAATACCCTAAGTGTCCAAACAACTAAGTGCTTGTTGTGATCAGATTAACATGTTTTATTATACAGTAACATACAGTGGATCTCTCTAGTTGGTGACATGTAATGTGATTTTAAGAAACACGGACATCACATATATATGTATAGTTCAGAACAATTAAACACGTGTATATTCTAACTTGAATCACTAAACTGGGAACAATCATAAGTAGACGTATAAGCACGGACCCAACACACACCCACTAAACTTGGATACATACTTAAATTCAGACATCATCATAACAAACTCGGATCGTTATATCAACTTATAAACTTGGTACACATGTGTATATAAATTAGGATCATTATATCAACTTATAACTCGATACACATGTGTATATAAACTCGGATCATTATATCAACTTATAAACTCGGTACACATGTATATAAACTCAGATTATTATATCAACTTACAAACTTGGTACACATGTGTATATAAACTCGGATCATTATATCAACTTACAAACTCGGTACACTTGTGTATATAAACTCGGACAACACATGTGTACTCATATAAATTCAGACTACACATATTCACACATAAGGTCGGACTACCACTTATATACATATAAGTTCGAACTAGCTATGGACAAACCCGGACCCCCTTTGTTCCTCAAACAAACTCGGACTCAATTAACTCAACAAATTAGGACATATCAAGTAAATTCAGAAATTTCCTTTATCTTTTATAAGCAAACTCGGACTTAACATATATTGTTAACCCCGAACTTTGTGACTTCACAAAGTCGGACCAGTTAACAATCGTACAAAGACATGGAACAACCAATATCAATGTAACAGTTGAGGTTCTACGATCACAAACCATAATCTCAAAAATCAGTAGTGTCGTGAATTGAATAAATCAATTACGCAGTTCTATCATGTCAATAGTATCACTAACATCAAACAATCACTACACATTCGTTCAATCTAATGATACATATTCATCAGGCAGGATCAATTAACCACAGAATCAATTGTTTGGACATCTAGGGTTTGCATGAATCAAAGGAACACTCATAACAACATGTAATACAAACATTACCTTAGATTCAATCTAGAGTGTGTACTTGAAGAGTTGAAAGATCAAGGATTGATGATTCAAGAGTTGTGTTGTGTAGCCAAAGTGATCAGAGAATGATTAGAGAAATGATTTAGAAACTTCCGTATAGTGAACTTGTGAGGGTTTAGGGTTTTGCAGGAGTTTATTTTATTTTCAATATTAAATCTAAACACCCTTAACTAATTAACTTTCACACAAAGCACATAACATTCTGTAATTTACAATTAAAGCTTAAGATTCACGTCTTTGTCATGCAATGCATAAGTTTCATATAAACCGTCTGTCTATAATTATTATTCCTGTCAGTCACCAACGTTTAGAGAATTAACTTGTGTGCGTGTTCTGGTAATTCCCTGAATTACCAATGTAGACTCATTTAACTAACCCTAGTTAAATGCGGTGCTATGAATGTATGTCTAAATTAATTGTGGTTAGGTTAATGTATTAACGTGAAATTGCATGTTGTCACATCATCCCCAAGTTGAAGAAATTTTGTCCCAAAATTTGATAAGCAGCCACAGAAGAGTGCAAGATAAATTAAGATGATTGTGGGTTTTCCTTGCGTACCACATCATCCCCAAGTTGAAAGGGAATTTGGTCTTGAAATTCGCTAGTTGTGTCAGTGTTAGGTTCAACGGTTTTGAATAAGTGAGGATTCTTGAGCATCATCTGATCCTCGCGTTCCCACGTGAATTCCGGTCGACGTTTTGAGTTCCAACGAACTCTCATGTTAGGTATTTCGACAGGTTCCTCGATGGATTGCAACTTATCATCGATATTTAGTTCCTTGAAAGGGACTACAAGGGTTTCATCCGACAGACACTTCTTTAGGTTTGAGACGTGAAAAACGTTGTGAAGATTACCAAGTTTATCAGGTAACTTATGTCGGTAAGCCACCTTACTGATCCTTTCGAAGATTTTAAACGGCCCAACATAATGCGGATTGAGCTTGCCTCGTTTCCGAAAATGAATTGCACCCTTCCGGGGTGAGACTTTCAATAAAACACAGTCTCCCGTGGTGAATACCAAGGGTTTCCTACGCTTGTCGATGTAGCTTTTATGGCATCATGAGCTGCCGCCATATGATTTCTGATTTGAACAATCTTCTCAGAGGTTTCGACTACGAGTTCTAGACCCGTGATTTGGTTGTCTCCAACTTCAGCCCAATAAAGAGGAGATCGGCATTTTCGTCCGTACAATGATTCGAATGGAGCTGCCTGAATGCTAGAGTGGTAACTGTTATTGTAGGAAAACTCTACCAAGGGTAAATGTCTTTCCCAACCATTACCAAAATCGATCACACATGCTCGCAACATGCTTCAAGCATCTGGATGGTTCGTTCACTTTGACCATTTGTTTGATGATAATAGCTGTGCTCATGTCTAGATGTGAGCCGAATGATTTGGGCATAGCTTGCTACAGATCAGATACAAAACGCGGGTCACGATCGAAGATGATGGAAGTCGGCACCCCGTGCCTAGAAATTACTTCCTTCAAGTAGATGTTGCAAGTTAGGAAAATTTGTTGGTTTCCTTGACAGCAAGGAAGTGAGCAGTCTTGGTTAAACGGTCGACGATCACCTAAATGGTATCGTTTCCGTTTTGAGTTTTGGGTAGACTGGTGACGAAATCCATGGAAATTTGTTCCCATTTCCACATAGGTAGTTCTGGTTGTTAAAGAAAACAGATGGTTTTTCGTATTCTACCCGAATCTCGCATAAGTCAAGCATTTGCTTACATACGTCGCTATGTTTGCTTTCATTTTTGACCACTAGTACAAGACTTTTAGATCCTCATACATCTTATCAGAACCCGGACGAACGGAGTATCGAGACTTGTGTGCTTCGTCCAACACAAGCTCTCGCAGATTTCCTTAAAATGGAAAAAATATTTGCTCCATGAAATAGCGAATACCGTCAGACTTGGTTATGGGTTGCTTCTCCATGCCCGCATGGATTCAGCTTGAAGGTTCTCGTCCTTAAATGCTTCAGTTTGAGCAGAACGAATCTGGTCAGGGAGATTATAATGAATAGTAAGCTGTAACGCTCGAACACGTTTATGTTTGGTTTCCTTTCGACTGAGGGCATTAGCTACCACATTAGCTTTGCCTGGATGATACTTCATTGCATAATCGTAGTCGTTAAAGAGTTCAACCCAACGACACTGTCGCATGTTCAACTCTTTCTGGTCGAAGATGTATTGAAGGCTCTTGTGATCGGTATAAATAATGCATTTAATACCGTACAAGTAATAACTCCAGATTTTGAGTGCGAAGACTACTGCTCCCAATTCCAAATCGTGAGTCGTGTAGTTCTTTTCGTGAACTTTCAATTGTTGGGAAACATAGACTATCATCTTCTCGCGTTGCATCAAAACACAATTGAGACTTTGGATAGAAGCGTCACAGTACACCACGAAGTCATCCGTACCCTCGGGTAGAGACAATATCGGAGAACTGCAAAGTTTTTGTTTCAAAAGCTGAAAGGCATTCTCTTGGGTCATCCCCACGAGTAGGTAACACCTTTCTGAGTTAAAGTAGAGAGAGGTTAAGCGAGTTTGAGTATCCCTCAATAAATCTACGACCGTATCCCGTGAGACCAAGAAATTTTCGCACCTTCGTAGGAGTCTTAGGTGCCGCCCAATTCATGATAGAATCAATTTTTAATGGATAAACATGTATTCGTGATTCGTTGACCACGTGACCAAGGAAGTGTACTACTCGAATCTAGAAGTCATACTTAGAGAATTTCGGGTAGAGCTGTTCCTTCCTCAGAAGTACCAAGATAAGACGCAAATGTCGTTCATGATCTTCCTTGTTCTTAGAATAGATTAAGATATCATCGGTAAACACAATGACGAAACCATCAAGATACGGTTTGCACACACGGTTCATAAGATCCATGAAAACCACTGGTGCATTGGTTAACCCAAATGGCATGACCAAAAACTCTTAATGGCCATACCGTGTTCGAAAGGCTGTCTTGGGAACATCTTGCTCTCGAACTCTCATCTGATGATAGCCCTATCTTAGATCGATTTTTTAGTAGAAGCTCGACCCTTGCAGCTGGTCAAACAGGTCGTCAATATGAGGAAGAGGATAACGGTTCTTGACCGTTACCTTGTTGAGATACGGAAAGACCCATATTTCTTCTTCACAAATAGGACATGGATCCCCATTGCGAATAACAAGGTCAGATAAAGCCTCTATCCAACAGTTCTTGAAGTTGATTGGACAGTTCTTGCAACTCACCCGGTGCAAGACGATATGGAGCACGAGCAATCGGAGCTGCTCCAGGTGTAAGCTCGATCTGGAATTCCACCTGTCGGTGTGGAGGTAAACCCGAAAGCTCCTTGGAAAAAAACATCAGAAAAGTCACGAACGAATGGAATGCCTTCGATCTTCTTTTCCTCGAGTTGGTTGCCGGTAACGAGAGCTAGAATAGCCGGATAACCATTCCGTAAACACTTCTGCGCTTTCATAATTGACATAATGCCAACCATGGCACCACTCCGGTGACCTTGTACAGACAGAAACTCTCCACCAGGGAGAGGGATACGAACGATTTTCTCGTTACAGAGAATTTCAGCTTGGTGTTTGGTCAACCAGTCTATACCGATGACCACATCAAAGCTACCAAGAGTAACATGAAGGAGGTCAATGTCAAACATTTGACCTAAAAGATCGAGTTTTCACCCAACATGAACATGGGATGCTTCGATTGGTTGACCATTAGCCAATTCCACAATATGCTTGGTTTCTAGAGGTGTTGGGGTCGATCCTAAAAGCCTACTGAATTTCGAGTCACGTAACTCCAATCGGCACCAGAATTGAATAAAACAGAAGCGAAAAGATTTTTCATAGACAATGTACCGGTCGCTATGTTGTTATCGTTCCTGGCGTCTCCCGCGCCAATCGTGAATGCTATCCCGCGAGCACCATTTCCACCGTTGTTGTTATTCCCATTGTTGTTGTTGTTCCCATTTTGGTTGGTGTTCTGGTTTAACTGCAGGCAATCCTTCTTGAAGTGACCCTCACTTCCACACTGAAAGCAACCCTTTTGATTACCCTGCTATTGTTGTGGCTGTTCCCTGCGTTGCTGTTGCTGTGGCTGCTATTGCTGCTTTAGGAATGGAGCTCTGCAATCTTTAGCCATGTGATCTACTTTGTCACACCTCTGACAGGTTCTAGTGCACTGCCCGTGGTGATGGTAGTTACACTTGTTACGCTTTGGTTGCTTACCAGCATACGAGCCTTGATTCTTATTAGAGCTTTGGTTCTGATTGGTAGAGGAAGACTGGTTGCGGTAAGGAAAAGAACATATGATGCACAAATGTGAGTTCAAATACACGAATAAAAAACAAGAATCATCATGTTGTAAGTGTCATACCAGCTTGCTGAGCGGCTAAATCCTCTGCCACTCGCGCATTGATGAGATTTGTTAATTCTGCCTGACTCATGACCATGTTGCCACGTCCACCGCGCACATTACTTCCATATTCAGTACAAGTAGACAAGAAAAGTGGAAAGAGTAAAGATCAAGATCGAGTAGGAGTCAACCATCATTATGGCTCCTACAAATTATCGAGTTCCCAATTATGTCTGATAATGGGTCAGAATCCTTTACACACGGCAGGTCTCACTGGGACTCCATGCACCTGGAATTATTTTTACGTGTGCACCCGTAATGATAATTCGATTTGAATGTTCACCCCAATTCCTCCTAACTTGTGTCAAAAGATCCTAGATTCGTGTGCAAAAGTGGGTATTGTCCAAAGATAAGGATCACGGAAGGTCTAAAGGTAATGTCATTCTAATGATTCATCATAATCATGAATAGACAACACATGGAATTGTACTATAATGTTGTGTGTGTAACTATATGCAATGCAATGCATATGTATATGCTAGATGTACAGTGTATACAATGATAAAAGAAGAACCTTCCAATCTGGAGCGTAGTGTCATGGTCGCTTTCGAAACTGATTCGGTTATAGTCTGGTTTTATAAAAACTTTTTAAAACCTAGTTCACTATAACTAGTGGCTCTGATACCAAACTGTCACACCCCCAAATTACCACCTGCGGGGTTTTACCATGAAGCGTGTGATGTACTAAGATCTAGCCACTAACCACATGGAACTAATAGTAAAATCTTATCGCACATGGTATGTCCAACATAATTAGTGTATTTCAAATTAAACGTTTGCCAGAATAAAGCATGTGTTCAGCGGAATCATAAGTAATTGTTCAATCAAAGAAAGACATATTGTTTTGAAAACATAAACATAATATTAAATGTTTCTTAAAGCGATGCGACGAGTTCACAGTTTTAGTTAAACGTAAATCATTTAAGTGTTTAGTATAAAAACATGTTAAGAATAATAAACTCGGTACCGATATGACTGTCATGTTTGTTGTGCTCTCATCAATGTCTATCAACATTGATCATATGTGTTTAAGGTCCTTAGTTCACGCCCGGCTCCCAACACGTGTGAGGTTTATCAAACCTATTAGCGCTATCAACTAATACCCTGTTGTCTCCCAGGCAAATAGATCGGTAGTAAGTAGGGACTTTCGTGATAGAGTTTGAGTTATTAACTAACATTGAATTTAAACTACAACAGTTAAAAGTATTCCTCCTATGAATATTAGTTTACCCCCCCCCCCCCCGGGGATGCATGCTTGTGAAAGAGTAGTGAACTCACCTTAGTTTGCTCAGTAAATGTTAACGTGCCTTTGCACGTTAAGTAAGTGTTAGGTACGTTAAACACGACGTAATGTACGATAAATGTAAGTATGTATACGAGTATGGTTTTACAATACCCTAAGTGTCCAAACCACTAAGTGCTTGTTTCGATCAGATTAACATGTTTTATTATACAGTAACATACAATGGATCTCTCTAGTTGGTGACATGTAATGTGATTATAAGATACATGGACATCACATATATATAGAGTTTGCAACAATTAAACACGTGTATATTCTAACTTGAATCACTAAACTGGGAACAATCATAAGTAGACGTATAAGCACGGACCCAACACACACCCACTAAACTTGGATCCATACTTAAATTCAGACATCATCATAACAAACTCGGATCGTTATATCAACTTATAAACTCGGTACACATGTGTATATAAATTAGGATCATTATATCAACTTATAACTCGATACACATGTGTATATAAACTCGGATCATTATATCAACTTATAAACTCGGTACACATGTGTATATAAACTCAGATTATTATATCAACTTACAAACTCGTAACGATCATAAGTATACGTATAAGCTCAGACCCAACACACACCCACTAAACTCGGATCCATACTTAAATTAGGACATCATTATAACCAACTCAGTTCGTTATATCAACTTTATATAAACTCGGATCATTATATCAACTTATAATCGATACACATGTGTATATAAACTCGGATCATTATGTCAACTTATAAACTCGGTACACATTTGTATCAAAACTCGGATCATTATATCAACTTACAAACTCGGTACAAATGTGTATATAAACTCGGATCATTATATCAACTTACAAACTTGGTACACATGTGTATATAAACTCGGATAAAGCATGTGTACTCATATAAATTTTGACTACACATATCCACACATAAGTTCAGACTAGCTATGGACAAACCCGGACCCCCCTGCTCCTCAAACAAACTCGGACTCAATTAGCTCAACAAATTCGGACATATCAAGTAAACTCGAAAATCTCCTTTTTTCTTTTATAAGCAAACTCGGACTTAGCATATATTGTTAACCCCGGACTTTGTGACTTCACAAAGTCAGACAAGTAAACAATCGTACAAAGACACACAATCAATATCAATGTAACAGTAGTAGTTCTATGATCAAAAACCCTAATCTATGAAATCAATAGTGTCATGAATTGAATCAATCAATTTAGCAGTTCTATCATGTCAATAGTATCACTAACATCAAACAATCATGTTGGTGCATATGTCTGTTGCCTTCGTCATGAATGTCATTATGTATCGAGTCTGAGTGAATAGGGCTTAATTTGTGAGAAACAAGGCGTATTTAAGTGAGTTAGCAAGTTCGCTTGAGAAGGAACTTGATAAGTCAAGTTTCAGCCGAACTTGACTAAGGTCAAGTTCGGCCGAACTTACAATCTCATCAACAAACTTGTTTGGCCAAGTTCGCCCATGTTGATATCATGTAATGCATGTTCGGCCGAACTTGCTTTTGCAAGTTCGGCCGAACTTGTGTCTTTTATGGCCGAACTTGTGTTCCTATAAATAGGTGCCTTGGGTTTTCATTTGTAAGGGTTAGAGATTTTGGCACAGAGACGACGAAGCTCTGTCGGATCTGGTTCTCGAATGTATATGAATTTTAGATCAATGAAATCAATCTTTAAATGAGTAATTCTTGTTATTTGATTAACATGTCATTAGTTTCTGTCTAATTGGACATTAGATAACAAATTTAGGTTCCCGAGCTGTTCGTGGACGTTCCTACAAGTGGTATCAGAGCCTGGATACCTAAATTTGCTGGAATCAAGACAAGAATCTCTCTTATTCTACTCCATTTTATCCTTTTTCTTAACATTTTCACATACTTGATGATTTTATGGTAAAAAATGGGTGATTTTTGAATATGTTATGTAAAACACACTTGTGGTAAACCCCTGAGAGTTTGGACATCAAATTCAATCGAATTGATACCAAAAAGTTGCAAAAACCATGTTTTGGAAACAAGATTCAGCCGAACTTAACATCAAGTTCGACCGAACTTGATTAAAATTTCACTGATTTTAATCAAGTTCAACCGAACTTGACAGATTTTTCAAGAATTTTTTATAAGTTCACCCGAACATGAAGAAAATCTCAATATTTTTGATCAAGTTCGCCCGAACTTGATCAAGTTTCATTGATATCCTTTTACAAGTTCGCCCGAACTTGATAAAGTTTTTGAAATATTATATAAGTTCGACCGAACTTACCTGTTCCTTGAAATATCCATATCAAGTTCGACCAAACTTGATAAGTCTTTGACAAGTTCGCCCGAACTTGTCTAAGGTTCTTAAAAAAACGTCACGAACATTATATATCGTTAGAATCGTATCGACGAGACGATTTTAAATATATAATCGGGTAAAAATTGTTTTTGGAAAAATTTTAAACGTTTTTAACGTACCGATTGTCGATTAAAACGTCAGTTTTTGCTAAAATTGCTTGTTACTAATCAATTGTCAAGTGTTTTTGATCAAGTTCATAGATAAGCCAAAATGGAAGATTTCCACAACGTGTTTGTTTCACAATGGCTTCTTCATCAAATGTAAATACTCTTGCGGCGAACCAGTTAAATATCGACAATGAAATGGGTACTACTCAGAAACCGCCGAAGCTAATGAGTATAGATGAGTTTGAAGGATGGAAAGAAAAGTTTGTGAATTGGATACAAGCGAATCAATTCGACAGCTGGGTTGCAGTTGAGGATGGCTACAAATGGCCAAAAGATGAGCGTGATCAAGATCTTCCGTTGAACAAGTTTTCACCAGGCGACAAAACACAGTATGTCGCTGAGAAGAAGATGATTAGCTTGATTCAACAATCAGTAAAGGAAGATCTTTTGATATTATTGCTAGAGTTTGATACTTCTCAAGAATTATGGCACTCTCTCTGTGACAAATTCAAAGGAAGTGATGAAATGATCAAGAGCTAGAAGGCCTTAATCAAGAAAGAATTCGAGATCTTTACGATGATTAAAGGTGAAACTATGAAGCAAATGATCGATAGATACTGTCACCTCATGGTCCAGATGCGAAGACATGACATCAAAAGATCTACCGAAGAGGAAATCAAAAAGTTGGCCCATGCACTTCCAGAAGGAGAATGGACGACATACTTAACGATTCTGAAAAATAGTCCATCCTGGAGACACTTCAAGTTGTCATCTTTCATCAACAAAATAGAAGGTCATGAAATGGAATTGATGAAGATTGCAAAGTCAAAGAACGCTAATGTTGTTCAAGATGTCAGTGTTTATTACAAAGGAGGTATTCAAGATACTCCAATTCAAAGCCCGAAAATTCAAACAGCACTTAGTGCAAATATAAATTCTTCTCCAAGTCAAAGTTCTCCATATGCTGGATATACAAGTGCTAGTTCAAGCTCCTCATTCCAAAATCAGACAAGCCAAGCTAGTTCTGATTCAAATGTTTTCCAGTATAACATAGCAGTCGATCGAAAGAATGTATTTCCAGAAAAAGTGGCTAAACAGCACATATCTCTTCTCGCTACCGTTCTCGAATCTTATGAAGCTCTTGTTGTTGGAAAGATCGGTAATCCAGAAATGACAGCAGAAGATTATGATCAGGTAGACGAAGAAGAATTGGAGCTGATGGATATCAAAGGAGCCTTGCGTCCATTATCAGAAGAGTTACCAAGTTTGTGGCACTCACCGGGAGGGATATTGGTAACTCAAGCAATAAACTTGGATTTGACAAGACAAAAGTTACATGCTTCAGGTGTCGACAAAAATGACACTTCAAACGTGACTGCAGTAATCAAGAAGCAAGTGGAAACCAAAATCCTTTCGAAAGCAACAATGAGTACTACAAGAAAGCTCTTCAATATAAGTCATATCCAAAGAAAACGCAAATTGAAGTAGAAGATAAATCTGCAAAGAAATCCGAACAAGCTCTTGTTGCTAATCATGAAGAAGATGGCTTTGACTGGAACAGATACATCGGAAAGAAAACTGGTGTGGCTATGATGGCAGAGGTTGTAGATGAACCAGATACATCGTATGTTGATGCTGCTTTGGAGAATGCGTTTCTGGAAGCATACATGCGGAGAACTGAAGAAGAAGAAGAAGAGATAGCTTATGCTGAGATGCAAAAACAAGAAGCTTTGAAAGCAGAGGCCGAAAAGGTAAAAGCTGAGGTAAGAATGTCTGAAAAGGAAGTTGTGAAAGTTGTGGAGGTTGAAAAACCTTGCACAAAGTGCACAAGTCCTTGTGAACCATGCCTTGATAAAGTCAAAGTCATAAGAGAATTAACTGAACATAATGAAACTTTCGTTATGATAACAGAAACATGAAAGAAGCTTATGACAAGATACAAGGAAAATATAAAAATATCGAAAAAGCTAATCTTGAAATTGCTACTAATGAAAAAATATTAAAAGCAATAGTGATTGAAAAACAAAAAGCAATTAACATGTATATCAACACTATTGCTGAAACAAAACATGAGCTTCATGACATAAAAATTGAAACAGAACGTGTAAGACAGCTTTTGAAAAGCTACACCACAAATGCTTATGTCATTGATCACATTCTCCCTACGATCAAATCAGAGGAAAATGACGGTAAACCAAAGCGTAAAGAATACAGAAGTGTTCCTTCACCATTCCTTGAAAATTATTCTTGCAAAGGATGATGAAGTTGAAAAGGCATTTGATATACTACTTTTATCTGAATTGAAAAATCAATAGCCTGAGAACATTGAAGTATACTTTACGAAATCAAACGATGACATTAAAGTAGTGGTAGAAAATGTGGTAAGAGTGGAAATGACGATAACAGTTCTGATTCACAGTCCGAAAATGACGATAGCATCAGAAAATGATCTAAGTGATGATCCTAACATTGTCATGTACAAAGTTAAGGATTCTGATAGATTATATTTTGATGATAGCTTCCCGATTCGGAACGTGAAAGAAGATCAACTTGATAATTTTTTCAAACTTGTAGAAGTTTCAGATGATCTCAAGAAAAATGAGAAAAGATTTTACTCAAAACCCAAAAGGAATGCTAACAATTATCGAAAGTTTGGTGGTGATTTTCCGTGAGAACAGGAGAGTAGGATTGGGTTTGGAAGAAGAAGGTGAATGACGAAGAAACCAAAGACAACGTTCCAGGAATACAAAGGTAAATACATGAAATTTGTGTATGGAACGAATACGGTTCAAGAAGAAGGTAAGATTGGTAAGCAATCTAATGATGAATTCAAGAAAGAGAAAGAACTTCGGGACAAGGCTAAGATCAAGTCCACAAGTGGTGTGAAATCCACTAGTGGAAATGCTCCTGATTCACGGACATGCTTAAAATGCAATACAATTGGTCATATTGCTCGAAAGTGTCTGAATCTAAAGCCTATGTTTTCGCGAAGGAAAAATGTTTAAAAAGATGAAAAACAAAAACAACCAGAGATTGTAAAACCCAAAAATGAATATGTTTCTGAAATAAAACCCAAAAATGAATCAAAGTTTGAAAACTCAGTTTTGAGAAAGGTGAAACTTCAAAGTCAAACAAAACCGATGATTCACGGTTTTATATCAAGAAAGCAAGATTCATGTCACAGTCCTGGGTTGTGAAAAAGAAGTCTCTTGAGAAAGGAAAGTCTGTTACTGCTAAGACTAATAATGTCAAATCAAATGAAGCAGTCATTAAAAATGATCTTTCAAAGTCGAAAAATGATTTTCTAAAACAGAGAGAAAAAGAAAAGGTCGAGAAAGTTTCAAAATTGAAATTGAACGAAATGTTTGATGAAAATTTTGATTATGATGATGGTTACGAATTTGATTACGTTGATTATCAAGTTCAACTCAAGACCACAAAGGCTTGGGTTTCTCTTTTCAAGTAGTTACTTTTATGTGCAGGAGTTCCTAGATCCACTTCATCAAAGTTGATTCAGGATTGAGGAAGCTCCAGATCAGATTTAACTTATTCAGAATTGTCATATCTTTGTCATTTTGAGGGGGAGTTGTTTAAAAGAAAAGTTTTTGAAATTACAAGTGGTTGATAAAAGGAAAAATTTTAAAAAGTCAAAATTATGAAAATCCACACTGTTGAACAGAAAAACTTATTTCAAAGTTCTTAAAAGTTCAAACTGCTTTTACAAGTGGTAATGAATCTAATGATTGTTTGTTAAACAATTGTAGATACAGGATTGAGAAAAAGGATCGGACGACGAGGTCACGGGATCCGCATTGGTTTGTTACATTTTTAGAAGAATTTCTTTAAATCTAAAATCCAAAAATATGTTTTTGATTTTAGGGGGAGTAAGAAAATTTTAAAAATTGTTGAAAAATAAAAAACATATGAAAAAGTTGAAAATTCAAAAACATTGAAAATTCAAAAAAGTACAAAAACATAACAAAGACAAAAAGAATTTGTTGTCAAAAAGGAAATGATAGTACATCAATGGACTATCACAATATGCTAAAGAATTGTAAAGTTTAAAAGTGATAAACAAGTCTTACTATGGATATGTCGATAGGCTTTACACGTTCAGTAGATTGTTTCCGGGATATAAACTAAATTTTACAACTGCTTAATCTCGTAGTTTAACACATCTTGGATATATGGACTTAGTACTCCGAAATTTCGATTGAAGGATTGCCTGATTCTGAGATACGAGGTCTTTATAGATGATTGATATCTGGGGTATTATACAAGTTCTTCTAATTTTGCGGAAGCAATAGCCTAGAACTTCTATAATGCTTTTGCCATAAACCCCTAAAAGTTGCATGCAATCTTGAAAAGAATCGAAAGATCTAATCATTTGCAATGCTTAAAAGATTCCTTAAGTGGAGCACACCTTAAAGATGAGCCTTCATCTCTTTGTCGATACGGTAGTACTAACCTGAGCTCTCAAGGTCTCGCACAACCCAAATACATATATTAATTACACTATAGTCACCTGTAAGATGAAATCTAGGGAATCTGGATTCGGGAGTATATTCAAGAGGTGGGAACCATAGTTATGTCAAGTTTCATAATTCTTACCTAACATATCTTGGAACAATTGAGAAACATGATGAAGTTTAAATGGACAAACATATCGACAATCTAGGTAAACGAGTTTAAAACTTAAAGTCATCAGAAGGTCAACGGTACTGGTGATATGTCTCAGACAACTGATATGATCCTTAGACGCAAATTCACAAAAATATGTTTGTACATAGTTTACTTTACTTGTTAAAAATCCTGTAAATACTTTACTTACTTTTTAATCCAAAAAGATTTTCAACGAGCCAATGTCGGAGAACGGATCATCGAAGTCTGGTAAGAAAAAGTTCATTAATTTGAAACTTTAAAATTGATAAAAATATCAGTTGTTCACAACCGGTTTAACCAAGGTTATTATCTTGGACTTGGTAAACAAGATTAGTTAATCAAGGTCATTAACTTGGACTTGAACAATTAAGAGGATTTTATTTCAATAATTGAAAGTTGAAGGTTTTAAATGTAAAATGTTTCAAGATCATTAATTTGAACTTGAAATAACTGAAAAATGAAGATTATAATTTGAAGTACAAGTTTTGTACAGGTGGTATGGTATACATGTGGTACAAAATTTCCAAAGTTTTAAATCTAAAATGTGTTCTAGTATGCTCAAGTACTTTGAAACAGGATGTAAAGTTTTAGGGGGAGCAGGATGAAACGTAATTGAAGATAAAGCTCAAAGCTAGGGGGAGCATAGCTCACAGCAAAGGAGGAGATTGGAACTTAAAAGTTTTATCAAGATAAATTTGAAGAAAAGATGGAGATTGAAGATCAATACGTTAAAGTTTATTCAAGAACTAAAAAGATCGGAAGACTTAGAAGATTTTAAATGTCAAGGATGACTACAAAAATATCTAAAGAGAGGATGTCTGGGGGAGTCTGTTGGTGCATATATCAAAAGGATGTCTACATCAAGATGACTACGACAACATCCAATGGGGAGTCTGTTGGTGCATATGTCTGTTGCCTTCGTCATGAATGTCATTATGTATCGAGTCTGAGTGACTATGGCTTAATCTGTGAGAAACAAGGCGTATTTAAGTGAGTTTGTAAGCAAGTTCGCTTGAGAAGGAACTTGAGAAGTCAAGCTCGACCGAACTTGACTACAGTCAAGTTTGGGCGAACTTACAGTCTCATCAGCAAACTTGTTTGGCCAAGTTCGCCCATGTTGATATCATGTAATGCATGTTCGGCCGAACTTGCTTTTGCAAGTTCGTGTGAACTTGTGTCTTTTATGGCCGAACTTGTGTTCCTATAAATAGGTGCCTTTGGTTTTCATTTGTAAGGGTTAGAGATTTTGGCACAGAGACGGCGAAGCTCTGTCGGATCTGGTTCTCGAATGTATATGAATTTTAGATCAATGAAATCAATCTTTAAATGAGTAATTCTTGTTATTTGATTAACATGTCATTAGTTTCCGGCTAATTGGACATTAGATAATTCGTGGACGTTCCTACAAATCACTACACATTCGTTCAATCTAATACTAATTACATATTAATCATTTTAGTTAACCACAAAATCAATTGTTTGGACATCTAGGGTTTGCATGAATCAAAGGAACAATCATAACAACATGTAAAATATATATTACCTTAGATTCGATCTAGAGTTTGTTCTTGAAGAGTTGAAAGATCAATGATTGATGATTTAAGATTTGTGTTGTGTAGCCAAATTGATTAGAGAATCATTAGAGAAATGATTTAGAAATTGCCGTACAATGAACTTGTGAGGGTTTAAGGTTATGCAGGAGTTTATTAGAGTTTGAATATTAACTCTAAACATCCTTAACGAATTAACTTTCACACAAAGCACATAACATTATGTAATTTACAATTAAAGTATATAATTCACGTATTTGTCATGAAATGCATAAGTTTCATATAAATCGTTCGTCTATAATTATTATTCGTGTTAGTCACCAACATTTAGAGAATTAACTTGTGAGCGTGTTCCGGTAATTCCCCGAATTACCAATGTAGACTCATTTAACTAACCCTAGTTAAATGTAGTGCTATGAATGTATGTCTAAATTAACTATGGTTAGGTTAAAGTATTAATCTGAAATTGCAGGTTGTCACAGTCATATGCGAGGTTACTCTACAATCGGCACACAAATCTGGGGTGTTATTGGTAACATGGCACTTGGCATGAAAGGTCTGGGCGAGATTTGCATCAATTAGAGGCGATTGTTTGGCATAGGTAGGAAAACTCGGACATGCGTCTGCGTAATGACCCTTGGTGCGACATAGTTGGCAACGAGGTGGTCGACGAGCACCACCATGGCCACGCCCCGAAGAAAAACTGGAACCACCACGAGGGCTATGATAGTCGTGTTTTCCTTGGGCCGTGAAGGCTACCTATAGCGCGGGAGACCCATGGAGCGATTGCGTAAAGACTTCGTGACTTTCAGCTTTTGAAATAAGATCACGAAGTAGTGGTGTAGGTTGGATGGCCCGTTGAGCGATGGAAAAGTTTTCAAAAGATTACCCTAGACCGCATAAGAACCAATGGCCTTTGTCCATTTCATCAACAGGATGACCAATGGCGGACAATTGATCTCAAACAGATTTGAATTTACGAGCATATTCAGCAGCGACTGAAGATGAACCTTTTTGTAACTAGCGAAGTGAATCACGCAGAGTATGTCGACGTTTAATAGAGTCGTGCTAATAGGCTTTTTCAAGAGCACACCACACCTCACGAGCAGTGGTAAGTCCAATAACCTCTGCCATTGCCTCTTCCAATAATGAGGAATAAAGAAGGAGAAGCATTCATTGGTCAGTATCTTGCCAGAGAGTGAAAGAAGGGTTCGGAATGATTTTGTCATGGCGTAGTAGTGCCATCGATATGCCCTGTTAAACGCTGGAATGACAGTAGGGGCAGGACCTGATGTCTCCACTGTAAGTAGTTGGTTGAGATCAATTTGATGGTGAGAAGATGAAGAAGAGTTGAGAGAGGGACGGTGGTGGGATCATTGCTGGCGGTGGCTTTAGGATCAGTTTGGTAACCGACCATGAGAAAGAGATGAAAAGATTTTAGAAGGGATCGGGTAATTAGGCTGATACCATGTGAGAATTGGTATTCGATATATTTCATTTACAAAAATACAAGAGATATAAATGCAAAGAGATCTCCACTAATCAAGGAGAATAAACAAATTCCTAAATAACATAATTGACAATTGTGATTGCTAATATTACGTGCTAATATCTATGTTTAACAATGCAATGGAATTGATTCTTTTATCTACTTTAAATAGGAAGATGGATCCATTTTGGTGAAAGCCATTAGAATTGAGTCTTTTTTTGCACCTATTTTTTGTATCTTTCTTATTCTAGTTTTTTTTTTCATTCAGAAGATGAATCCATTTTATAAAATTGTTCTCTTTCATTTACTAATCCATTTCCACCCTATAAAACACCATGATTTGAATACGATGATGATTGGACTAGAGATTATCATATATAAAATACGTTTTTATGTTTAGGTAAGAACAATGTACCTTCTTAAGTACATATTTATTTCACATGGCAAACAAGCAGGTCGGGTTGGCTGGTTAATGGGTTAGCATGGGTTTGGGTTAGGACATACCAGAGCGGATTTTGACCATGGGTGTCAAAAAGACAGTTTTAAAAAAAATGGTTAATTTACTTTGTTCAGATCATGTTTTGACCAATAGGACATAGAAAGATTTTATGCAATACAACAAAAAGGATTTATTGAAAGCCTAAAGAGTTTGTCACCTATACAATTATACAATATTATACTAAAGATGTTGTAATTAGTAGCAGATTAAATGAATTTTTATTGAAATTACCAAGTAAACTACAAGCCCTAATATATATACACATCATCAGCTCTCTAACAGATTACCAGCTCACTAACCATCTTATTAACAAACTAACTAATTAAATACATGAGGGGTAAAATAGTAAAAACCCTATAAAGCTAGTCAAAATAGAAACTGACTTATATAAAGTCAACATCCCCCCTCATGTTGGTGGTACAGAAACACCCAACTTGTACAATAAATCCTGATGTTGTGGTGTAGCCAAACTCTTAGTAAAAATGTCAGCAACTTGACTATTTGAGCGAGTATAAGATAAGGAAATCAAGCCTTCTTGCAATTTTTCGTGGACAAAATGATAATCAAGTTCGATGTGTTTAGTTTGCTCGTGGAAAACGGGATTCTTAGCAATGTAAATTGCAGCCTGATTGTCACATTTTAAAGGAATAGGAGTTACTTTGGGAATTTGAAACTCATGTAATAGACGAGTCAACCTTGCCAACTCAGCAGTGACTCTTCTCATTGATCTATACTCAGCTTCTGCAGAACTCAAAGCAACAGTTGGTTGCTTCTTAGATTTCTAGGAAATAGGACAACCACCAAGTGAAATAAAAATACCCACTAACTGAACGCCTCATATTCGGGACACAAGGCCCAATCAGAATCACAATAGGCATACCCACCAATTGTCTAAACTGTAAAGGATCTGAAAGGGGATCACCTTCTTTCACTTTCAAGTGTAAATGAGCAGGAAGAGGAGTATGTGTGATAGGCAACTGTTAAGCATTAAAGTCTTTCAAAAGATCAATTGCAAACTTTCTTTGAGTCATTAAAATCCCATCGGAATGATGTAACACTTCCATACCAAGAAAGTAGTTAAGATAACCAAGATCTTTGATTTGAAAAGTAGAATGAAGAAAATCTTTAAGAGCAGATATTTCATCATGATTGTTCCCGGTGACCAAAGTATCATCAACATAAATTGCCCACATGAAAAGTAGAAGTGCCCATAGATATGGTAAACAAAGAATAATCGTTAGAAGATCTAACATATCCTTTGGATTTTAGAAGAGTGGACAATTTACCATACCATTGCCGAGAGGCGTGTTTCAAACCATAAAATGATTTTTGAAGTTTCAAGACTTGATTAGAAGGTAAGGGCATACCAGGAGGAGGAGACATATAAATTTCTTCATCTAAGTCTCCATACTAAAAAGAGTTGTTGACATCAAGTTGGTAAAATGGCCACTTCAATTTGGTAGCAAGAACAATAAGACTTCGTATGGTTGTCATCTTGATAACAGGGGAGAAAGTTTCATTATAATCAATTCCCGGTTTTTGAGTGGCGCCTCTGACTACTAGACGAGCTTTGCACCTCTCAACACTACTATTGGCATTATATTTTATCTTGTAAACCCATTTGCATTTTATCGGTTTCTTGCCTAAAGGCAAATTAACCACAGACCAAGTGTTATTGTTTTGAAGAGCTATGAATTCCTTATCCATGGCCTCATGCCAGATAGGAAACTGAATGGACTGTTTGTATGAGTTTGGCTCATGTAAAATTTCAAGATTGTGAACAAAATCTTGACTTGAGGCTGATAAAGCATGAGAAGAAACATGATTTGTGACTGAAGTAACATTTGTGACAGTATGACAACAATCTACATGCGAGTCACATGAACTATGAACATTAATGTAAACATAATTTTGCAAATAAGCTGGTGGAACAGATGGCCTAGTAGATTTTCGAAGAGGAATAGCAGGAGAATCAAAAACAGGAACAAATGAAGAAGGATCAGAAACCAGAGAATAAGAAAGACTAGGAGAAGAAGAAGAACTGAAAGATGGAGGAAGATCATCAAAAAAGAAAGAAAATTATCAAGTGGAGGAAAAATAGATGAAGGATTTGAAGAGGTGATAAAGGGAAAAAGATGTTCAAAAAACACAACTGTAACAACTCAGAAATTTCATTAAATAAAATTCCGACACATGTTCCGTTAATTCTTGACTGCCACGTGTAGCCGAAAGGAACTAAAAATGCCGTTATGTTATTTTAATAACCTCTGAACGAGCATCGGAAAAGTCGGAGAACCAAAGTTGTAAAATACCAAAATTTTCATTTCTGGAAGGCGGTTACGGACTGCAAGCCTATATGGTTATGGTCCATAACCAATTCAAATACTGTGGGCACGCCAGGTCCTTACAGACCGTAAGCGATCACCCTTACGGTCCGTAAGGATGTCGCTAGCAGTTTGTGCAGCTGGCACAATAGGCTGCTGTCCTGGACACCTTGCTCATGAATTGCCACCATTCCTCTGCTTCTTCCACCTCATTTGACACTACTCAACTCCAGGGGAAGCTTGGGGACACTTGGCATGCTCTTGATCTCCATGTTCAAGTATAAATAGCAAGCCTTTCTACCCCAATTCTTTGCTCATTCTCATTTAATCTTCTCTACTCTTCTCTGGAGGTTCCTGACCATAAGGGACTTCCTAATCAGTCATATTTCGTGCTAAGGACCTTTTGTAAGTGTTCTTAGCCCTCCTTTTCAGTTTTGTTAAGTTTTAAGCCAAAGTCAAAGTGTTGACGTAAAAACGCTTTGACCTTGAGCTAAGACCATTATGGTCCAGCCAATGTTCATAACAAATATGGCTACGTGATCATAATAAGGTAGGTGTTAATCCCTCAAGAGGGCACCTCCTAATTACCACGTTTGCTTGGTCAATTGGCGGGTCAAAGTTATGTTAATAAAAAGTCAAAAGGGTCAGTTTTGAAATAAAATCATAACTAGGAATGTAGGTGTTATAAAATATGTTTTGACACTCTAATAACTTGGTAATAATTATAAGAACATGTGGGAACATGTTCGGCAGATCGATTCGCAACCGAAAGTCGTAAAAGTTGACTTTTGCCTTGACTTTCAGTTCTAACCCGAATTAGCAACCTTTGAATCTGAATCTAGGTTGCATTATGACCATAATATGTTTGTACTATAACCCTCTAGAGTTATAAGACATGGTCATGTAGTAATCCGAGTTTTTACACAAGTATCCGTTAAATATGCCAATGTTTGCAAAAAGGCTCCTAATGTATAAAAATAAGGTTTTAACCATTAACAAGCATATAATGAGTTGTAAACTGAATTGTTAAACTAATGAACTTATTTTGATGTTAGTAACCAGGTCATGAACTATGTTTTGATTATTTAACGTAATTAACACGTTTAAAGTGACCAAATCGCCCTTTTGGCGTATAAATGGTTTAAACATAAACTTGACATCAAAACACATTACCTACTAATGTAATATCATTATTAGGATTTGCGATGTTTATTCAGGTTGCAAACTAAGTTTAAGCTCTAGTTTGCATATTATGTCCTTAAATGATGATATTGCCCTTTCGGCACTTTAAATGGGTTTTAAACATTTTAATGGACCAAAACCTTATACTTACTAATGTAATATATAAATTAACATATTTTGGTCATACAAACCTGGTCACAACAACAGTTTCACTTAAAACCATTTATATCGTCATTTAGCGACTTAATCGCCGTTTCGGCACATAATATGGTTTAAAACCATATTAGAGCATCAAGGCTTAACACCTACTGATTTCAAAACATATTTTTAAATTATTAACAGTAGGTGCATGTCCCAAACTCAGATTCCCAAATAAGTTATCAATTATACGTGAAATGACCAAAATGCCCTTTTCGAGACATAGTTTGGTCTTAAACTATAAACCACACATATAATTGATATCCTACTGATATAACATCATAAAATAAGTGTTTCTACAGAATGTTTATGACCATAACATCTGTTTACATATAAACCCATTCATTATGTTGTAAAATGACCAAATTACCCTTTTAAGGAATAGTTTGATTTTAATACCGTAACGGGCCAACATGTTGATAACTTACTGATATCCTAACGTATTTTAAACATAATGGCATATGGAACTTGTATAGGACTCATCGGGTTACCCGGTTTCGCTTATATGCGTACATTACGGCCTACGTAACTAGTTTACGTAATCTAACCGAAACGGGTTTAACCATATCAAATTATTCTCAAATTCCAAAATGTAAAGTGGTAACCCATATTATACAAGTTCTAGTACTTTTCGGGTCCAAAATACATTTATTTCCGGTCATCGCTTAATCTAGCGTTTTCGCACTGTTATATTTATTTTAAGTTAGCCGGTCTAAGTCAATGACTAAATAAAAACCCGCTAGCTAACTAATCGGTTAATAATACCATCCATTCCAGACTAGAGGCTTCCGATAGATTGTCACCAAGCTAGTTAATTGATTACGGCTGTGCTTTGCTTATTTTCTTATTTATTAAAGATTTTGCAAGTCAGGTAAATACTTTTAACTTATTTTCCTTATACGGGCTTGGGATACGGTATAATAATACCACATGGTTGGATATGGGATCAAAGACCAATGAGTCGGGAATTCAAACAATCCATTTTAATTCGTACTGCTTAATATTTAACATTTGGGAGTTAAAACGACCATGTCTTGGATATTCGCGGCTCATTGAATTGTAAATGGCCACGACCTAAGCACGGGGTGTAGGCATACACCCGACAGATGCCAACATAAAATTATAACCCATTAGGGGTGTACCTATTAAAGGTATTAAAGTGGTGTGTCGATTAATCATGATTCCGACATAGTTTTCTGGCTCTAAATGTATTATTAGCATGTAAAACTGATAACGTATAATTTATCCCAAGTTATTTATTAAACAAAAGTACCATTGTGTACACTAAATGCTTTCAAAAAGGTTTTTAAACTGAGTCGGGCAATTGTATTTACCAGATTTATCTGCGTATTTCAAAAGACTAAGCGCATGTGACATATGCACGTAAATAGGTTGGAAGTAATTGGCAGGCTTAAGAGGAAATTGCAACTCCTTTGCTTAGAAGGCCGCAGTCTGTTAATTTCTTTTGTACTCATTTTTCAATCCGCCTGTGGATCTATTTACAAGCATTGTAATTATTTTGAACTTTGAACATTCAAACGTTTGTAATAGTAATTATCCAGACTTCCGCTGTGCTATGTTGTATTATTTGGTAATGATGATATCAACTTGCATCACGATATTCCCCACTGGGCCCACCGGGTTATACGTGGAATTAGTGGTGTGACAGGTTGGTATAAGAGCCAACTCTCGAGTGAATTAAACACTAGCCTTTTGTGTTTAATCTCGGGAATACATATTAACACATATCTTTTAGACTTTCGAGTCTAGACTTTGACCTAGGCTTAATCATTTTCCATCTTATTCTAGCCTTGTATTTTTGTTTAACTTGTTTTTGAAGCAGGAATAATGCCACCCAAATTTAGACGCGGAGGAAAAGGCAAAGGTCCCATCAGGGGCGGACCTTCTATGACAGGACCATCTTTCAGACCACCTTTCAGACCCTTTCTAGCTGGAGCATCTAATGTGCATGATCACAACCCTTATGAAGGATCCGGAGACTTTCGTCTCCATTTGAACCATATAGACATTCCATCTCGCACGAATACTGTCCGCGTCAATCACACTCCCAACACTCTTACCATTCACACCATTCTCACCAAGAGTTCTTTAACTTTAACTTTGTCAACCCCGTTAACCAACCCTCACCTGAAACCCCTCCAGTCGACTCGCTAACACATATTGAGGAAGATTCCTATCCGGAGGAATTTCCAAAAACAGGATCATATGGTCATCCCATCGAGCTGTCTAGTGGCTCGAACTCTTTGGCAGGATCTACGTACCAAGGTCCTGATGAGTATGAACAAAGATGGGCACAATATGTGGTCGTCAACACACCCTCCTACCACAATACCCCCAACATACAGCCCCATCACCACATCCTTACCAAGAGGATGTAGATATGCAACAAGTGGATCAACTTCAGCCACCACCTGAGTCATCATCACAAACACGCCGAAGGCGTGGTGCACGCATGTTAGTGTGTGCTGGTCAAAGGTCGGGCTCGCGACCACCTTTGCCACCATCTTACCCTGTCATCCCTGAGGACCCACAAATGGGTGGACCCTCAAATACTTCACCTGTGGCGGTTCCAACACCACAATCTGCTACTGATCCAATGCCCTAATCGGCAATTCAGCCGTCATCATCGGGTTTAGGTAACCCGATTCCCACCTATCCAGATTTACCTAGCAATGGTGTTGATTTTACTGCTCCTGCATACGACCCGTATCTTGAAGCAGTTATGCACAATGCCTTTTATCCTTCCCCTTTTTTTCTAATTACCCACCTACTTACTCCTCTTATGTGACAAACCGCAAATAACAGGTAAATCCGTACAATCTAATCACTTATTTTATTATATTCTCATGCATTTAATCGTAATTAAATTTCGTAACTGAGTCGTACGGCATATAATAAGTTTTAGGACAAGCAAAACATGATATAACATCTATTGGTTTCCGTTACAACGTGAAACAATTAAAACTATTCCTAAAAGTGTTGGTAGAGAGTGCTGGACGCACTATTCACGGTTGCACTATTCACATCACAACCGCTGAACAGACTAGAACAATGGATTAAAGCATACGAATGACATAACAGAGTCCATTTAAATATAAAAACACTAATGTGGGAATAAGGCTTATAATAATACAGGACATTCCAGTGCAACAGCCCTAAATATAGAATCGTCCGATCGGCTAAAAATAAAACATTTTTAACCCGTCCATAATAATAATTCAGCAACTTTGGACCTCCGAAATTATAACAAAGGATGAAAAACACACTAAAACAATTGGAATATATCACTAGAATATCCAAAACTATAAGCTTCCGGTGTTATATCGCTATGATCATAACTAGTCCGTTTTGATCCGACAAACTAATGAATAATATTTTTTGCCGCCATAACAACCAAACGAATGATCTAGCGAACTAGTTAGCCATATTTTGGCGTCGTAAACACCTTACATAAACGCCATAGCAACAATGATAAATTAAAACCATCGTTCCCGGTATTATATAACATCTTTTCTATATCACCCGGTATCGTACAGACGAGCGAGCTAGTGATATTTTTACCATCTAAAATCAATACCACTAAACTAGTGAACTAGTTAAATCCACTTATCACCTTAATCCTTTAATTACACTCTAATTAACCTAATTAACATAATTGCCTAAATATTTACACTTAAGATATATATTACATATATATTATGTTTAAATTAAAAAAAAAAAAAAACCTATCCACCCTCCTCCAAGTTTCAGCTATAGAGGGCCCCACAATACAACTTACAACTTGAATGATGATGAAGATGATGGGTGGAAGCATGGTTCTTGAAAGATCACATTGACTTGGAAGTTTTGCACTTTATAAAAAAAATTAATTAACATCACTTCCTACCATACATTTTTCCAAACACTCAAACTCACACAAACACCTCTTTAGCTCCCTCTCATTCACGGCTCCTAGAGCCCACATACATCCATCCATTTCCACTTTCTAAATTACCAAAATCAAGCTCTACAATCAAAGACAAGATGATTTAAGGAAACTTGGAACTTTGGATGGACACTAGGAAGTGCTTGGAGCTTTTATTATCTTCTTAATCTTTTTCTTAAAGTGTTATAATCTCTTGCAAAGTTGTAGGACTTCATACCCTCATTTTAAGCTTGTTATGTTATGTAGATTATTAAAGTACAAGTTAATCATCTTGAACATTAACGAAACAAAGCTTAAAAACTCTAATCACCACATAAAAAGTCTATAATAATCATATATTATGTGTTGATTATGTTACTTTGTGCTAGTAGATGAATATGCATATGATGATTATGTTAAAATAGGATGGTTAAAATCATGATCTTGTATAATCAAGGCTAGAAATTATGATCTAAATGTCTTGATGATTAAACTAAACAAGATCATTATATTTATGATCCTTGGATTTTGTTATGAACTTGGAAATGATTTGTGATAAATGAGACTTTTGTAAAAGCTAACCACCATAATTTACTCTAAGATAATATTAAAAAAAGAAGAAGAGTAGTTTAAACAAGTGTGTTTAGACAAAATAACTAGATTACAAAGTATGATATAATAATGGTTTAAAAAGATCTAGTTAAAATATATAAGTGACATTATTTTTTAGTATAATGTTACAATATATATATACAAGTCCATGGAAAATAATGATAACCATGTAGGAATACATGCATGCAAGGTGATATGTTGAAACTTGGTTGAGATTAATGATGATTAGTGGGTTAACCATGCTTAAGAACATGCTTAAGAATACGTTTAAGAACGTGGAAAACGCCATAGTTTAGGGGAAACTATGGCGAAATTTTCTAGAAATCTAATCGCGATTAAAATATAATTAACGGGGTTAAACGCGATTAGTGACGTAAATCGTCATGAAGGAAATTTAATGACAAGGGTTAACCCATAACCTCCCAAGTATTTACTAAATACTTCTATGTATTTTTACAAGTTAAAAATAGGTGTTATTTATTAAATATTTATATTTTTTGGAAATAAAAATATATGTAAACACCTTGGCTAATCACAAGTATATGTGTATGATATATGTGTATTTATGTATCTAGCATGATTAGGGTATACGAGATGAATACAAAAATACCCAACTATACAACACCCAAAATACTTGTAAGTTACAAGTATAAAATACTACATAAATACATGTACACTTATACAAATCCTAAACAAGTACTCGGACGAGTGGAAGATTCGGTCAACGGGCGGCATGATGAAAGTATATTCCTAAGAAATAAGATATACATATCGTCACCGACAACGAAACGAACAACTCGCCATCACAAGGAGCTACTATGATACTTGGGCGATTTCGACGCGAAAATATATTATTATATATTAAATGACTACAACGACGTGTCTAAAAATATATATTTTTAGACACCGAACTAATATATATATTACTGATAACAAAAATCCGAAAAGTTTAAAAAGTGTAAAAATTACTAAGTGATTTGTATAAGTATATGAATATACTTGGAACACCATACTTAGTAAAAATGTTCAAGTGTAAGATTTCTCACTAATTGGAATCATTTTATTTAATTATTGTGGGCTAGACCCAACTAAAAATTACATGGGCTAGGCCCAATCTCATAACTTAATGGATTTCTAAAAGTTAAGTGGGTTGGGCCCAATACATAAAAGACATGGGCTAGGCGCAAATTATATAAAAGACATGGGCTAGGCCCAATGACAAGAACACATGGGCTAGGCCCAATGACAAGACAACATGGGCTAGGCCCAAAGACAAGATAACATGGGCTAGGCCCAACGACATGCGTGCAAGACACGAAGACAAGTGAAGGGCAAGGCCCGTTCACACCCGATTAAATACACGAGAACAAATATATATTTGTAAAATATATATAAACAAATATTAATCGAACACACAAACCTATCAACACTATAAAAGTAATAAAGTTGTTCAAAGAAAACAAATGAATACATAACACTAATTCAAGATGAACAATTTGTACGAGGTCAAACCCGACCTAAGTGTCTAATAAAATTAGTACCCTTGTAGGTTACAAGCGTACTCGGACACTCGCATTACATTAGTACGACTCTACGGAACGCAAACTAGTGAGTATGTCCCCTTTTTCTTTTAAACGTTTTCGGTTTTATAACACTAGGGGGGAATACATGTTCATGAAAAATGGTATGTTAGATTTTGGTTTAGATGATAACATGATCAATGTGCATAAGTAGGGTGATGACAATAGTAACCATTAATCACTTAGTGACCAAGGTGCAAAAGGTGTAGATCTATTGAGCTTGAGACACGCTCCACTCCTAGTTGTTAACCATGGAGTGCTTTTGTGAGCCCTATTGAGCCAAAGTTGTGTCGGTTTGGTTATTTACTTATGGCATGTAACATTTGTCAAAAACGGGTTTTTCCAAACCCGCTTCGTTTGTAATCGAATATCAAGTTATAAATGTTTCGTTGCGTATTTATGTTGATTTTAATTTTGAACGATGCATAATTAATAAACAAACTAGAATATAAAAGCTATAATTGATAAAAAGTAAAAATAAAATAAATAAAATGAAAAACAGGCTGCCGGGACTCGAACCCGGGTCAGCCGGAATGGCTCAACGACTTAACACGCACACTTATAACCACTCCGCCACTTGATGTTTTCTGTTAGTTCTAGGAATTAATTAAATCTTATGTTCAACCATGAATCAACCGGTTTACGCCAACTGTAACCGTAATCGGTTTCCAAACGTCCAAAAACGTTTGAGTGTTCGCGGTTTTCTGACAATAACCGATGCACCGACACCTTCAATCAATTTAGTCTTGAATGGACTTGAATTCATGTGGTGATCGGTTTTAATAACCGAAAATCTGCACTTCCTGAATTACTCCAACCATAGCCCCTCTCGCGACTCAAACTCATCCGCAGAACCTTCAATTTCACTTTCGCTCTACTTTGAGTTCGTCGGAAAAGCTTTTTGAACACTCCGGACTTTCGCCGGAAAACCGTTGTCTTCCATCAAATCAGTAGGTCTCTCAATTCTTTCATCGTCTATCAGTTGTTAAGCTTGTGCTAACTCAAACCCTTCAATCAGAATCAGTTTCAGACGACGATATCGAATAATTAACTCTCGCCGGAAAACTTCTGAAAGTTCCCAATTCTCGCTGTGAAACGGTATAGCCTTTTAAACCTTCTGGTAATTTTTGTTCAGTGCTTCAATTCCGCATCTAGCTAATCAAAATTGTTAATCTGTCCGCTCAGACGAAATCCGTAAAAACAGAGCCGACGACTTCGCCGGAATTCTGAGATAGATCGTTTCTCTGGTATGTTTACTTCCAAAATCTTCTCTGCCATTTCATTTTAGTCATTTGAATGTTTGTCAATCGAATTAAACAAGAAACAGTAGAATAATCGTAGTCTGTGATTTTGTAACGAAGAAGACGAAGTTAGGTTGTTTATAAGTTTTATATAAATTGGAATTATCTCGGGTTAGAAACACAGTCCAGCGGTAGACTGTGTGCGCACATATATCACACGCCGCGAGTTCGATCCTTGACACACACGTATGCTCTGTAATAAAGATGTTTTCTTTTTCTAACTGAACCGGATTAACTCACTGAAGTTGTTAAGTATAATAAAAATCGGTATATTAACCAGGTTAGACACACAGTCCAGCGGTGGACTGTGTGCAACACTAACCCATAGGTCCCGGGGTCGAGACCTGTTGCACACTCCGGTTTGATGATTAAAACCCTTTTTAAAAATAAAAGAATTTTGAATAAACTAAAATAGTATATAAATATAATTAAAAACAGAATTATTTCGGTTTAGACACGTAGCTCAGTTGGTAGAGCTGCGTGCACGCGTACGGGAGGTCTCGGGTTCGAGCCTTACCCGACGCACACTTACACTTTAGCAAACCGGTCAAACGGTCAACAATCCCGGTCAACGGTCAATGGTCAACGCAAAAGTCAACATTTTTTTTATAATTTTATTTATTTAATGTAGTTTAAAAATCAATTAAAAATACTTAAAAATAATGTTTTTAAAATAGATAATAGCCTTAAACTCACAAAAATATATATAAAAATCTTATTAAAATTATTAATAAAATCCATTCATTTACCATACTTCCCGTTATTATTTAGGTTAGTTAAGTCTCGTCGATCAATCCTCCAAACTCGTGCGCATTTCATCATCTTCAACCAAACGCACCCAATGTGAGTGAATCTCTACAAATTCCCCGTTTTAATCACGTTTTTGGGGTGTATCATGTGTCTTACCATTTATTATACTTAAAACATTGTGCATACATCATATCCATGAACAAATGTGTATTCAACTTGTATCAACTGTTTGTGTGGTTATTGTTTATATTTAATTTATCATTTTCAGTACATACATTATCATAGGCCGCCGCTCCCCATTACATTATGAGCGTTGAGCTGTTCCCCATTACATTATGAGCGTGAACCAGGCGTTGCCAACATACGATCGGCTCCGTTTGATTGAGCCTTGATCGCACAGACATTCATCATAGGCCGTCCGTTCCCCATTACATTATGAGCGTGAACGTGACGTTGCCAACATATACAGTTTCATTCATGTTATATATTCATGCAAGTTGATATGTTATTGTATGTTATTCTTTGTGGTTGTTATTGTTATTATTTGATTATTTACATTTGCTCACATATGACTATTGCACAATTTTTCCATGATAAAGATAACAAGAAATCAATAATAAATGTTTATCTAACAAGGTTCACTCGCCAACTTATGTTGACCCAAAAACCCCCATTTTTTTTACACATGATACATGTGATCCAGCCGCAGCAAGAAACACATAGGATTGGCTTAGAAGAATAAACTGGTTTAGAGCTTGGATTGTTTAGTTGATTATTTTTGTTTGTATTTGTATGAACATGTTTGGATTATTGAGGATGTAATTTTGACTTAAATAAATATGAAACATATTAGTAAATATCATGAGCTTTGGTGATAACCCAATTATGCCTTGACTCTTATTCCGCTGCGGGTCGGGGTGTGACAGATTGGTATCAGAGCCAGGTTTATAGGGATATAGGATAGGTTATTAGACCCTTAGAGCCTATACTATAGTTGATTAGAAATTTTTAAGAGTTTTGTGTGTTACATGCAAAATTCATGATGTTTATATGTTTTATGTTTAATGTTACATTTAATGTTATGCAAGCATGTTCATAAGTACATATTATTATATAATGCCTATCATGAATCATATTCTCATAACATATCATATCCATGAGAGCACACATCACATCATTTTCATGATTGTTTTTACAATGATTTTTGTATCTTCAAATCACATCAAAGTGAGTTCTCATGACGGGCATGTAGTAACTGGAAGGGTACAAGTACCGGTAGTCGGAACGTCCTGTCTAGGATGGCATTCGTATAAATCCAAATAAAGGACCAGTTTGCCTACCTGGGGACTAACGATGAGAGTACGAAGTACCTATTAGGCCAAAGCATGCTATACCAAACGTCGTGTGAGCTAACCCCACTTTGAGTTGTCATTGTGTCTACACCTGGACACATTCCGACCATAGCATCTCGTAAACATATTTCATGGTTTTTCATTCGGGTGATGCGAGTGTTAAACCGCCAATACTAATGTGAATCCTACAAGCCAATAGTCATGGGGGCCCACATGACTATACAGGTGAAGGTATGGGGGACATTTGGGCCCAAATGAGCAAACCAAGACATCCTATGGATGTAGTTGCATTATTGATATTTATGTTATTTTCATTTTCTTTAAGACACATGACACCTAAAAATACTCCATGAACTCACAATCTTCTTATATATGTTCCTGTAGATGTCGGCTAGGCAACAACGAGGGGGTAGAAAATCAGGAAGGTCACACGAACGCTTGGCCACTCAAATCGCAAAACAAATGGCCGCGGTACTTCCTGACATTGTGGTTCAAGTCAACAAGCTCTCGCCACAAATCCCACCAATCCTCCCCAGCAAGAAGACCAGAACATCGGCAACCCTCCTACCAACAAGTGCTCATATAAACATTTCAAGTCTTGCGATCCTCCGAAATTTGAAGGGACCGAAGGTGTCACTGCTCTCCTCCACTGGTTTGAGGAAATGGAAAACACTTTCCTCAACTGCGATTGTCCCGAGGATCGCAAGGTACGATACGCAACCGGGAGACTATTTGGGGTAGCTCTTACCTGGTGGAATACTGAAAAGGGTAAGAGAGGAATCGAAGATGCAATGGCCTTAACGTGGGAGGAGTTAAGGGAAATCATGACGAGACGTTCTGTCCTAGAAGTGAGATTAAAAAGTTAGAGGACGAATTTCATTCATTAAAGCAAAAGGAGGGAGATCATACTTCCTACAACAAGAGGTTTTTAGAGTTGAACCAGATGGTCCCTAACTTGTTCACCCCAGTTTACCGTTTAGTCGAGCATTATATTCGAGGTCTTCCCTCGAAAATTCAAGATTCAGTCTCAGCACTTTGCCAGCAACACTTGAAGCTGCTATGGAACTAGCTACTGAACTGACCGAGAATCGAGTTCGCAACGGTAAATTTAAAGAGAAAAAAAGAAAGCCCCGTTGAGGGCCAAACTTCAAACCATTTCACCTCCTCATCTAAGTTTGCTAACAAGAGGAAACGTAACACCAGAAACTTCGCTGTCACACAAACCAATTATCCTATCCCTGCTGCACCCATTACCCAAGTTGCCCCCTCACCTGCACCATATAAAAGGCCATACTCTGGCCCATTACAAAATGAAACCGTTGCCAATATCCATCACCTTCCTGATCATCCCTGCCAACATTGCACCGGCTATGGTCGCGCAGGTCACACTGTTCAAACCTGTCGCATACCTCAGCGAATGAACCGCCACCAGCCCTCAACTCAAACCCACCATCAAATAATGGGTCAAGCCCAACAACCCCTACTACTACCACCTACCCAACATTTAGCCCAATCATACTACCAACCTAACTATCCATGGTGCAACCTATGCGGGCTTGCTACAATTGTGGAGACCCAAACCACTTTAGAAACACTTGTCCACGTTTGGTGAACATTATACATGCTCAAGCCCAAGCAAATTCGGTGAATCAAGCTAACCAAGCTCCTCCACCTGCAAGAGGAAGAGCTTTCAACATCAACGCTAACCAGGCTAGAGCTGACAGCAATGTGGTTAACGGTACGTTTCTTATCAATGGTAGTTATGCATCCATGTTGTTTGATACTGGCACGGATAAAAGTTTTGTGTCCTTAGAGTTTGAACCCATCCTAAACCAAATTCGTGATAAGCTCATGGAATCCATAACAGTAGAAGTTGCTGACGGGAAACCGATCTCATTAAACTCTATTATACGAAATTGTACTCTCACCTTAAACGATCACGACTTTCCAGTTGACCTCATTCCTATGAAGTTGGGAAGCTTTGACATTATAATCGGTATGGACTGGCTCAGCCAACATCAGGCTGAAGTTGTATGCCGCGAAAAGTTTATACGCATTCCTCTTTCAAACGGTCAGACTCTACGAATCTTTGGAGAAACCTCATCGAAAGGGCTCAGATTAATGTCCTGTCTACAAGCTCGAAAATATCTCCGCAAGAATTATGTCGCATTTTTAACCCATGTCGTCAAAAAGGGAACCATGGAGAAGAAACTTGAAGACATCCCAGTAGTAAAAGATTTCCCGCAAGTGTTTCCTGACGACATTTCAGGACTTCCTCCCTTGAGAGAATCGAATTCTGCATTGATCTTATACCTGGTGCTACACCAGTTGCAAAGTCTCCTTATAGGTTAGCCCCATCCGAAATGCAAAAGCTAGCCAGTCAATTGCAAGAGTTGACCGACAAAGGATTCATACGTCCTAGCTCCTCGCCTTGGGGTGCACCTGTCCTTTTTGTGAAGAAGAAAGATGGAACGTTTCGCATGTGCATCGACTACAGAGAACTCAACAAGTTAACGATCAATAATCGCTATCCATTACCTCGCATTGATGATCTTCTTGACCAACTTCAAGGCGCCAACTGTTTTTCAAAAATCGACCTTCGTTCTGGTTATCATCAACTTAGAGTACATGAGGAAGACGTCCCAAAGACCGCCTTCCGAACTCGTTATGGTCATTATGAATTCATGGTCATGCCATTTGGTTTAACCAACGCTCCAGCTGTCTTCATGGATCTAATGAACAGAGTCTGCAAACCCTATCTCGATCGTTTTGTTATAGTCTTCATCGACGATATCCTCATTTATTCAAAGTCCAAGTCTGATCATGAACGGCACCTTCGACTCATCCTTACACTCTTAGAGAATGAAAAGCTTTACGCCAAATTCTCCAAATGCGAATTCTGGTTAAAAGAGGTACAATTCCTTGGACATGTTGTTAATGACAAGGGAATACATGTTGACCCCTCAAAGATCAAAGCAGTACAAGAATGGCAAGCGCCACGTACACCAACCGAAGTAAGATCATTCCTTGGTTTGGCTGGTTATTATCGCCGTTTCATTTCAAATTTCTCCCGCATTGCTGTACCACTCACGGCTTTAACTCATAAAGGAAAACCCTTCATATGGGGACCCAAACAAGAAGAAGCCTTCCAAACCCTTAAACAAAAACTCTGTGATGCACCAATTCTCACTCTTCCTGAAGGTTGTGATGACTTCGTGGTTTATTGCGACGCGTCAGGGCAAGGACTAGGCTGTGTTCTAATGCAAAGAGGAAAGGTGACAGCTTATGCTTCTAGACAACTCAAAACTCATGAGAAGAACTACACCACCCATGACCTAGAACTTGGAGCCGTTATGTTCGCTCTTAAGATATGGAGACATTATCTCTACGGTACTAAGTGTGAAATATACACTGACCACAAGAGTCTTCAACATATCTTCAACCAAAAGGAGTTAAACATGAGGCAACGAAGATGGGTCGAACTTCTAAATGACTACGACTGTGAAATTCGGTACCACCCTGGCAAGGCAAATGTGGTGGCTGATGCACTCAGTCGAAAGGGTTATGCGAACTCCATTCGTCTTCTATGTTCGCAAATCATAACTGATATTAAAGATCAAATTCGAGAAGCCCAACATGTTTCAGTAACGGAAGACGACGTACAAAAGGAGTGTCCTGTGGAGCTGAACTTAAAATTGAAACTAAAACTGACGGTATTCTGTACTATCTAGATCGCATATGGATTCCTGACCACAACAACCTTCGTGAATTCCTTATGAATGAGGCACACAAAACACGATACTCTATACACCCAGGAGCCGACAAGATGTAGCAAGACCTTCGATACACCTACTGGTGGCCTGGAATGAAAAAGGATATTGTTGTTTTTGTTTCCAAGTGCCTTACATGTTCCAAGGTAAAAGCTGAACATCAAAGACCCTCAGGACTTCTGGTCCAACCTGAAATACCTGTATGGAAGTGGGAAAACATAACCATGGACTTCATTACCGGGTTACCTCGCACTTCTGGTGGGTATGACACTATATGGGTAATCATTGATCGTCTTACAAAATCAGCTCACTTTATTCCAATCCGCGAAGATTTCAAGAACGAGAAGCTAGCTCGTATCTACATCAGCGAAATCGTAAGCCGACATGGTGTACCGTTAAGCATTATTTCAGATCGTGATGGTCGTTTCACTTCACGAACATGGCAGGCCGTACAAGCCGCGTTGGGTACACGATTAGACCTCAGTACCGCTTATCATCCTCAAACTGATGGACAATCTGAACGCACCATTCAAACTCTTGAAGATATGAGCATGTGTCATAGACTTCAAGGGAAATTGGGACGCTTATCTACCATTAGTTGAATTTTCGTACAACAACAGCTATCATTCAAGCATCGGCATGGCACCTTTTGAAGCTTTATATGGTCGTAAGTGCCGATCTCCAGTATGTTGGCACGAAATTGGGGAAGCTCAAATCACCGGTCCAGAATTGATTCAAGAAACCACAGACAAGATCCATCAAATTCGAAACAATCTTCTAGCGGCTCAAAGTCGTCAAAAGAGTTATGCAGATAAACGACGAAAGCCTTTGGAGTTTAACATTGGTGATCATGTACTTTTAAAAGTATCACCGTGGAAGGGAGTAGTTCGTTTTGGCCAAAAAGGCAAGCTAGCACCACGCTACCTAGGACCTTTCAAGATACTCGAAAGAGTAGGACCTGTAGCATACAAGCTTGATCTACCAGAAGAACTCAACAGAATTCACCCCACATTCCACGTATCAAACTTGAAGAAGTGCCTCGCCGATGAGAACCTCCATATTCCTCTGGAAGATATTCAGATTGATGAATCTATGCATTTCATTGAAAGACCAGTAGAGATCATGGATTTCGGAGAAAAACGTCTAAGAAGAAGTCGCATTCCAATTGTTAGGGTACGCTGGGAGTCGAAACGGGGACCTGAGTTTACTTGGGAACGTGAAGACTCAATGCGCGAAAAATACCCGCATCTTTTTCCAACTACTACTACTTAAATTTCAGGACGAAATTCCTAAAGTAGGGGATACTGTAACATTTGTCAAAAACGGGTTTTTCCAAACCCGCTTCATTTGTAATCGAATATCAAGTTATAAATGTTTCGTTGCGTATTTATGTTGATTTTAATTTTGAACGATGCATAATCAATAAACAAACTAGAATATAAAAGCTATAATTGATAAAAAGTAAAAATAAAATAAATAAAATGAAAAACAGGCTGCCGGGACTCGAACCCGGGTCAGCCGGAATGGCTCAACGACTTAACACACACACTTTAACCACTCCGCCACTTGATGTTTTCTGTTAGTTCTAGGAATCAATTAAATCTTATGTTCAACCATGAATCAACCGGTTTACACCAACTGTAACGTAATCGGTTTCCAAACGTCCAAAAACGTTTGAGTGTTCGCGGTTTTCTGACAATAACCGATACACCGACACCTTCAATCAATTTAGTCTTGAATGGACTTGAATTCATGTGGTGATCGGTTTTAATAACCGAAAATCTGCACTTCCTGAATTACTCCAACCATAGCCCCTCTCGCGACTCAAACTCATCCGCAGAACCTTCAATTTCACTTTCGCTCTACTTTCAGTTCGTCGGAAAAGCTTTTTGAACTCGCCGGACTTTCACCGGAAAACCGTGTCTTCCATCAAATCAGTAAGTCTCTCAATTCTTTCATCGTCTATCAATTGTTAAGCTTGTGCTAACTCAAACCCTTCAATCAGAATCAGTTTCAGACGACGATATCGATAATTAACTCTCGTCGGAAAACTTCTGAAAGTTCCCAATTCTCGCTGTGAAACGGTATAGCCTTTTAAACCTTCTGGTAATTTTTGTTCAGTGCTTCAATTCCGCATCTAGCTAATCAAAATTGTTAATCTGTCCGCTCAGACGAAATCCGTAAAAACAGAGCCGACAACTTCGCCGGAATTCTGAGATAGATCGTTTCTCTGGTATGTTTACTTCCAAAATCTTCTCTGCCATTTCATTTTAGTCATTTGAATGTTTGTCAATCGAATTAAACAAGAAACAGTAGAATAATCGTAGTCTGTAATTTTGTAACGAAGAAGACGAAGTTAGGTTGTTTATAAGTTTTATATAAATTGGATATTATCTCGGATTAGACACACAGTCCAGCGGTAGACTGTGTGCGCACATATATCACACGCCGCGAGTTCGATCCTTGACACACACGTAAGCTCTGTAATAAAGATGTTTTCTTTTTCTAACTGAACCGGATTAACTCACTGAAGTTGTTAAGTATAATAAAAATCGGTATATTAACCAGGTTAGACACACAGTCCAGCGGTGGACTGTGTGCAACACTAACCCACAGGTCCCGGGTTCGAGACCTGTTGCACACTCCGGTTTGATGATTAAAACCCTTTTTAAAAATAAAAGAATTTTGAAAAACTAAAATAGTATATAAATATAATTAAAAACAGAATTATTTCGGTTTAGACACGTAGCTCAGTTGGTAGAGCTGCGTGCACGCGTACGGGAGGTCTCGGGTTCGAGCCTTACCCGGCGCACACTTACACTTTAGCAAACCGGTCAAACGGTCAACAGTCCCGGTCAACAGTCAATGGTCAACGCAAAAGTCAACATTTTTTTACAATTTTATTTATTTAATTAGTTTAAAAATCAATTAAAAATACTTAAAAATAATGTTTTTAAAGATAGATAACATCCTTAAACTCACAAAAATATATATAAAAATCTTATTAAAATTATTAATAAAATCCATTCATTTACCATACTTCCCGTTATTATTTAGGTTAGTTAAGTTTCGTCGATCAATCCTCCAAACTCTGCGCATTTCATCATCTTCAACCGAACGCACCCAATGTGAGTGAATCTCTACAAATTCCCTGTTTTAATCACGTTTTTGGGGTGTATCATGTGTCTTACCATTTATTATACTTAAAACATTATGCATACATCATATCCATGAACAAATGTGTATTCAACTTGTATCAACTGTTTGTGTGGTTATTGTTTAGATTTAATTTATCATTTTTAGTACATACATTATCATAGGCTGCCGCTCCCCATTACATTATGAGCGTTGAGTTGTTCCCCATTACATTATGAGCGTGAACCGGCGTTGCCAACATACGATCGGCTCCGTTTGATTGAGCCTTGATCGCACAGACATTCATCATAGGCCGTCCGTTCCCCATTACATTATGAGCGTGAACGTGACGTTGCCAACATATACAGTTTCATTCATGTTATATATTCATGCAAGTTGATATGTTATTGTATGTTATTGTTTGTGGTTGTTATTGTTATTGTTTTATTATTTACATTTGCTCACATATGACTATTGCCCCAATTTTTCCATGATAAAGATAACAAGAAATCAATAATAAATGTTTATCTAACAAGGTTCACTCGCCAACTTATGTTACACAAAAACCCCCATTTTTTTACACATGATACAGGTGATCCAGCCGCAGCAAGAAACACATAGTATTGGCTTAGAAGAATAAACTGGTTTAGAGCTTGGATTGTTTGGTTGATTATTTTTCTTTGTATTTTTATGAACATGTTTGGATTATTGAGGATGTAATTTTGACTTAAATAAATTTGAAACATATTAGTAAATATCATGAGCTTTGGTGATAACCCAATTATGCCCCGACTCTTATTCCGCTGCGGGTCGGGGTGTGACATGGCACATAATATCGGAGGGCTCGCTACCCACTGATAGATCCTTAAACCCCATAGGTGACAATAACATACCCGTATTTCAATACTGGATTTCAAATATGACATTTTATACGAAAACAATAACTACTTGAACTCGCTCAACTTTTGTTGATTTTTCAAACTTACATGTATTTCAGGAAACAGGACATGAGCCAGTGATGGTCCTTGGGAATTGGGAACGACATAACAACGGATGCCACTTTTGAAGGGTTTGCCTTTTATATCTCAACCTTGTATGGGTATATAGGAGTCAAAACCTTGGTTTATTTCATGTTGATAACAAACTTGCCTTTGTGTTGTAATATAACTTTAACTATGTTTTTGGATAACAAACTTGAACGTTTTGAACCTATGTGAACTTGTTTTAGAAAACTTGTAATGTTGGTTGTACTTAACGTATGACATGGCATCGTTGTTAATTATTATTGTTTACACGATTGGATGCAATGATTACCTCATAGTCACACGTTTGTGCTTCCGCTACGACTAGGGTGTGACGGATTGGTATCAGAGCATCGATCGTAGTGAACCAGGGAAAAACTGTTAAACGTTTGGTCTAAAATCACTAAGGCTCTCACATGAAAACAACAGTTTACAACATCACGAAATGTTTTCAGAAATATGACAAATGACAAATGGTTTTCATTGTGTCACGATAACATGAGGATCTATCAAACGAGCTCAACCATAAGCAATGGGTAAAGGTTTATACATGATTAGTCTATAGTGGATAGACACGAAAACATTAAGATACACGTGAAACTGAAGAACAAATTGCATGAAAAACGGTGATTAATATTAAATAAATTATATATAATTTATTTGTATATGTGTTGTACGGAATATTTTGCCAAGAACGAAATAACTTCGACTACGAACATTACTATTAACCTTGACTATCATGCTGAGAATATCGACCTCGCGACTTTCGCGGAGCTTATGGAGGGCGTTTTTCCTAAGTGAGACCTTAAGCTAGATTCCATATAAGATGATTGCTTTTCCCGCGGATGGAAGATGCCTAGCTTCGGTAGTGACGACGAGGCGGAGGTGGTAGCTTTGGACAACAACTCCGTTAGTGGGATAAGGTCCCAATGACCCATACGAATGATGATTGATGACACTATTATACAGACAAGGAAGGTGAAGTGCTCACCTTGAAGGTGCCCCTCCAGTTGTTATTGTTACAAATTCTCTATATTTCTATTTCGTCTATCGACGTGCCCTTTTGAAAGTAATGTCAACAGACGTTAGCACGGGGCCATCACGAAGGTCCCTCCTACGTTGAAGATATGTAGATAGTAGTATCCTCTCTCTGGCTGATCGCCTGTTTTGAACAAGAGAATGCTAGGGTGACCATGTAAGGCAATTTATTATTATGGGGCCCCACGTAATAACAACTTGTAATGCCTAGGAATCCTGGTGGGCTCTGCGGGTCAAGCTAATGATCACCATCCATTCGAAACTCTTAAGTTATACAAGTCCTATATAGTAAAACGCTAACTGGGGTGGTTACTATAACGCCCCACAATACAAAAATGCCACACGTATTTGTTCGTATCTAACATTCGATTGTATCACGAATCGGTTGAAAGTAGTCATCTAAACAACAAAACTTATTAGCCACCCAGGGAGGATTTTTCCTCAACGTTCTAGAGTTCTTGTACATGGGTTGGCTCTTTGGTGACTATGGCCCCTCTTCATATTTATTAGAAAAGAGTATATTAAATTCCGTCCTTTAACATTTGTCTTACCCCAAGGGATAGTACGGCATGAGCCATGTTGCAACTCCGTCATTGCATTCTTTTTGACATCTATGGAAATTGTAACAATCTTGTTGAGGCTCGTGGAGCCCAATGGATATCAACGTATTCGTCACACGGGTTAGTGCGGCGAAGGATTTTCCTACTTGGGACTATTAAGGTCCATGAAGTATGGAATACATGCTGTAAGGTCGGAGACGACTGTTTGGTTTTCCTCCTCGACGAATTATTCTTTTCCACTTAGACATATGGTCGATACACGCAAGAAGTACTATGCATTTTGGATTGCGGTTATTCACGTATCATTGTTTCAAACATGTATGAACAATGCAATGAGGTTTTGCATGACCGACTGCATTCTTAATTCTTAGGCGCTTGATGAACTATATATGTTTAAATATAAGTCTAGATCATTTGATATTATGTGTCAAAATAAATGTAGCACCGAAAACTGAATCAACGCCCTACTACTAAAGTCGAACTAGAGTTTTTATGAAACAACATGAGGTTGGGGAAATTACACAACATGAGGTTATTAAGTCGACACTAGTGACGGTACCAATGGTATCTGTATTTCAAGTGATTCAAATCCCAATGGATTGGGAACGGGTGGCAATGCCACACTTGAAGATGTAATCACACAAGGTTATAATTCTAAGGCTTTCCTGGGCGGTAAGCCGCGGGACCTCGTAAATATGAGAGGTGCAGTAGGTCCTGTCTGCTAGATAAAGACAATGAAGTCGGCTAGCTGTACTAGTACATGTATTCCTGAATAAACAATTAGGTGAACAAAGAGACTCCTATTGAATGCAACATTAACTTGGTGGAATCTCCAAGTACGAACATTATGGAGTGATACGACAAAGAGGTTGTCGTGGGACAAACTTAAAGATCTTATGCGAGATGAACATTGCCCGCTGAACGGAATCCAAAGGATGGAAACAAAATTCTGGAACTGGACCATGGTTGGAGCCAATGTTATTGGTTACACTCGACGTTTTCACGATCCCTCAAGGATAGCTCCGTTCTAGGTAACACCCGAAGTCAAACGTATTGAACTCTGCATTTGGGGTTTAGCCCTTAAGATCTGAAGCAAAACCACACCATCCCACCTTCCCTCGATCACTCAAGTAGTAACTCTCGTAGTTAGCCTCACCAAGGATGCGATGGGAATGGGGGAATTGGCAAGAGAGTTGCTGAGAGAAAGGAAACGTATGTGGAATCTACTAGCAACGGGAATCGAAAGTTCTCACACCTTAGGAAAGGTTCGAGAGTGAGTAACAAACGAAAGGAAACTACCTTGACGAATTTAAACAAAATAAATTGTTGCCACGAACGATGTTGACACCAAGAATTATGCCGGTAACTTGCCGAAATCCTGAAGGTGATAAGTGAAACTTTTATCACGAGGGAACTTGCAAAAGTGCCAAGAGTAGCAGGGTGATGAGATCGGGCACAAAACAAAAATTAATAAGTTAATAATAATCAAGGAAGAATACCGATGTTTAAGTGTGGCATAGAGGCCACTTCCAGTATGAACGTCTTAAGAATGAGGCAAGCCTGTGAACCATTGTGTGAGTGATTAGAACTGTGGATACTCCACAAGATCCCAATTTGGTCATGAGTACATTCTACTCAGCAATCATCAGGTGTCAATTCTTTAATACCAACGTCGAGCTTAACTTAGCGTCTTTAGGTATTAAGCATATACACGGAATCGGGCCATCTACATTAGACATACCTTACCCCGTCAAGTTAGCTAATGGGAAATTAGCCAAGTCATATGAAGTCATTAAGTGTCACCAATATGTTTCCTATCAACGACACGTTGCATCCACTTTGTTTGATACCGACGTCGATTTTAGCTTCGTCCTCGTAGAACTTAAAATATATATGGCCTGGGGTCAAGTAAACTAGACGTCCCCTCGTCCTATAGGATTGACCAACAATAAGTTAGTTGAGTCAGGATAAGTCATTAGAGGTTGCACAGTTGAACTTGGAGCGTGGAAATTCAATATCGATCTTTTGCGCGTTTGTTTGGGTAGTTTTGACATAGTTGTCGGCATGGATTGGTTGTTTGACAACCAGGCAGAAGTGGTTTGTCATGAAGAATCCATATGCATCCCTCTGCCTAACGGAGAACATCTTTTTGTGCACGGAGAGAAACATGTCACACCATTACGGGTCATTAACTATACGAAGGCTCGGAAGAGTCTAAGGAAAGATTGCATTACGTTCCTTGCACATGTAGTCGACAAGAAAGCCGAAGAGCGCAAATTTGAGGAGATCCTAATTATGAAGGAATTCCTTGAAGTCTTTCCCAATGACTTGCCTGGACTACCTCCACAACGACAAGTCGAATTCCGTATTGATTTCGTTCCGGGAGCCACACCTGTGGCTAAATCTCCATATCGATTGACGCCATCAGAGATGCAAGAACAATCTACGCAACTGCAAGAATTGCTCGACAAAGGATTCATTAGACCGAGTTTCTCGCCTTGGGGAGCTCCGGTGTTTTTTGTGAAAAAGAAGGATGGAACATTCCGGATGTGCATCGACTATAGAGAACTAAACAAGTTAACCATCAAGAAGCGGTACCCATTACTGAGGAGTGATGATTTATTAGATTAAGTACAGGGCTCGAGTTTTTATTCAAAGATTGATCTAAGATCCGGGTATCATCAATTAAGAATCCAAGAGTAAAGTATTCCTAAGACGGCATTCTGGACTCGCGATGGCCATTACGAGTTCCTTGTTATGCCTTTCGGCTTAACAAACGCTCCCGTCGTGTTCATGGATTTGATGAACCGGGTATGTAAGCCATATCTCGACAAGTTCGTGATTGTATTTATTGATGACATATTAATATACTCACGAACCGAGAAGGAACACGAGCAACACTTGCGAACTATTTTGGAATTGCTCAAGAAAGAACAATTATATGCTAAGTTCTCGAAATGCGAATTTTGGATTCGCGAAGTACAATTTCTTGTTCAAGTGGTGAATGAGAATGGAATACATGTTGATCCGTCCAAGATAGAAGCCATAAAGAACTAGAATGCCCCAAAGACTCCCACGGAAGTACGACAATTTCTAGGTTTAGCGGGATATTACCGAAGATTCATTGAGAATTTTTCAAAAATTGCTCAGCCGCTAACCTCGCTTACACAAAAGGATAAAAAGTTCGATTGGAGAAAAAAAACAAGAATCGGCTTTCCAAACATTAAAGGACAAACTATGTAAGGCGTCGATATTATCGCTTCTGGACGGTATCGATGACTTTGTGGTGTATTGTGATGCATCACATCAACGCTTGGGTTGCGTGTTAATGCAACGTGAAAAAGTCATCGCATATGCGTCGCGACAGTTAAAAGTTCACGAAAAGAACTATACCACTCGCGACCTGGAGCTTGGCGCAGTGGTATTTGCTTTGAAGATCTGGCGCCATTATTTATATTACCATATTCACAGATCATAAAAGCCTTCAACACATAGTCAATCAAAAAGAATTAAACATGCGCCAACGACGTTGGGTAGAACTATTGAATGATTATGACTGTGAAATCAAGGATCACTCGGGCAAGGCAAATGTAGTGGCAGATGTCTTGAGCGGAAGGAACGAGTCAAGACTCTACGAGTACGAGCTTTAGAAATAACAATTCAGATGAACTTTACGATTTGTGTGCGTGATGCACAGCAAGAAGTTCTAAAACCAGAAAACATTCCAGCAGAATCTTTACGGGGAATGGAAAAACAAAAGGAACCAAACAAAGATGGAACTTTGTATTTCATGGGAAGGATCTGGGTTCCCTATTTTGGAGAACTACGAGACTTGGTACTGGGCGAAGCACACAAGTCAAAATACTCAATCCAATCTGATAAAATGTATCAAGATTTGAAAGAGTATTATTGGTGGCCTAATCTTAAGGGAGATATTGCAACCTATGTTGGCAAATGCCTAACTTGTGCAAAGGTCAAGGCCGAATATCAGAAACCATTTGGATTATTACAACAACCCGAGATTCCCGTTTGGAAGTGGGAACAGATATCAGTGGACTTCATTACAAAGCTACCAAGGACCTCTCGAGGTCATGACATGATTTGGGTTATTATTGATCGGTTAACCAAATCAGCTCACTTCTTACCGATCCGTGAAAAAGACAATGCCGAGAAGTTAGCTGAAGTGTACCTTAAGGAAATTGTGGCACGTCATGGAGTGCCAGTCTCGATAATCTCAGACAGAGATGGTCGCTTTGTGTCACGGATATGGCAATCATTCAAGCGTCATTTGGATCTCGTTTGGATCTAAGCATGATATTTCATCCGGGTACCGATGGCCAAAGCGGACGAACCATACAAACTTTAGAGGACATGCTTCGCGCCTGTGTGATGGATTTAGGCGGAAACTGGGATACTCATTTACCGTTGGTAGAGTTTTCCTACAATAACAGATATCACACAAGTATTAAGGCTGCACCATTCGAAGCACTTTATGGACGGAAAGTGTCGCTCTCCGCTATGTGGGGCGGAAGTCGGTGACAAACAACTCATTGGTCCCGAACTAGTCCAAGAAACCACAGATAAGATATTCAAAATCCGCGAGCGCATTAAGACAGCTCGGGATAGACAAAAGAGCTACGCAGATCGGCGACGCAAACCATTATCCTTCGAGGTCGGAGACAAAGTTTTACTAAAAGTCTCACCTTGGAAAGGCGTAGCTAGATTCGGGAAGCGAGGAAAGCTAAACCCGAGATACATTGGACCTTTCAAAATTCTAGCCAAGGTTGGTACAGTTGCTTAAAAGTTAAGTCGCCAAAAGAGCTCAATAACGTCCGCGACACATTTCATATATCCAACCTCAAGAGAAGTCCAACCAACGAAACAGTTATCATCCCAACGGATGAAATTCATATTGATGACAAGCTCCAATTTACCGAAGAACCTGTTGAGGTTATGGACTGGAAAGTCCAAAAGACAAGAAGGAGCCGAATCAAACTAGTCAAGGTCCACTGGAACTCCGTTACAGACCCGAATACACATGGGAACGTGAAGACCAAATCAAGACAAAGTACCCTACCTGTTCGAGAAGACCCCTTCGAAGGATGTCTCCAAGTGAATTTCGGGACGAAATTCTTTATAACAGGGGGAGTATGTGACAAATGGCAAATAACCGGTAAATCCGTACAATCTAATCACCTATTTTATTTTATAATCTCATGCATTTAATCGTAATTAAATTTGGTAACTTAATCGTACGGCATATAACAAGTATTAGGACAAGCAAAACATGATATAACATCTATTGGTTTCCGTTACAACGCGAAACAATTAAAACTATGTCCTAAAAGTGTTGGTAGAGAGTGCTGGACGCACTATTCACGGTTGCACTATTCACGTCAGCAACCGCTGAACAGACTAGACCAATGGATTAAAGCATACGAATGACATAACAGAGTCCATATATATATAAAAACACTAATGTGGGAATAAGGCTTATAATAATACAGGACATTCTGGTGCAACGCTCTAACTATAGAATCGTCCGATCGGCTAAAATAAAACATTTTTAACCCGTCCGTAATAATAATTTAGCAATTCTGGACCTCCAAAATTATGACAAAGGATGAAAACACACTAAAACAATTGGAATATATCATTGGAATATCCAAAACTATAAGCTTCCAGTGTTATATCGCTATGATCATAACTAGTCCGTTTTGATCCGACAAACTAATGAATAATATTTTTTGCCGCCATAACCACCAAACGAATGATCTAGCAACTAGTTAGCCATATTTTGGCGTCGTAAACACCTTACATAAACGCCATAGCAACAATGGTAAATTAAAACCATCGTTCCCGGTATTATATAACATCTTTTCTATATCACCCGGTATCGAACCGACGAGCGAACTAGTGGTATTTTTACCATCTAAAATCAATACACACTAGACTAGTGAATTAGTTAAAGCCACTTATCACCTTAAACCTTTAATTACACTCAAATTAACCTAGTTAACATAATTGCCTAAATATCTACACTTAAGATATATATTACATATATATTATGTTTAAAGTAAAAAAAAAAACCTATCCACCCTCCACCAAGTTTCGGCTATTGAGGGCCCACAATACACTACAACTTGAATGATGATGAAGATGATGGGTGGAAGCATGATTCATGAAAGATCACATTGACTTGGAAGATTTGCACTTTATAAAAAAATTAATTAACATCACTTCCTACCATACATTTTTCCAAACACTCAAACTCACACAAACACCTCTTTTGCTCCCTCTCATTCACGGCTCCTAGAGCCCACTACATCCATCCATTTCCACTTTCTAAATTACCAAAATCAAGCTCTACAATCAAATACAAGATGATTTAAGGAACTTGCAAGCATGGATGGACACTAGGAAGTGCTTGGAGTTTTATTATCTTCTTATTCTTTTTCTTAAAGTGTTATAATCTCTTGCAAAGTTGTAAGACTTCATACCCTCATTTTAAGCTTGTTATATTATGTAGATTATTAAAGTACAAGTTAATCATCTTGAACATTAAAGAAACAAAGCTTAAAAACTCTAATCACCACAAAAAAAGTCTATAATAATCATATATTATTTGTTGATTATGATACTTTGTGCTAGTAGATGAATATGCATATGATGATTATGTTAAAATAGGATGGTTAAAATCATGATCTTGTATAATCAAGGCTAGAAATTATGATCTAAATGTCTTGATGATTAGATCTAAACAAGATCATTATATTTATCATCCTTGGACAAAATAATCTTAAAAAAAAGAAGAAGAAGAGTAGTTTAAACAAGTGTGTTTAGACAAAATAACTAGATTACGAAGTATGATATAATAATGGTTTAAAAAGATCTAGTTAAAATATATAAAAGTGACATTATTTTTTTAGTATAATGTTACAAATATATATATATACAAGTCCATGGAAAATAATGATAAACATGTAGGAATACATGCATGCAAGGTGATATGTTGAAACTTGGTTGAGATTAAAGATGATTAGTGGGTTAACCATGCTTAAGAACATGCTTAAGAATACGTTTCAAAAACATGGAAAATGCCATAGTTTAGGGGAAACTATGGCGAAATTTTCTAAAAATCTAATCGCGACTAAAATATAATTAACGGGGTTAAACGCGATTAGTGACGTAAATCGTCATGAAGGAAATTTAATGACAACAGTTAACCCATAACCTCCCAAGTATTTACTAAATACCTCTATGTATTTTTACAAGTTAAAAATAGGTGTTATTTATTAAATATTTATATTTTTTGGAAATAAAAATATATGTAAACACTTTGGCTAATCAAAAGTATATGTGTATGACATATGTGTATTTATGTATCTAGCATGATTAGAGTATACGAGATGAATACAAAAATACCCAAATATACAACACCCAAAATACTTGAAAGTTACATGTATAAAATACTACATAAATATATGTACACTTATACAAATCCTAAACAATTAATCGGACGAGCGGAAGATTCGGTCAACGGGCGGCATGATGAAAGTATATTCCTAAGAAATAAGATATACATATCGTCACCGAAAACAAAACGAACAACTCGCCATCACAAGGAGCTACTACGATACTTGGGCGATTTCGACTCGAAAATATATATATTAAATGACTACAACGACGTGTCTAAAAATATATATTTTTAGACACCAAACTAATATATAAATATTACCGATAACAAAAATCCGAAAAGTTTAAAAAGTGTAAAAATTACTAAGTGATTTGTATAAGTATATGAATATACTTGAACACCATAATTAGTAAAAATGTTCAAGTGTAAGATTTCTCACTAATTGGACTCATTTTATTTAATTATTGTGGGCTTGGTCCAACTAAATAATTACATGGGCTAGACCCAATCTCATAACTTAAAGGATTTCTAAAAGTTAAATGGGCTGGGCCCAATACATAAAAGACATGGGCTAGGCCCAAATTATATAAAAGACATAGGCTAGGTCCAATGACAAGAACACATGGGCTAGGCCCAATGACAAGATAACATGGGCTAGGCCCAAATACAAGATACATGGGCTGGCCAATGACATCTGCAATCACGAAGACAGTGAAGGGCAAGGCCCGTTCACACCCGATTAAATACACGAGAACAAATATATATTGTAAAATATATATAAACAAATATTAATTAAACACACAAACCTACCAACACTATAAAAGTAATAAAGTTGTTCAAAGAAAACAAATGAATACATAACACTAATTCAAAATGAACAACTTATATGAGGTCAAACCCGACCTAAGTGTCTAATAAAATTAGTACCCTTGTAGGTTACAAGCGTACTCGGACACTCGCATTACATTAGTACGACTCTACGGAACGCAAACTAGTGAGTTCATTTCCCCCTTTTCTTTTAAACGTTTTCGGTTTTATAAACTAGGGGGGAAATACATGTTCATGACAAATGGTATGTTTTATTTGGGTTTAGATGATAACATGATCAATGTGCATAAGTAGGATGATGACAATAGTAACCATTAATCACTTAGTGATCAAGGTGCAAAAGGTGTAGATCTATTGAGCTTGAGACACGCTCCACTCCTAGTTGTTAACCATGGAGTGCTTTTGAGAGCCCTATTGATGCCAAAGTTGTCTCGGTTTGGTTATTTACTTATGGCACATAATATCGGAGGGCTCGCTACCCACTGATAGATCCTTAAACCCCATAGATGACAATAACATACCCGGATTTCAATACTAGATTTCAAATATGACATTTTATACGAAAACAATAACTACATGAACTCGCTCAACTTTTGTTGATTTTTCAAACTTACATGTATTTCAAGAAACAGGACATGACCCGGTGATGGTCCTTGGGAATTGGGAACGACATAACAACGGATGCCACTTTTGAAGGGTTTGCCTCTTATATCTCAACCTTGTATGGGTATATAGGAGTCAAAACCTTGGTTTATTTCATGTTGATAACAAACTTGCCTTTGTGATGTAATATAACTTTAACTATGTTTTTGGATAACAAACTTGAACGTTTTGAACCTATGTGAACTTGTTTTAGAAAACTTGTAATGTTGGTTGTACTTAATATATGACATGGCATCGTTGTTAATTATTATTTGTTTACACGATTGGATGCAATGATTACCTCATAGTCACACGTTTGCGCTTCCGCTACGACCAGGGTGTGACATCTTATGCTGCTACCGGGTATCCACCTTCCGGATATCTGTATCCAGTTACGCCTCAGCCGCAACCACCTCCACCTCAGCCTCAAACCCAAGCACAAGTACCGCTCGAGGCTCTCAATGAGGCTTCATATCGGGTCAAGGAAATGCAGCACCAGGTTAAGAAGTCAGAAAAGAAAACAACCAGATTTATCAAGAGACTCTGTAAAGCTGTGAAAGGAAGGAAGGACGAGTAATTTTTTGTTGCAATTATGTAATTTTAAATTCCAAAAGTCCCTGTGAGGATATTGTTATTTCTTTTAAGTTCCTGTGTGAACTACTTCCCTTATTTCAAAGTCCTATATTTAGGCAACTATGTAATGTTCTTTTTAGTAAAATTTTCTTTGTTATATATATATTCAAATTTCTCATCCAATCAATGATCATGATTTTATTCAAGTTTTAGTGATCCGCTATATTATCCAAAGATCTATCAGCCAATGATCATGATCAATTAAATTGGCAAATGAAAATTTTGGAGGTAACCTTCTGTCTAGAAAAGGTGAACAATGTTCAACTTCCAAATTTATCATTTTTCTATGTTGACTCACAATGAGGAGTTAACCCTTAAATCCCCGTGATAAATATTGTCACATTAATCAATTGGGTAATGACAATGTTCACACCCTATCACCTAAGTGATCAAATTAGATCCTGGCTAAAACATTCAAACACTCAATAGTAGTGTAAAGCCAATGTGCAAAGATACACTTGTCCTTAGTGACAATAACAGTAGTGATGTTTGATACACTATCTGATAAATTCTGGACTATGTCAATCCATAAATGCCTATAATGGTCCTTTGAGACCTAGGTAAAATATCACATCTTTTTGACTAAAATCTGTATGGTTAATAAGCCATTTCATTAAAAACGGGTACGCTGCAGCAACTAATCAAAACTCATATTGGTATTTAGAATCGAGCTGCAGTTATGGTGAACTCTAATGAAGTAAACAGTAAGCACAATGATGACGACGCCAATGAGAATATCATTATTAGTAAGAATGACTTACGAGACCTTATTGCCACAGAAGTTGGCAAGGCTCTAAATGAAAGATCTGCACGTCAACAGGAGTCGAGTGCTTCTCGCTCCAAACATGTCTCCAAACCGCTATCTCAGCATAGCCAGTCAAAACCAAAGAAGAGTGAGGCACAATCTTCAAATGTGAAGAGTATAGCAAAATGTCAAGAACATCATAAGAAGACACACTCCGACAATGAAGGTTGCTCCTACAAGTACTTTGTATCTTGTAGACCCCGTGATTTTAGCAGGGAAAAAGGAGCTGTAGAGTGTTTAAGATGGTTAGACAAGATGGAGACAGTGGTTTGTAACACCTCGCAAAAACGTTTCCAATAGGGTGAAGACACGTGTCCTAAACCCTATTCATTTGACGAGTTGACTTTAAAGGGGTAAAAGTGTCAACGAGCAAAACTAGTGCCTTCGGGAAGTCTGCCGGTGAACCGGGAATCCTAAAACGTTTATTTATACTCCCATAGTGCTTATTATCAGCCTATGATGGCTTTATACAAGTTGCAAGACCCTATATGCGATTATATAAGTTGAGGGGCCAAACTTGCCAAATTTAAAAATCTGGTTCACTGACAGACTGCTTACGGACCATAAGGGTCCCATGCTTACGGTCCGTAAGGCATGGTACTGGGTAAATTTTTGCTTGTTCCCCACACATAAGCTTCCAAAACGATCCTCTCGAAACAAGGGGCTGCATGCTTGCTCAATACTCGTTTAGGGACACCTTGAGACATCTTAGAACACCTTGCAACACCTAGCTTGATCCTAGAATCCCTTGTTCTAGTATAAATAGGTGCTTTGTATGATCACTTGAACTTGCACCTTTCAAAATCATTTCTTTCTTTCTTGCTTGCATTCTCTGGGGTTTGACGTGATGTCGAAGTGTCACACAAATTTAATCCAATTACAACTAAATAGCTAGCGGCAAGTGGGTATCGAACTAAGGGAGTTTGTGGAAAATGTGTTTACTATGTAGCCTTCTAGTTAACTAATTAAATTAAACTAAGTTGCAGAAAAGTAATTTCAGAGATTTTGATTGTTTGGTTTTTAAAACTAAAATTAACTAAGTAATTTTGCAAAAGAAAGATTTGATTTGTTAACAATTTAGAGACAAATGACCATCTTAGATATCCGGTTTCAATTAACATTCATGCTCAAATCCCACTAGAAAGAATCACATAGACATGATTCATGTTTTGTTACTTGTTATGATGAAAGGGAACTAAGTACTCGGATTAAACTAATGCGAGGTTGTTACCCGATGATCAATTAATCAATATCCAACCTAACCCCTCCCGTGATATCTCGATTGTCAACGACACCAAGAACGTACGATTTAGGTTATGATCAAACACATCAATTAACAAACTACAAACATATATCAACACACCATAATAAACCAACAAAGATTGCAAGTCTATTATTCTAGAAATAAAAGCAAGAACATGAATGTCTCAAACAAACCTTAAACCTAGGATGATCACCAAAAAGTTAGTCACTCATGACTTGGACAATCATCATCACACACATATTAATGTTCATAAGAATTAAAACACTAATCAAATGTTTAGAAATTGTTCCAAGCTTGCAAGAACACCCAAAATTCGTTTCTAGACTGCTGGTAACCGAATGGGGATGATTGGAGATGAAAAGACATCATAAAAACACAATAATTTGGCAGTTACAAAACTTCATCGCTGACGTCACTGTAAGCTACGGTGTAGCTTACGGTGGTCACCAAAAAGCTCACTACGGCAAGAATTTACTCCCAGCATCCACCGTAAGCTACGGTGCCACCGTAGCCTACGGTGGCTGCTGAAGTTTGCTCCTTTGTTTGCTTGATGCACTTTTACAACTCCAGTTCGACTCTAACACATACGAGCATCCATCCCATCATCATAAATCCTCATTTTTATGCCCATTAAACCTGCAGAGTCAAACATCCCATAGTTATCTAATTCAACTAATACACTCAATTAAATGTGCGAAAGTATATGATGTTAACACTTTTAAGGGTCGTCCAAAGGACTACCCGTCACATGCCCACACTTAACCGTTGCTTGTCCCAAGCAACACATCAAACCCCTTCCAAATTCATGATCAATTTCAAACCGAACAATTAAGTGCCATCTTTTCACTAACTTACATCACACCACATACACACCCCTCACAATCAACTCTCCTCTCGATGACAACAAAGAAGCTAGCGACATTTATGCTAGCACCCTCAATGCAAATATGTTAATGTGCGAAATATGCTTGTATGTAGATCAAATCTCCACCTAAAACATGCATAGCTTGCTTGTAAATCAAAAGGACTTAACGGTTGTAACTGGGCTAGGTGAAGGGTAGGAATGAGGGAATAAATGCATGTAGCTCGCTGATTCGATTCGGTGATACTATTACGACAAAGATAAAAACAATAAAAACATTAACTACATAGATATTACCTTCCATCTTTCTTTTCTTTTCTATTTCTTCCACTAACTAACATCATTATTCCTTCTTTTTGGACTTTTCAGTTTTTTTTAACAAACAAAGATTGTAACAAGGCACTACTAAATAACACTACTACACCGAATCAAATCAATGGGTAAATATAAGGAGTTAGGCATGGGACACAAATGAATGGCCAAAAGCTCAAACATGGTTACTATGGAGCAAACCCCCACCCCTCACATCACTAAGCTCATATATATAACTTATGAGGCCCAAACCCCCAAATTCCACACTCTCACACATCCGAACGAGGCCACCTAAATGCCTCTATCATTTCTACAAGCAAACAAGCTAAGGCCTCGAAATGCATCTACCAACAAGTTCTATTTACACAATAAACATTTTGCCACTCAAACAAAAGAAAATTTCGACTCAATACATGTGTGTGGCACAAATACTCACCAAGAAAGAAGGTATCATAGGTTACCGATGCGTAAGATGGATAGATGACAAGTTTTCAAATTTTGACACTCTTATGCGTGGTTGAAAATTTTCAAAATTTTCCCCATCCCCACACTTGGGATACATTGTCCCAATGTATGGTTTTGGAGGATCTCCTCACTTAACAACCACAATTCACTTTTGGTTTTCCTCTCAAATCCCAAATTTCTTTTTGTATTTTTTTTAGATAAAACTCCACCAACTAGCGTATCCCATAAAACACAACAAGCAACTAAACACCACCCAACCTCCATCCAAAACATCAACATAAACGCAAATATTTACACAAATATACAATAAAGAAAGAACACCACCTGATCAATAATAGCGAGGTTGGGGCGGCCCAAAGATTGATGTCCTCATATCCGAGAACTCACCGAACCCAAAAGCTCCACTACCGCTTCCACCTTGATCATCACCTTGTGCGGACTGCTGGCTCCCCACACCTGTATGTGGATCCACCGATTGTGAATGATGCAATGGTGGGGTGGGATACGACATACTTCCATCATATGGTGGAAAAGAAGAATAGTCAACAATCGGTGGATCAGAGACAAATGGCTGACCCGCATGCCAAGCGTCGTGCATTCGTCGATTCCGATCATCCATGTAACGATTATTTATCTCCTCCTCATGAGCATACATATGAGCTCTATTCCACTGCTCCTGTCGGTCATAATTTCTCTTTAATGATCGCTCTATACTCGCTCCCATGAAGGTTTTGTGATCAAACGCCAATTGATTCGAATCAGAAAAATCTGAAAAAATAGGTGGCCGCATCCTCTCCACAACCTGCTCCATCGAACCACCATATGCCCAATCTGTACCGTATGACATTTGTGCATAGTCAAATGCACTCCCAACATAACCTGATTGAGTACCACCTCTACTACCACTAGGTCCTCCCCTATCAGTATCCATGTGTTCCACATTAGGATCATCCATATAATCCTCATCACCACTAGGTTCCTCCTACTCACTTTCGGGGTCATCAGCTTCCCCCATTTGTAACGGCCTCGCATCAGCTTTTAACACTCTCTATCTTTTACCTTCATTCTTCAACTTAAGATACCTTTATGACTCAGAATACGACCACCCAGGCCCAACTGTTTAAGCTCAAAGGGTTTGAATTTGTTATACGACCCTTTGTCATCCGTCGTGATCGCCCCGTACATCTTGAGCAATGCGGTAATTAGTCGGCAATGTGGAATAATCTTTCGTTGATCGCTATTTCGACTTATCCACACATTGTTTAACACCAAAAACCAGAAAGGAATCAAAGGAGCTCCAAAACCAAAAACCACAAGATTGGAACTTCCGGATATCTCACCTCGACCTTATCACCCCTCCGCGGAATTACTTTTTGCTGCAAATCACCAACAGTAACCTTGCTTCTATTGTCAAATTCTTCCGATATAGCTTCCCATGTGTAGTACCTGGTAGGAATAAATAATCCAACATATTTTGCCATCTCGGGTGCTTCTCAGGTGAGATATAGAAATCTTTCAATGAAGGTGTCATGGACTGAGTTGTAGGTTTATTGTCAAACTTTGCCACCCTTCTCAACGAATTAAAGGACATCTCAACATCAACTGCGTTCACTGTCCCAACTAACTTCATTTTTGTTGCCCCTTTGAACGGAGGGCATCGTAGAGTGGCCATCCACTCTTGAATTTCTTCAACGTACAAATTGTTCCCTGCATTATCATAACACTTCATCGTCGCCTCCCAACCAAGTGCTGGAAATTTATCAGTGATCCCAAATGGCCCAAAATCCACCTCACGGACCTCCTTTTCATAGATAAAAGCTTCCTTGCATTGAGCCAAGGCATTCATTCGATCATGAAACAACACGGCTTGCCATTCAGACGGCTAATCGTGCAATGGACCAGATGTCCATTGCAGCTTTGGCCCTCTCGGTTGCTCCTCTTCTTCACTTTCTTCTGGATCCTGTTGCAAAACTAATCTTCTTTTCCTTCCCAGATTCTCAACTGGATCACTCGATGATCCCACTGGTTCTTTGCCTTTACGCCCCATAATCCTGCACATCACAATCAAAACACACAAACTTTATATCAAATTCTTATCATTCTTCTTCTCCACACTTGCTTATCACCATAATTGTAGATGCAAACACAAGCTTTTAAATTTTTACAAAATTTGGGCATGATGCCTCTACATGCTAATAATTTTCCAAAACATAGAACAAAAATATTGACATCACCCCCATCTACAACCATTGCCTCAACCAACCCACAAGTTCATATTATCTAATTTCTATAAGCAAGTGTGTAAACAAAGATAACTATTAAAACTTACAATTCTGTAATGTACCTCAAACAATGAACATAAATTGCATACCTTTGCTTTGTAGATGATGAGAATAACAAGAACTTCAAGCTAAACACCAACCCACAAAAATCCCCAAAATTTCGGACCCGAGATGTCCAAAATTGACCACCAAAACAAATGAATCTTGGAAAAATAATCACAAATATGAATTCCTTGCGAAATTCTAGCCAAGATTGACCCAAAAATCTCTTATTTGGTGAAGAATTGAGAAAATGGTGGATGAAAAACTAGGTTTTATGTTTGGGAAATAGTGGAGAAGGAAAGAAGAAGATATGGTGAAAAAGGGGTCAAACCCGTTTTTGTGGTTGTGAGAAAAACTTGATTTTCGTTTTTTTATAAAACCCCGGCCCCCACATCGCCAGCTACCGCCGTAGCTTACGGCGCCACCGTAAGCTACGGTGTTCTGAATCCCAAAATTTTCACCGCATTCCAGGCTCTGGCCACCGTAATGACTTTTATGGCCACCGTAAGCTACGGTGCCACTGTAGCCTATAGTGGCATCTGGGCATTTTGATTTCGCAATTTTTTTTAATTTTGTATTTTTTATGATTTTTATATTTTTCAAAAAGCATGAAAATTACCCTACCCCCATGAAAAACCCGTGTTGTCCTCAACACTATGTTAGAGAAATTCGGCAGAATATACCCACACTTGTTTCGAACACCGGTTCAATCATAAGTACGGTAAAATAACTTAAACTAAACTAAATTAAACTACATATTTACACTACCAAACCTGGGCCTCTTGATCATTCCTCATATACCGGGCATAGAATGTAGCCCACCTTACCAACCTCTAGATTCTTGATGTCATTTCCTTCCAAATACGGTTTTAGCCGATGCCCATTTACCGTTTTCTTTTTGTTAGTGCCCACATCTAAGATATCTACATCGCCAAACCGACTCACTCGCGTGATCTCATATGGGCCCATCATTTACTCTTCAATTTGCCGCAAACATCTTGAACCGCGAGTTGTACAACTACACCTTTTGACCCACTTCAAACACCTTTTTCTTAATTTTTGCATCGTGAACTTTCTTCAATTTGTCTTTGTACGCGGATGCACATTCATACGCCTCATCTCGGATTTCCTCTATCTCACTCAATTGCAATTTTTGAATTCTCCCCGCTTCATCATAATCCGCATTTACTGTTTTGATTGCCCAATGTGCCCGATGAGCCAACTCCATCGGCAAGTGACATCCTTTACCATAAACCATCCGGTTAGGAGTTGTGCCAATCGGAGTTTTGTAGCCGTCCGATACGCCCATAACGCATCATCTAACTACTCGACCAATCCTTCCGATCCGTTCGTACCGTCTTCATGAGAATTTCCTTGATTTGACGATTAGACACTTCAACTTGTCCACTTGTTTGCGGATGGTATGGCGTAGCGATTCGTGATTCACACTATACCTCTTTAATAATTTTATGAATTTAAAGTTCTTGAAATGTGAACCCCCATCACTAATTATCACTCTTGGGATCCCGAAGCGAGCAAAAATGTTAGATTGCACAAATTTACAAACAACCAAATGGTCATTTGTTCTTGTAGGAATAGCTTCAATCCACTTTGATACGTAATCTACCGCCACCAAAATATAAAAGAAACCATTCGAACTCGAGAAAGGGCCCATAAATTCTATACCCCAAACGTCAAATACCTCAACCACCAAAATCGGTTGTAGAGGCATTTCATCCCGCTTTGAGATACTTCCCATTTGTTGACATCTTGTACATTGATGAGCATATTCGCATGCATCCTTGAAAATTGTAGGCCAATAGAACCCACACGTAAGTACCCGATAACCCGTCTTTTGACCACTAAAATGACCCCCAAGCAGATGAATGAGCATGAGTCAAAATCTCTAGCACCTCCGTCTCGGATACACATCTTCGAATAATTTGATCGGGCCCAATCTTGAAGAGATCCGACTCATCCCATATATACTGTTTAACTTGAACCATAAATTGTTGTCTTTGTTTCTTGGTACAATGATCCGGAATAGCACCCGTGGCGAAATAGTTTACGTAATGGGCATACCACGGTGCAACAAAAGTAGAAATGGCCAAGAGTTGCTCATCGGGAAACCGTTCATTGATCTCGCTCATATCATCGACACCTTCTAATGGAATCCGGGACAAGTGATCCGCTATAACATTTTCACATCCCTTTTTGTCCCGGATTTCCAAATCAAATTCTTGTAGTAATAGTACCCAACAGATCAACCGGGGCTTCGCGTCTTTTTTCTCCATCAAGTATCGAACCGCGCTATGGTCCGAATACACAATCACTTGGCTCCCCCAAATATATGAGCGAAACTTGTCCAAGGCATACACCACCGCTAATAATTCTTATTTGGTTGTGGTGTAATTCAGTTGAGCCTCAGACAAAGTCTTACTTGCATAATAAATGACCACCGGCTTCTTATCGACCCGTTGACCCAAAACTGCCCCAATAGTTGTGTCACTTGCATCACACATTATCTCGAACGGCTTTGACCAATCCGGCGGTTGCAAAATAGGAGCCTTCACCAACTGTTCCTCAAAACATTGAAAGCTTGCAAACATTCATTAGTAAACTCAAAAGGGACATCTTTCAATAACAAATTACATAAAGGTTTAGTAATAACACTAAAACCTTTAATAAATCGTCTATAAAATCCCGCATGTCCTAAAACGATCTTACCCCTTTTACATTTTTCGGTGGAGGCAAAGATGATATTACCCGAATTTTTACCTTATCCACCTCCATCCCTTTTTTCTGAAATCGCATGACCCAACACAATCCCCTCTTGGACCATGAAATGACTTTTTTTTCCCAACTTAGCACTAAATTTTTCTCGACACATCTTTTTAAAACTTTTTGCAACTCATCGAGACAAGATTCAAAACTAGTGCCAAAAATGGAAAAATCATCCATAAACACCTCAAGCGACTCCCCAACCATGTCCGAGAAAATACTCATCATACATCGTTGAAAAGTTGCCTGGGCGTTACACAAGCCAAAGGGCATTCGCCTAAAGGCAAAAGTGCCATAAGGACAAGTAAAAGTGGTTTTGTGTTGATCATCGGGATGAATGGCGATTTGGTTATAACCCGAGTACCCATCTAAAAAACAATAAAATTTTTGACCCGATAATTTTTCAATAATTTGGTTGATAAAAGGTAATGGAAAATGGTCTTTAGAAGTAGCAGTGTTTAACTTCCGATAATCAATAAAAACTCGCCACCCGGTGACCGGTCGGGTGGCTATTTGTTCACCACTCTCATCTTTGATAATTTGGATGTCGGCTTTTTTAGGAACCACTTGGGTAGGACATACCCAATCACTATCCGAAATTGGATAGATTATTCCGGCATCCAACCATTTAATTACCTCTTTCTTTACTACTTCCCGCAAGTTCGTGTTCAATCGCCTTTGAGCTTCCCTCGTTTGTTTTGCATCTTCGGTTGTTATGATCTTATGCATCACAATGGATGGACTAATTCCTTTCAAATCGGCAATCGTCCACCCAATAGCCGCCTTATTCTCTTTCATCACCTTCAATAACGCTTGTTCTTGAATGTTCTCCAAATTAGAGGCAATGATGACCGGCAAAGTGTCGCCATCCCTAAAAATGCGTACTTCAAGTGACTTGGCAATTCTTTCAACTCCAACTTCGGTGGCTCTTTTAATGATGGCTTCATCCCCGAGCTAATTTCCACCGGTAGACTCTCAAACTGATGGGTCCATGGCGACGACCCTCTTTGACTGCTAGAGCATCCAACTTTTGCTCCTCTATCCTCAACGCACAAGCATGTACCTGTTCAGAAAAATCACAATCACAAGTTTCCATGCTATCCTCCTCATACTCGTGCGGTTCACATCCGTCTACCAAATCTGCCATAAAACACTCATCAACACCAATAGAGTTAGAAGCGTTAGTGAAAACATTCAATCGCATTTTCTATTTCCAAAGGTCATGTCAACAGTACCAAACCAAATCAATCACAGCATGAGCGGTACTAAAAATGGACGACCCAAAATAACATTTTGTGGTTGTTTTGGGTCCGCGGATGAGTAGTCTAATACAAGAAAATCTACCAGATAGTAGAACTCATCAACCTTAACAATTACATCTTGCACCATTCCCCGAGGAAGTTTATGAGATAAATCGGCCAAAAGCAACTGTTGTCTCAGCCCTTGCCAATAGATCAAAATCATATTGGTCATATAAACCTCCCGGTAAAATACTCACTCCGGCTCCAAGATCTAACAACGCCCTTGACATTTTAAAATTTCCAACTGAATATTTATTAATAGCGTCCCCGGATCTTGGAGCTTAGGAGGAAGCTCCCCATTAAGAACCGCACTAACATGACCCGTCAAGTCAACCCGCTTAGGCATTTTCTTCTTTTGTTGCCTTTTTTGAGTGCATAATTCTTTCAAAAATTTTCCATAAGAGGGTACTTGTTTTATTGCATCAAGCAAAGGAAGATTCACTTTTACTTGTTTAAAAACATCCAACATTTCCTCTTTTTGAGGACCCCTAGTTGAAATAAAATTTTTCTTACCCGGGTCAAGTAAAGCCGAAGGAAATGGAACTTGACTAGGTCCCCCTTCCTCATTTTTATCTTGTAGAATTTCACCCAACCCCGTTTTCCGCTTACTTTTTCAACATTAGGATCCTTCAACACAATTGAGGGTGACCCCTCATCCTCGTCACTTTCATTACCCAACCCCATCAACCAAACCCGGTGACAAATTGCTTTAAATTCTTTACCACTTCTCAAGACACTAACATGGTTAATAGGAATATTACGTGAATTATTATGAGAAGGATTTACCTTGGTGTCACTAGGAAGTTACCCTTTACCTTTTTTCAATTCCGCTACCTCGGACACGAGTTGACCCATTTGAATTGTCAACGCTTGGATGCTTTTATCACGAACCTCATCTTTTTGCATCCGGACCTCATCAAGTTGGTTCCTTTTTTGCATGTCTTGTTGCATCACCTTAAGCATGTCCATAACTTCGTTTCCACTCGACAAAGATTGACCCGAAGAACCACTTTGACCTCCACCCGGTTGTTGATATTGACCTTGGTACCCTTTATTGTTTCCGCTTCAAAAATTACCTTGATTGTATTGTTGAAGCGGAACAAAATTTCCTTGAGTCCTTTGGAAATTTGGGTTAACTTGATTCACCGGGTTCCCGTAATGAAGGTTTGGATGGTTCCTCAACCCGGGGTGATATGTGTTCGAATTCATGCCAAAATTTCTACCATCCCCCTTGAATAGCGTCCACCTCCTCCGCTTGACCTTCAACACATGTCGCCACACAAACATCCGCCGCATGCCCTATTTCATTGCAATTTGTGCACACATTATAAACTTAGTTAGTTGTATGTACCTCTACATCCTCCATGGCGTTTACTTGTGGTCTCGTAACAAATACCTCTTATTTCTTGATGCTTGTGCCTATCATTTAGAATTGAACGACATTTGTTCGAAGAAGGCCCAATCGTCTTGCTCGTAATTTGTGCCAAATGTACCATTAGAAACCGACACTAAATCGTGAGCATCACCGTCACTCAACCCCTCACGAAAAGCATGTAAAAGCTCCCAAAGAGCAATCCCATGATGTGGACAACTTTTAAGCATCATGTTGAACCTATCAAACGCTTCATGAAACATCTCACCCACTTGTTGCCGAAATTCCCGAATACTTTTTCGAGCATCATTCGTCTTTTGAGAGGTGAAAAATTCTTCTAAAAACCTTTGTTGCATTTCCGCCCATGTGTAGATCGATGTGGAAGGTAACGTATAGAACCACCTCTTTGCCTTGTCTTCCAACGAAAATTGGAAAAGCACTAACTTAACTTCATTGGATGAAAATCCTTGCCTCCAATGGTGTTGCAAATGGAATCATAGGCTTCTAAATGAAAATAAGGTTCTTCCGATGCTAACCCTTTATATTTAGGCAAACTTTGGATCGCATTGGTTCTTACCTCAAAGGTTCTTCCATCCGGATGATGAGGAATTACCACCGGCGAAGGATTGTATGTGATAACCGGTCTGAAATGAGCTTCAATTCCCCTTACCAATTCTCTATCGTATCCTCGTGGAGCGCCCAACGGTACTCTTGGAGGACCCATTTGGGGCGCAAATTGTTGTTGATATTGAGGTTGTTGCCCCACCGGTTGTTGCACCGGTCTTTGAACTTGTGGAGGTTGTTGAAACTGTGGTTGTTGATATTGAGGACGCACTTGTTGTACCCCCGTTGGTTGCCTAACCACTTCATGAATTTGTTCAACTTGTTGCCCTTGGTACATCATACCTCCTTGAGGTCCCAAATTACCTCCTTCTCCCACATAATAATATCCCTCTTCTTCGTATCCTCTAAACTTATCATCATACCCATCATAAAAGCCTTCTCCTCTAACACCCGAAGATTGCACGTATTGAGATGATGGTTGATAAAAACCCGTTTGATGTGAAGTTGGAAAGTGGATGTAGTATGATGGTTGAACTGGGTTGGAATTGGTTTGGTGGTATTTGTTGGGTGGAAGATGATTGACCGACTGATGGGAAAAAGGATGAAAATGGTGGAACCATGGTTGAAGGGTTAAAGGTGAAGCGGGTGCGGGTTGAGTGATTGCGGGTGATGTGGTGTTAGTGGATTGGACTTCCAATGTAGAAGTAGGATTTGTAGTAGGATTGGGTGAAGGTGTAGATGGTGATGTTTGACCCGCAGTGGGAGTTGGTAAATCCATGATGACTTTGTTTTCTCGAAGTAAAACACTGTTTTGTCGTAAGGTTCGCTCAATTTCAGGATCAAATGCTGCGGTGATGACTTGTGAGAGCCCCTAGTATGCATACACCTGTAAGAAGTATCTGCACACTAAACACAACCAGCGTAAACCCGAAAATATAAACAAAAGCTACTAAATTAACACACGTTGCGCACTACTCCCCGGCAACGGCGCCAAAATTTGACGTGATGTCGAAGTCTCATGAAAATTTAATCCAATTACAACTAAATAGCTAGCGGCAAGTGGGTATCGAACTCAGGGAGTTTGTGGAAAATGTGTTTACTATGTAGCCTTCTAGTTAACTAATTAAATTAAACTAAGTTGCAGAAAAGTAATTTCAGAGATTTTGATTTTTGGTTTTTAAAACTAAAATTAAGTAAGTAATTTTGCAAAAGAAAGATTTGATTTGTAAACAATTTAGAGACAAATGACCATCCTAGATATCCGGTTTCAATTGACATTCATGCTCAATTCCCACTAGAAAGAATCACATAGACATGATTCATGTGTTGTTACTTGTTGTGATGAAAGGGAACTAAGTACTCAGATTAAACTAATGCGAGGTTGTTACCCAATGATTAATTAATCAATATCCAACCCTAACCCCTCCCGTGATATCTCAATTGTCAACGACACCAAGAACGTACGATTTAGGTTATGATAAACACACCAATTAACAAATTACAAACAAATATCAACACACCATAATAAACCGACAAAGATTGCAAGTCTATTCTAGAAATAAAAGCAAGAACATGAATGTCTCAAGCAAACCTTCAACCTAGGATGATCACCAAAAAGTTACCCACTCATGACTTGGACAATCATCATCACACACATATTAATGTTCATAGGAATTAAAAACACTAATCAAATGTTTAGAAATTATTCAAAGCCTGCAAGAACACCCAAAATTCGTCTCTAGACTATTGGTAACCGAATGGGGATGATTGGAGATGAAAAGACATCATAAAAACACAATAATTTGGCAGTTACAAAACTTCATCGCTGACGCCACCGTAAGCTATGGTGACGGTGGTCACCAAAAAGCTCTACGGTAATAAGTTTGCTCCTTTGCTTGATGCACTTTTACGACTCCAGTTCGACTCTAACACGTACGAGCATCCATCCCATCATCATAAATACTCATTATATGCCCATTAAACCTGCAGAGTCAAACATCCCATAGTTACCTAATTCAACTAATACACTCAATTAAATGTACAAAAGTATGTGATGTTAACACTTTTAAGGGTCGTCCAAAGGACTACCCGTCAGGGTTCCTGATCAAAAAGGAAGCTCTCCTAAGTCTGATTTTCGAGCTAGGACCTGTAGTAAGTGTTTTTAGCCACTCTAGTTCAGTTATTATGCATTTAAAGACCGAAAGTCAAAGTTGCCGCAAAACGGCTTTGACCTTCGGTTTAGACCTAAACGGTCCAGCCATTGTTCGAGGCGAATATGGCTACGTGATCGTAATTAGGTAGGTGTTAATCCCTCAAAAGAGAATCTTCTAGTTACCACGTTTACTTAGTTAATTGTCGGGTCAAAGTAAATAAAATAAAAGCCAAACTAGTCAGATTTTCAATAAAAATCAAATCTGATATGTAGAGGTTATAAAACATCTTTTATCACTTTAATAACTTGGTAAACAATATTAGAACATGTTTAAACATGTTCAACCCGAAAATTCCAAGTTTAAGCTCGGTTCGCAACCGAAAGCCACAAAAGCTTGACTTTTACATTGACTTTCAGTTCTGACCCGAATTAGCTTATTTCCTTTATGCATTAGAATTCCTTTAGGACCACATGATGTTGTAGCATAACCCTCTGAGGTTATATTACATGGTCCCTTAGTAATCTGAGATCATATGCTTGTTCCGTTATTATGCTTCATATTGACTAGTATGCCCTTTTTGTCAAACATAAAGTTTTAAGATAAATGGTCATACAAATGGACTAGGTACTGATTAGTAAACATAATTAGAGTATTTGATGTTTACAATCGGGTCATAAACTGAAGTTATGTAATAAATCGGAATTTCGCCTTTATAAGGGCTAAGATGCCCTTTAAGCATGTAAATCAAGTTTTAAACATAACTTTGACATAAAAATCTTTACCTACTATTGTGATATCACATTAAGGATTTGTTGGGATGTTGGGTAAGATTTTATAATAACCTTAGCTTTGAGTTCTTGCATAAAGCTCATAAATGACGATAATACCCTTTTTGCAAATAAATTGAGTTTTACATATAATTAACATGCAAAACCTTTTGCTACTGATATATTATGAAAAATAAAATATTTTTGGCACTTCAAAGCTGTTCAAAATCTCAGAATCACTTTAACTTCGAAATAATCGTCATTTATCGACTTTTACGCGAATTAGGTGCATAGTATGGTTTTAAATCATATTTAGCACCCCAAGACTTGATACCTACTGAATTTGTAAATGATTTTAAGTTTACTACAGTAAGGATAAGTCAAAAACTCAGAATCCCAAATAAGTCCTAAAACTATGTGTGAAATGACCAAAATGCCCCTTCGGAGCATAGTTTGGCCATAAATCATAAACTACACATATGTATGATATCCTACTGTTAAAATATCACAAATTAAATATTTTTACAGAATTATTATGACCAAAATTTCAGTTTACGTATAAACCCTTTTTATAGACCATTAAATGACCAAAACGCCCTTATGGGGCCTAACTCGGTTTTAAAACCTTTATGGGCATACATGTTGATATCCTACTGATATTGTAATGCTCCGTATTTTCATGTTATTTATTTACTATTCTTTATTTATCCAACATTATTTATTTAATCATTTACTTAATTATTTATATCTATTTAATCATTTATTCATTTATCTTATTTAAATAAATAAGGATTATAATTTAGAAGTTTAACTTAGTTAAGTTTTTTAAGTTAGTTAAGTTAGCTATTAAGTTAGTAAGTGTAGAGACTTAATGTGCATTTATTGGAACATAAACTACAGGGACTGATTGTGTGAGTTCCAAAACTTGTTTATGTTAAAAAACAAAATAAAAGTGTGGCCAAGAATCGAACCCATGCCAACCCGGTTCGGGAAACTAGCGATGCACACAAGAAACAGTCGGGCTATAGCCTCATCCAACAAATGTTGGAATCCTTTCATAGTTAACCAGCGAATTAATCGTTTCTTTTCACAAATTGCCGCCAAATTCCCTGTAACGAACACCTCAATTACAGCTAATCCTTCCTTTTCTTGTTCAATCATGGATTGGACTTTTATAACCTTCCATAACCTCTGCAAATAAGAACGTGGACCAAATTCTATCTCGATTCATTGTCCGCAACCTCTATATAAACCAAACCAAAATCCTCACCATTGCACCTCTCACCTTCTCGTACCTCTCTCAAAACCTCTCCCACACAAGCACCTTTCTGTTCATCGAAGAACCCCGCAGTCGCCGGGAACCTGTGTTTTGCCGGAGCTCGTCGAGAAGACGACCGAAGCCGTCGAAACCCGCTAACACACCCTCTCGATTCGGTAAGAACCTCGTTATCTCGCGTCATATTCTGGTTAACTGTTTTTGTTTCCTTTGATCCTGTAGCACACACACACACACACACATATATATATATATATATATATGCACGTCCATATGTTAGCTGATAATTGTTCCTTTGTGTTAGTTTACGTATGCAGGTAGTCGTGGACTAAGTCATCGAGGGAATGTCGAGGAATATGCCATTTCTAGCACGTGCAAGTGAAGCCATGACCGTTATATGTGAACGTGGGGAGCTTGCATGGATTTCGGAGAGTTAGTTAATGAGATTAGCTAGATATTTAGTGGGATATTGATCTTGATAGACACACAATCTGACCGCAACACACACACGCATACATACTGTTGCTACTCTCTCGAACACTCATTAGAATTCTTATTGTAACAAGCTCAATATTTTCAAAGTTGTAATCTTTCTTGTTCAATATAGTTGGTGATCGGTAGTTTCCATCACCCGAGGTTTTTTATGCCGAGATCAACTCTTGATCAAGGGCTTTTTCCTCGTACAAATCATTGTGTTCATCGTCATTTACTTTTGATATTTGTTCATACATTTGTTCGTTTAACCAAGCACTAAACCTCGCATTCAAAGTTTGGTTAAATTATCCTTGTTGTGATTTTTGACCAAAACAGTTTGGCGCCAACCGTGGGGCAATCGATGCTTCAATTCTAAAAATTCCATTCGTTTCATTCATTTCGGTTCATCTCCTTTAACTACATGGCTTCTCATGGAAAATCTGCTTCAAGTGCCATGTCGGCGGTCACCTCATCTCAGACTTGTGCATCATTACCTCCCATTCCCACTGCACCGACGAGGAGTGCTGATAATGCTCAGAAAAAGCCAACACCAGTTTTCTCGAAGGCTTCTACTGTTTCATCCTCTACACCTACTAACAATGATCTGTCTACTTTGATTTTGCAGATGAAAGGATACATGGAACAACAGACAAAACTAACCAGAGGATCCTCAGGGAGATTGATGAAATCAAGAAGCAGAAGAGATCAGTGGAGGATCACTCTCCGCTATGCCCGGATCATTGGATTTCACCTCTTCGGCGTCAACAATCCAGCATTCAATGGGATCTGGTGTTCAAATCCAAGGATCCTTCAATTACCAGCAGGGATCAATGGCGATGACACAGGCTCAAGAATCCTCAGGATTACAGCATGGATCATTAGCAATGACGCAGCCACAAGCATCTCATTACCAACCTTATGGATCCTCAAATCAACATCAAGGAGGCTATCTCAGCTCAGGAGGATATTTGGAGTCGTTGCACCAAAGGAATCCTATTTCCAGCATCAAGGATCCTCCTCTCAGGTTCAAGGATCCATGCAGTATCCTTCAAGGCCCTCAGCACCTGTGTATCCTGGACCCAATGTCTTTCAGGATCAAGGATCCTTGGAAGTCAGATATTCAAGGATTCTGAAGTTCACAAAGGGGACTTCATCCCTATGCAGACTATTGCTTCATCTGGTCCAACTGTTGCACCTGAAGTGTCTACTTTTGGATACACTTCTGCGACACCGGTTCCAAACCAATCAGAGGTAACCATGTCAATACATCTTTTGGTACTAATTATGGTTCCATGCAGGATACAGGTATCAATCAGGCTATGACATGGGAACTTCAGAAGCTTAAGGATATGATATCCAGCTTCCCAGGAGTGGTTAAGCCCATTCCTGAGATCCCAGATGGAAGTCACAGGGTGTCTCGTTTTGCACCTCCTATATGCAATGCTGAGATACCAAAACGCTTTCAAACCCCCAACATGAAGTTGTACGATGGTACGACTGATCTAGAGGAGCATGTGGCACAGTACCAAGAAAGAATGGAGATCAACCCCATTCCAGAAAGGTTAAAAGAAGCCTGTCTTTGTAAGGGCTTTGGATCCATACTCACTGGATCGGCACTGAAATGGCTGCTAAGTCTTCCTCCTTACTCATTTACTTCATTTTCTCATTTAGTTAATTTGTTCAATAATCAGTTTTCATGTAGTAGAACCTTTGAACGATTAACTAGTGATTTATATAGGGTAACACAGGGTCGTGACGAATCCTTAAGGGATTATATCACTAGGTTTAGTAAAGAATCCTTAGATATCCCCAATCTGGATATTGCCACTGCTGTGGAAGCATTTAAAATGGGATTACTTAGAGATTCAAAATTCTATGATGATCTTGTTATGACACCTTGCAGGAATTTAGATGAAGTAAGGAACAGGGCATTAAGGTTCATTCGGTTAGAGGATTATAAGAGGACCCAAGAGAGACTGTCAGGATTCTCAAGACAGGAAAAACAAGGATCATTCTTTAAGAATAATCGATCCAAGTCATACTCTAAGAATGACAATCACCATGCGCATGCGGTCGAAGAGGAGGAAGATGATGAGGATTATCCTCCGATTTCTGAATATTGTTTTTCTGCTGATAATAATAAACTAATACTTGCTATGCAGAATTTAGGTGACAAGGCTAGATGGCGAAGGAAAACTGATAAACCTGGAGCCACTAAGGATAAATCCAAATGGTGTGCTTATTATGAGGATTTTGGCCACCTTACTGACGAGTGTATAGCATTGAGGAAGGAAATTGGCTATTTTCTTAGCAAAGGGTATTTGAAGGAGCTGCTAGGAAGGAAACGATCAAGGACTCAGGATACTGAGAAAGTTCCTGAGAGAGCTCCTCTACCGCCAGCAGATGCTACGATCATTAACTTTATTTCCGGTGGTTCTGATATCTGTGGAACTTCGTTTTCAGCGGCTAAAAGGCATGCTAAGGAGACGAAGATGGAGAAGGGGGAGAGACCAGTTCGAACATCTATCCTCACACGGCAAAAAGTGATATCCTTTGATGAGGAGGATCGCGTAGACATTCACGATCCTCATCATGATGGTCTTGTCATTACTTTATTTATTTCTAACCATTTTGTTCGCGTGATTCTTATTAATGGAGGGATTTCAGTGAACATAATTTAGTTGGATGTCCTCAAAAAAATGAACATTCCTAAATCTGAAATCATACCAAGATCATCGGAGCTCGTGGGATTCAGTGGGGAAACCAAGAATACATTGGGGGACATCAAACTTCCAATTTACATAGGGGGGTGAATTCTATCCAAAAAATTTGTGTAATAGATAGCTTATGTTGCTGTAATGTTATCCTTGGCAGGCCATGGATACATGACATGAAGGCGGTCCCATCAACATACCACCAATGTGTCAAGCTTCCAATCCCATGGGGAATAGTCAAGTAGAAAGTGATCATCAGGAGGCAAAGAATTGCTACACTTCCTCGATGAAACCTGCTTCCAAGTCTAAGGAAGCATAGCAATTAAAGCATCCTCCAAAAGACGTCATAGAGGCAAGAGAACAGGACGTCAAGGAAATACTCTTAGAGCTTGAGGATCCTGAATCCAAGGTGTATATAGGATCCGGGATCCAGGAGAGCATAGAGCAGGATCTAGTATCCATCCTTAAACGAAGAAAATCTACCTTCGCCTGGAAGCACGAAGATATGACAGGTATTTCAAGGATATCATTACTCATAAGCTTGGTATTGACAGGTCTTTCAGGCCAATTCACCAAAAAAGGAGGAAGTTTGCACCTGAAAGAAATGCAATTATCCAAGAAGAGGTAGACAAATTACTAAAGGAGGGCATCATAAGAGAAGTCAAGTATCCAAGATGGTTAGCCAATGTGGTTGTGGTTCAAAAGAAAAATGGAAAGTGGAGGGCATGTGTCGATTTTACTGATTTGAACAAGGCATGCCCCAAGGATCCTTTCCCTTTACCCCACATTGACTCCATGGTGCATGCTACGGCGGGTCATGAATTGTTACCCTTTATGGATGCTTCATCTGGATTTCAGCAAATTCAGATGGAACTATCTGATCAAGAGGATACTGCATTCATCCCACCGGCATATATTGTTATATTGCTATGCCCTTTGGTTTAAGAAATGCAGGTGCTACATACCAAAGGCTGGTGAATATGATGTTCAAGGAGTAACTTGGACATACAATGGGAGTATACATAGATGATATGGTGGTCAAATCTAAAAGAGCCGAGGATCACCTGAAGGATCTTGGTAGCATTCAATATCCTTGACCAATACAACATGAAGTTAAACCCGTCTAAATGCCATTTCGGGGTCAAAGCTGGAAAGTTTTTAGGATATATGGTGACCAAAAGAGGAATTGAAGCAAGTCCAGAACAAATCAAGGCTTTGGTGAATATCAAGTCTCCTGCCAATGCTAAGGATGTGCAAAGATTGACAGGAAGGATTGCCGCCTTGAATAGATTCATCTCAAAATCCTCAGAAAGATGCAAGGATTTCTATGACATTTTGAGGAAGAATAAGAAATTCGAGTGGACTGAAACGCATGAAGCTGCTCTACAGGCTCTCAAGGATTACCTATCCTCAGCACCGGCTTTGATGAAACCAGAAAATAGAGAACCATTGTCTTTATACCTAGCTGTTTCAGGTAAAGCGGTAAGTGTGGTCCTAGTTAAGGATCACGAAGGCCAACAACATCCGGTATACTATGTAAGTAAACGTCTACTTGATGCTGAGACCAGGTATTCTCATTTAGAGAAACTAATTCTTGCTCTAATCATGGCTTCTACTAAATTAAGACATTATTTTGAAACTCATGCTATTGTTGTTAAAACTAACTTTCCTATTAAGAATGTTCTCAGGAAACCAGAGATGTCTGGAAGAATGGCAAAATGGGCTGTTAAACTTAGTGCATATGACATTAAGTATGAGCCCAGAACTGCTATTAAATCCCAAGCTTTGGCTGACTTTGTGGCTGACTTCAGTAGTGATCTACAAAGAGAAGTTGAATTAGAAGTGCAACAACTTGAAGAGACCAAGGATCCTTGGACACTCTTCACAGATGGAGCTTCAAATGTCAAAGGAACTGGACTAGGCCTACTACTAAAATCGCCACAGGAGGACATTATACCCCAGTCTATAGTGTGTGAGTTTCAGACAACTAATAATGAGGCTGAATATGAAGCCTTGATAGCAGGTTTGCAATTAGCTAAGCAGATGAGGATCAGGTATCTTCAAGTGTTTGTGGATTCTCTATTAATTACTAATCACTATAATGGTTCTTATGCTGTTAAAGGTGAGAAACTAATCAAATATTTGGAGATAATCAAGAAATTGGCAGATTCTTTTGCTTTTTTCAGCCTTACACAGGTACCTAGAGAAGAAAATGCAGAAGCAGATGCCTTGGCCAATCTAGGATCCTCACTGAAGATGCCCGAGGATGTAAAGATACCTAATATCCATGTTCTAACTCCTGCAATTGAGGAAAATGAAACAATGGAGATAGTGGGTGATACAGCGATTCTACCCAATGATAATCCGGAGTCCAATTCAGGATCCTGGATCCTTCCAATCTTGAAATACATTCAGAATGGAGAAATTCCTATTGGAGAGAATCCTAGAACCTTCAGGATTAAGGTAGCATAATTTACTATAATTAATGACATGCTGTATAAAAGATCTCTTGCAGGACCCTATCTACGATGCATTGAAGATCCTGAAATCCAAGAAGTCTTAAAAGATTTTCATGAGCGAGATTGTGGAAATCACACTGGGGGCAGAGCGTTATTCTCCAGGATCCTCAGGACAGGATATTATTGGCCTACAATGAAGAAGGATGCTGTGGAGTATGCAAGGAAATGTGATGCCTGCCAAAGACACAACAACATTCTTCATCAACCAGTAGAACCTCTGCATCCTATATCCTCTTCTTGGCCATTTATGAGATGGGGAATGGATATAGTTGGCAAGCTTCCTAAGGCACCAGGGGGAAAAGTATTCATGTTGGCTATGACTGACTATTTCTCCAAATGGATAGAAGCTGAAGCCTTTGCTCAAGTTAGAGAAAAGAAAGTTATATCCTTTATCAAAAGAAATATTATTACTAGATTGGTATTCCTTCAGAGATAGTTTGTGACAATGGATCCCAGTTTATTGGGAATCGAACTACTAACTTTTGTGACAGCTGGGGTATTAGGATGATTACATCAACACCAGTCCACCCACAAGCTAATGGCCAGGCGGAATCATCCAACAAGATCATCATCAACAATTTGAAGAAAAAGCTTGGATGAAAGATAGGAAAGTGGGCTGAAGAACTACCATATGTCTTATGGGCAGATAGAACAACTCCCAAGAATTCTATGGGTCAAAATCCTTTTTCCTTAGTCTTTGGAGCTGAGGCAGTGATCCCTACAGAAATGGTAGTCCCTACAGCCAGAACAAGCATTCATGATCCTGAAGCAAATGCTGAGACTCTGGCTCAAGACCTAGATACCGTGGAAGAATTAAGAAACTTGGCAAGGATAAGGCTGGCTAGTTATCAACAAAGGATGGCTGGTGCTTATAATAAGAAGATTTCAAGTTGGTGACATGGTGCTGAGGAAAGCATTTCAGAATACTACGAATCCTTCTGATGGCAAATTGGCACCAAAATGGGAAGGCCCCTATCTAATTGAAGCTGAGGCAGGAAAGGGGGCATATCGATTACTGACTATGGATGGTGACCTTCTTCCAAGAGCTTGGAATGCTATCCACCTAAAAAAGTATTTTATGTAAAGGATCAGGGATCCTTAAGTATCCTAATGATCAATTCAGATTGAAGGATCCTCAAAGGATATGAGATTCTTGATTCGGTAACGTTTTACTAATGCTTTCATTCTTATTATACTTCTTATTATTTATTCTAAAGTAAGGATGTTGAATTTTCAACATTCAACCTTATCAAGTTTTAAGTTTTGCAGAAGTTATTACAAAGGATCAAGAGGTTGGCCACCTCTCCAAGACTTTGGGCATGTCCCCAGTTTAAGGTATCCAATACCTTCTAAGGTTTTCACCTTTCACACGAATTGGGTTTCAACACCCCGCCAGCAGCGCACGTTATCCAAGTATAGTTCGAGGCAATGGGACCAGTACCCGCTTTAGGGGCTGACAATTTCATTGTTGTTAGCTATATGTAGGATCCTAAGTATAATGGTAGACGTACCATACATCCGTTCCTAACGTTTTCACGTTAGCTAAGGTCTCAACATTTTCATGTCGCTCAAGGTTGGATAGATGCCAGTTTGGGCCATACTCCAGTTTACACCCAACTCCAGTTATTTGGGCTTGTCCCCAGCTATTTGGGCTTGTACTGATGAGTCATTCAATTGATGTTTGGCTTAGTCCCAAGTTGTATGTTATAACAGGTCCCTAAAGCTTAATAAATAAGGATCCTGGATCCTGCAGTTCTATTGATTTCTATTTCATATTGTTTCAATTGTAAGCTTTAAGGAAAAAGAATCCTAACTTGGATTCACTGGTATGATCTTTCTTTTGCATATGCTTTATTTACGGCTTATTTATGTTACCCTAATCCTTTGACAACAGGATATGTGATCCTTGATCATATGATGTCTATCTTTAAGGAATATATTTTGACAAACTCCTATATATTTCTTAGCTAAATATTATGGAATTATTGACGTATACAATTATAAATATATTCAAACTGAAGAGAAGTAACAACAAAGATAGTCAAAAGCTTAAAGTTTTATTTATATATAAAAACCCTTTTTAAAGGTTGTCAAAATTGCTAACCCAAGCTTCTATCAGCAAAGCGTGGCCCGCACACTTGCGTTGGCAAAGGGTGTCCATACCAACGAGTCATGAAGTGCAGGAAAGTAAAGGCGGGGGGCATCAAGGGCTTCATCCTCCACAAACAGAAGGACCCATCCACTTTGCTACCCCCTATTGTTCAAAAAGGATCAGTGATCCTTAACCCTAAAAACTATTGTTCAAATACACACTAGAATTGTTCACCATAAAAACACCAACAACCAAAAAACATAAAAAATGGGCTCTGGCCACGTATAGAAATTTCCATTATTGCCCATTGATGCAGCCTACTCCTTCGCTGCTTCATCACCTGCACTGCTACCACCAGCCGTTGCCTCCTTAGGATCCTTAGTGCCATTTGGGATAGCCTCCAGCGTGACCGCCTCCTCCAGCTCATCCTCATCCCCAAGCTCCTTCAGCCTTTGCCTGCAGCTAGCAGTGTCCCATTCAGCCCTGTCGAAGGAAGGATCCGTAGCCTCCTTGGCCATCTTGAGTTTAGCCTTTAGAATCACGATTGTAGCGGATAGTTTGGCCTCTTCTGTGACCTCCAACCGATCCTTGTTGGCCTGGATTTCATCCACCAGGATCTGCTTCTCCAAGCGACCATTCTCCTTCTCCAGCTGGGCGATTTTCTTCTCCATGGCAGCACCGATGGCACGTAGATTGGCCACCGTTTCCTCAGCCTCGGCAAGACGCTTGCTCTGGATGGTCTGGATCTCAACAAGTTTCTGTTGAGAGCAAATTGTTAGAATTTATGACGATCAAGTATCTTTAAAAGAAAGATCCATGATCCTTACCTCGAAGATGAAGTCATGGATCTGCTGTTCAATCCCGGGGATGTCACTGGATGGCACATCTGGCTTCTTGCTCTTGGCTCCAGATTTAGCTTTGTTGGTGGTGCTCCTGGTCCCGACTTGGCTTGGGCCTGTGGCCAGCTCCTTCTTGATGGATCGGGGGCATGATACCTTCGACATCTCCCATGCCGAACCTGGTGGCTGATTTTGATGAGGATTTAGCAGCACCTACAGACACAAAACTCAGATAAGTATTCATTTTTTTATTTCATATACATGCACACTTACTTGACATTGTGTAGGAGGCTGATGTTGTTTCTTCTAAATCCTTGATCTTGTGATGGAATGTTCTAACAGTTGAATCTAGAGCCCAAAAAGCAACAACTCTCTCAGCGTGGTAGCAAAGTCTTTTGAAGTGTTGATATTGGTCACTGCACAAAAAATGAAGGATCAAATATCCTTAGATTTAAATATCAAATTTTCTATGAAGCAACTTTATAAATCCTACATCCTACCCTCTACGTTCCACTTCTTGGGAAGATGATCCCCGTTGGGAATGGAATCCCTCCTGACGAAGAAGAATTGACTTCTCCAGAGGGAATCATTTTTGGTAATTTTGAGTATAGGGTGGGGTTGTTGAGGCTTAGCTTTGAAGAGGAATCGGTGAGACCCGTGGCTAACCAGATTGTACAGGTGGTTGAGTTCAGCAAGACGAAGCTTTATACCCTCTCTAGCAATGATCTGTTCAAGGGTATGAAGAACCTTCTAGAGCATAGGCATGCCCTGGATGTAGCATAGGCCGGTAAAGGTGAAAAAGCTCTGGGTGAAAGCTGGAAAAGGCTAAGTAAAACCTATTTGAAAAGGGGTAGCAGGAAAACACTGTCACACCCCGACCCGCAGCGGAATAAGAGTCGGGGCATAATTGGGTTATCACCAAAGCTCATGATATTTACTAATATGTTTCATATTTATTAAAGTCAAAGTTACATTTCCAAATATCCAAACATGTCCATACAATACAAAGAAAATAAACCAAACATAACTATTCCAAACTCTATATCATTTTATTCTTCTAGTCCAATCCTATGTGTTTCTGGCTGCTGCTGGTTCACCTGTATCATGTGTAAAAATAGGGGTTTTTGGGTCAACATAAGTTGGCGAGTGAACCTTGTTAGATAAACATTTATTATTGATTTACTTGTTAGTTTATCAATGAAAAATTGTGCATAATCATAATGAGCAAATGTAAATAATCAAGCAGTGGCAAATAGCAATCACAACTATAACATACAATAACATATGATAGCATACATAAACATATCAACATCATACGATAAATAACATAAATGAAACTGTGCGATCAAGGCTCAATCAAACGGAGCCGATCGTATTGCATGTACTGAAAATGAAAAATGTATGTGCGATCAAGGCTCAATCAAACGGAGCCGATCGTATTGCATGTATGAAATGAAAATGTATGGCGATCAAGGCTCAATCAAACGGAGCGATCGTATGGGGCACGCCAGTCAACTCATAATGAAATGGGGAACATGCTCAACGCTCATATGTAATGGGGAGCGGCGGCCTATGAAATTGCATGTATTGAAAATAATAACTTGCATCCAACAATAACCACACAACAGTTGAAACAAACTGAATACACAAGTTCATGATATGATGTATGCACAATGGTTTAATTATAATATATATAACAAGACACATGATACACCCCAAAACGTGATTAAAACGGGGAATTTGTAAAGATTCACTCACATTGGGTGCGTTGGATTGGAGATGGTGAGATGCGCACGAATTAGATGAGCGGAACAAAGAGAAATACTAACCTAAATAATAACGGAAAAATATATTAAATGAGTGGATTTTATTAAGGATTTTAATGAAATTTTTAGATATATTTTTGTGAGTTTAAGGCTATTTTCTATCTTTAAAAATGTTATTTTTAAGTATTTTTAATTGATTTTTAAATTAAATTAAATAAATAAAAATATAAAAAAATTGTTTATTTTGCGTTGACCGTTGACTTGTTGACTTGTTGACCGGTTCGGTCAGTGAAATTGTTTGCGCCGGGTGAGGCTCGAACCCGAGACCTCCCGTACGCGTGCACGCAGCTCTACCAACTGAGCTACGTGTCTAACCCGAAATAATCTTGTTTTTAATTATATTTATATACTAATTCGGTTTAACCAAAATTCATTTAATTTCAAAAACATTTTAATTCAACGAACCGGTGCCAGTATCACGTTTCGAACTCGTGACGTGCGATTCAGTGTTGCACACAGTCCACCGCTGGACTGTGTGTCTAACCTGGTTAACATCTCGGTTTTTATTATACTTAACAACTAACGGGATTAACCCGGTTTAGTTTTAAACAAAAAGGCATTTTATTACGTAAGGAGTGCGTGTATCAGGGATCGAACTTGTGACGTGCGTGTATAATTTGCACACAGTCCACCGCTGGACTGTGTGTCTAACCCGTTCATTTTACTGGTTTTAAATAAACTTATAACTTAACTAACTTCGTCTTCTACATTCAGATTACAGTCAACTGATTCACTAATCGAACTTGAGACGGTAATTAGGGGTGAACATACCGATGAACGGTTTATTTCAGAATTCCGGCAATGTGTCGGTCCCTGTTTTTATGCTCTTCAACTGAACAAGACAATTAACCGTTTTTATTAGCTAATCGTGAAATTGAAGTGATCAGCAAATGTTAACAGAGGGTTTGAATGCCCTTACCGATTCTCAGATGAATATAGAGATTTTCAGAATCTTTCCGGCGAACTGAAATTAGCTGAATACAGTGCCTGAATTCGATTTCAATTGAGAGGTTTAAGTTAGAAATAGCCTAACAATTGTTGAACTACAATGATATTGAAAGATTTACCGTTTGAGGATGAATATACGGTTTTCCGGCGAGTTGATTTAGACGTTCTGATGGTCTGAAAATGTGACGAAAGTGAAATGGAATGTTGGTATGACGTTTCTGAGTCGCGAAAGGGGTCTGGAGTTGAAGTAATCTGGACTTGATTCTTTTCGGTTATAAAAACCGATTGTAATGAAAATTGATGTTCAATCACTTCTGAATTGATCAAAATCATCGGTTCATCGGTTATAGACGTGAATGAGCGATTAATCAAACGATTTGACGATTGAATTGCCGATTTCCGTTTCTCAGTTGGCGCAACCGGTTTAACCGAGTTTGTGTATAAATGATATTTGTTTCCTAGAGATAACAGAAAACAACAAGTGGCGGAGTGGTGATGTGAGTGTGTGCTAAGTCTTTGGATTCAGTTCCGGCTGACCCGGGTTCGAGTCCCGGCAGCAACATTTCCTTTTTATTTATTTTGTTTTAACTTTTTATCAAATATAATTTTTATAGTTTAGTTTATTTATTAATTATGTATCATTTTAAATCAAAATAATCATAAATATTCAACGTGACATTTATAACTTGATATTCGATTACAAAACGGAGCGGGTTTTGAAAACCCGTTTTTGACAAATGTTACAAACACACCCATGTGGATGATATGCAGTCACTCTTAATTGAAGAATCGAAGGGCCTAAAAATAGTACCCTCCGAAAAACAGGGGTGCATTTGCTCAATCTCAGGTCAGTGAACCGACAAAGTTCTTGCGAAGGTTCTTTCAAAAGGTCTTGGCTTTTGGGAGGACTGTTTCTCCCTTGATCCTTGTGTGGTGAGGAAAGGATCATGGTTTTGGTCATGATGCTCGAGGAAGAAAGGAGGAAAGAAAGAATTGCAGAGAATAAAAGATGAGAGAGAGAGTGAATACTTGTTTGATCTTCGGTGTGAGGATTTAAGCAAAGGATATCGATATTAACTAGGAGATATCATCTATATCCCCACCCGATTTATAATCATGTTTGTTGCAGGAGGAGTCTTATCGATGATGTCATCTTTGTAACGGCTAGTCCTAGGGTAACGGTTAGTTTGTTGGTAACGAGTCGTCCAGAATAAACGAGAAAATATGACTCACTTAGTTACAATTAATTCCTCATATTTTGGGGGCAATTGTTAGGGCATGGATACCAAGGATCAGCCATCCTGAGACTGAACCTGGATCACGGTTCCTTAACAGAAATCGCAGGGAGTCTAAGGATCAAGGATCCTTACCTATATCTATGTTAGCTGATAATTGTTCCTTTGTGTTAGTTTACGTATGCAAGTAATCGTGGACTAAGTCATCGAGGGAATGTCGGAGGAATATGCCATTTCTAGCACGTGCAAGTGAAGCCATGACCGTTATATGTGAACGTGGGGAGCTTGCATGGATTTAGGAGAGTTAGTTAATGAGATTAGCTAGATATTTAGTGGGATATTGAGCTTGATAGACACACAATCTGACCGAACACACACTCGCATACATACTGTTGCTACTCTCTCGAACACTCATTAGAATTCTTATTGTAACAAGCTCAATATTTCCAAAGTTGTAATCTTTCTTGTTCAATATAGTTGGTGATCGGTAATTTCCATCACCCTAGGTTTTTTATGCCAGAGATCAACTCTTGATCAAGGGCTTTTTCCTCGTACACATCATTGTGTTCATCGTCATTTACTTTTGATATTTGTTCATACATTTGTTCGTTTAACCAAGCACTAAACCTCACATTCAAAGTTTGGTTACATTATCCTTGTTGTGATTTTTGACCAAAACAATTGGGATGACCATCTCCCCTTAATAGAGTTTTCCTACAATAACAGTTATCATACCAGCATTCAGGCTGCGCCTTTTGAGGCTTTATATGGGCGAAGATGCAGAACGCCCGTCTGTTGGGAGAAATAGGGGAGGCTCAACTAACAGGACCTCAAAAAGTCCTGGAAACTACAGAAAAGATTGTTCGGATCCGTGATCGTTTAAAAGCTGCCAGAGACAGGCAAAAGAGTTACGCAGATAAAAGACGTAAACCTCTAAAGTTCGAGGTAGGGGACAAATTCTTACTAAAAGTATCACCCTGGAAAGGAGTGATACGTTTTGGTAAGAAGGGCAAGCTAAGCCCAAGATACATTGGACCACTCGAAATCATAGAATCTGTTGGTAGTGTGGCTTATAAGCTAAACTTACCCGAGGAACTTAGTGGAATTCACAATGTGTTCCACATCTGCAACTTAAAGAAATGTCTAGCCGACGAATCGCTAGCAATGTCTCATAAAGACGTACAAATAGATGAAAGCCTGAGGTTTGTTGAAAGACCAATATTGATTGAGGATCGACAGGTTAAGAAGCTCCGAAGAAAGCATGTACCGATTGTGAAAGTAAATGGGATGCCCGTAGAGGCCCTGAATATACATGGGAGGTTGAGTCCACTATGCGACAAAAATACCCTCACTTATTTCAGTAAATCTCGAGGTCAAGATTTCTTTTAAGGGGGTGAGGATGTAACACCTCGCAAAAACATGTCCAATAGGGTGAAGACACGAGTCGTAAACCCTATTCATTTGACAGTTGACTTTAAAGGGGTAAAAGTGTCAACGAGCGAAACTAGTGCCTTTGGGATGTCTACCGGCAAACCGGGAATCCTAAAACGTTTATTTATACTCACATACATGCTTATTATCAGCCTATGATGGCTTTATACAAGTTGCAAGACCCTATATGCGATTATATAAGTTAAGGGGCCAAACTTGCCAAATTTAAAAATCTGGTTCGCTGAGAGACTGCTTACGGACCGTAAGGGTCCCAAGGTTACGGTCCATAAGGCATGGTACTGGGCAAAGTTTTGCTTGTTCCCCACATATAAGCTTCCGAAACCACCCTCTCGAAACAAGGGCTGCATGCTTGCTCAATACTCGTTTAGGGACACCTGGAGACATCTGAGAACACCTTGCAATACTTGGCTTGATCCTTGAATATCTTGTTTTAGTATAAATAGGTGCTTTGGATGATCACTTGAACTTGCACCTTTCAAAATCATTTCTTTCTTTCTTGCTTGCATTCTCTGGGGTTCCTGATCAAAAAGGAAGCTCTCCTAAGTCTAATTTTCGAGCTAGGACCTGTAGTAAGTGTTTTTAGCCACTCTAGTTTGGTTTTTATGCATTTAAAGACCGAAAGTCAAAGTTGCCACAAAACGGCTCTGACCTTCGGTTTAGACCTAAACGGTCCAGCCATTGTTCGAGGTGAATATGGCTACATGATCGTAATTAGGTAGGTGTTAATCCCTCCAAAGGGCACCTCCTAATTACCACGTTTACTTAGCTAATTGTTGGGTCAAAGTAAATATAATAAAAGTCAAACTAGTCAGATTTTAAATAAAAATATAATCTGATAATGTAGAGGTTATAAAACATGTTTTATCACTTTAATAACTTGGTAAACAATATTAGAACATGTTTAAACATGTTCAACCCGACATTCCAAGTTTAAGCTCGGTTCGCAACCGAAAGTCGCAAAAGCTTGACTTTTACATTGACTTTCAGTTCTGACCCGAATTAGCTTATTTCCTTTATGCATTAGGATTCCTTTAGGACCACATTATGTTGTAGCATAACCTTCTGGGGTTATATTACATGGTCCCTTAGTAATCTGAGATCATATGCTTGTTTCCGTTATTATGCTTCATATTGACTAGTATGCCCTTTTTGTCAAAAATAAAGTTTTTAAGATAAATAGTCATACAAATGGACTAGGTACTGATTAGTAAACATAATTAGAGTATTTTGATGTTTACAATCTGGTCATATACTGAAGTTATGTAATAAATCAGAATTTCACCTTTATAAGGACTAAGATGCACTTTAAGCATGTAAATCAAGTTTTAACATAACTTTGACATAAAACTCCTTAACTACTGTTCTGATGTCATATTAAGGATTTGTTGGGATGTTGGATCAGATTTTATAATAACCGTAGCTTTGAGTTCTTGCATAAAGCTCATAAAAATGATGATAATACCCTTTTTGCAAATAAATTGAGTTTTACATATAATGAACATGCAAAACCTTTTGCTACTGATATATTATGAAAAATAAAATATTTTTGGCACTTCAAAGCTGGTCAAAATCTCAGAATCACTTTAACTTCGAAATAATCGTCATTTATCGACTTAGGTGCATAGTATGGTTTTAAATCATATTTAGCACCCAAGACTTGATACCTACTGAATTTATAAATGATTTTAAGGATTATTACAGTAAGGATAAGTTAAAAATTCAGAATCCCAAATAAGTCCTTAAAACTATGTGCGAAGTGACCAAAATGCCCCTTCGGAGCATAGTTTGGCCATAAATCATAAACCACACATATGTATGATATCCTACTATTAAAATATCATAAAGTAAATATTTTTACAGAATGTTTATGACCAAAACTTCAGTTTACGTATAAACCCTTTTTATAGACCTTTAAATGACCAAAACGCCCTTATGGGGCCTAACTCGATTTTAGAACCTTTATGGGCATACATTTTGATATCCTACTGATATCATAACATAATTTAAGCATAATAACATGTGGAACTTGTATATGACTCTTTCGGTTACCCGTTGTGCTTACACATGTTCGGTTCGGTTTATGTAACCGGTTTGCATTAATTAACCGGCGCGGGTTTAACCTTGACATCTAAACTTCAAAATCAAGAATGTATTTAGTTTACCCATATTATACAAGTTTCATACTTGTTGGGTCTAAATTAAATTTCTTTCCGGTCACCGCTTAATTTAGCGTTCTGTACCGTAAATTATTCTTAAACTAACCGGTCTAAGTCTTTGACTTAAAGGAGACCCATTAGTATCCTAATAGGTTAATAAAACCTTCCTTTTAGATTAGATAGCCTAGTAAAAGATACCTTCATAAAGTCTTAGTGACATACGGATGATAGGTTGCTTGCACTTAAACTCAGACAAATACATTTAACTTATTTTCCCTTATACGGGCTTGGGACACGGTAAGTTATTGCCGCTTGGTCGGGTATTGTCGGATTCTGATTAATAAATCCGCATAAACCGTTTTTAATCTATTTTGTTTGATAACATAAGCTTTAGGGGTTAACGAACATGTCCTGGATATCCTTGGCTCATTTAAGTTATTAATGGCACGACCTATACATGGGGTGTAGGCATACACCTAACAGATGTAAAATGCTAAATAAAATACCCACAAAGTTGGGGAATAACTCCTTTGTGGGTTCTATAAGTGGTGATTCAGTTAATCATGACCGGTTCCGAACTGGCCCCAAAAGTATGACAAACATGTAAAACTGTGTACAAAATTATAAATGTAATTGTCCCAAGTTATAAAAGATTTTTGTGCCTTGTGCACCTGAATTAACATTTTCAAATGTTTACAAAATGAGTCAGTTATTTGTATTTACCAATGAAAACTGACGTATTTTCCAAAGACTAAGTGACAGGTACCTCACGAAATAGGCTTGAGCTACTTGGCATTAAATAAGAGGATCATGCAAATCCCTAGATGCCTTAAGTCTGTGGAACTCAGTTTTATGTATTCATTTATAGATCCGCCTGTGGATCCTTTTTACAACCGTCTGTATATTATTTTTTTGTACTTTAAACTTTCGGGTTGTAATAGTAATTTCCTTCCAAGCCTTCCGTTGTGCTGTAACTGTGTATAATTGACTATGATGATATCAACTACGTCACGATACTCCCCACCGGGCCCACGGACTATGTGGAATTATCGGGGTGTGACAGTGGTGGATATCAGCGGTTACGCTGATAAAAACATTGTTAAGTATGTATCTCAATCGTTCAAGGGTGATGCCCTCATCTGGTGGAAAGCTTTAGTCAAGTCTACGGGAAAATTACATCTCTACAATCTAAGTTGGTCAAAATTTGTAGATTTGGTGAAGGATACCTACTACCCACCTCACGAGGTGGAGAAGATTGAGTAAGATTTCTTAAATCTGACTATGAAAAACATGGATTGTCGGAAGTTTGTCACCGACTACAATTCTCTTTCAAGGCTAGTGCCTTACTTGGTTACTCCAGAGCCCAAACGCATTGCACGTTTTATCAATGGGCTAGCTCCTGAAATAAGGAGTATGGTTAAAGCGGTGCAGCTTGGCACCTACAAGTCTGCTGTGGAACTATCCCTCTCCCTCACACAAGATTATGTGAGGCAAATGTCAGTTAAAACTGACATTGATAGAAAGAGGAAGCGGGAGGATAACAACTCCCAAAGGTTTAATAAAAAGGGTAAACATGGGTTCAGCAAAGATAATCAAAAGTCGAGCGACAAACCCACTTGTAAGACATGTGGGAAGCGACACCATGGACAGCGTCGCTTAGATCAGAAACCGAAGCAGTGTAATATCTGCAAAAAGACAGGACATCAGTCACATGAGTGTCGAAATATAAAAGATGCTACCTGCTTTGGATGCGGTGAGAATGGCCACATCAAGACAAATTGCCCCAAAGAAAATGCTGAAGGAAAGGCCAAAACTACTAAAGCAAAGAAAGGCACTGCTAGAGCCTTCCAAATGAGTGCCAAGGAAGCAGTGAATGATAACAATGTCATAATGGGTACGTTCCTTATCAACGACGCTTTTGCTAGAGTTCTTTTCGATTCGGGCGCTGATAAATTGTTTGTAGATCATAAGTTTAGTAAACTATTAAACTTTCCTGTACGAACTCTAGACATAACTTACGAGTAGAGCTCACTGATGGAACTATAGAAACCACTTCTTCCATTCTTGACTGATGCTTCATATCCATCAAGAATCATTCTATCCATGTCTCTCTTTTACCTATGAAATTAGCGGGATTCGAGGTAGTCTTAGGCATGGACTGGTTGTCACATAATCAAGCTCGCATTGCCTGCAATAAGAAACTCATCGAAATCAAATCCCGGTCTGGTAAAATCCTCACCATTCATGGTTTTGCTTAAGGATCTAGATGTATGACGAAGGGCTGTGTCGTCTATATGGCACAAGTTGCCGTTGATGAACCCAAATCAAACATTAAAGATATTCCTATCATCTCAGAATACCCAGACGTGTTTCCAGAAGAACTACCTGGTCTACCTCCTGATAGGCAGGTAGAGTTTCGAATTGACATCATACCCGGAGCAGCTCCCATAGCTAGAGCTCCATACCATTTAGCACCTACCGAGATGAAAGAATTAAGAACCCAATTGGACAAACTCTTAGAGAAAGGTTTTATTCAACCTAGTTCTTCGCCTTGGGGAGCCCCTATTCTGTTTGTTAAAAAGTAGGGCGGAACAATGAGAATGTGCATTATTACCGTGAACTCAATAAGATAACGATCAAGAATCATCACCCTTTACCCAGGATCAATGATTTGTTTGACCAATTACAAGGGGCAAGCTACTTCTCGAAAATCGATTTAAGATCGGGATATCACCAACTTAAAGTTAGAAATGAAGATGTCCTGAAGACTGCTTTCAGAACGAGATATGGACATTACGAATTTCTAGTGATGCCTTTTGGGCTCACTAATGCGCCAGCAGCATTCATGGATCTCATGAATAGAGTCTGCAAGCCATACTTAGACAAGTTTGTCATTGTCTTCATAGACGACATACTTATCTATTCTCATAATCAATCTGATCACGAGAAACATTTAAGGTGCTTTCTCGATGTGCTACGTCAAGAAAAGCTGTATGCAAAGTTTTCCAAATGTGAATTCTGGCTCCGTGAGGTTCAGTTCCTTGGGCATGTAATGATTGAACGTGGTATCCAAGTGGATCCTGCAAAGATAGAAGCAATTATGAATTGGGAAGCACCAAAGACACCTTCCGAGATACGTAGTTTCTTAGGACTGGCTGGTTATTATCGAAGATTCATTAAGAACTTCTCACGAATAGCCGCTCCTTTGACAATCTTAACTCGTAAGGATGCTAAGTTCAACCGGGGTCCAAAGCAGCAAGAATCTTTCGAAAGTTTAAAGCACAAGTTAAGCAATGCCCCATTGTTAACTCTGCCAGAAGGCGTAGAAGAGTTTGTGGTATATTGTGATCCATCGCACACTGGTATGGGATGTGTACTTATACAAAGAGGCAAAGTGATTGCCTATGCATCACGACAATTAAAAGTGCACGAGAGAAATTACACCACCCATGATTTGGAATTAGGAGCGGTGGTGTTTGCACTTAAATTGTGGAGACATTATTATATGGAACAAAGTGTATCATCTACACTGACCATAAAATCTTCAACATTTTTTCAATCAAAAGGATTTGAACATGAGGCAACGTCGTTGGATGGAAACACTCAACGACTATGATTGTGAGATTCGATACCATCCAGGAAAGGTGAATGTAGTTGCTGATGCGATTAGTCGCAAGGAGAGAGTCAAACCTTTAATGATCAATGCCAAGAGCATTGAATTAAAAAGTTGTTTGAACAAAAAACTACTAAATGCACAAAAGCAGGCCATGTTAGAGGACAATATTGCTAAGGAAGGGTTAGGTACAACTATTGATCAATTAGTACCTAGAAAGGACGGAATGTTCAGGCTAAATGATCAGATCTGGGTTCCGATCTTTAGAGGACTTAGAGATGTAATCCTCCAAAAAGCACATAATTCTAAATATTCGGTTCATCCGGGAAGCGACAAGATGTATCAAGACCTAAAGCCCAGCTATTGGTGGATGGGTATGAAGAAAGCTATAGCCAATCATGTAGCAAAGTGCTTGACGTGTTCTCAAATTAAGGCAGAACACCAGAAACCGTCAGGACTTCTACAACAGCTCAAAATTCCAGTATGGAAATGGGAAATGGTAACGATGGATTTCATCACTAAGTTACCAAAGACCAAGCGTGGCAATGACAGGATTTGGGTTATTGTGGATAGATTAACCAAATCGGCTCACTTCCTACCAATTAAGGAAACATATAGCTCGGATAAGCTGGCTAAGCTTTATGTTGATGAGATTGTATCTTTGCACGGCGTGCCGATATCCATTGTATCTGATAGAGAACAATATACACATCTCACTTCTGGAACGAAACTAAATTTTGGTACTGCTTACCATCCGCAGACGGACGGACAAAGTGAGCGTACCATTCAAACCTTGGAGGACATGCTGGGGGCATGTGTGATCGACTTAGGTGGAAGTTGGGATGATCACTTACCCCTAGTCGAGATCTCTTATACCAATAGTTATCACAAAAGTATTAAGGCCGCTCCTTTTGAAGCCTTATACGGAAGAAAATGTAGGATGCCTGTATGTTGGGCTGAAGTTGGAGAAGCCCAACTATCTGGACCAGAAATCGTTCTTGAAACCACGGATAAGATTATGCAAATCCGTGATCGACTTAAGGCAGCTCGTGATAGACAAAAGAGTTATGCCGACAAGAGGCGTAATCCTTTACAGTTCCAAGTTGGGGACAAGGTTATGTTAAAAGTGTCACCTTGGAAATGTGTAATGTGCTTTGGGAAAAAGGGCAAGTTAAGCCCGAGGTACATTGGACCATTCGAGATAATCGAATGTGTCGGATCTGTAGCTTACAGGCTTAAGCTACCTGAGAAGCTCAATGGAATCCAAGATGTTTTCCACATTAGCAACTTGAATAAATGTCTAGCGGATGAGTCGCTAGCAATGCCTCACAAAGATTTTCAGATTGATGAAAACTTGCGTTTCGTGGAGAAACCAATTGCGATTGAAGATCAGCAAGTTAAGAAGCTTCGTAGGAAGCACGTGCCTATTGTGAAGATTAAATGGGATGCCCGTCGAGGTCCCGAATATACTTGGGAGGTCGAGTCCATTATGCGACAGAAGTACCCTTATCTATTTAAATAAATCTTGAGGTCGAGATTTTTGTTAAGGGGGTGAAGATGTAACACCTCGGAAATTTCGTCAAATAAAATTCCAACACGTGTTCCGTTAATTCTTGATTGCCACGTGTAGCCGAGAGGAACTAAAAATGCAGTTATGTTATTTTAATAACCTCTTAACGAGCATCGGAAAAGTCGGAGGACCAAAGTTGTAAAATACCAAAATTTTCATTTCTGGAAGGTGGTTACGGGCACAACAGCCTGTTGTCCTGGACACCTTGCTTGCGAATTGCCACCATTCCTCTGCTTCTTCCACCTCATTTACACTACTCAACTCCAGGGGAAGCTTGGGGACACTTGGCATGCTCTTGATCTCCATGTTCAAGTATAAATAGCAAGCCTTCCTACCCCAATTCTTTGCTCATTCTCATTTAATCTTCTCTACTCTTCTCTGGAGATTCCTGACCATAAGGGACTTCCTAATCAGTCATATTTCGTGCTAAGGACCTTGTGTAAGTGTTCTTAGCCCTCCTTTTCAGTTTTGTTAAGTTTTAAGCCAAAGTCAAAGCATTGACGTAAAAACGCTTTGACCTTGAGCTAAGACCATTATGGTCCAGCCAATGTTCGTAACAAACATGGCTATGTGATCATAATAAGGTAGGTGTTAATCCCTCAAGAGGGAACCTCCTAATTACCACGTTTGCTTGGTCAATTGACAGGTCAAAGTTATGTTGATAAAAAGTCAAACGGGTCAGTTTTGAAATAAAATCATAACTAGTAATGTAGGTGTTATAAAATCTATTTTGACACTCTAATAACTTGGTAATAATTATAAGAACATGTGGGAACATGTTCGGCTCGTCAATTCCAGGTCTAAGATCGGTTCGCAACCGAAAGTCGCAAAAGTTACTTTTGCCTTGACTTTCAGTTCTGACCCGAATTAGCAACCTTTGAATCTGAATCTAGGTTGAATTATGACCATGATATGTTGTACTATAACCCTCTAGAGTTATAAGACATGGTCATGTAGTAATCCGAGTTTTTACACAAGTATCCGTTAAATATGCCAGAGTTTGCAAAAAGGCCCCTAATGTATAAAAATAAGGTTTTAACCATTAACACGCATATAAATGAGTTGTAAACTGAATTGTTAAACTAATGAATTTTATTTTGATGTTAGTAACCTGGTCATGAACTATGTTTTGATTATTTAACGTAATTAACACGTTTAAAGTGACCAAATCGCCCTTTTGGCGTATAAAATGGTTTAAACATAAACTTGACATCAAAACTCATTACCTACTAATGTAATATCATTATTAGGATTTTGGGATGTTTATTCAGGTTGCAAACTGAGTTTAAGCTCTAGTTTGCATATTATGTTCTTAAATGAAGATATTGCCCTTTCGGCACTTTAAATGGGTTTTAAACCTTTTAATGGACCAAAACCTTATACTTACTAATGTAACATATAAATTAACATATTTTGGTCATACAAACCTGGTCACAACAACAGTTTCACTTAAATACCATTTAAATCGTCATTTAGCGACCTAATCGTCGTTTCGGCACATAATATGGTTTAAAACCATATTAGAGCATCAAGGCTTGACACCTACTGATTTCAAAACATATTTTCAAATTATCAACAGTAGGTACATGTCCCAAACTCAGATTCCCAAATAAGTTATCAGTTATACGTGAAATGACCAAAATGCCCTTTTCAGGACATAGTTTGGTCTTAAACTATAAACCACACATATAATTGATATCCTACTGATATAACATCATAAAATAAGTTTTTCTACAGAATCTTTATAACCATAACATCAGTTTACATATAAACCCATTTATTATATTGTAAAATGAACAAATTGCCCTTTTAAGGAATAGTTTGATTTTAAAACCGTAACGGGCCAACATGTTGATAACTTACTGATATTTTAACATATTTTAAACATAATGGCATATGGAACTTGTATAGGACTCATCCGGTTACCCGGTTTCGCTTATATGCGTACGGTACGGCCTACGTAACTAGTTTACGTAATCTAACCGAAACGGGTTTAACCATCTCAAATTATTCTCAAATTCCAAAATGTAAAGTGGTAACCCATATTATTCAAGTCCTAGTACTTGTCGGGTCAAAAATACATTCTTTTCTGGCCATCGCTTAATCTAGCGTTTTCGCACCGTTATATTTATTTTAAGTTAGCCGGTCTAAGTCAATGACTAAATAAAGACCCGCTAGCTAACTAATCGGTTAATAATACCATCCATTCCAGACTAGAGGCTTCCGGTAGATTGTCACCAAGCTAGTTAATTGATTATGGCTATGCTTTGCTTATTTTCTTATTTATTAAAGATTTTGCAAGACAGGTAAATACTTTTAACTTATTTTCCCTTATACGGGCTTGGGATACAGTATAATAATACCACATGGTTGGATATGGGATCAAAGACCAATGAGTCGGGAATTCATACAATCCATTTTAATTCGTACTGCTTATTATTAAACAGTTCGGGGTTAAAACGACCATGTCTTGGATATCCACGGCTCATTTAATTGTAAATGGCCACAACCTAAGCACGGGTGTAGGCATACACCCGACAGATGCTAACATAAAATTATAACCCATTAGGGGTGTACCTATTAAAGGTATTAAAGTGGTGTGTTGATTAATCATGATCCTGACATAGTTTTCTGGCTCTAAATGTATTATTAGCATGTAAAACTGATAACATGAATATAATTTATCCCAAGTTATTTATTAAACAAAAGTACCATTGTGTACACTAAATGCTTTCAAAAAGGTTTTCAAAATGAGTCGGGTAATTGTATTTACTAGATTTATCTGACGTATTTACAAAAGACTAAGCGCATGTGACATATGCACGTAAATAGGCTGGAAGTACTTGGCAGGCTTAAGAGGAAATTGCAACTCTATGCTTAGAAGGGCGTAGTCTGTTAATTTCTTTTGTACTCACTTTTTGATCCGCCTGTGGATCTATTTATAAGCGTTGTAATTATTTTGAACTTTGAACATTCAAACATTTGTAATAGTAATTATCCAGACTTCCGCTATGTTATGTTGTATTGTTGGTAATGATGATATCAACTTGCGTCACGATATTCCCCACCGGGTTATACGTGGAATTAGGGGTGTGACAACAACATCCCTAGAAATAAAGATAGAATTGGTATGAATATTATAAAGTTTATAACTTTTCTTACCAAGAGGATAACCAAGAAACAAACAAGGTAAAGCTCGAGGTTGGAATTCATTACGCCCTTTTGTAATTTTTGATGCATAGCAAAGACAACCAAAAGCTTTAACGCGTTTATAACCAGGAGGTTTATTTGTTAAAACTTCATATGGAGTCTTCCCATCAAGAAAAGTAGTAAGAAATCTGTTAATGAGATATGTAGCTATCAAAACACAGTCTCCCCAGAATTGTAAAGGAAGATTAGACTGAAATAGCAAGGCTCTTGAAGTTTCTAAAAGATGTTTGTGTTTCCTCTCAACAACGCTGTTTTGTTGAGGGGCATGAATACAACTGGTCTGGTGAAGAATACCTTTTTACTTATAAGATATTATGCATGTTTATGACCAAAGCCTAATTCAAATGCATTATCAGATCTAATACATTTAGTTTTGGCATGAAACTGTGTAGCAGCCATTTCTATAAAACCTTGAAGAACATCAAAAACATTTCCCTTGGTTGCTAACAGATGGGTCCAAGTATTATGACTAAAATCATCCACAATGGTTAAAAAATACTTATAACCATTATAGGTTGATGTATTGTAAGGACCCCAAATGTCAATGTGAATTAAATCAAAAATTGCAGATGTAGATCTCGTACTATTAGAAAATGGTAAACGATGTTGCCTAGCCTTAGGATAAATAGTACAATGATAAATATAATCCTTTGATTTATTTGAAAGAACATTCAATTGTTTCATCTTATAAGATGGCAAGTGGCCAAGTCTATGATGCCCAACTGAATTCGTAACAACAGAATTACATTTAGAAGTACTAAACAAAGAATGACAAGTGAATGAGATAATGCTTGCTTTGAGGATATACAACCCATCAAGAAGGTTACCAAGAGCCAGGGGCATCTTCAATATCCAGGATATTACCATATCATTGCAACGATTCCAAATATGAATTTGAGAAGAAACATTAGGCTGAACAAATTGACCAGTAACAAAACCTAATTTGTTCTTGGCTGAAAGTGCGATAGTCATAACTTGCTTCTAAGCACCAAATCCAGTTCCATCGAATGATTGAAACTAATACCATGCCTACCATGCCAGGATTATCAGAATGATGCATGTAAAGAGGATTAGACGAATCGATCATCATTAATGTGTTAATTTGTTTCGTTACCTGTATCAGACATGATTGAAGAAGAAAGATCTGAGAAAGTGAAGAAAATGAAACGAAATGAACGATTTGAGATGGAATTGAATTGATTGAAAGGTGAATTTGTGGAATTGAAAAGATGTGACGGTTTATTTTTCATTCTCAGCACTTGATTCTACACTTGACTGACGTATGCACCGTTACTTTTGTAGAGAACTAGTAAATTTACCCACGCGTTGCAGCGTGTCCAAATGTAAAGAAACTCGGGTTTGTATAGTAATGATTTGAATCGTTTCAGAACAAAAGTTACATTAAAACGTAGTTAAACTGAAGATGTACATAAAAATAAGCACAGAAATGCATTATATATCGCCCCACTTATTTGCGAAAGAAATTTACGTCGAACACCAACCTGAACTTATACCGACATTTACAAAGAAAAAAGTTATGTATTTTAAGTTAAAAACGATACTGCACGTTGCGGTGGCGCCAAACGTAAGGTAAGTCGGATTTATAAGTCTAATGAAAACATTATCTTTGACCCTACTTGTTGTAAAACAAATATTATGCCAAAACGTAGACTAACTGAAAATGTAAAAAGAAAGTCTAATGAAAACATATTATCTTTGACCCGCCTTGTTGTAAAACAAAATTTATGCCAAAACATAGATTAACTGAAAATGTAAAAAGAAACTGAACTTAAACTGACATGTATATAAAAGGATAATATCGCCAATGACCAACGACTTTTGTAAGTATAAAAAATGTCTTAAAACACCAACAAAGGTGTGTTATTCATGGGATCATACAGAACGATGGCCCTATATTCATTGAGTTCATTCCAGTGGTATTTCAAGAACCATAGCGCGTTCCAGATAGCCCGATATCGAATTGATGAGCTGAGTAGCAGTCACCCTTATGCTTTCAGTAGAGCTATGTTCTGAGCGCCCTGTTCTCAAACTCCTTTCGGCTGCCTATATTAACTTCAAGAATGCAATAAACAATTAAATTGATTTGTACACAGATAACAATCTATAACCTAATGATTTACAAACTAAAATCAAACGCTTCTACTATTTCTATTCAACAACACAAAATGAACACCTAATTTTCAATTAGACAAACTATCTAACAGTTGGTGTGCACCTCCAAATTATAAAGGATGCGAAACAATTTTTATGAATAAACGTATTTTAAATCCTTAGCCAAATGTAAAAGTTACAGGACAAGAAATATTTTGTTACTTATCCAAGTATGGACACATTAGTTCAATAAACTTGTTAAGCTAATCAACCTATTTGTAGACAGAAGTTAATTAATAGAACTTATTTCAACCCGAACATATATCAACCACTTGGGTCTAACAGTAGAAAAGTTGTATGGTTTAGTTAAAAGTATCTCTTGACACTCGTTTATACTTTGTCTTGCTTTGAAGAAGAGATTATCAACTCAAGACTTACTATGGAGATCGGAGAACAAAAATGACATGAAGTGTATTTTGTGTCATGGTCAATGGGACAACCATTCACACTTGTTCTTCGAATGTCATTTTCCCATTCAGAATGTGGTCTTCTTTTTACTAAAATATTTTGTCACACCCCGACACACAGCGGATATAATATGGAGCATATGATAATTGTCCATAGCTTATGACATTATTATAAATTTAAATATTTAAAGTCACCAAATTATTTGTCACACATAATCATAGAAATATTCATCAAAAGTCATACAATATCCAAAAGATAATTAATTATGAACAAATATTCATTTTATTACTAAGTCACATCCTATGTATCTTCAACTTCAAATCCTCCTACTCATGTACCCGTATCATGTTAGAAAAATAGTTTTGGGTCAACAAAAGTTAGTGAATAATCCTTATTTTTAGAAAAATGATTTTTTATATTATTTTTAAGTAAAAGTTTAACATGCTTTTAAAGGTTAATATAAGGATCATAATATATCAACAACACAATCAACGAAACCATATATACCAACGAGAATATACAAACATGGGAATAGATGAAACAAGTGAAATATGCGACTCAACAACTGTATGACGCACGAGAGACAAGCCCCGAAGAGCGAATCTAATACAGGTAGTGATACTAGGCTATAACCCATGGCCGTAGGAAACCTAGTCAGCCATGGATCCACAATGACATGCTAGATTACAATAGAATGACATCACATAACAATAAAAATAAAACTCAAGTACACATCCATATAATAACACACTAAAATTTGCATGTTAATATTTAACAGAATAAAACGCGAATATATATAACACGATACACCCCGAAAACTTAAATTATAAGTAGGGAAAAAGCGATAGAATTACTCACGGGTTGCGAAAAAATAGTTCCATGAGAATTACCGCATGAAAAGGAATGGACTGAATATAAAATAACAACCACCCTAATAAATAAATATCCAAACGACCGAATAATATACAATTTTAGAAAATTGGGTTCTCCTATTTGGGTACTTATATAAAATAATTATTGAATATAATAATTATCTTAGTAATTTTTTATTTCTAGAATAATTTAAACATAACAAATTCTTGTAAATACCGATTTAATAGCTCATATTATTTTGTAAATGGCAAAAATTAGACAAATTCATTAAATTCATCTAATGACTTTATAATTCAGATTCAGTAGTTATCACATACTTTAATTTAGAACAATTAATTTATAAAGAAATTTAATTGTTTAACAAATTTCATAATTCCTTTAATTATAGAATAATTATAAAAAAAAACTATAGCAAAGTTCTATAAAACTCCAATACATTTATATAAGCTATAAAATCAGTAAAAATAATTATAAAAATGTTTGTGATAATCTTGTATTTTTAAATGATTTAAATCTAAGAATTCCCTAAAATTATAGAAAAATTCTATATAAATTCTAAAACATTTATATAACCTATATAAATCAGTAGAAACATTTATGGAATTTAATTATGATTATTTTGCATTTTTAATTGATTTTCTAATTTATATAAATATGTATAATTCACAATAAATCCAAATAATATCTTAAAATCCCCAAAAATTTCACAAAATATTCTAGCATGCTATATAATAGTATCATACTTTCAATTTCACCATAACATAAGTCTAGCATCAAAAGGCATGAATTCAATGAACGAAGAACCCCAACTGTGACATCCTGTACTTCTGAGGTTAGCGCCTTTCGTTTTCGCGTCTTTAATTAACTTATTTCTTTACGTGTTACTTTTAAACGTCACATGTCAGACATGATTTAACATATATAAGTTAAATAAAGATCCAAACTAACTAGTTAAGCAATACAAATATATATGTATGTAACGCTTCGCATTTTTATACTTTCCTTATTTAGAAAGTGTAAACGTGATTCTATTTATGGAAACTTGTATTCGTATCATATTCGTATTTTATTTCCAACTTTGTAATTTGAGACTTTGATCGTAATGAAATTTATACTTCACACATGCTTACTATACTTATAATTTAATCATCTGCCAATACTTATGCATACATTCTTGATACTCAAATTATACTTGCATACACTTATACTATACTTTATTACACTTGGAATACCTAAAAACATGTTAAAATGCAAGTTTACGGCTTAAAATGACCTAAATACAAAGTAAAGGGACCAAAATGGACTTTTTTTAGAAAGTGTCCCCTAGCGCCACGCGGGAGGAACCCCCATCTCCCCCGCGACGCACGACAGATACCAATCCGCAGCAGAACACTGCCAGCTCGCGTGTTGGTCCATTTTTGTCACCCTTTTCACCTCCAATCACCTTCTAACTCATTATACTCAAATCCTAATCATCCCCATTATAAATAGGAGCCTCCATACCCTCATTTTCACTTTCCAAACATTTAATCATTCTCAAAACACTTCAAATCATCCATAAATTCTGATTTTTAAGCATAATCATCCAAGTTCTAAAGTGAGTTCAAACTCACTTTTCTTCATCATTTCTTCATCTTTTCTTCCACTATAAAGCTTGGAACACCTCTAGGAGTGTTTCCACAGGTATACCAAGGTGGAACATCCATTTTGAGGTCCAAACTTTATGTTTTGGAAGATTACTTCTTAACTTTTATTAAACCTATGTTTTCTTGATTCAATCTTGTGCTTACTTGTTCTTGAATCTATCTAAGATTACGAGACTTGTTAGGAGCAGATTTTATGGGTTTAAAAGGTGCAAACACTTCTAAACTTTATGTTTTATAAGGGTTTATCCAACCCACAAGTGATGAAACCATCCAAGCTTGCCATAGCTCTTTTAGAAAGACTTGTCTTTTGGTAAAGGTGTGAATACTTGGAAGCCTTGGCTATCCTAATCTCATTCCACGACCTCACTTGATGGTTTCTATGTTTAAGCAATTAAAACTTGTTCAACTTTTATTTGAGTAACAAGGCTACGACACGTCTCCAAACGTTGCCATGTTCGGGATGCACACACCTAGCTTGCTTACTTGGTTGATTCATAGTTTTAGTTATGTAATTTCCTTTTCATTCATGACCATCCGAATCATCCTTGTAATGATTTGTGCATTGAAGAATCTTACAATGAGGTTTAATGGATGTCTAGCATCCTACCTCCATGCATGACTTATATGAAATCCATGATAATACATGTTGGACATACTATGTACTATAATATATATATATATATAACATATATTTAACCAAACCCTTGATGATAAACGGATTATGAATACTTGCCAAGGCAATAGGTTACATTATCTAAGTCTTAAACCTCTCGTTACGATTCTAATGGGCAACTTGACCCATGAAATCACATCAACCCATATGGGATTTATAGTGTCAAGAAGGGTGTTTAAGACTAGATGATTATATTGTGTATACATACTTTCACATACTTTAATTCCGAATCCGAACTCGTTACCAAATCCAAATACTCACACACCTATTTGCCCTCATGTAGGATAACTCGGTGTTCCATCCTCCAACTCTCCAACTCTTCACCGGATACCAAAGGAAAGCTTTGCAAAACCATGAGTACACTGGAAAGCCCCTTTTACGCTTTACACTTTTGGGTGCAATATGTTTAATCTATCAAATTACACAATCACACTTATACTTTATGCAAAACACAAACAATCCATACATGCATGCTTAAATACGTGATACTTGATTTGTATTCTTGGAACATTCTTATGTGATTCACTTGTCATTAACTTCGTACGAGCCTCCCCTTAACATGTATAGCGCTATAGGAGTAACGCACCGCCCGTAGTCTTGTGGTCATGTTAAGTCTTTAATTCATGCGGTAATCAGAGGGTTGACTTGTAAAATTGTATGCCATGATACACTAATCTAGTTAACTATTTTTGCCATGAGGATTCGTTTAAACACTTTTGACATACTTATGCTATATTAAACTTGTGTACTTGCCAATGCTTTTGTGTTGAACTATACTTTTAAACATGTTGCATTTTGATGATGTTGATATTGACGAAATCTAGTAGGGAAGATTTAGAAACACATCTTGAAATACTAGATTTTTTTTATTTTAGCATTGATGAATTTTGTTGAACTTAAAGTTTCCAATTGTTGTATTTAATTCCTTATGATGTACTTGACAATGGTTACCTATGAATGAAAATGGTTTTAAATTAAATATTGTCACATTAGTGTTATGAAGTCTCGATCAATCTACTTACGTCCGCCCCGATGATTCCGCCATCGGTTAAGGTGTGACAATTTAACTTTTAGTGCACGAAACGAATAATTTGAGACCAAAATTCTTATTCTTGTGAACCGACCCAAACCGTTTTAATCAAAGCCCAATCCCGCTCTCTGTTGCGGCCCAGTTGTGGCCCAACCTGATGCACTCTCTACCTCTTTACCGCCCACACCCACTTGTCCCTTATTGTGGCCCACACTTCCCTTGCCTTGCTTGTTCTCGGCCCAAACCGTTTTCCCTTGTCCCATCAAGTTACGGCCCAACCCCACCTAATTCCTTAAACCGCCAACCTTATAACCCTTTTAATATATATTACGTAATCATGCATGATCACAACAAATTGCACAAAACCCTAACCCATGCACATTGGACTTGCTCTTCCTCTTTCTCTTCTGTCGACGTTATCTAGGGGGTTCAAGGACTTCAAGATCTGGTTTTCAAGGCTAACTTTCATTACTAGGTATCATGTTTCGAATTTTTATACTTAGTTCTTTAGATGCATGCAAGAATTCGTGTATTAGTTCTTCGTTTATAGGCTGCGTTTTCCTGGATTAATAATGATCTTGATGTTATGATGTTAATTTGTGGTTTAAAATTCATAAAATTAAGTATAGATGATTTGTATGATTGCTTATGTATGTATAGACGCATATAGGTTGAAAACACAATGCGTAAAATCTAACTATACACCAAGTTATGAACTCAAAACACAACGCATAAAATCTGCAGAAAACGCAGCTTTAATTGCTGAAACGAAATAATTCATTTAAAATATCAAACGACGTCCAATAATCATGATTCTAGCGCCATTTGAATTGTATTTCGGAATAACACATCATAAACTCAAGAAAATCCAGATTTCGTTAAATTATGACCCGGTTACAACCGATAAAGTCGGTTGTAACTGTCGGCAGCTTACTGTTTTCGTTTCCCAAATCCGCAACCCGCACTTTATGTCCATCACTATGCGAATAGGCTAGATAGAGCGTATGTTGAATATTGTATAGATTAGATACGAACACACGGCCGAAGTGCGAATGTGAGAGGAGCAAAAGTGTCATCTTGTACGAGGTGGTCACCACTTTGTACGAGGTGTATGCTCACGTCGTACGAGTTGGTCATGTCTATATATGTATGTTGTGTGTTTAAAGTTTGTAAGTTTTGTAAGTTTTGGAGGTTCCCAGAGGGGAAACGCTGGCGGAATCTCTCCAAGATTTCTGCCAGCCTGACAAGATCTATACTCTTTCGGTATGAATGAATGAAGCTTCCACTAATTCTATTTCTAATCTTTTCTTAATAGCGTTCTACCGAATCGGAGCTATCATACGCCCAGACTTCCATCTAGAACCACCGAATCCCGGACCTACATTAACAGTAAACACAGCAGGTTATAAGTCACTTGTATCAGATCTAACATGCTCACCATCAAGAATATAACCGTAACTCATACATACATGTCTACACATACATAAACAATAATACTAAGCATCATAGCAGATCTTTAGGAACACTAGACTACAAGATTGTTATCAGAAACAATGAAACCATGCTATGAATATTAAAAACACAACCAGATTACAAGGAATTCATAACTGATAAACATACATATAAACATCTAGAGTTTATGAAAAGAGAATCAACAGGCGTTACCTATCGATTATGGAGATCGGATAAGTTCTTGAAGCCGGAACTCGAAGTCCCCTAGGACTTTTGTTACCATCGATAATAAGAAAGGGAGAGAAGCCTGATGTACGAAAATAGGGTTTGGGAGTCCTTTGGCAGAGTTACGAAGCATGCAATCTACGTAATTAATAAAGACTTGGGGCGGTTGGGCTGATGAACAAAGGAGGTGGGCTACACAAGGTAGCAAACCTCACGATGCAAATTCTGATATTGTTATCATTATTATTATTTTTAAACAACTAATATAAATTGTCACTAAAAATAAATTGTCAACTAATGTAAATTGTATAATATTCATGCTACGGTTTGGGCCACAAAAGATTCGAGTTACGCTATTACTCAAAGATCGATATGAGATCGGGTTATCATCAGTTGAGAGTTCGAGACGAAGACATCTCCAAGACAACTTTCAGAACTCGTTGCGACCATTACGAGTTCCTTGTTATGCTATTTGGGTTAACAAATGTACCCGCGGTTTTCATGGACCTAATGAACCGAGTGTGCAAACCCTATCTTGATAAATTCGTCATTGTTTTCATCGACGATATTCTAATCTACTCAAAGAGCCAGGAGGAACACGAGCGACACTTGTGTCTCATTTTGGAACTCTTACGGAATGAACAACTTTACGCTAAATTCTCGAAATGTGACTTTTGGCTTCGTGAAGTCCATTTCCTCGGTTATGTGGTCAATGAAGTTGGGATTCATGTTAATCCAGCCAAGATCGACTCTATCAAGAATTGACCTGCACCTAAAACTCCAATTGAAATCTCCCAATTCCTTGGTCTGACAGGTTATTACCGTAGATTCATTGAGGGATTCTCGAAGATCGCTCAACCACTTATTGCGTTAACTCAAAAGGGTACCACCTATAAATGGGGTGATGCTCAGGAATCCGCATTTCAACATTTGAAGGAGAAGCTTTGTAGTGCACCTATTCTATCTCTACTAGAAGGCACCGACGATTTTGTTGTCTTTGTTAATTGAAGGCCATTGTCCTCGTGATAGAGTGTTATGCACTTTTTAGGTAAACCACAACATATAGTCTGATAATAAGGAACATATGTAAACAAATTAATTATAAATCCCAAGTTTATTGCTCAATTGCATCTTAATTCGTTTTAAGAATTCTGAAAACTTATTATTATAAACCTATAAATAAGCAACATATTTGTGCTTAAGGTTGTTATACTTTTAGTTTTGGGAGTTTTTTCAAAAATAAATTGAAATTTTCCTTTCTAACTCTAAGGTTTTAATATTTAACAATTGAAGTCTAAAGTTTCCATCTAAAACAATTCAACCCATTTTATTAATTTAATTTTTCACTTCTAGTTTGAGTTCAATTCCAATATTAACCAAATTAGAATTAATAACTCGAAAATGTTATTGTTCAAATTATGATTTTTCGAATCTGGTTCGAATGATGAAGTAAAGTTCATCCCTAGAACATGAGTTCATCGATATATATATATATATATATATATATATATATATATATATATAAAGTGTAAAATACAATATCCCTTAATGTATAATACGTACAAGATGGAATAATAACATGCGTAATTAGTTTTATAAAATACGTGATTAAGGTTTTACCCCAAGCGTGATTTTTTATGATGTGATAGTTTATTATACATGCGTATGAGAGTTTGAGTTTTATAACGTGCATAATTTCATCTCGTACGCATCGTACGTTAAGAAATATTGTACGTTAACCGACCCTTATATATATATATATTAATTCATAACATTTCATTGAATAGTAATAATTTCGTCTTTTATTGTAAATTTTTATTTCACCCCTATAGTTTAGTTATTCATTTTTTACTATTTTCTTTAAGCACTTTACTTTTCTAACATAAACTTTAATAAACTTATCATACAACTTTTAAACTTTAATAAAGTTGTTGTATAAATTCAACGTCGCCTGCGTGTTAGTTCACGTGAATCACTTGGTGTTAGAAATTCGTGTTTTTATTTACACTTTTTCTCGGTTTTTGTATCGTTTGGTTAGCACCGTCTTACCCCAACCCCCGATAGCCAACCCACGAGCTATTTTAATCTCCTAGCTGTTGCATTAGACGTTGGATCAATCCGGTCTTGTGATGTGGGTCAAAAAAAAAAGTGGTTCAATTAAATCAAGTTGGGTCAAGATATCAACCCAGATTGCAAAGCCCATGTCAAGCAATAATGCATGTAGCCCACGTTCCACCCTTTTGCATTTCAAGTTGTTTTTTTAGTCCATTTTCCACATGCAAATTTTATGGCTATTTTATTTTATTTTAATTTATTTAAAATTTGAAGTAGTTTTCAGTTTATCCACTTTCCTAATTGTAGCAACGTGGGGTTGCATATTGGTTTCTTTATGTATGTCGACAAGATTAATGAAAAAAATGGCAGTGTGTTTTGAGTATGAGAATTTTCCCTTTGATTAATTTATCTTAATGGATTTTGAATTAAATTGATTGTGTCTATGTTGGCTCAACTGTGATACGTTAGGTGGTGTTCTTAGACTCGATTCTTTAACTGTAGTGGTGTGTCTGTATCTCTGGTTGGATATCGTTGCCCTATTGTTTGTTTGTATGGTGGATCTGTATCACAAACGAACTTTAGATCTATCATATTTTACCGTTTTATTTTGATTTATCAAAGTTTTCTATCCGTTGCCTACTTTGATTCCTTTCACAATTCCCCTTCAACACTGTTGGTAAGGTTTTGCGCACTAGTTGTTTATTTAAAAAATCAATCAATTCAAATATAAAAAATAATATCAAGACAATGTACGCATTAAGCTTGACCCGTAATTGTTTGTTTAACATATTAGCTTGACTAATTTATATTCCGTGTGATTTAAACAAATGAAAACTTTTTTTTATTATTATTATTGTTTTGTTCATGACTAAATTCAAAAATAGTAAAGCTAGCATGATTACTACTGAAAGCAATATATTACATTTTTTTATTTATTTTTTTGCTTTTGAGTGTAATACTAAACACGTAAGCTTTACTAATTTATACTCCATGATATTTAAACAAATGAAAACCGTCTTTTTTATTATTTTTGTTTTGTTTTTGACTAAATTCAAAAACAGTAAAGCTAGCATGATTTTTTTAACGGTAAATTTCTTTTTAATTCTATTGTTTTTGGATCTTGAACTCGATATCTCTCCACCCAAGGTGTTTAAAGGCTTTATTTTTGTAAATAGACCACCACCTAGTGAAGGGTTCAAATGAAAAGAAATTCTTTGTAAGAAGAAAAAAGAAGAAATTTCAACAAATAGAAATGTTTCATCAGGCTTCATTTAATATTTGTACTCAGTATAACTATAATGGTATATTGGTGAACTTAAATACGTCATTAATTTGTAGTTTCATCTTTAATAACTAACTATATTAAATTTGTAACTTATTTTCAAGATATATATTTTTCTCAAAAAATAAAAATAAAAATTCATTTATAGTGTAGAATAAATAGGTAGTGTGTAGGATAAATTACGAGTTGTGTAAGATAAATTTCGAAATGTGTAGGATAACTTTTGATGTGTGTAGGCAAAAAAATTTAGTGTGGAAGATGATAGTCTTTATGACTAATTAACAAGTCAAACATAATAATAAATGAAAGAAGTTATAAACTAATTAATGTTTTACTATTATGCATTTTTTTTATTTTCTTGTCAATAAAATTTTCTTCTCAAACGAACCTTTCTTCACCACTTATTGGTGTAAACTATAAAGCTAGCATGGTTATTATTGAAAGCAACTAGTTAGATGCCCCGCCCACGTTGCAGGACGATGGCCGAATAATGAGCTAGTGTTAGGCAGCTCATTGACACGAAAAACAATTAAATCGAGTCAACCAATAAAAACATAACACTTTTATAGTTTTGCTAAAAAACTAAAACATGTAGAGAAGGTTTCCATCCTCTTATAAGAATGCTTTGATTGTTATCCTAAACCGCTTTGGAATTTACATCTCCAACCTTTCTTAGGGAGCCAATGTCCTCGCTGCCACATCTGCTCGGCCTCTAGCTTTGATACCATTTGTAAAGTGATGGCAATACTGCAAATTGGAACCAGGGGCAAAAGTGTTGTCACACCCCGATAAATCGATTACATCAGAGCCGGGCGTGATCTGACTGGTATCTTCATTGCACAGCGGAAGTGTTTAATGCTAAGACTCCTAAAAAGTGAACGCCCGCTAAGTACTAGAATCCCCGTGGGTTCTCCTATTCCAACCGTGACATAAATTGAATATGTGACCTGAGAAAGAAACATACGAAAAATCAACATAAAGTTGGCGAGTTCATAGTTTGTTGAAAAGATTTAAAATAAATCTTTTTAGTAACCGGTTTATATAATGTTGAGAAAACGTAATAAAACCATTTTCCTTGGCATGTCGTTTGAAAACCTTGTGTTCGTAAAATTTGTATAACCGTCAATGTCCGCGTACGACAAAGACAACATGCCCGCATGAGCCTATAACCAACCCCGTGCTAAAAAGTGCCTCGTCGAACCGTTTACTCAAGACGGTAGACTAGCAGGCGGTTATAGTTCCGATATGTAGCGAGAACTTCACTGTACAGTGTTAAGCGCTACGCCTAGGCTTGGTGATAGTGGATAATTCAGTCCTTGTGTCTATAAGCGACCAACTCGTCCCCTATTGTATGTAGGACAACCAGTCCTGAGTCAGTAAGCAGGACCAACATCCCTTATTCGTATGTAGGACAAACCAGTCCTTGAGTTTGTAAGCAGGACCAACCAGTCCCCTTATTTGTATGTTGGACAATCCAGTCCCGTTGTAGCTAAGACATTCCCGTCACTAGCCATGAAACTCATGCACGTTCTGAAAATACGCGTGTGTTTTGTAAAACCGGTATGTTAAGCATAAACCTTTCGTAAACCATTTGAGTTAATTGAAATCCTTTCGCAACATGGTTTAGAAATATAAATTTTTCGTTCATCAAAAATTTTGCGTATTGTTGCAAAACTTGCATGTCTTTCCACCTCCGAAAACATTTATAAAAATGGAAAACCGTAAAAAGTGGGGGTTATGAACTCACCTCGATGTCCAGTACAAGCTAGCATAATGTAATCCATAATGTCATTTCCGAACACAAACTCGCTAGCGTGCAATCTATATTGTTCTGAGCCTTGCGTTGACTGAGTTGACCGTGTTTGACCGAAACACTAAAACTGAACGGAAGGTACCCTTTGACTATTTTTGACTTGTTGAACCGAACCGAACCGAGCTTGAACCGAGTTGCACCGAGTTGAACCGTAACTGAACCGAGTCGAACCGTAACTGAACCAAGTCGACCGGTAACTGAACCGAGCATGACCCAAGCCGAACCAAAATACCCGAATCTGAACCGAGCCAATCCTGAAACCTGAACCGAATCCTTCGGCTCACCACCACCACTGCCGCCGTCGGCCGGCTTAGCGCCGCTGGCTGCATCGCTCGCTGCCGCTCCCTTGGTGCACCACCACTGCTACCTCGCCACTGCTACTAACCACCACCCGTAACTACCGCTATTCGGGCCACAACCATCACAGAAACGCCCCATACCTCTGCTCGAAACCATCCACCCAAAGCCACCACCATAGCGCCGCTGTTGTGGTGGTTCTACCGCTACTGCCGTGTGCCGTCACCATCACCGATGGTGGTGGCTGGACAGTTGTCTAGAGAGAGAAGGGAGAAGAGTGAGAGTAGAGAAGGAGATGGATGTTATGGTTTTGGTGGTTTACTGAAAAGCAAGCAATGAATGAAAGAATTTGGAGCTTGATCTTGAACTTCCAACTTGAATCTTGTGTGTACGCAGAGTGAGGAAGACGTGAGTTAAGGGAGGGAAGTAGAGGCTGGTGTTATGATTTGTTTGAAATAAGATAATGGGGACGTTGTTGCTCGTTATGAAGAGCAAGGAAATTGGAGCACAATAATGTTCAACATATAAATAAAATGGTGACTTCTTTCTTATAGGGATATGAGTAAAAATCTCATATAATTTAGCTATATATAATAGAAATCACGTAGTGTTTGGGGGCTGTCATGTCATCCTTGTAAAAGTCAACATAATTGAATGGCTAAAATCTCAACTCCATGCCCATTCAGGTTTTTGACAGAAAGGAGGAGAACTAAGAATGGTTCTGTAATTCTTTTATTTTATCTTTGTATTATGTGCTCTAGAAGATTAAAATCATAATAATTCTGTCTTGTGATCATTTTGGTTTATTTGTAAACGTGTAGTTAGCCTTTATAACTAGATAATATGGGAACATACATTAAATCATATACATACTTATATAAAATACGTAACCAGCTATAAAGCAACAACAATCTAAACTGGTATATTATAATTTAGGGATATACATCATAACTTACATCGTTAACATATGTTGACAATTATATTATCATATAATTTTATGGGGTTTAATATATATAATCTGATTTATATTCATTATTAATTATCTTAATTTAATTAGGGAAAGTGTTCACTAGAATGATAGGGTAAAGTTGCATTTAATGAGTCAAGGACTTTTAACATTGTGTGCAAGAATGGAACAAGAATAAAATATCCAAAATAGTGGACATGGGAAGCTGGTCTCGGTCAATGCATGTCCAATTAGGGAAGGGTGTGGGTTTGTGACGGTGATGATTGAGTTTGAGTGTGGGTTTTGATTTGATTAAGTGTGTAAAATACCTACTAGATACTCCTTTTTAATTAAATATAAAATAGAATTGTCATAAAATATATATATAACTGCGTCGGGTGTATAAAATATTTTTTATATGTTTGTATTCGTGGCATGCCAACTGCCTATAGCAAATATAAATTTACAATTTATGAGTCTAATTTCAAATAGTAACAAATATATATCTCAATATATATTTATAGTATTACACACATAATAGAATAGAGCGATTTTCCAAGTATGTGGACAAGTTTCACCAACGTTCGTGCGTGTCTGGCTAACATTATTTTAGGGTCATAAACATGTACAATAGTGTCCGTAGTCGAAGTTTTAGCGTCCGTTCGTCGGTACGTTCCTGCAGTCGGGGTTTTTTTTCGTTCATGTATGCGCTTTGTGACGTTCAGAAGTAGCATAACTAATTTCATATGTTCAAAATATATGTATGGAATTCGTATTTTTGGCGTTTTCATCCGATGTCAGCTCGTTACCGTTTAACGCTCGTCTGGTTTTCCCGCAAATCACCATTCGCGTAGTGTGAAGCCGAATAGACATTCCTAGGCGTTCCAAAAGCGTAATTGTATTAATATGCGTCTTAAAACACTATTTATAATCGTTTTAATGTTCGTTATAACGTAATTATAAACCGAAAATAGGTTGTCACAAGTGTAAATCTGCGCAAGGGCGAATTTGTACTTTTGAAGTTAAGGCAACACAGTAATATAAATTTAAACTAAAGACAACCGTAATTTTAGCCAGGAGGCAAAACCATATTTTTATTTTGAACCAAGTGCGTAATCGTAATTTTGAGTTGGAGCGAAAGCGTAATTTTATTTTGAACAGGGGCAAAAACGTAATTTCTAACTGAGGGGAAATCATAAATTTTTAAACGAGTAAAAATCGTAATTTTAAGGTGGGGCGAGAACAATTTTTTTTATTTGAACAGGGGTGAAAAAGTAATTTTGAGCTGAGGGCGAAATTATAATTTTGAGTCGTGGGCAAAATCGTAATTTTTGCTGGGGCCAAAAGCGTAGTTTTATTTTGAGAAGGGGCAAAATCGTAATTTTAAGGTGGGGGAAACCCGTAATTTTACAGCATAAACAAATAATAAACGGTTGGTCCAATGGGGGAATGCCAGGCCAGCTGCCTGACACTATTCCGGGGGCAATCCCATCGTAGTTTTGAGTTGGAGCGAAAAGCGTAATTTTATTTTAACAGTGGCAAAAACGTAATTTTTAACTGAGGGCGAAATCATAATTTTTAAACGGGAAAAAATCGTACTTTTAAGGTGGGGGCGAGAACAAATTTTTTTCATCTGAACAGGGGTGAAAACGTAATTTGAGCTGATGGCGAAATTCTAATTATGAGTCGTGGGCAAAATCGTAATTTTTGACTGGGGCCAAAAGCGTAGTTTTATTTTGAGCAGGGGGCAAAATCGTAATTTTAAAGTGGGGGCAAACCCGTAATTTTACATTGTAAACAAATAATAAATGGTCGGTCCAATTGGGGAGTGCCAGGCCAGGTGCCTAGCACTCTTCCGGGGGAAAACCCGTAATTTTACAGCGTTAACAAATAATAAACGGCTGGTCTAATGAAAGAGCGCTAAGCCAGCTGCCTGGCACTATTCCTTCTTTTATATTAAAAACATTGTTCAAATCATTCTTTTTTAATGTATTGATAATGAAATGATAATATATACATTTTTTTTCATAAATTTTTCGGTTTTGAGGGTTACAAGAGTCAGTATGATTGTTATTACTAAAACACCAATTTAGTTTTTTCTATTTTCTTTTTGAGTAAATTGTCGTTTTAGTCTCTAAAGTTTGTCTCAAGTTGCCATTTTAGTTCAAATAGTTTTTATTCACTTCTGGGTCCCTGAGTTTTTTATTTTTTGCCACTTGGATCCAACACCCAAACTCCATCCAAAAAACTCAGTTAATTCAAGAGTATTTTAGTCACTTTACATATAATGTTTCAATTTTACCATTTTTATCCAAAACTAATTTTATATTTATCATTTTTAAACATTTTTATTTTCTATATATATTATACTAAAATAATTATTATCATTATATAAAAGATAAACTCTAATTTATAATATAGTTTTTATATAAAAAAAATGTTCAAACCCTCCCAACCTCCACCCTGTCTCTCTCTCCCCCTCTCTCTGCAGAAAATGCCACCACCACCATCCCCACCGTGTGCCCACCATCTGTGCACCACCATTCAAACCACAAAACTAATCCGCCACCGTTATCAACGTATTTTCCAAGCAAAACCCAAACATGACAATCTACAATTTAATTATTAAAATGGAGAGAACAACCAGATCTGCAAATCCGGCGACGGCGGCAAAGGTTAGTCATTGTTCATCTTCTTCAATTTGCCATCCTCTTATTCGATTCGTCATATTCTTCATACCACCAAACCACATCATCTGATCTGCAAATCCGACGGCGGCAAAGCTTCGGGTTTGTTGTTTGATATTGGTAATGGTGGTTGTTGTGGTGGCTAGTGGTAACGGTGGATGTGTTGTTGTTGGGGGGGGGGGGGGTTAAAGGCGGTGATGGTGTTGGATATATCAGAGGTGGAAGTGGTGTCTGAGGTTTAAAGGCAGGTGGTGGGTGGCCGGAGGTGTTGACTGTGGTGGATGGGAGATGTAGAGTAGAGGGGTAGAGAGAGAAAGGGGAAGAGTGATAACTTGTATATATCTTTGTATTTATATTTACTTTTTATTTTGTATTTATTAATTAAAAGCTTTTTAGCTGACAAAAAAATAGAAAAATTAAACAATTATGAAAAGTGACAAAAATGCCCTTCAGTTAACTTTGTATTTTGGATGAAGTTAGGCAATGTGATCAAAGTAACAAAAAAGTGAAAAACCCGGGAACCCAGAAGTGAAAAAAATAACTATTTAAACTAAAATGACAATTTAAGATAAACCTTAGAAACTAAAATGACAATTTACTCTTTCTTTTTCTTTAGATTTGATAAACCTTGACATACACTATTCCAATGCTTACTAATATTAGAATATTTGCATTTTTATTCTCGAGTCATGAGTCACGTAAGCAATTTCTTTGTTTTAAAATTCTCGTTTTGTTATAAATTTTTAACACGTTCAAATATACAAATTGTAGTAATATAATTTAAACAAATTGTAGTAATATACACATGCGTCTATCTTTTAAGGTGCTATTTTAACACGTTTAAATATACAAATTGTGGTACTATACACATGCATCTATCTTTTTAAGGTGATACGTTTGACTTTCAAAAGGTGCTGAACTTTAACTTTTAATGATTTGTCAACCCTCCACTTTGTAAAGTTTACACATCTCTCTAAGATCACACGATCTAGGTGTACATACGCATGGTGCCCTCTCTTTGGGCCTCTTTCCATAAGAGGACCCATTGTTCACCAAGGGGGCCACGGTTGAGCGGACCAGGTTGACACGACAGACATTGATCGACATACACATCACGGTGACTTCCTTGGGCTCGGCCTTCGCTTTATAGGAGAGGACTAGGTTTTTGTCTTGTCGACCTCCCAGACGAGTTACCGGCGGAAAAGTCGGCCCTGGTAGGTGATGATGCTCATCGTCGACGATGACGATGAGGAGGACACCGATGGTGACGACGCTCACCCACCACCAACGCCACCGCAGCCGCAACTGTAGGGGGTGCCTCAGTACCCCCAACATGTTCTGTACGATCATCTCCCACCAGCTGTGGCGCTTGATTATACTATCATAATTTTTTAGCAAATTGATTATTTGGAATTGTTTATTTACAATTGATTATTGTTTACAAGTTTACATTATTATACTTAATATATTTCTATACTAGCAACATCTTGCTGCTTTATGAAGTTGTACTCTAAGCATGGAGAGTTTTTCAAAAAAAAAAAATAACTTTTCACTTCTAACCCAAAGGTTTCATTTTTGCATTTTAACCCTTTGATTTTTTTTACTTTTACCCAAAGCTTTTCAACTTTTGTAATTTAACCCCAACATTTTTTTATTTTCAACTTTGATCCCCCATGCTTTTCATCTTTTGCGAACTTTCATTTTATGTTTGATTCTAAATTTTGGAGTAAACATGCCACAACGTGTGTGTGGGGTTCAACGTTTTTCGTTTATTTTCCCCATTTAACAGGCTCGTTGCAACGCGTCTATTTTTCTCTGTTTGACAGATTCGTCGCAACACGCGGGGTCCTAAATCGACTAAGTTATTATTTTCTATGTTTTATGTTTTAGTCTAATTTATTCACATTAACACGCCGCAACAGGCATGCGTTGTTCAATGAATTTATGTCTACTTTTCATTCGTGTTATTTTTACTTATTTTGTTTTTATTAGCTTTTCCGGTGTTGCTGGTCACTAGCAGTGGTGTAGCATTGATGCTACTTGGCACTATTTACACCCCCTGCCGCAACGCGTGGATTAATACTAGATGGTATTATGTGGAAATTGAAATTGATTCGGGTTTAGGGCTTATTTAGTTGTGTACAATTGATTTTATTAGGATTTAAGACTTATGTAGTTATGTGCAATTGTTAATATATGCAATTGATATTATGTGCAATTGGAATTGGTTAGGATTAGGATTAGCCTTTTAGGATTCGACGTGCACCATTTCGACACATACTGTTTTCGACCTGAGCCGTTTCGACCCATACCGTTATGACCCATCTTGTTTCGACCTGAACTGTTTTTTACCTTAACCATTACGACTCGTACCGAACCATCGTGTGAAGTACTTAAAAAAGAATGTTGCTCCTATAATTATTTTCTAGATCCGCCACTGGTTCCCGACGTATCATTGTGAGGTGCTTATTTTATGTACCTTTCGATGTATGTTATTTAAAGACCGAATTGTCATGATAATGTACAAGTAATTAAAGTTGCCTTGATCTCCTTTCTTTTTTCTGTTTTGAGTTTTTTCCATTCCTTTAACGAATCTCCATTCTGACGTGGTGATTTTTTTAACAATTCTTTTTAGAAATATATGATTCAAATAACCTTAACTTTTACCATTTGGTAGACTGCACTCCCAGCTTATGAATTGTACCACGCCACACTCAAGTTTCAACTTATTTTCCTCTGACACCCTCAAATTAACTGAACCCTAACCCAGTTAGTTAACGTCAGATGTCACGTCACTAAACAAGTACTACATTATATGCCACACCATCATAAAAATCCATGTCAGATGTTACGTCATTAAAAAGGTCATGTCACACACCACGTCAAGTGACACAAGTGGCATATCAGCAAAAAACTAGTTAGGTTATGGTTCAGTTTGTTTGAGAGTGCAAGAGGAAAATAAGTTGAAAGCTTGAAGGGACATGGTACAATTCATAAGTTAGTAGTGTTATCGACCAAATGGTGAAATAATGGTTATTTATATCTAATAACCACTTTTTTATATAAAGTTTCAAATAGTATCGATGTCCCCCATCACATCGCTGGGTTTATGTCAAGGTTTGATACAGGCACGAGTACCGGTATTTGTTTTTGTTTTTGTCTATTTTGGCTGAGTGAAGGTACCATACTGATGTTGTAATAAAGTGAACCGATACCAACCAAATTCTCCCAACAACGCGCGTGATAAGAATGCAAAAGAAATTCTAATGCATACAAAGCCGTTTAAAATACTAAAGAAAATTAAATATTTGTTCTTACTCATCGGTGGGTGTTCAAAGTACTTTATATTGAAATGTTTGTATCAAAACATGCCAAAGTCGTTTACGAGAATAAAAAAACTATATTTTGAAATTAATTTAGTTTTCAATGAAACTTGTACTGGGATCTAGGTAAATAAAAACGATCAACAACACTGTGTAATTGGATTTTCAAAAAACGTTTACGAGTAAAAGTTGTTGCCTATAAATCAGTTGAGCTTCTATATTAGTTATATAACTTAAAAATTAATAAAAATAATTCTAGAAAAAACTTTCCACACACACCTTCTTGCCATGTACAGTACTGCACGCACACCCTTCGCAGGGGTGGCCACTTGAACACGAGCTAGTGTTTCAATGTTTCAAAGATTCTACGTAGGACCACGACGTGACCACATAGACCCAAAAAGCATAATCTAACCTTAAATTTTTTATTAAAAACACTAATTTAAATAGAATAATGCACAACCCCATTTGTGGCATAGTTATAGAAGACTTGGATTCTTCGGTTAAGATTCACATTTGATCCTCACTTGTGTAACTTTTGGTGGATTTGAGCTAGGTCTTGAGCAATGTTGTCAGCTCAAATCTTAAGCTCATCCGGGTTTTCGTCCAACCGTGTGTTACGTCAGACAGTTCTGCTCTTGTGATGACACAACAACTATCAAGTGACAGCTGACGGTATGATTTCCTGATGGAACGCCCACGTCAAACTCTAAGGCCAGTATAGGCTCGGTTAAGACCATAGTTGTTAAAAGCCATCGCCTCTTGCGCCTAGGCTCATTTTTCAAGCTAGGCAAGGCAATTGCGCTTTAGATTGAGGCAATTGCGATTTAATTTTCCAGGTGATGGTTCAGGCGCGCAGATCGGGCAAATTCTCTAAATTTCGGCAATATTCCAGCCATATTTCTACTTTTATCTAAGGAAAACTACTTTTCGACACTAATAATATAAATTTTTGGTAGTAAATAGATGATATTAAGTGTTATATAATTACTTTTGTTTATCTAATTTGAAGAATAGTATTAATTTTCTTATACATAAAATATTTTTTATTCTTTTATTATGCGCTTTTTTTTGGGCCATTGCTTTTTTTGCGCTTTGCGCCTAGGCCTCATGCGAGGCCTTTGCGCCTTGGGTACGCCTAACGCCTTTAATAACTATGGTTAAGACAACATATCTGACTAGAGTGAGACAACGGGACTCTCTAAATTGGCCGAACACAAAAGAAAATCGCCGTTAAAAAATAGAATAATGATCAATCAAGTACACAAACAGTGAAAAACATCAAATCTAACCTTAAAACTTTATTAAAAAACAGTGATTTAAATAGAATAATGCCCAATCAATTACGCAAATAGTGAAAAAGACATCAAAATGTAAAATGAACTATATTATTTCTGTTATATTGCAATTACAATATGTGATTCCTTCTTTACACTTCAAAATAAAATTATACAGAAAATTGTGATCTTACTCTATGAAAATAAACTATCTCAAGAAGCCAAACATGTTTCCCAGAATTTTCTATCAATCTCCCTTTGATTTGAAGGATCATGAACACAAGATTTTTGAGATTTCCATTGTTGTTTTGATGAATCCATCACCTTGGTCTGATATTGACTCTTCTTGTCGTCGTCATCCTCATCATCATCGATGTCACCATCATCATCATTGTCACCATCATAGATTAACCTTTGAGATTGATCATATTTGCTACCACCATATCTGGTGTTGTTGATGTAGGATGAGTGATCATAACTGCAAGATTGGGCATCATCTTCATCATCCTCAACAACTACTTCATGATCCTCATCGTTGAATCGAAACGATACGCCTTCTTGTTCATCCATGGCACCTCCATCTTCCTCATGATCATGATGAACATCTAAATTCACTTCTTCGGAGTCACCAGTAGACTCAGATAACAAAAAAGGAGTCGTGCTATTCCCACTCAACCAATTCCATTCCATCTCTCTCTCTCTCTCTCTCTTTCTAACTTTCTTGATACGTAATTAGATTTTCTTGAATGGGATTTGTGGACTTTTTGAAAAGCCAAGAGCTTTAATACGTATATGTATATACATACATACAGATTTATATAGGAGAGATGTGGTAGGGCATGTTATGTTTGGACACATGATAAAGAAAAGATGGGCCAAAATTGGGGAGTCATTTGTTGGCCGACTTGTTGGTGAAGATGTAGGAATTGCTTCTAGAATGATGGAACCCAACGCAAATTTGACTAGTATGATGTGTCAATCATGTACTATTAATTTTTTTCAAGGATGAGACAAGTTTATGTTCGCTTATAAAAGAAATCGATTTGGATCCATCCACTCAGAATCAAATTTAGAAAGATGGGATAAGTTAAATAACGTATTAAAAATAGAAAGTTGGATGTTATCCCATAATTATTATAAACCATCTGCTGAGAATGTTTTAGTGTATTGTTGATATTAAAATAGAGACAAAAAATATCGGATCCGTAACGAAATTAATTATTTTTCTTTTTTTTTTTTTGTAATCGGCTGTGTATCAACTCCACATAAAGATTCCACGTCAGGTTGGTCATTTTTTGGATCAAATGTTAAGCTCAAATCATTTTGTGGGCATTGCCGATCCTTGAATATTTTTAAAGATTTTAAGCCCATAGCTATATAAAAAAAATTGTTTGTAGTGGGTCGGATCGAGTTGGGTCACGGTCAAATATAAGACAAAAAACATCAAACTAAAATTTATATAATTATAAAAAACACGTCAAACGTCATAACAAACGTATTTAAAATTATGCCCTACATGTCTTCATTTTATTTAAATCTATCCAAACATTATCTAGAGATACTAAACACTCCATAAGTTCATTACATTCTTATTTATGGTTCCTATCACATATAAATCGCCCCATAAGTGCATAAAACAACACTAAACATTTAAACAAAATAAACAATCATGTTTAACCATAGGCCATAATTTTCAATTTTATTTTCAAACATTCAAGCCGTAGTATTAAATGTTGATTACTTGTAACTAATCATTTAAACAAACAAAGCTATAAATAAAGCAACAAAATCATTTAACTACAAGTCTAGAACAACCAAAAAATCACAAACTATAAAAAGATCAAGCCCTTAGACATCTATATTTTCTCATAAGCATTACATAAAACAACAACAAAAATTCAATAAAGAAACCATACTAATTCTATATCGAAATCCTGGCGTAATATGGGTCCATCTTGCCAGAATTTTGGTTTGTCCGGCCGTCCGGTCGTGAGCAGTGGCGTAAAGTCGCTGGAAGTTTTTTTTGGGGCGGGATTTGGAATGGGAATGGGGATGGGTTTGGGGTATTTTATTTAGTTCATATTTCTTTGTGTTGGGTTTGGGCTTGAGTTAATAAAAATAGATTGTAGATTGAACTTTGAGTGGGTTAAGTAATAAAGTGAATAAGTGGTTAAAGAACAATTATATAAATTGTGTTATATACATATATATTAAATAATAACTAGTATTAAGCATCTCCGCATTGCGGCTGGGCATAAAACCGTGCCAAATAACATCAGTGTCACACCGCCACAATCAACCACCAACACTTAATTTGCGACGTCTTAATGTGAAGAACTTATATCGAAACGTAAACATAGAAAATAATACTAAGTCGATCTAGGACCCGCGCGCTATGACGGACCTGTCAAACCGCAAAAAAATTAGACAAGTAAAAACGTTGAACCACACACGGACGTTGTGTGGTATTAACTCAAAAAACTTAGAACAAAATGTAAAAACATTGAACCACACACGCACATCGCGTCGTGTTAACTCTAAAAATTTAGAACGAAGCGTAAAATGAAAAAAATGCGAAAGATAAAAAGTATAGGAAACCAAAATTGAAAGTAAAAAAGTTGTTAGGTTAGATTGTAAAAGATGAAAAGTTTTAGGTTAAAAGTATTTTATCAAATACTTTTGGACTAAAAGTAAAAAAAATAATTTAAAAAATAACTCCCTTGCATTAAACATTAACACCACCTATATGCATATATAATAAGTTGCAAATTTATAGTATTTAAATTAAACTAAATTAGCGTTTAATTTTTTTTTATAAATTCATAATATTTTTTTCTAAGTGGGGCGGCTGAAAATTTCCAAGGGGTGCGGTCGGAATTTCCGGCGAAAAATAACACTAAATATTATTTTTTCAAGGGGTGTGCCCGCCCGCCCACCCAAGGCTTGATGTAAGACCCTCCAATTATACATATAATATAACACTTTAATAAGAAAATTTAAGAAAAAAGAGTTATGTTTGCCATAGTATAAACAAAACGTCTAACTACTACAATTTAGAATCAACCCATATCCAAAATGTTAGCCCACTAGTATTAAGTTTTTTTAAGACAAAAACAACGGAAGCTTATGATCTTTTGGCAAGTGTTCGGTTCTTGACATGGCTTGATCATCATCCGAGGTCTAAAGTACATCGTTACCTATCAAACAATTTCATTCAAATGGTTAGAAAACAAAGCATTTGAACAAAAGGATTAAACACAATTTTTTTTTTCAGCCCTTTCACCCGGCCGTGTCAGCTAAACATTTTTTTTCAGAACATTCAACCGGCCGTGTCAAGTATCCACTCGGTCGTGTCAGCTCTGCACGTTTACTTTTCTCTCAATTTACATCCAAACTTATTCCAAACTCATTCCTATCACTTGGGTTTCGTTTCTTAACATGTCTAAGATGAATCCATTACCTGGATCCAAAATTTATATATTCACGCTCCCGTTACCCGGTTTGCCTTTTACTTGAGTTTGACGTTTAAGCACCTAAGCTCAAATCATCCGTAACTTTTTAGTGAAATTATTTTCCACGATTACGTCCATTACCCAGGCTTAAAAACTTCATGTTCCACACTCCCACTACCCGGTTTGCGAGAACACATAATCGACCTATTAGATGTTCAAGTTCATAAACTTGAATCATCTACATTCCTTTCATGGAATTATTCGTTTTTTTTTCGTTTTTCATCTACAACCCATTTACCCGGGTTCGTCACTTTGTGCTCCACGCTCCCGTTACCCGGTTTGCGTCTTATCTTATTTTGACTCGTTTGGTTTGCTCTTGTGAATACCACCACTTATGAGCAAACCAAACTCATGTATCTCGTTAACAACCATTATACTAAACCAACCGTAATAGCTAATTTAAGAAACACAACGAAGCGTATAGCCACATACCTTAAAGTTTCCCTTTTAAACGTGTGTATGTTCCGGCTTGAGCTCTCGGAGTTTCACTTGGTTGCCTATATAGTACAACCCAATTTTCCTTAGGATTCCGTAACTTATTTCATGACATATTAACTTGCCACAAATAATTCACAAGGTTCTCTTCACATTTTTTTCCATACTTTATAAACACTTAACTTTCACTTAAGCATTTTCTCAAACACCTTGTGGGCATAAATTTTATACATAAACAATTTAGTTCATGAGTTGTTATTTAACCATGATTAATCATTATTAACAAGCTCATACATCTAGTATGCATAACAACACCTAGACTTGCTTCATGAAAATCAAATAACACCAAATTAATGCCTATAATTCTAGTGGTCATCACCTAGTTAAAATACCCACTTAGACATATATTGGTGATTATCATTTTCACAATTTCCATCATTAATTCATCGAACTTTTGACTAGGGTTTGCTCCTAGATATGGATTCATCATAATTTCACTCTTACATCAAACATTCAAGCAATAATTTCGTTTATGAGAAATCATCAAGAATTCAAAACATCACCAAAAGATGAAATTTGACATACCTTGTGTTCCCCTCACTTGGGTGATTACTAATTTCAGCTTGGTTTTCAATTTAGACTTGATTTGCTTCTTTGATTTGGTTGATTTTTGATAAATTAGGGTTCAAGCCAAAGAGCTCTCTTGGCTCCTGTGAAACCCACGACCCGAACACACACATGAGTGTGTGTTTTGGTGTTATAACTTTATTAAATTAAAACAATTTCCTCATTTAACCCTTATAGTCCCTCAAGTTTTCTAGAGTTATCAAAAAGATTATTAACCAAGTTTTCTTTGTTGTCTTATCCTTGGTTGTGACCAACATATTTAACGTAGGTTATTTATAAAATTTCCAATATTTTCGGGGTGTTACAAGTCCACCCCTCTTAATAAGGGTTTTGTCCTCAAAACCGAAATACGTACCAAAAAGTGACGGGTAGAGACGTTTCATCTCTTCTTCGGATTCCCAAGTAGTGTCTGATCCTTTTTGATGTTCCCATTTGACCTTTACTTCGTCGATTTCTTTGTTCCTCAATCCTTTGACCTTTCGGTCAAGGATTTCAATTGGCTTAGCTATCAAGTTAAGTTTGTCGTTGACTTCAATATAATCATATGGTACATATGCCGACTCGTCCGCCAAACATTTGCGAAGGTGTGATACGTTGAACATGTTATGTATTCCACTTAACTTATTTGGAAGCTCTAGTCGGTAAGCCACCTTGCCCACTCGATCAATAATTTTGAAAGGCCCAATAAACCTTGGGCTCAACTTTCCTCTTTTCCTAAATCGGATGATTCCCTTCCACGGGGACACTTTAAGCATTACCTTATCGCCAATCTGAAACTCGATGGGTCTTCGTCTTCTATCCGCATAGGACTTTTATCGGTCCCGAGCCGCTTTTAAATGAGCCCGTACCATGTCAATCTTTTCGTTTGTGATCTTTATCACGTCCTTATGGGCAAGTTCTCTTGGACCCACTTCACCCCAACATACCGGAGTTCGGCATTTTCGACCATAAAGCATCTCATACGGTGCTCTACCGATACATGAATGATAACTGTTGTTGTATGAAAATTCGACTAATGGTAGATAAATATCCCAACTGCGGCCGAAATCAATTATACATGCCCGAAGCATATCTTCTAACGTTTTGATCGTTCGTTCACTTTGCCCATCTGTTTGCGGGTGATAAGCCGTACTGATCAAAAGCTTTGTACCCATTTGTTCTTGAAATTCCTGCCAAAACCTTGAAGTGAACCGGGTGTCTCTATCAGACACTATTGACACCGGCACTCCATGGCGCGCTATGATCTCGTTCACATATACCTCCGACATATTCTCGGAAGTATATGTTTCACGGATAGGAATAAAATGGCGTCAAAACCTCGTGCTGTTCTCGGCAATTTGGTTAATAGGTCCATTGTGATGTGTTTCCATTTCCAGACGGGTATATCTAATGGTTGGATCTTGCCATAAGGCTTTTGGTGCTCCGCTTTCACTTGTAAACAAGTTAGACATTTTTCAACGTACTTCACTATATCTCTTTTCATTCCTGGCCACCAATAATTCTGCTTCAGATCTCTATACATTTTGGTTGCTTCCGAATGAATTGACTAACGTGATTTATGAGCCCCATCCAGTAGAAGGTCCTTGACACCACAAGTGTTTGGTACCCAAATTCTACCATGTCGAGCCTTCAACCCATTTTCTCCATCTTTAATATCCTTTGCTAACCCTTTAACGTGTTCTTTCCTCCAATTCTCTTCTTTTATCGCTTCTACTTGTGCCATTCTGATTCGTTCGAGCAGCCCTGATGTGACCACAAGTTGCATAGATCTTACCCGGATAGGAGTGCAATCTCCTTTTCGACTAAGGGCATCTGTCACTACGTTGGCTTTTCCTGGATGATAATGAATTTCGCTGTCATAATCCTTTACCGTTTCTAGCCATCGCCTCTGTCTCATGTTTAATTCTTTCTGATCAAAGAAATATTTCAGACTCTAATAATCAGTAAATATTGTGCACTTCACTCCGTACAAGTAGTGCCTCCATATTTTTAGAGCGAATACTACTGCTGCCAATTCAAGATCTTGCGTAGGGTATTTCTTTTCATGAATCTTCAGTTGTCTCGAGGCATAGGCTATAACCTTGCCTCGTTGCATTAAGACACACCCGAGTCCCAATTGCGACGCATCCGAGTATACCACCATATCGTCGACACCATTTGGCAAAGTCAATACCGGAGCACGGGTCAACCTTTCCTTGAGCGTTTGAAATGCTTTTTCTTGTTCAACGACCCATATAAACCTTTCATCCTGGCGAGTTAACTTGGTTAATGGTGAAGCGATATTGGAGAAATCTTGTATGAATCTCCGGTAATATCCCGCAAGCCCTAAGAAGCTTCTTATTTCTGAAGGATTCTTCGGAGGATTCCAATTTTACATGGCTTCTATTTTCAATGGATCAACTAGTACTCCGTCGGCACTAATGATGTGCCCGAGGAATTGCACCTCTCGTAACCAGAAGGCGCATTTCAAGAATTTCGCGTAGAGTTTTTCTCGTCTAAGTGTCTCAAACACTTCTTGTAAGTGACGAGCGTGATCTGATTCGCTCCTTGAATATACCAGAATGTCGTCGATGAACACTATAACCGATTTATCTAACATAGGTTTGCAAACTCGGTTCACGAGATCCATGAAAGCCGCGGGTGCATTTGTCAACCCAAAGGACATCACGAGGAACTCGTAATGCCCATACCATGTACGAAAAGCCATCTTCGGTACATCTTCTTCTTTGACTTTTAACTGATGATACCCCGATCTAAGGTCAAATTTTGAGAACCAACTCGCGCCTTGTAGTTGGTCAAATCATCAATCCTCGGAAGCGGGTACCGATTTTTCACCGTGAGTTTGTTTAACTCTCGGTAATCAATGCACATACGCATGCTCCCGTCTTTCTTTTTCACGAGCAACACTGGTGCGCCCCACGGAGACACACTCGGCCATATGAACCCCTTATCTAGCAGGTCTTGTATCTGCGACATTAACTCTTGTAGCTCCGATGGCGCGAGTCGATACAGCACTTTAGCTACAGGTTTTGCACCCGGAACCAATTCGATCCCGAATTCCACTTCCCGTTCTGGTGGTATTCCCGGTAAATCCTCCGGAAACACATTTTCATAATCCCGTACCACCGGTATGTCTCCAACCCTTGGTGACTCTTTCTCCGTTTCGCATGCGTATACCACATATGCCTTGCATCCGTGTTTCATGAGTTTGTGAGCTTCTAACATTGAGCACACCACAGGATTACCTCCTTTTTCCCATAAATAGTAACGTGCTTTCCGCTTGGAGATGTTAGTTTTATCTCCTTACGAAAACATACGACCTTCGCGTGATGTCGGGACAACCAATCCATTCCGACGACCACTTGGAATTCTCCCATCGACATCGGGATCAAGTCTATTGAGTATTCTTCGTTATCAATACTCAATTTGCAGTTTAGACATACATCACAAACGATAAAACTCTTGTTATTACATATTTCTACTTCTAAAGGCATAGGTAACTTTGTTAATTTCAAATGAAGGATGTCGAATAAATCCATGTGAAACAAAGGATTTATTCGCACCATATCAAACAAAATACGTGCAGGAATAGAGTTTATGGTAAATATACCTGAAACCACATCGGGTTCAATCTTCGCTCTTACCGCGGTCAGATGAAAGGATATGGCCTTCGCTTTCTGAGTCTCCGTTTGCGTATCTTTAAATCCGACCAACTCCGGGCATTCTAATTTCTTATGGTCTGGTTGGTAGCATTTGTAGCAAACTAAGACTTTTCCCGGGCATATCGAAGCCGTATACCCCGTCTTCCGCATATAGGGCAAGGTTTATCCTTGAAGCGACATTCACCTTGTGAGCTTTTCCGCATATTTTACAACTTGGCGACCCGCCTTTCACATCTGACCTTTTCGAATATTCTATCATTCTTGTTTTCTTGTAGGGTTTGGATTTACATTATGTGCCCTTCTTTCACCCGCTCAACTTGTTTCCTCAACTCAATCTCTCGTTCCCGAGCAGTGTTTATAATCTCGGTGAGAGTCTCGTACTTTGAGGGAGTCATGAACTCCCGATATTCAGCACTCAGCATATTATAATAGTGGTATATCTTCTGCTCTTCATTCGTCACTAGTTCGTCATAGAACCTTAACTTATCAAGGAGATACTTGTGATCTTGTCTATCGTTTCACCCTTTTGCCTTAGTTGGATGAACTCTTCCTTGATTTTATTAATGACAACTTTTGGACTGTGATGTTTAAGAAATGGCGCCTTAAACTGTTCCTAGGTCATATTTCTCGTCGTCTCAACCCCTTGCTCTTTTTTCAAGTTATCCACCAATCCTTCGCTTGCCCCCTTAATTGACTCGTTCCGTAAGCTACAAAATCACTTACGTCGCAATGGGTTCTTTCAAACACTCCTTCGATGTCACTCAACCAACGTTGGCATACGATCAGGTCAACCTCCCCGTTATAAATTGGAGGTTTGCAAGACATGAATTTGTTATAAGGGCAAGCCTTTCTTTCTCTTGCTTATCTTTTGTTATAAATTGTATTTTGGATCTTGTCTATGAATCGCGATAGACTATTCTCTATTGCCTTTCTAACTTATTCGGCAATCGATCACTTCTTTCATCTGTTCGGTGACTATCGGCACCGTATCATCATTACCTTCATTAGTCATCTTGAATCTGAAATGTTTATATTAATTATTACACATTTCATTTTATATTATTTGTATCTTTTGCTTTCGGTTAGCCAAGTTCACAACTTGCTTAAACCATTCATGATTTCATGTTTGATGCACTTTCCAGGTTTGAGTGTATCAACACACTCTTCCCATGCATATCGAATCATATTCCCTTCCTATTGTTTCACTAAAACCACTAAAATAATTAATTCTTACCGGATGTTTGATCAAGCTTCGAACCGAACATATTTGTCAATAACCTGGAGCTCTGATTACCAACTTGTAAGACCCTCCAATTATATATATAATATAACACTTTAACAAGAAAATTTAAGCAAAAGAGTTACGTTTGCCATAGTATAAACAAAACGTTAACTACTACAATTTAGAATCAACCCATATCCAAAATGTTAGCCCACTAGTATTAAGTTTTTTAAGACAAAAACAATGAAAGCTTATGATCTTTTGGGAAGTGTTCGGTTCTTGACATGGCTTGATCATCATCCGAGGTCTAAAGTGCATCGTTACCTATCATACAATTTCATTCAAATGGTTAGAAAACAAAGCATTTGAACAAAAGGATTAAACACAAAAAAATATTATTTTTTCAGCCCTTTCACCCAGCCGTGTCAGCTTTCCCAACCGGTCGTGTCAGCTAAACATTTTTTTTCAGAACATTCACCCGGCCGTGTCAAGTTTCCACCCGACCGTGTCAGCTCTGCACGTTTACTTTTCTCTCAATTTACATCCAAACTTATCCAAACTTATTCCAAACTCATTCCTATCACTTGGGTTTCGTTTCTTAACATGTCTAAGTTGTAATCCATTACCCGGATTCAAAATTTATATAGTTTACGCTCCCGTTACCCGGTTTGCGTTTTACTTGAGTTTGACCCGTTTGACGTTTAAGCACCTAAGCTCAAATCATCCATAACTTTTTAGTGGAATTATTTTCCACGATTATGCCCATTACCCGGGCTTATAACTTCGTGTTCCACGCTCCCACTACCCGGTTTGCGAGAACAATAATCGACCCATTAGATGTTCAAGTTCATAAATTTGAATCATCTACATTCCTTTCATGGAATTATTCGTTTTTTCGTTTGTCATCTACAACCCATTTACCGGGTTCGTCATTTTGTGCTCCACGCTCCCGTTACCGGTTTGCGTTTACACATAACTTCACCCAATACCCGGTTTCATTAAAAATCAATATTTTACGCTCCCGTTACCCGATTTGTGTCTTATCTTATTTTGACCTGTTTGGTTTGCTCTTGTGAATATCACCACTTATGAGCAAACCAAACTCATGTATCTCGTTCACAACCATTATACTAAACCAACCGTAATAGCTAATTTAAGAAACATAATGAAGCGTATAGCCACGTACCATAAAGTTTTCCATTTAAACGTGTGTCTGTTCCGGCTTGAGCTCCCGGAGTTTCACTTGAGTTGCCTATATAGTACAACCCAATTATCATTAGGATTCCGTAACTTATTTCATGACATATTAACTTGCCACAAATAATTCACAAGGTTCTCTTCACATTTTTTTTCCATACTTTATAAACACTTAACTTTCACTTAAGCATTTTCTCAAACACCTTGTGGGTATAAATTTTATACATAAACAATTTAGTTCATGAGTTGTTATTTAACCATGATTAATCATTATTAACAAGCTCATACATCTAGTATGCATAACAACACCTAGACTTGCTTCATGAAAATCAAATAACACCTTAATGCCTATAATTCTAGTGTTCATCACCTAGTTAAAATACCCACTTGAGACATATATTGGTGATTATCAATTTCACAATTTCCATCATTAATTCATCGAACTTTTGACTAGGGTTTGCTCCTAGACATGGATTCATCATAATTTCACTCTTACATCAAACATTCAAGCAATAATTTCGTTTATGAGAAATCATCAAGAATTCAAAACATCACCAAAAGATGAAATTTGACATACCTTGTGTTCCCCTCACTTGGGTGATTACTAATTTCAGCTTGGTTTTCGATTTAGACTTGATTTGCTTCTTTGATTTGGTTGATTTTTGATAAATTAGGGTTCTAAGCCAAAGAGCTCTCTTGGCTCCTGTGAAACCCACGACCAGAACACACACATGAGTGTATGTTTTGGTGTTTTGACTTTTATTAATTAAAACAACTTCCTCATTTAACCCTTATAGTCCCTCAAGTTTTCTAGAGTTATCAAAAGATTATTAACCAAGTTTTCTTTATTGTCTTATCCTTGGTTGTGACCAACATATTTAACGTAGGTTATTTATAAAATTTCCAATATTTTCGGGGTGTTACACTTGAGGTGGGTACGTCCTTGTTTGTGGGTATGATAAGTTTTTATATGGCAGTTATTTTATTTGTTGACATGGTGTGAACCCTTAAGCTCAAAGAGAGCTACGTTTTAACTTCAATGACTATGTCAATTAGAACCAACCCCCACCCTATATGACGGTTATTATTAACATCAATAGTTTTATTTTTGTATATTTCGGGTAGGTGATTTTTTTTTCAAAATTTAAATTACATCCGAGCGTTAAGAGGTGACGAGGGCTATCCTTATTCAAAGGCTATATCCGCCCCAGCATGGGGTATGCTTATGGGTTCACCTTCACTGGTCATGGGTTACCCAAAATGGGTAGTGATTTGGGGCACTAGTCACTAGTCACCAATTTGGGAGAAAAAAAGGTGTGTGGAGGGTGGAGGGGGATATTACTATTAGTAATGGAGAAATTAAAAATAATAATAATAATAATTTTTAACCCACTATGAATACTATATTAATTTTAATTTTAATTTTTCACACATATAAACCTGTAGTTCACCCCAGTTTTTGTACTACAAGATGATGCAAAATTTCTCAAATAATAAATCTTAAAATTAGTGAACAAACTGTAAGTTAACTAGAAAATTGCCAAATCAAGTACACAAATTGCCATAAAATAAATCAAATGTCAAAATCATACAATAATATATTTTTTTAAGTAAACTGCTATTTTGATCCCAGTGGTTTGATCAGTTTTGCCACTTTAGTCTAAATCACAAAGTTTTTGTATCTGGGTCCTATGGTTTCATTTTTGTTGCCATTTTAGTCCAAAAGTGAAAATTGACCAGATCCCACAAATTAAAATCCTGTTTTGTCCTTTTCCTCAGGGGTATTTTTGTCATTTACCTTATTAACTGATTATCAATAAAAATTAATAAAATTAATATATTAAAACCTGCCTATAAAAGCCATCTCCTTCCTCAAATCATATTTTCATCTTCCTCAAATCTACCCTAACAAAAACCCTAATTCGTCTCCAGATCGAAGATGGTGGTGTGTGCATGTGGAGCCGGTACCAGGAAGAGCACCACTATCACATCTCGGCGAACACTATGGCATCATAATCCCCATTCTCCACTACAACCATGGCGTCAAAGGAGCCGGTACCAGGAAGAGCACCACCATCACCATCTCCGGCGAACACTATGGCATCATAATCCCCATTCTCCACTACAATCATGGCGTCAAAGGCGGCCATCATCCTATCTGATCTTCACCATCACACCACCATCACCACCCGACTCCACACGTCGCCTGAACCACCCCCCTCTCTCTCTTTGGTCTGCGATGGTTTCGGTTTCCGATGTGGCCATCCCATTCTTGCAAATTCCGTTAAGATCCAAAATTGTTGTTGCGAAGGCATTGGATGGTGGTGGTGGACTGACTTAATTCCCTGTGGAGATCCTTTTTCATGGACTGATTGTAAAATATGTAAAGTAAATTAGGGTTTTTTGTTAGGGTAGATTTGGGAAAGATGAAGATACGATTTGGGCAAGATTTAATATATTAGTTTTATTAATTTTAATTGATAATCAGTTAGTAATAAAAGGTAAATGACAAAAATACCCCTAAAGAAAAGGACAAAACAGGAGGGTTTAGTTTGTGGAATCTGGTCAATTTTCACTTTAGGACCAAAATGGCAACAAAAATGAAACCATAGGGACCCAGATACAAAAACTTTGAGATTCGGACTAAAGTAGCAAAACCAGCCAAACCACAGGGACCAAAATGACAATTTACTCTATTTTTTAATTAAATCATGCATGCAATATATATTAATTAAAGTGAATAAAACAATTCTGTCACCTTTGTTGCATTAATTTTTAAAACAATCATAAGACAAAAAATGAACTATATTTTTCTGTCAGGCAATTGCATTTGATTCATTCTAATTCACACTTGAGGATGAAATTATTCTGAATATTGTGATTTCACATCAAGAAATACATAAATGAAACAGGAGTAATTTAAGTATATCCCTATGAAAATAATCTATATCAAGAAGCCAAACAGGCTTCCAGAATTTTCTATTAATCTCCGTTTGATTTAAAGGATCAACGCAAGATTTAGGAGATCTCCATTGTTGCTTAGATGAATCCATAACCCTGGTCTCATATTGATTCTTGTTGTCGTCTTCGTAGTCGTCATCATCATTGATGTCACCATCATCATCATCATAGATTAACCTTTGAGATTGATCATGTCGGCTAAGACAATTACTACCATATCTCGTGTTAATGTAGGATGAATGATCACAGCTGCAAGAATGAGCATCATCATCATCATCCTCAACAAAAACAATTTCGTTCTCATCGTTGAATCGAAACGATACACCTTCCGGTTCATCCATGGCTGCTTCATCTTCTTCATGATCATGATGAAAATCTGATTTTACTTCTTCAGAGTCACCAGTAAACTCAGATAATGAAAAAGGAGTCATATTATTCCCACATAACCAATTCCATGCCATCTCTCTCTCTCTCTAAGTCTCTCTATAACTTTCTTGGTACTTATTAGATTTTCTTGAATGGGATTTGTAGACTTTATAAAAAGCCAAGAGCTTTAATGTGTATAAGTTTGTGTGTATGTGTAGTATACATACACATTTATATCAGGGAGAAAATTTTATGGGTGGGGTGGGGTGGGCCATGTTATGTTTGACGCAGGAAAAAGGAGCAAAAGGTAGCTGTTTTTTGTGTTTGACAAATTCTCGGTGAAGATATCGGGATTACTTCTAGAAGGATAGAGCCAACCCTAATTTGGACTTAGCTTGCACGTGTCAATCATGTTTGGTTTTTTTATGTTCATGGATAAGACAAAACTATTTTTGCCATAGACCGATTTGGATCCATCCACTTGAATTATTATAATTATATTATAAACAAACACATAAATAAACAACATATTTGTCCTTATGCTACTTGTACTTTTGATTTTGAGAGTTTCTCAAAAAAAAAAAAAAAAAAAATAGAAATTTTCTTTTTAACTCTAAAGTTTCAATCTTTGACAATTAAAGTCTAAAGTTTCAATCTTATGCAATTCAACCCTTTGATTAATTTATTTTTTCACTTCTAATTCAAAAGTTCTCATCTTTTATAATTTAACCTCTTTGATTTTTTTTTTACTTTTTTAACCCAAAGCTTTTCATCCTTTGCAACTTTGATCCCTTATATTTTTCATCTTTTGTGAGTTTTCTGTTTAATGTTTCGTTCTAGATTTTCCGAATTAACATGCCACAACGTGCGTGTGGTGTTCAACGTTTTTCATCTGTTTTTTCACGTTTGATAGGTCCGTCGCAGCGCGTCTATTTTTCCCGTTTGATAGGTCTGTCGCAACACGCAGATCATAGATCGAGTCAGTTGTTCTTTTCTATGTTTTACACACAGGCTCGCAGTCATGTAAGAAACATTTGTTTTTGATATATGATATATAACTAACGAATCCCCCGCCGCATCACCAAGGATGGTAATTTTAGTTAGAATAAATTAGAAACAAAAATTGGAAAGAGAGGATGAGTTAGAATCTTAGATAATATATTAAATCAAAAAGTTGGATCTTACTACGAGGACGTGTTTAACTAATATCATTCACTAAAGAACCTTATTAGACTAATTTACCTATTAATTTAATAACTAGAATTAAACTCCCCGCGCTGCGGCGGAGGCATCAAATTATGCTGAAAAGCACTAATGTCAGACCATCGCCAACGACTACCAACACTGAGTCAATCCAGGACTCGCGATGTTGCTACAAACTCATCAAACGTAAAAACATTGAACCATACACACACGTTGCGTCGTATTAACTCGTAGAATTTTGAGCGAAACAAAAAAACGTTGAACAACAAACGCACGTTGCGCCGTGTCAACTCGCAAATTTTAGAACGAGACGTATAACGAAAATTTGCGAAAGATGAAAAGTATAGGGGACCGAAGTTGAAGGTAAAAATGTCGTGAGGTTAAATTGAAAATAATAAAAGTTTTGAGTTAAAAGTGAAAAAACAATTATGTGGGTTAAAATTACAAAACATAAAAACTTTTGGGTTAAAGTTATTAAATCATTTTTTTTGAAACACTCCCAAAGCATGAGGTATAACAAATTATGCACAAATGTTGCTTAGGTTTTATAATTATGGTTTTATAATATTGAGTACACTTACATGTGTTTACTTAATACTTAAAAACACAATTATCTAGCTTTAAATTTACAAAAATAAATTTTATTAAAATTAAATACACACAAGTAGAGAACCTATCACATATAATATAACTTTTGATAAAAACTAAGTACCGTCCAAAGAATACGTTTCCCATACTCAACCGTTTATTATCATCATCATCATCATCCTTATTTGTAGTTAGTTTAGTAGACTAAAATAGTGATATAGGACTTTTAGAGAAGTCTTCTTAATTAATATAGTTTATTTTATTAAATAAGGATAATGTTTAAGTCTTTGATTTTATCTTTTAATTAGATTAAAAGTGGCTTCCTTGGTCCGGTTTCCAACATCCCTCAATCTTTTCACAACATATTGATAGACCGGTCTGGAAATATGTCCATAATGAACCTTCCTTAGCCTTTCGACTAGTAAACGATATGCCACAACAAGATTGGCTTAAGGCCATCTTGGTTATATTATCTTTTTATAACTTGATTAATAGGTGCTTGCATTTCACGCTTAATAAATGGGATCACGTTTAGGTATCTTTAAACTACCGAAGCGATTTAGACATCAAATTTATTAAGTTATCGAATAAGCAAAATAGGTCCATTTCGTCGATTTAGGTATCTTTTTAAGTCCCCAAATAGGAGAACCCAATTTCCTAGAATTATTATATTGTCTTGTTTGTTTAGTACTTGTTTGATTTGCATTTTAGGGTAATTATTATTATTTTGGATTTAATCCATTCCCCCTTCGTGCGGTAATTCTCGTGGATCGATTCTTCGTAAACTATAAGTAGATCTTTTACTTATCCCCTTTTTTGTCATTAATTATTTTTGGGGTGTATCATGTGTCTTGTTTCTATTGTTTTCTATTTAAATCAATAACATGCAAAATCAATGTGTCGCTACGTGTTTCATACTCATGTTTCTATTGTTTAAGTATCTATTAATGCATATACTTGTAACTACGTGTTTACTCGCTTTGTGTCTATGGTTTCTATTGTGGATCAACTGACTGACCGGTTCCCCATGGCCATGGTTGAACTAGGTATTGCCAACATCATTTTGATTCTCTCTTCGAGGCTTGAATCTCATTGTGTCTATTGTTTCTTTATTATTATGTCGTATTATTAGATTTGATTATGGTGATTGTTGTTTTTTGTGATTGGTTATGGATGTATCTAATACACTTGATCTTGCATGTTAAAATATTTTTAAATAAATTAATTAAAATAATAAAGCAAAATATTTTATTTAAGTTTAGATCTATTCACCAACTTTATGTTAACCCAAAAACCCTCTTTACGCATGATACAGGTAACCAGTTGAGATGGCTTGAATCTAATTGTGTCTATTGTTTCTTTATTATTATGTTGTATTATTAGATTTGATTGTGGTGATTGTTGTTTTTTGTGATAGGTTATGGATGTATCTAATACACTTGATCTTGCATGTTAAAATATTTTTAAATAAATTAATTAAAATAATAAAGCAAAATATTTTATTTAAGTTTAGATCTATACACCAATTTTATGTTGACCCAAAAACCCTCTTTACGCATGATACAGGTAACCAGTTGAGATAGAGTTGAAGACAAAGACATGTAGGAGATGCCTTAGATAAATAGATTGGAGTATATTTTGTGGTTTATGTCTGTAAAATTTTGTATGGATTAATTGAGATTTATATGGTATGTGTGACATTTTAATTTGGTTATGCTTTCATTAATTAAACTTATAATAGTTGTCATGAGCTACGGACAATTATCATGCTCCGACCAATAATCCGCTGCAGGTCGAGGTGTGACACAACGAGAGTTATCACAATTGACTATGTGAAGTCAAATGATAACATTGCGGATTCGCGTACAAAAGGCTTAACCAGGGAGGCACTACATAAGTCGTTGATAGGAATGAGAATAAAAGCCCTTGGAACAAATTCGTACATTGGAAAACCTATCCTGGAAGATTGGAGATCCCATGATCTAGGCTCAATAGGACCACCTAAGTCTACGAACTGAGGTCACTGTGAGAGAGTACCTCAACATACAAATAGAGTTGCAAACTTCCTAGCTCATTTCTACAAGAAATCAGTGATATCAAGAGAGGTTAAGCATACAACTTTTAATGATGTGTAAATCACCTATGTTAGATAGAAGTGAGGTCGCTTCAAATGGAATTAAAGGCACAATTCCTAGATCTCTTCCATAACCAGGTTAATGCTCCATGACATAACAGACACAACTATGAGGGGTTAACCAGACCAGGAAGACTATTGTGTGATGTGTAATAACGTCTACGTAAAAAGGGGTTGGTTCAAGCACATCGCGTCTACTAACCTCTAGGATACAAAGTACATGTCACAAAAGAAGGTTCAAAGGGAAACCTACCTATCATGCATTTCTTAACCGCTGGAATTTATCATTAAACTTGAGTGTATGGGACGATCTCCATTCGTTTGAGGGATTGTTGGAAATTTAGAAATAGTAATTTTATCTACAATTAGTATTTAATTATTAGCTAAGATGAATAAGAGATATAAGCTTTAAATTTATGTGGTGGAACTTTAATGTTTTGGGATATTGTGTTTGTCCCACATTGATGGAGAGACACATCATTTGTTGGTTTTTAAGTAGAATTCTATACAGGAATATATTCTTATGTGACAAGTCACACCAAGTGGTAGCTAGGAGGATGGAAGCTGTAACACCTCGAAAATTTCATCCGATAAAATTCCGACACGTGTCCCAAAAATTCTTGGTTGCCACATGTAGCCGAGGGGGACCAACGACGCCGTCACGTTATTTTAATAACCTTTGAACGAGCATCAAGAAAAGTCGGGGGACCAATGTGATTAAAATGCCAAACTTTCAATCTCTGAAGGTCAGGTTACGGACCGTAAGGTTAAACTGTCTCTCTTTTACCCATGAAACTAGCGAGATTCGATGTAGTCTTGGGCATGGACTGCTTATCACAAAACCAAGCTCGCATTGCCTGCGATAAGAAACTCATTGAGATCAAATCCCCGTATGGTAAAATCCTCACCATTCATGGAGACAAACATTTTGGATTGCCTGATAAGGCAGTTTTACTCAAGGCATCTAGATGTATGACGAAGGGATGTGTCATCTACATGGCATAAGTCACCATTGATGAACTCAAACCGAGGATTGAGGATATCCCTATCATCTCTGAATACCCGGACGTGTTCCCAGAAGAATTACCTGGCCTACCTCCTGATAGGCAGGTAGAATTTTGAATTGACATCATACCTGGAGCAGCTCCTATAGCTAAAGCTCCGTATCGTTTAGCGCCAACCGAGATGAAAGAATTAAGGACCCAATTGGATGAACTCTTAGAGAAAGGTTTTATTCAACCTAGCTCTTCGCCTTGGGGAGCTCATATCCTTTTTGTCAAAAAGAAAGACGGATCAATGCGGATGTGCATTGATTACAAGGTGCAAGTTACTTCTCGAAGATTGATTTAAGGTCAGGATATCACCAGCTTAAGGTTCGGAACGAAGATGTTCCGAAAACTGCTTTCAGGACAAGATATGGACATTACAAGTTTCTAGTGATGCCTTTCGGACTCACTAATGCACCCGCAGCATTCATGGATCTCATGAATAGAGTCTGCAGGCCATACTTAGATAAGTTTGTCATTGTCTTCATAGACGACATACTCATCTACTCTTGAAATCAATCGGATCACGAGAAACACTTGCGGTGCATTCTTGAAATTCTACGCCAGGAAAAGTTGTATGCAAAATTTTCCAAATGCGAATTCTGGCTACGTGAGGTTCAGTTCCTTGGTCACATAGTACTGAACACGGTATTCAAGTAGACCCAGCAAAGATAGAAGCAATAATGAATTGGGAAGCCCCAAAGACACCTTCCGAGATACATAGTTTCTTAGGACTGGCTGGTTATTATCAAAGGTTCATTGAGAACTTCTCAAGAATAGCCGCTCCTTTGACAATCCTAACTCGTAAGGATGCTAAATTGAACTGGGGTCCAAAGCAACAGGAATCCTTTGAGACGTTGAAACATAAGTTAAGCAATGCCCGGTGTTAACTCTGCCAGAAGGTATTGAAGAATTTTTGGTTTACTGTGATGCCTTGCACACAGGTATGGGATGTGTGCTCATGCAGAGAGGCAAGGTGATTGCCTATGCATCTCGACAACTAAAGGTGCACGAGAGAAACTACACCACCCATGATTTGGAATTGGGTGCGGTAGCGTTTGCACTCAAACTTTGGAGGCACTATTTATATGGAACAAAGTGTATCATCTACAATGACCATAAAAGCCTTCAGCACTTGTTTAATCAGAAGGATTTGAACATGAGGCAACTTCGTTGGATGGAGACGCTATACGACTATGACTGTGAGATTCGATATCATCCAGGAAAGGCAAATGTAGTTGCTGATGCGCTTAGTCGCAAGGAAAGAATCAAACCTTTAAGGATCAATGCCAAGAGCATTGAATTGAAGAACAACTTGAATGAAAAGCTGCTAAATACACAAAATCAAGCCATGTCTAAGGACAACATTGCCAAGGAAGGATTAGGTGCAAGTATCGATCAGTTAGCACCTAGAAGGGATGGGATGTTAAGACTTAAAAATCGGATCTGGGTTCCGATCTTTGGAGGACTTAGAGATGTAATCCTCCAGGAAGCACATAACTCTAAATACTCGGTTCACCCGGGTAGTGACAAAATGTATCAAGATCTTAAGTTATTGGTGGATGGGTATGAAGAAAGATATAGCCAATCATGTAACAAAGTGCTTGACGTGTTCTCAAATTAAGGCAGGACACCAGAAACCATCAAGACTTTTACAACAACTTGAGATCCCAGTGTGGAAATGGGAAATGGTAACCATGGACTTTATCACTAAGTTACCTAAGACCAAGCGTATCAAGATCTTAAGTTATTGGTGGATGGGTATGAAGAAAGATATAGCCAATCATGTAACAAAGTGCTTGACGTGTTCTCAAATTAAGGCAGGACACCAGAAACCGTCAAGACTTTTACAACAACTTGAGATCCCAGTGTGGAAATGGGAAATGGTAACCATGGACTTTATCACTAAGTTACCTAAGACCAAGCGTGGCAATGACACAATATGGGTTATTGTGGATAGATTAACCAAATCCACTCACTTCTTGCCAATTAAGGAAACATACGATTCTGACAAGCTGGCTAAGCTTTATGTCAATGAGATTGTGTCTTTGCACGGAGTACCAATATCAATTGTATCTGATAGAGATACAAGATACACATCTCACTTTTGGAAAAGCTTCCAACAATCTCTGGGCACGAGATTAAACTTCAGTACTGCTTACCACCCTCAGACGGACGGACAAAGTGAGCGTACCATTTAAACCTTGGAAGACATGCTTCGAGCTTGTGTGATCGATTTAGGTGGAAGTTGGGATGATCACTTACCCCTAATCGAGTTCTCTTGTTATCACACAAGTATAAAGGCCGCTCCTTTTGAAACCTTATATGGAAGAAAATGTAGAACGCCTGTATGTTGGGCCGAAGTTGGAGAAGCCCAACTATCTGGACCTGAATCGTCCTCGAAACCACGAAAAAGATTGTGCAAATCCGTGATCGACTTAAGGCAGCTCGTGATAGACAAAAGAGCTATGCCGACAAAAGGCGTAAACCTTTACAGTTCCAGGTTGGGGACAAGTTATGTTAAAAGTATCACGTTGGAAAGGTGTAATGCGTTTTGGGAAAAATGGCAAGTTAAGCCTCAGGTACATTGGACCATTCGAAATAATCGAATGTGTCAGACCCGTAGCTTATCGGCTTAAGCTACCGGAAAAGCTCAGTGGAATCCATGATGTGTTCCATGTCAGCAATTTGAAGAAATGCCTCGTGACGAGTCATTAGCAATGCCTCACGAAGATATACAGATCGATGAAAACTTGCGTTGTCACACCCCGACCCGCAGCGGAAAAAGTGATCGGGCATAATTGGGTTATCATCAAAGCTCATGACATTTATTATATGTTTCATATTCATTAATACAATTTAATGGAAATTTACAATAAATGATACAACATGATCTAACTATCAGTCTAAGCTTCTTGGTTCTCTTCTAAGGCATATCCTATGTTTTCCTTGCTTCAACCTGTTCACCTGTATCATGTGTAAAAAGGTTTTTGGATCAACATAATGTTGGCGAGTGAATCCTATGGAAAACATTTGAACAAGTTTATCCAATTGATTATAAATAAGGTGCATACCACATATGAGTAAATGTAGATGTAAATTTATTCACACAACACATAATATTGAATATTGAACACACAAACACCAAATAATTGTTTTGAGGCACGCGTTGTTCGACTCGTCTCCCACGAGGAACTGATGGGCCTAATGAATGAGTTTTGAGGCACGCGTTGTTCTTACGAACTGATGGGCCTAATGTATGAGTTTTGAGGCACGCGTTGTTCTTACGAACTGATGGGCCTAATGTATGAGTTTTGAGGCACGCGTTGTTCTTACGAACTGATGGGCCTAATGTATGAGTTTTGAGGCACGCGTTGTTCTCGTCTCCCACGAGGAACTGAGGGGCCTAATGAATGAGTTTTAAGGCACGCGTTGTTCTCGTCTCCCACGAGGAACTGATGGGCCTAAATAATTTGCATACAACTTTGACAATATGAAATACATCACAACCAATAATAGTTACATTCTAATTTAGTTCATAAAATGGTATAGCACGAATTTGCATAAGAGAATTAGTTTAAGCGACACATGATACACCCCAAAACATGAATAAAAAGGGGAGTTTGTAAGAATTCACTCACATTGGGTGCGTTCGGTTGATGAGGTTGAATGCACGCGAAATGGTGTTAACCACGAGTGAAATTAACCTAGATAAATCGCATTATGGTTTGGTAAGTAAACGGATTTTATTAATCTATTTTAGTAGGATTGTTGGGTGTATTTTTGTGAGTTTGAGGCTATTTTCTAACCTTAAAAATGTTATTTTTTAAGTATTTTTAATTGATTTTTAATTAAAATAATTAAATAAAAATAATAAAAAAAATATTTTATTTTTGCTACAGTTGACTTTGACCTATTGACTTTGACTGACGTTGACCGGTTCGGAAGGCATATTGTCGTGCGCTGGGTGAGGCTCGAACCCGAGACCTCCCGTACGCGTGCACGCAGCTCTACCAACTGAGCTACGTGTCTAACCCGTCATATATCCGATTTTAATTATATATATATATATTAATTAGAGTTAAACAGAAATCCTTTTATTTTAAAAACGAATTAAATCACAAAACCGGTGCGCTCCACAGGTCTCGAACTCGGGACCTGTGGGTTAGCGGACACACATTCCACCGCTAGACTGTGTGTCTCACTTGGTTATAAACTCGGTTATCAATATACTTAACATATACTTAAATCAACCCGGTTCAGTTTGCTGAAAAAGGAATTTTTATCAAGGCAGCGTGTAAGGGACAATACTCGAACTCGTGACCATAGCGTTAAAAGTGCACACAGTCCACCGCTGGACTGTGTGTCTAACCCGGTAAATAACTTGATTTTAATTATACTTAACCATTACTGAAACGTCGTCTTCTTCACTGGTTTTTAACCGGAAGTGACGACTGACTGGTTCAAAAAGTTGATTCAAGATCCTTTAGTGTTTTATGATCAATTACAGTCGAGATAAAAGTAAAAAGGGAAGGAATTAGGCGTGAGAGGTACCGGCTGTTTCTCCTCTGTTTTCCGGCAGAACTCCGGTGGCAGCAAGTTCTTCCGGCGACGAGTCTCTTGCAGCAGAGAGTCTTTCGAAAGGTTACAAAGGTTGTGGGTGACTTCGGTAAAAGTTTAGGGTTTCAGTAAAGCTCGGAGACTAATAATACGGTTTTCCGGCGATGTATCAAATATTTCCGGCAAGTGATTTTTCGCCGAGAAAAGGTGCGATTTGAGTGTGAAAGGTTTCTGGCGAGTTGAGGGTGTATTTATAGGGTAGTATTGAGATGAATGGGGTCTGAATTCGGTCTCAATTCGAAGTCAGCCGTTCTCCGGCGGTTACAGCTGATGTCGCGGGTTCATATGTCGGTTATAACCGTCGTAATAGTTAAGTCATCGGTTAAATTGGGCGAAAACGTAATTAAACGGCGAAGTCGTCGGGATTTCCGACGACTGCTAATTGGGCGGAAAAATTGATTGAATTCAACTTCGGAACTTGAATATTTCAATTAAATGTTTCCTTTTATTAACAGAAAAACAAAGTGGCGGAGCGGTTGTTCGGCTAGGTGATAAGCTGTTGGTTTGAACCGGTACAGACCCGAGTTCGAAACCCGGCATGAGTAAAACATTTTTATTTTGTTATTTTTGATAGTTTTTCAAAAACTAATTATATATCCCTGCATAATAATTGATTACGTATCGTTTAAAATTATTTTGGGCATTTAATTCGCAACTAAAATTTTAACTGACTGTTCGGTTGCTAAACGGAGCGGGTTTGGTAAATCCGTTTTTGACGGATGTTACAGTATCCCCTGCTTTTTAGAAATTTCGTCCCGAAATTTAAATAGGGATATAATTGACTAAAAGAATGATGGTGTTGAGTTTGACAGTTACATGTTTAGAAGAAAATAAGGGTTTAAGTTTTTGTTTGAGGCGGTAACGTTCCTTGTAAAGGTTAAGTATCCTAATACAGGAATCGCTTTTGTTGCCTACTGTATAAGTATTGTTAAGCAGGAATGATTCGCTAAAATGATATCGTGTATAAGAGTTTAGATATGTTTGGAAAAGTATGGTTATATCCTAAGGCAAAACTTCTAATACTACAATCTACACAAAAACACAACAACTAATAATTGAATCCACATTCTGATAGTATATATGTTTGAATGGTGACAGTTCCTCTCTCGTTTGTTATGATGGAGAGGTTAGTCTATGTAGAAATGGATCACAATCCAATTTCTTTAAATAGTGAGATGATATAAATGTAACACAAATGTCAACCAAGGCAATACTAAATCCTACATGGAACTTCTCATAACGCCTGATAACACCTCTGATCCTTTGGCAAGAATACTTATATATAGGAAGTACCAGCGGCGTATCCACCATATTCTTGTCAAATTTTCATTGGTTTTATCAGTGAATTATGATTAGTCCTATAACTCTACAACCAATACATCAAACATAAAAATACTGAAATGAAATATATCCGTGCGATCAAGGCTCAATCAAACGGAGCCGCTCGTATTGTATGTACTGAAATTGAAATGTCTGTGCGTTCAAGGCTCAATCAAACGGAGCCGAACGTATTGAATGTATTGAAAATGAAATTGTCTATGTGCTCAAGGCTCAATCAAACGGAGCCGAGCTTATTGCATGTACTGAAAATGAATAACTTAATCACACAAACAACCTATGCATGGAACCTCTCATAACCGCCTGATAATGCCTCCGATCATTGACAAGAATACTTATATATAGGAAGTACCAGCGGCGTATCCACCATATTCTTGTCAAATTCTCATTGACTTTATCCGCAAGTTATGATTAGTTCTATGCGACTCTACAACATAAATAACACAACAACCAGCGCTTGAGTCTTAATTCTGATAGTATCCGTGTTTGACAAAACCTCTCTCGTTTAATATGATGGAGAGGTTAGTCTATGCAGAAGTGAGGCACAACTCAACTTCTTTAAATGATGAAACTGAGATATGTCGTGAAGTATGATGATATGGATATTAAATCAATGAGTATAAAACAAACTGAACTATAATTTGCATTAAAATTCTTGGATAAAATACCAATTGTGATACGTGAAAATTGAGATAACATAAAGAAAAAAAACATAAAAACTAAGTGATTGGAGTTGAATCTTGATTCTTGGTGAGAGAAGACTAGTTAAGTGGTTTGGTTTGGTCCGTTAACATCTTCAACAGGATTGGCGTTGATGTTATAAACTCTTCCTCTTGCTGGCGGTGGAGCTGGGTTTGCTTGGTTTGCTTGGTTAACTGGGTTTGCTTGAGCTTGGGCGTTTATGATGTTAACCAAACGAGGGCACGTGTTTCTAAAATGGGTAGGGTCGCCACAATTGAAACAAGCTCGAACATATGGGTACATGGGGTATTGAGGTTGTTGATATGTTTGGATCATGGGTTGAGTGGGGGTTGAGGTTTGGTTTTGAGCGGTGCGGCAAACGTTGCTCAAATGACCGTAGCGTCCACAATTCGCACATAGTCGACAGGGTAAGGTAGATGGATGGTGATAAAAGCAGGTGTTGCATTGAGGGTGAGGTCCAATGTAAGGTTTCTTATTTGGGTAAGTTGAGTTGGGTGCTACTTGAGCGTTTGGGATAGTTTGAGGAGGTACAACTTGTGAAGCTGGTTGGTTGCGTTGGGTGACGGCGAAAATTTGCCCATCTCGTTTTCTCTTAAGAATAGGTGGTGTGGAGGATTCGGTTCGGGTGGAGTTTGAGGTTTCGGTTGATGCTTTATCCTTCTTCTTCTCCTCTTTGAAATCTTTGTTTCGGATTCGGTTCTCAGTGAGCGCGGTTGCTAGCTCCATTGCTGCTTCCAAAGTTGCAGGCGATGTACTTATTACAGAGTCTTGAATCTTTGATGGAAGACCACGAATGTAGTGCTCGATCAAACGGTAGAGGGGAGTAAACAAATTGGGAACCATTTGATTCAAGGAATCTCTTGTTGTATGTGGTGTGGTCGCCTTCCTTTTGTTTCAAAGCATGGAACTCATCCTCCAATTTCTTGATTTCACTTCTTGGGCAAAACCGTCTTGTCATGATTCCCTTCAATTCTTCCCAAGTCAAGGTCATAGTTTCTTCAACACCTCGTTTGGTCTTCTCTGTATTCCACCATGTGAGTGCTGTTCCAAGTAAACGACCGGGCAATCGCAATTTAGAAAAGTGTTCTCCATTTCTTCGAACCAGTGGAGGAGAGCGGTGACACCTTCAGTACCTTCGTATTTTGGAGGATCGCAGGATTTGAAATGTTTGTAGGTGCATTTAGTGACTGAAGGATTGATAGTGTTTTGATCCTCTTGTTGGGTTGGGTTAACGGAATTAGCGGTAAGGGCTTGTTGAACTTGAACTACGATGTTTGGTATTACGGTCGCCATTTGCTGAGCGATTTGGGTAGCCATGCGTTCACGGGCTTTTCCTGCTCTCATCTTCCTACGGGCGAGGTTAGAAGACATCTACAAGGAATACATGTCAAGAGTATGAGTTGGATGCCTTTGGGATCGTGGGTCGTGTTTGGGAATGGACGTTCATAAAATAAATATAGAAAAATAAATCTACTACATCCATAGGATGTCTTGGGTTTTGCTCGTAATTGGGCCTTGCATGCCGCCATACTTCACCTTCGTAATCATGTGGGCCCCCATGATTACCAGGTTTTTCATATGGTTCGCATGTGTTAGCCTGGTTACGTACACTAAAACCCGGAGAAAATCGAGAAATATGTAACGTATGATATTCGGAATGTGCCCCGGCATGGACACGGTGACATCTCAAAGTGAGGTTAGTTCGAACGACGTTTGGTGTGGCATGCTTTGGCCTAATAGGTCCGTCGTACTCTCATCGTTAGTCCCCAGGTAGGCAAACTGGTCCGTTATTTTGGATTTATACGAATGCCAACCAAGACAGGACGTCCCGACTACCGGTACTTGTACCCTTCCGGTTACTACATGCCCGTCGCAGAACTTACTTTGATGGGATTTGAAAATTGCAACAAAATCCTTGAATAATGAGAGTATGAAAATGAATTGAATATATGAACATTGATATATGTATAACGAATATGTATATAAGCATGTATGTTTGACTGCAATATGAAACAAATAAATATCACAAGTTTGTATGTAACCACCTAATCAATAAAAATTTAGGCAGACTATAGTATAGGCTCTAAGGGTCTAATAACCTATCCTATATCCCTATAGTCATGGCTCTGATACCAATCTGTCACACCCCGACCCGCAGCGGAAAAGGTGATCGGGGCATAATTGGGTTATCATCAAAGCTCATGACATTTATTATATGTTTCATATTCATTAATACAATTTAATGGAAATTTACAATAAATGATACAACATGATCTAACTATCAGTCTAAGCTTCTTGGTTCTCTTCTAAGGCATATCCTATGTTTTCCTTGCTTCAACCTGTTCACCTGTATCATGTGTAAAAAGGTTTTTGGATCAACATAATGTTGGCGAGTGAATCATATGGAAAACATTTGAACAAGTTTATCCAATTGATTATAAATAAGGTGCATACCACATATGAGTAAATGTAGATGTAAATTTATTCACACAACACATAATATTGAATATTGAACACACAAACACCAAATAATTGTTTTGAGGCACGCGTTGTTCGACTCGTCTCCCACGAGGAACTGATGGGCCTAATGAATGAGTTTTGAGGCACGCGTTGTTCTTACGAACTGATGGGCCTAATGTATGAGTTTTGAGGCATGCGTTGTTCTTACGAACTGATGGGCCTAATGTATGAGTTTTGAGGCACGCGTTGTTCTTACGAACTGATGGGCCTAATGTATGAGTTTTGAGGCATGCGTTGTTCTCGTCTCCCACGAGGAACTGATGGGCCTAATGAATGAGTTTTAAGGCACGCGTTGTTCTCGTCTCCCACGAGGAACTGATGGGCCTAAATAATTTGCATACAACTTTGACAATATGAAATACATCACAACCAATAATAGTTACATTCTAATTTAGTTCATAAAATGGTATAGCACGAATTTGCATAAGAGAATTAGTTTAAGCGACACATGATACACCCCAAAACATGAATAAAAGGGGAGTTTGTAAGAATTCACTCACATTGGGTGCGTTCGGTTGATGAGGTTGAATGCACGCGAAATGGTGTTAACCACGAGTGAAATTAACCTAGATAAATCGCATTATGGTTTGGTAAGTAAACGGATTTTATTAATCTATTTTAGTAGGATTGTTGGGTGTATTTTGTGAGTTTGAGGCTATTTTCTAACCTTAAAAATGTTATTTTTTAAGTATTTTTAATTGATTTTTAATTAAAATAATTAAATAAAAATAATAAAAAAATATTTTATTTTTGCTACAGTTGACTTTGACCTATTGACTTTGACTGACGTTGACCGGTTCGGAAGGCATATTGTCGTGCGCTGGGTGAGGCTCGAACCCGAGACCTCCCGTACGCGTGCACGCAGCTCTACCAACTGAGCTACGTGTCTAACCCGTCATATATCCGATTTTAATTATATATATATATTAATTAGAGTTAAACAGAAATCCTTTTATTTTAAAAACGAATTAAATCACAAAACCGGTGCGCTCCACAGTCTCGAACCCGGGACCTGTGGGTTAGCGGACACACATTCCACCGCTAGACTGTGTGTCTCACTTGGTTATAAACTCGGTTATCAATATACTTAACATATACTTAAATCAACCCGGTTCAGTTTGCTGAAAAAGGAATTTTTATCAAGGCAGCGTGTAAGGGACAATACTCGAACTCGTGACCATAGCGTTAAAAGTGCACACAGTCCACCGCTGGACTGTGTGTCTAACCCGGTAAATAACTTGATTTTAATTATACTTAACCATTACTGAAACGTCGTCTTCTCACTGGTTTTTAACCGGAAGTGACGACTGACTGGTTCGAAAAGTTGATTCAAGATCCTTTAGTGTTTTATGATCAATTACAGTCGAGATAAAAGTAAAAAGGGAAGGAATTAGGCGTGAGAGGTACCGGCTGTTTCTCCTCTGTTTTCCGGCAGAACTCCGTGGCAACAAGTTCTTCCGGCGACGAGTCTCTTGCAGCAGAGAGTCTTCCGAAAGGTTACAAAGGTTGTGGGTGACTTCGGTAAAAGTTTAGGGGTTTCAGTAAAGCTCGGAGACTAATAATACGGTTTTCCGGCGATGTATCAAATATTTCCGGCAAGTGATTTTCGCCGAGAAAAGGTGCGATTTGAGTGTGAAAGGTTTCTGGCGAGTTGAGGGTGTATTTATAGGGTAGTATTGAGATGAATGGGGTCTGAATTCGGTCTCAATTTGAAGTCAGCCGTTCTCCGGCGGTTACAGCTGATGTCCGGGTTCATATGTCGGTTATAACCGTCGTAATAGTTAAGTCATCGGTTAAATTGGGCGAAAACGTAATTAAACGGCGAAGTCGTCGGGATTTCCGACGACTGCTAATTGGGCGGAAAAATTGATTGAATTCAACTTCGGAACTTGAATATTTCAATTAAATGTTTCCTTTTATTAACAGAAAAACAAAGTGGCGGAGCGGTTGTTCGGCTAGGTGATAAGCTGTTGGTTTGAACCGGTACAGACCCGAGTTCGAAACCCGGCATGAGTAAAACATTTTTATTTTGTTATTTTTGACAGTTTTTCAAAAACTAATTATATATCCCTGCATAATAATTGATTACGTATCGTTTAAAATTATTTTGGGCATTTAATTCGCAACTAAAATTTTAACTGATTGTTCGGTTGCTAAACGGAGCGGGTTTGGTAAATCCGTTTTTGACGGATGTTACATGCGTTTCATAGAGAAACCAATTGCGATCGAGGATCGGCAAGTTAAGAAGCTTCGTAGGAAGCATATACCTATTGTGAAGGTCAAATGGGATGCCCGTCGAGGTCCCGAATATACTTGGGAGGTCGAGTCCAATATGCGACAAAAGTACCCTTATCTTTTTGAATAAATCTCGTGGTCGAGATTTTTATTATGGGGGTGAAGATGTAACACCTCGAAAATTTTGTCCGATAAAATTCCGACACGTGTCCCGAAAATTCTTGGTTGCCACGTGTAGCCGAGAGGGACCAACGATGCCGTCATGTTATTTTAATAACCTCTGAACGAGCATCAAGAAAAGTCGGGGACCAATGTGATTAAAATGCCAAACTTTCAATCTCTGAAGGTCCTTACGGACCGTAACCATCCCATGTTACGGACCGTAAGGTTAAACAGATCATTGTTTCAGTAAGGCGGTTACGGACCGCAAGCCTCAGTGGTTACGGTCCGTAACTATTCAAAATCTGTGCGCCAGAGGTCCTTACGGACCGCAAGGCATGACCCTTACGGTCCGTAAGGGACTACCAACGACAGAATGCATGGCAGCCTGCTGCCTGCCACCTTGCTCGCCATGCCACCCCTCTCCTTGGTTTTGTCACGACCAAAACACTTGTCTTCATCTAGGATCATGCCCCAACACCTGTCTTGATCCTATGTCTTCCCCTTTGCTATAAATAGCAACCTTGAGTGAGCTCCCAACTTGCTCATTCATCTCTTTCACCTCTCTTGCTCACTTGGAAAGTTCCTGCTTATCTTGGAGCATTCCCCTGAGTTCTAAGTCCTTCTTTGGTTCACTAGTAAGTGTTCCAACTCAGTTCTTTCCTTTTTAGTAGGCTTTAAGCCAATGTCAAAGTGTTGACGTAAAAACGCTTTGACTTTGTACTAAGACCATTATGGTCCAGCCAATGTCCGTAACGAACATGGCTACGTGATCGTAATAAGGTAGGTGTTAATCCCTCAAGAGGGCACCTCTTGATTACCACGTTTGGTTGGTCAATTGACGGGTCAAAGTTATGTTAATAGAAAGTCAAACGGTCAGTTTTGAAATAAATTCATAATTAGCAATGTAGGTGTTATAAAACCTGTTTTGACATCCTAATAACTTGGTAATAATCATAGGAACATGCAGGAACATGTTCGGCTCGTCAATTCCAGGTCTAAGGTTGGTTTGCAACCGAAAGTCGCAAAGTTTGACTTCTGCGTTGACTTTCAGTTCTGACCCGATTTAGCCACATTACCTTCTGTCCCTAAGTTGCATTATGACCATGTTATAATGTACTATAACCCTCTGGAGTTATGGGACATGGTCATGTAGAAATCCGAGTCATTATACAAGTATCCGTTAAATATGCCTAAAACGCCCTTTTTACACATAAAATGGTTTAAACATAATTTTGACATCAAAACTCTATTCCTAGTATCATTATTAAGGTTATTTGGGATATTTGTTCAGGTTGCAAACTGAGTTTAATCTCTAGTTTACGCATTATGTCCTTAAATGACGATACCGCCCTTTCGGCGCTTAAATAAGTTTTAAACATTTTTATGAACCAAAACCTTATGCTTACTGATATAATATATGAATTAACATATTTTGGTCATTCAAACCTGGTCACAACAATAGTTTTACTTAAGTATCGTTTAAACCGTCATTTAGCGACTTAATCGCCATTTCGGCGCATAATGTGGTTTAAAACCACATTAGAGCATTGAGACTTGATACATACTAATTTCAAAACATATTCTCAAATTATTAACAGTAGGTACATGTCCCAAACTCAAATTCCCAAATAAGTTATATGTGAAATGACCAAATTACCCTTTCGGGGCATAGTTTGGTCTTAAGCCATAAACCACACATATAATTGATGTCCTACTTATATAGCAACATAAAATAAGTATTTTTGCAGAATGTTTATATTAATAACATCAGTTTACATATAAGCTCATTTATCATAGTTTAAATGACGAAAACGCCCTTTAAGGCATATTTTGCTTTTAAAACCATAACGGGCCATCAACTCAATAACCTACTGTTATAATAACATATTTTAAACATAATGGCATATGGAACTTGTATAGGACTCACCCGGTTACCCGGTTTCGCTTATATGCGTACGGTTAAGCCTACGTGACTAGTTTACGTAATTTAATCGAAACGGGTTAAACTATATCAATATACTCTCATATTCCAGAATGTAAAATGGTAACCCATATTATACAAGTCCTAGTACTTGTGGGGTCCAAAATATATTCTTTTCCAATCACAGCTTAATCTAGCGTTGCGTACCGTTATTTTTATTTTAAGTTAGCCGGTCTAAGTCAATGACTAAATAAAGACCCGCTAGCTAACTAATAGGTTAATAATACCATCTATCACAAACTAGAGACTTCTGGTAGATTGTCGCTAAGCTAATTTATTTTGATTACGGCTGAGGTTTGCTTATTTTTCTTACTATTAAAGATTTTGCAAGCCAGGTAAATACTTTAACTTGTTTTCCCTTATACGGTGAATTAAACACTAACGTTTTGTGTTTAATCTCGGGAATACATAATAACACACATATCTTAGACTTTCGAGTCTAGACTTTGACCTAGGTTTAATCGTTTCCATCTTATTATTCTAGCTTTGTATTTTGTTTAACTTGTTTTTCAGGAACAATGTCGCCTAAGTTTAGACGTGGAGGAAAGGGAAAAGGACCCATGAGTGGTGGACCCTCAATGACTGGACCATCTTTCACTGGACCATCCTTTAGACCACCATACAGACCTTCTTTAGCTGGAGCAGCCAATTTATATGAACACAACCCTTACGAAGGATCCGGAGATTCTTCATCACCCTTTGAACCTTACCGACATTCGATCTCACATGAATACTCCCCACCTCATTCACATTCTCAGCATTCCTACCATTCTCACCATTCCCACCAATCGCACCATTCGCACTCCCATTCCCAACAAGAATAGTTCAACTCCTATTTCGATAACCAGTCAACCAACCCTCACCCGAAACCCCTCCAGTTGACTCACCGACCCATATGGAGGAAGATTCCGACCCTGAGGAATTTCCACAAACCGGATCGTACGGTCACCCTATCGAGCTGTCTAGTGGCTCGAACTCCTTGGCTGGATCTCCGTTCCAAGATCCTGATGATTATGAGCAATGATGGGCACAGTATGTGTTTGTAAACACACCCTCATACCACAGCACTCCCCATCACCATTCCCCATCACCACATCCTCAAGCCGAGGATGTAGAAATGCAACAGGTGGACCAACCTCAGCCACCACCTAAATAATCATCACAACCACGCCGAAAATGGTGTAAAAATAAGGTTTCAAAGGTTTTGCTTAGATCTAGTATAGATCTAAGTGAAAACAGAAGTTTTGATGGAAAAAGATGAAGATTTTCATAAACAGAAGAGACTTGATGAAAACGAAGGCAATGCCTTGTGCAAAATCACTGTAAAACGTTGTAAATTGTTGTTGAACATCATTGTAGTTGAAACCGGGTTGATTCTTACTTAGAAAACAGAGAGTTTCGGGTTTCAGGAGCTCAGAGCGCAGTTGCAGCAAGTTCAAATGAGATAATGGGGCTGAGTATTTATAGGAGAAGGCAAAAATGAGAGCTGGTGGAGTCAAGTTCGTTCGAACTTGCATGAAATTCATGCAAGTTCGGGCGAACTTGCTAGACATCCAAGAGTAACATGTCAAGTTCGGTCGAACTTGCATGATTTCATGCAAGTTCGGGCGAACTTGAGGGGAGTTGGAGTTTTGTTGTTTGGCCAGTCAAGTTCGGCCGAACTTGGGGTCACCAAGTTCGAGCGAACTTGACCTAACTGTTGGGTTTTCTTCGCTTTTTTCTCGTTAAGAGTTCGTTTGGCGATTTGGTTCGTATTAAATAATTATATTAAGCGTTAATATTGATATAATAGTGTGATTTAGCGATTTGAGCGTGCGAGAGCGAAGCGATAGCGAGCGTAATCATAACCACAAACATACACAACACATAATAACATAAAACCATATTAATTAACTGCGAGTTGCGATGCGATGTGATTAGCGATGTGATTTAATAAGCAATTAGATACGATATAACATCCATAATTGTAATTATTTAACTTAAACTCCTTCTTATAAACGAATCTCAGATTTACAAAGGATAGATAAGATCGACAATAAAAGAAAAGATAACAACGAATTTCTGAGTTGTTACAGTCTCCCCTACTTTAGGAAATTTCGTCCCGAAATTTAAGCAGTGGCCGTAACAAAGAGGTGCGGTAATATGGCCTTCATGTCACTTTCCAATTCCCAAGTGAACTCGGCGCCGCGTTTGCCTTCCCATCGGACTTTCACGATAGGGATGCGAGAGCGCCGTAGTTTCTTGGTTTCTCGGTCAATGATCTTGACAGGCTTTTCCACAAAATGGAGAGTCTCGTTGATTTGCAGATCTTCGAGAGGTACATGAAGATTTTCTTCGGCTAGGCATTTCTTGAGGTTAGACACGTTGAAAGTCGGATGAACGTTATTAAGTTCCGCCGGTAATTTGAGACGATAGGTTACTTTACCGATTCTTTCCAGAATCTTAAAAGGACCAACGTATCGAGGCGCTAGCTTTCCTTTCTTCTGAAGCGGATCACTCCCTTCCAAGGTGCAGCCTTTAGGAGAACGTGATCTCCCACTTCGAACTGCAGGGCTTGCGGCATTTATCGGCATAACTCTTTTGACGACTCCGAGCTTTCAAGAGATTGTCCCTGATCTGGAGGATCTTGTCTGTCGTTTCTTGAATTAGCTCGGGAACGGTGATTTGTGCTTCTCCGATCTTGTGCCATGCAATAGGCGATCGACATTTTCTTCCATACAGTGCCTCAAAAGGAGCCATTTGAATGCTGGTATGATAAGTATTATTGTATGAGAATTCGATTAAAGGTAAATGCGTATCCCAGTTACCACCAAAATCTATGATGCACGCATGAAGCATGTCTTCGAGGGTGCGGATCGTGCGCTCAGTCTGACCGTCAGTTTGAGGGTGAAAAGCGGTGCTGAGATTGAGAGTAGTAATGAGAGCAGATTGAAAAGTCTCCCAGAGACGCGAGGTAAAACGACCGTCTCGGTCAGAGATGATGTCACGAGGCGTCCCGTTCGACATATAACTTCGTCGGTATAGATTCGGGCTAACCGTTCGACCTTAAAGTCTTCTCATATAGCAATAAAGTGCACGAATTTAGTAAGACGATCAACGATAACCCAAATGCTATCGTGACCAGAGGAAGTGCAGGGAAGTTTCGTAATAAAGTCCATAGCTATAACCTCCCATTTCCACATCGGGATTTCGGGTTGTTCGAGTAAGCCAGAGGGCCTTTGATGTTCGGGTTTAACTATTGAACAAGTTAAGCACTTCGAGACATACATGGCGATATCCTTTTTCATGCCTGGCCACCAGTACTTAGGACGAAGGTCTTGGTACATCTTGTCGACACCGGGGTGAATGGAATATCGAGATTTATGGGCTTCGGTCATTAACAAAACACGAAGATTATCACGACTGGAATCCAAATACGATCGAGATAGTAATAACTACCATTAGGTTTGACAACGAGTTAAGTTTTGGCACCACATTTCATTTCTTCCTCCAAAGTATTCTCGTTAAAGCAAGCGAATTGGGCGGAGCGAATAATGATTTCGAGATCATTCAAATCTTGAGAGTCCCGAACACTATACACATAGCTTCGTCGACTTAGAGCATCGTCTACGACGTTTGCTTTGCCGGGAGGTAGCGCATCTCACAATCGTAATCGTTGAGAAGCTCAACCCATCTGTGTTGGCCCATATTCAGTTCCTTTTGATTGAAGATATGTTGTAAGCTCTTATGGTCGGTGAAGACCGTACACTTAGTACCGTAAAGGTAGTGTCGCCATATCTTCAATGCAAAAACAACTGCACCGAGTTCGAGATCATGGGTTGTGTAGTTCTTCTCGTGGATCTTGAGTTGTCGAGACACATACGCGATAACCTTGTCTCGTTGCATGAGAACACAACCAAGACCAAGGTTTGAGGCATCGCAGTAAACAACGAAATCGTCGTTTCTGTCGGGTAAAGTGAGGACAGGAGCGTTGCATAGCATACGCTTGAGCGTTTAAGAAGCTTCCTCTTGCTTGGAATCCCAAACAAAAGGTTTGTCTTTATGAGTTAAAGCGGTAAGCAGAACGGCGATTTTCGAGAAGTCGGCGATGACTCGACGGTAGTAACCCGCCAATCCAAGAAATGAACGGATTTCGGAAGCATTCTTCGGTGTAATCCAACTCTTGACAGCTTTGATCTTTGAAGGGTCGACGTGAATTCCTTGACTATTAATGATGTGGCCGAGAAATTGGACTTATTCGAGCCAGAATTCAAATTTTGAGAAATTAGCATAAAGGCGATTACCTTGAAGAAGTTCGAGGACTAAACGGAGATGGCGCGCGTGTTCGTCTCTCGACTTCGAGTAGATAAGGATATCATCGATGAAAACAATGACAAAACGATCTAAGAAAGCTTTATACACACGGTTCTTGAAATCCATGAAGACCGCAGGTGCATTTGTAAGACCAAAAGGCATGACCACGAATTCGAAATGGCCATAGCGAGTATGAAAGGCGGTTTTCGGAATATCTTCATCCAACACGCGTAACTGATGATAACCGGAACGAAGATCGATCTTGAAAAGACAAGTAGCACCTTGAAGCTGATCAAATAAGCCGTCGATATGAGGAAGAGGGTAGCGGTTCTTTATCGTGAGTTTGTTAAGTTCACTATAATCGATGCACATTCGGAACGATCCATCCTTCTTTTTCACGATAAAGGGCGAGTGCGCCCTTGGCGAAGTGCTCGGGCGTATGAAACCTTTATCAAGAAGCTCTTGAAGTTGGCTTGATAGCTCGCGCATTTCGGATGGTGCGAGGCGATAAGGAGCTTTAGCAACGGGAGTAGCTCCGGGAACTAAATCGATATGGAATTCAACATCGCGAGTAGGGGGTAAACCGGGTAATTTTTCGGGAAAGACTTTGGGAAATTCACAAACAACGGGAACATCTTTATAAGTCTTCTTTTCTTTCTCCGGGTTCACGATATGGGCGAGGAAAGCAACACACCGCTTTTGCAAGCATTTGTGTGCTCGAGTACACGACAAAAGCATCAACTTCTTTGAGGGAGTTTCACCATATACATGAAGTTGATCACCGTTAGGGAGAGGGAAGCGAATCATTTTATCGAAGCAAACAACTTCAGGGTTTTCACGAAGAAAATCCATACCTACTATGATGTCAAAACTACCTAACTGCATAGGTATGAGATTGATCGAGAAGACATGGTTGTTGAGATCGAGATTACAACCACGTAGGACGGAATTAACGGTAACGGTTCTTCGGTGGAAACTTCCACATCGAAAGTCTTTGGGAGTTTAGTGCGCTTACATTTTAAAACCTTTTCGAATTCTAACGATACAAAACAATTATCGGCACCAGTATCAAATAAACACGAAGCATAAATACCATTAACGAGGAACGTAACATTGACAACGTTGTTGTCATTCTAGGCCTAGCAGTGATTCAGGTGTAAAGCTCTTCCACGCGCAGCTTGTTGTTGCTGCTGAGGCTGTGGTGAAGGCTACTGCTGGGGCTACTGTAGCTGCGGCTCTTGCTTGACGGTACAGTTTGGGTAGACATTTGAAAAGTGGTTCGGATCACCACACATGTAACACACACGTGCTTTTGGAGCTGCTTGTTGTTGCTGGTTGTTATGGGAAGTACGCTGAGGAGCTGGCAGTGCTGGAGCTTGAGGAGCTGGCTGACGAGGGCCGGTACGGCAACTGACAGTAAAGTGGCCGTAGATATTGCAGTTTGTGTAAAAACGGCAGTTTCCACCCACCACGTGATGATATGTGCACTTAGGGCACAGTGGATGAGGACCGGTGTACGCACGTTTAGCTGGGGGTGCGTCATGAGCAGGAGCCTGATAAGGCTGAGAGTTGAGCAGTGTAGTAGCGACGTAGTTCTTGCTAGGGTTTCCTCTTTTGCGTCCCTGATGCTTTCCCTTTGGATCGCTGGATGATTCGATAGCAGCAGTTGGTTCGGCGACAGGTTGATTGGCAACTTCCACAGAGTTCTTGAAATATCCATCTTGAACTCGCTGATCATTGATCTCAGCGGCGAGCATGTAGGTTTCCTCGATGGTTGTACTACGAGCAACTTTCATAAAATTCACGACACATTCGGGTTGACCACGGATATACTTGTTGATAGCTTTCTCGGTAGTATCAACTTGGCTGGGACAGTTGATGCTCAGAATCTTGAATCGAGCGGTGAATCCAGCATTGTCAGGACCATCTTGTTTGATTCCCCAAAATTCATTCTTGAGCTTTGAATTTCGTGCAGAGCACATAACTCCTTCATCATCACTTCCTTGAGTTCCTCCCAAGACAGATTATAGGCTTCATCATTACCGCGCCTATTTCTTTCGGCGGTCCACCAGTTGAGAGCACGGGACTGGAAGACTCTGGTAGCGTTCACCGTGCGAAGGTCATCGGGGCATCCACTTGCCTAAAGGTGACTTCAATGGCGTCAAACCAATGGAACATAGCAGTCGTTCCATCGTTGCCCGTGAAGGCTAGAGGTGCACAAGCTTTGAAATTTTTGAAACTGAACCGTGACTTGGGGTTTTCAGCTTTCGAGTCGACCGATGAGTTACTGCTCACAGCATGAATTTCCGAGACGATTTGCGGGATAACTTTAGCTATTTCCTTGGCTACCATTGTAGCAATACGCTTATCGGCGTTGCTGCGTTGGAGATTCCTCCTGGTATGTGATCCCATTGAAGACATCTACATTAAAGGATTTGATAGGAGAGATTCGATTATAATAAGTTTATGTTTAAAACATTTATTATTATTATTCATACAAGGCACATAAACACATAAGCACGTATCCATGTAAACACATAAACACGTAGGCACATAAACACGTAAGTACATAGGCACGTAAGCACATATTTTGCACGTATTCAATTCTAATTAGCCATCATGCGTAGCGCGATATGAGATGCGAGATATAAGCGAGATAAGCAAGACAGTACCACGTATGAGTCCATACGTGTATGAGAGATGAGCGTTTTAGTTTGGTTGTGTATTAATTAGCGTTTTAGATTACGAGAGCTGTGCGAGTAGTGCATGCGTTTATGGAGCGTAAAGCGATAAAGCGGGAAATCGGTAACGCGAGAAATAAATAAAGCGAGAAATCGAATAAAGCGAAATTATCAAAATCGTAAACACATAAATAATAATAAACTCGATGATGCGTAAATCGACGATATAGGCTTAAATCAATTGGGAGTGTCCGGGGTTTTGAGACGTTGACTACCCAAAGTGGTTCAACTACCCTTTGAACTTGGACCCACGCTTTGGCCTAATAGATAGATGCTCTCACCGCAAGCGGCTAAGGCCATTATCCTTCCGGTTACTACGTGTTCCAAGTCATCTGAATAATCGAGACTTTGGTGAGATTGAAAATCGAAAGGCGGAATTTGCTACTAAGATGCGGGTTTCACCCCTAACTTAGCAACGTCATTCCTAGTTGTGGCTACGCGCACCGATCACATCAGGCGTTCCACTAGATAGAAATGGAGATTTTCGTCGAGGTTTTGATGTCACTCCTAACTCAACGAAGGTATCTCGTGCGATAGAGATTGCGCGGAGTGAATGATCTCATTGAGAGTTCTCGGTTTTCACACCTAATCTCGACTTGATCACTCGTTTTGTGTGATACGAGCGTTTCCAAGTGTGTATATTGCATTAGCCTTAGGAAAGGCACATTTAAGCATTTATGGCAAGTAGTTTAACATTTAAGTCAAAGATAGGTCAATCGGGTACTTAAACATGTTACTAGGTCGAATCATGGCAATTCTACCTATTATCCTAAGGTTATGGGCTGCTCTGATACCAATCTGTCACACCCCAACCGATGGCGGAAACATCGCGGTTAGTGGCACTAGGCGACCAGATTGTCTCGTGAGAATTCCATAACAATTATCTATCAGCATCATTTAACATTTAACGTCCCATACCATTAAACACAATATTTCAAAATAATCATTATAGAAACTTGTTTTTCCCACAAAACTAATCGGGTTCGATTTTCCCTAGATTTATTACGTTTGGAAACTAAACAAAAGCAAACTAAACTAAGCACGCTACATCCAAAGCATCCAAGCTAAAATCCTCAACCTGTTACATACGTTAAAATACAAGTCAATACAATTAAGTAAAAGTGAGCATACATGTTTTTGTAATACTAGCATAATAGAGAAAGCGTTCACGAAATAGTCCAATTACATATCATGATACACCAAAACACATCATACAGATAAACATAGGCTTATTTCTCATGCTAACTACCGTGAGAAGGCTTGCACGTCCATCTTAACTAGACCCCGTCGGGCGTAAGCCACACTATAGTACCATACTAGCTAAGGAGGAAAGTTAACGAAAATAAGTCCTAGTCACATGTTTCTAGTATCACGCATTGAGCATACATAGTCAGATTATTCGCGTTTGATAAACAGTTGGATTTTGTGAAGTGATTTTGATAGGGGAACGTATGTAACACCCAAATAGTGCATTAAAGCGAAAACGAGTCAAGTATACTCACTGTGGGTGCGTTTTAGGTAGGATTAGAGATCTGAGAAAAATTGTGAAGAGCGCCGGATCAGCCTACATATGCGAACGGCAGTGCATCAGTCTCTGAAAAGCTAAAACGGTTTAGTTTGGTTTGAACAGTAGGCAAGTTCGGCCGAACTTGAATGTAAACATACAAGTTCGAGCGAACTTTTAAGGTTTTGGTGAGGTTTGAGTCAAGTTCGATCGAGCTTGGAAAGTTTCCTAGGAAACTTGAGGCCGAACTTGTAAGAAAAGCTCACTGGAAAGACAAGTTCGGGCGAACTTGTGTAGTTTCCTAAGAAACTAGACAAGTTCGGACGAAGTTGTGAGGAAATTTTGGTGAGAAAGACCCAAGTTCGGTCGAACTTGACCCAGTTGGGTACAAGTTCGGTCGACCTTGACCTGAGTGCTGGTGATTCTTGAGCGAACTTGATGTTTTCGGGTCCAAAATCTTGCGTTTTCGCATCGTTTGCTGAGGAAATCGAGTGCCCATCCCACCAACCTTAAGCCACTGAGTAAAGCTTAGACCTGAGAGGTCTTTTGGAGCGAACTTAGCCATTTTACAGAAACTCGGGCTAATCCGGGCGAACTTGAAGCTTCGTACGGGTTAGTCCAGCTTGTGTAAAGTGACGATTTCGTCCTTGTGCTTCTGGATCTGAGATCTAGCTTCGACAACGCCTCGTTCTACTGAAAAGTGAACGAAACATATGTCATTAGTTCAAAAATGGTGTAAAAATCAAGGTTTTAAAAGGTTTTGCTCAGATCTAGTATAGATCTGAGTGAAAACAGAAGTTTTGATGGAAAAAGATGAAGATTTTCATAAACATAAGAGATTTGATGAAACAAAGGCAATGCCTTGTGCAAAATCGTTGTAAAACGTTGTAAATCGTTGTTGAACATCATTGAGTTGAAATCGGGTTTACTCTTACTTAGAAAACAGAGGGTTTCAGGAGCTCAGAGCGAAGTTGCAGCAAGTTCAAATGTGATAATGGGGCTGAGTATTTATAGGAGAAGGCAAAAATGAGAGCTGGTGGAGTCAAGTTCGGTCGAACTTGCATGAAATTCATGCAAGTTCGGGAGAACTTGCTAGACATCCAAGAGTAACATGTCAAGTTCAGTCGAACTTGCATGATTTTATGCAAGTTCGGGCGAACTTGAGGGGAGTTGGAGTTTTGTTGTTTGGCCAGTCAAGTTCGGCCGAACTTGGGGTCACCAAGTTCGAGCGAACTTGACCTAACTGTTGGGTTTTCTTCGCTTTTTTCTCGTTAAGAGTTCGTTTGGCGATTTGGTTCGTATTAAATAATTATATTAAGCGTTAATATTGATATAATAGTGCGATTTAGCGATTTGAGCGTGCGAGAGCGATGCGATAGCGAGCGTAATCATAACCACAAACATACACAACACATAAATAACATAAAACCATATAATTAACTGCGAGTTGCGATGCGATGAGATTAGCGATACGATTTAATAAGTGATTAGATACGATATAACATCCATAATTGTAATTATTTAACATAAAATCCTTCTTATAAACGGATCTCGGATTTACAAAGGATAGATACGATCAACAATAAAAGAAAAGATAACAACGAATATCTGAGTTGTTACAGTCTCCCCTACTTTAGGAAATTTCGTCCCGAAATTTAAGCAGTGGCTGTAACAAAGAGGTGCGGATATTTGGCCTTCATGTCACTTTCCAATTCCCAAGTGAACTCGGCGCCGCGTTTACCTTCCCATCGGACTTTCACGATAGGGATGCGAGAGCGCCGTAGTTTCTTTGTTTCTCGGTCAATGATCTCAACAGGCTTTTTCACAAAATGGAGAGTCTCATTGATTTGCAGATCTTCAAGAGGTACATGAAGATTTTCTTCGGCTAGGCATTTCTTGAGGTTAGACACGTGGAAAGTCTGATGAACGTTATTAAGTTCCGCCGGTAATTCGAGACGATAGGCTACTTTACCGATTCTTTCCAGAATCTTAAAAGGACCAACGTATCGAGTGTCACACCCCGACCCGCAGCGGAAAAGGTGATCGGGGCATGATTGGGTTATCATCAAAGCTCATGACATTTATTAAACGTTTCATATTCATTAATACAAATTTAATGGAAAATTACAATAATGTTACAACATGATCTAACTAACAATCTAACTTCTTTGTTCTCTTCTAAGGCATATCCTATGTTATCCTTGCTTCAACCTGTTCACCTGTATCATGTGTAAAAAGGTTTTTGGATCAACATAATGTTGGCGAGTGAATCCTATGGAAAACATTTGAACAATTTATTTAAATTGATTATGAAATATGTGCACAACCAAACATGAGTAAAATTAGATGTAACTTGATCAATAATCATAAGATGTTAAATGAAAACACTCATGAACAATAATGGAACAATTAAAGGCACGCGATGCTCAACTCGTCTCTCACGAGGAACTGAGGGGCCTGATGAATGAATTGCATAAACATGATAATATGAATAACACAACCACAAACAATATAAACTTAATGATACACACATGAATAATAATGAATTTGATGTGAAGCACGCGATGTTCTACTCGTCTCCCACGAGGAACTGATGGGCTTAATGTATGAGTTTCATATGACTTGACTAATGGCAATAAGTGAATCACAACAATAAAAACAATCTAAGTTTAAATCATGATGTGGTATGGCACAAGTTTAAATAAATAAATTAATTAATTTCATAACACATGACACACCCCAAAACGTGTAATTTAAAAGGGGGAATTGTAAGATTCACTCACAGTGGGTGCGTTCGGTTGATGACGTTGAATGCACGCGATGTGGTTTTAACCACGAGTGAGATTTAACCTAGATAAATCGCATTATGGTTTGGTAAGTAAACGGATTTTATTAAACTATTTTAGTAGGATTGTTGGGTGTATTTTTGTGAGTTTGAGGCTATTTTCTAACCTTAAAAATGTTATTTTTAAGTATTTTTAATTGATTTTAAATAAAATAATTAAATAAAAAAAATAATAAAAATATTTTATTTTTTTTCTGCTACAGTGACTTTGACCATTGACTTTGACCGGCGTTGACCGGTTCGAGGCATATTATTGTGCGCTGGGTGAGGCTCGAACCCGAGACCTCCCGTACGCGTGCACGCAGCTCTACCAACTGAGCTACGTGTCTAACCCGTTATATATCCGATTTTAATTACATATATACATTAATTAGAATTAACAGAAAATCATTTTTATTTTAAAAACGGTTTAAGCGGACCGGTCTTGCACTCCGCAGGTCTCGAACTCGGGACCTGTGGTTTAATCTAACACACAGTCCACCGCTGGACTGTGTTGTTTAACATGTTATATATTTCCACTTTTATTATACTTAAATACAAATTATCCGCTTTCATTTCTGACTCTATTTAAAAAGTTGATAATTGTCCGAGTCGATGTAAGAGGCCGGACTCGAACTTGTGACCAGCGATATAAACAAACACACAGTCCACCGCTGGACTGTGTGTCTAACTTGGTTATTATTCCGGTTATCAAAATACTTAACATATATCTAAGGCGACTCCGGTTCAGTAAACAAAAACAATGGATTTTATTAAGGCAGCGTGTGTGAGACGGGATTCGAACTTGAGACGTTTTGCGTTTTATATGTGCACACAGTCCACCGCTGGACTGTGTGTCTAACCCGATTAATTTCATGATTTTAATTAAACTTATATGATAACAATTCATCATCTTCTTCACTGAAAGAATAACCAGAAATCGGTGATAGACTGGTTCAAAATTTTAAATCGATTTCTTAGCGTTTTAGGTTAATTACTGGTAATATAGAAGTGAAAAGAAAAAAATTAAGCAAAAGAGGTATACCGACTGGACCCTCTGTTTTCCGGCAGAACTCCGGCGACAGGATTCAACTCCGGCGTCAGGTGTCTTGCAGCAGCAAGTCTCCGAAAAGTTTGGAAAAGGTAAGGGTATCTCCGGTATAAGCTTCAGAGGTTCAGAAAAGCTCGGCAATGGGGAAACCGGTTTTCCGGCGACGAACAGGTTTATTCCGGCGAGTGGAATTACGCCGAGAAAAGGTGTGATTTTTGAGCGAAAGTGTTTGTCGTCGGTTGTGGGTCAATTTATAGGGAGAAACGAGATGTATTTGGTCTGATTTCGGACTGGGTTCTTTGATTTAAATTTTCCGGCGGTTTTGAAAAGTGTCGCGGACTTCAAACATCGGTTATAACCGATGTCTGATTAAAGGTTTACGTTATAACGTAAATCGTAGTTAAGACTCGCGAGTTTACCGGAATTCCGACGACTGAATCGTTTGGGCGCCGATTTTGAATTCGAAAGGTCACTTTATGAATTAAATGATTCTTTTATATCACAAACAAAGTCCGCGGCGCAGTGGTTTGTGTGTGAGGTGATAAGCTGCTTGCTGATTCGGTACAGACCCGGGTTCGAAACCCGGCTGAAAGAATTCATTTTTATTTTGCGATTTTCAACAGTTTTTCAAAAACTAAATATATATTCGCGTATAATAATTGATTACGGATCGTTTAAAAATGTTTTGGACATTTAATTCGCAACGAAAATTTTGACTGACTGTTCGGTTGATAAACGGAGCGGGTTTGGTAAATCCGTTTTTGACGGATGTTACAGTATCCCCTGCTTTTTAGAAATTTCGTCCCGAAATTTAAATTGATATATTTTGACTAACAGGATGATGATGTTTTGTTTGATAGTTGTATGCTCAGAAAAATGAGGGCTTAAGTTTTTGTTCGAGGCGGTAACGTTCCTTGTAAGGGTTAAGTACCCTATTCAGGAATCGCTTTTTATTGCCTATTGTATGAATATTGATAAACAGGAATGATTCGCTAAAAATGATATCATGCATAAGAGTTTAGATACGTTTGGGAAAATATGGTTATATCCTAAGGCAAAACTTCTAACACTACAATCTACATGGAACATAAATAAAAACACAACAACTGATATTTGAACATAAGTAAGCACATCAGCTAATATTCAAACATGAATGAACACATCAGCAAATATTTGAACATGAATAAACACAACAGCAAATATTCGAAGATGAATAGACACATCAGCAAATATTTGAACATGAATAAACGCATCAGCAAATATTTGAACATGAATAAACACAACAGCAAATATTTGAATCCACATTTTGATAGCATATATGTTTGAATGATGGAAGTTCCTCTCTCGTTTGTTATGATTGAGAGGTTAGTTTATGTAGAAATGGAACACAATCCAATCTCTTTAAATAACATGATGATATAAATGTAACACAAATTCCAACCAAGGCAATACTAAATCCTACATGGAACTTCTCATAACCGCCTGGTAATGCCTCTGATCCTTTGGCAAGAATACTTATATATAGGAAGTACCATCGGCGTATCCACCATATTCTTGCCAAATTTTCATTAGTTTTATCCACCAGTTATGATTGGTTACCAAGAACTAATAAATCCTACGTAGAACTTCTCATAATCGTCCGATAATGCCTCTGATCCTTTGGCAAGAATACTTATATATAGGAAGTACCAGCGGCGTATCCACCATATTCTTGCCAAATTTTCATTAGTTTTATCAGTGAATTATGATTAATCCTATACTCTACAACCAATACAACAAACATAAATTACTGAAATGAAATATATCTGTGCGATCAAGGCTCAATCGAACGGAGCCGATCGTATTGCATGTACTGAAAATGAAATGGATGTGCGCTCAAGGCTCAATCAAACGGAGCCGAGCGTATTGCATGTACTGAATATGAATAACTTAACCACACAAACAGCCTATGCATGGAACCTCTCATAACCGCCTGATAATGCCTCCGATCATTTGACAAGAATACTTATATATAGGAAGTACCATCGGCGTATCCACCATATCCTTGTCAAATTTTCATTGACTTTATCCGTAAGTTATGATTAGTTCTATGCGACTCTACAACAAACACAACAACCACAAGATACTGATAATGAAATTGTATGTGCGCTCAAGGCTCAATCAAACGGAGCCGAACGTATTGAATGAAATTGTATGTGCGCTCAAGGCTCAATCAAACGGAGCCGAACGTATTGAATGTACTGAAATTGAACAACTTAATCTAAACAACCATCACACAATCAGCCTATGCATGGAACCTCTCATAACCGCCTGATAATGCCTCCGATCATTTGACAAGAATACTTATATATAGGAAGTACCATCGGCGTATCCACCATATCCTTGTCAAATTTTCGTTGACTTTATCCGAAAGTTATGGTTAGTTCGATGCGACTCTACTACAACCACCACAACCATAAGATACTGATAATGAAATTGTCTGTGCGCTCAAGGCTCAATCAAACGGAGCCGAACGTATTGCATGAACTGGAAATGTAAATTGAAATGTGCGCTCAAGGCTCAATCAAACGGAGCCGAGCGTATTGCATGTATCGAAATGTAAAATGAAATAACCGATCAAGGCTCAACCAAACGGAGCCGATCGTGCGGGCACGCCCTGATCAACCCATAATAAAATGGGGATCAAACTCAACCTCGATGGATGGGGAGCTACGGCCTCAGCAAAAGCATATACTGAAAACAATATATAATATATAATATCCAATAATTTCTCTAACAGTCTACACATGTGATAAAGAAAAACACAAGACTACACAATAGGAGTTGAATCTGGATCTTCGGCGAAAAGGACTAGCTGAGTATCTTCATCTGGGCCGTCATTATCTTCGACAGGATTGGCGTTGATATGAAGACTCTTCCTCCTGTTGGTAGCATAGTGGTTAGGTTTTCTTGGTTTACTTGGTTAACTGGGTTTGATTGGGCTTGAGTGTTGATAACGTTAACCAAATGAGGGCATGTGTTTCTAAGGTGGGTAGGGTCGCCACAATTAAAACAGGCTCGCGCATATGGGAACATGGGGTATTGGGGTTGGTGATAAGTTTGGGCCATGTTTTGAGCAGGGGAAAAGGTTTGGTCTTGAAAGGTGCGACAAACATTGCTCAAATGACCATAGCGTCCACAAGTTGTACATAGCCGGTAAGGTAAAGTAAGGGGATGGTGATAAAAACAGTTGTTGCATCGAGGGTGAGGTCCAAGATATGGTTTCTTATTTGGGTAAGCTGAGTTGGGTGCCACTTGGGTGATTGGGATAGCTCGGATGGGTATGGCATGAAAAACGGGTGGATTTCGTTGAGTAGCAGCGAAAAGTCGCCCGACTCTTCTTCTCTTAGGATTGGGTTGAGAAGGGGATTCGGGTTTAGTGGAGTCGGAGGTTTCAGTTGATTCTTTATCCTTCTTTTTCTCCTCCTTGAAGTCTTTGTTTCGGATTCGGTTCTCGGTGAGCTCTGTTGCTAGCTCCATTGCTGCTTCCAAAGTTGCAGGCTTGGTACTTATCACAGGGTCTTGAATCTTTGACGGAAGACCACGAATGTAGTGCTCGATCAAACGGTAGAGGGGAGTAAACATGTTGGGAACCATTTGATGTAATTCGAGGAACCTTTTGTTGTAGGTGGTGTGGTCTCCTTCCATTTGCTTCAATGAATAAAATTCATCTTCTAGCTTCTTGATTTCGCTCCTTGGGCAAAATCGTCTGGTCATGATTTCCTTCAATTCATTCCAAGTTAGGGTCATAGCATCTTCAACACCTCGCTTTGCCTTCTCTGTATTCCACCAAGTAAGTGCTATCCCATATAGTCGACCGGTAGCATAACGCACTTTGCGATCATCAGGGCAATCGCAATTTAGAAAAGTATTCTCCATTTCTTCAAACCAATGGAGGAGAGCGGTGACGCCTTCAGTCCCTTTGTATTTCGGAGGGTCGCATGATTTGAAATGCTTGTAGGTGCATTTAGTGGTATTTGGGGGAGAGTTGAAAATGTTTTCGTTTGCTTGATTGACAGGATTATTGGTAAGTGCTTGTTGAACTTGGATTACCATGTTGGGTATTACGGCAGCCATTTGTTGAGCGATTAAGGTAGCCATGCGTTCGCGGGCTTTTCTTGCTCTCGTCTTCCTACGGGCGAGGTTAGAAGACATCTACAATGAATACATGACAAGAGTATGAGTTGGATGCTTTTGAGATCATGGGTCGCATTCAAGGATGAACATTCATAAAATAATTATAGAAAAATACTACATCCATAGGATGTCTTGGGCTTTGCTCGCTGTTAGGCCCGTCATGCCGCCATACTTTACCTGTGTAATCATGTGGGCCCCCATGAATACCGGTTTTTCATATGGTTCGCACGGTTTCTGCCTGGTTGCGTACACAAAAACCCGGAGAAAATCGAGAAATATGTATACAACGTGTGATGTTCGGAATGTGTCCAGGTGTAGACACGGTGACACCTCAAAGTAGGGTTAGTTCGAACGACGTTTGGTGTGGCATGCTTTGGCCTAATAGGTCCTTCGTACTCTCATCGTTGGTCCCCAGGTAGGCAAACTGGTCCGTTATATTGGATTTATACGAATGCCAGCCTAGACAGGACGTTCCGACTACCGGTACTCGTACCCTTCCAGTTACTACATGCCCGTCGCAGAACTTACTTTGATGAGATTTGAAAATTGCACAAAATCTTTGGATAATGAGAATATGAAAATAAATTGAATTCATGAATATCGATATGTGTATAATGAATATGTATATATGTATAATGAATATGTATATAAGCATGTATGTTTGACTGAAATGTAAACAAATATGAAACAAATAAATATCACAAGTTTGTATGTAACCACCTAATCAAATTAAAATTTAGGCAGACTATAGTATAGGCTCTAAGGGTCTAATAACCTATCCTATATCCCTATAGTCATGGCTCTGATACCAATCTGTCACACCCCGACCCGCAGCGGAAAGGTGATCGGGGCATGATTGGGTTATCATCAAAGCTCATGACATTTATTAAACGTTTCATATTCATTAATACAAATTTAATGGAAAATTACAATAATGTTACAACATGATCTAACTAACAATCTAACTTCTTTGTTCTCTTCTAAGGCATATCCTATGTTATCCTTGCTTCAACCTGTTCACCTGTATCATGTGTAAAAAGGTTTTTGGATCAACATAATGTTGGCGAGTGAATCCTATGGAAAACATTTGAACAATTTATTTAAATTGATTATGAAATATGTGCACAACCAAACATGAGTAAAATTAGATGTAACTTGATCAATAATCATAAGATGTTAAATGAAAACACTCATGAACAATAATGGAACAATTAAAGGCACGCGATGCTCAACTCGTCTCTCACGAGGAACTGAGGGGCCTGATGAATGAATTGCATAAACATGATAATATGAATAACACAACCACAAACAATATAAACTTAATGATACACACATGAATAATAATGAATTTGATGTGAAGCACGCGATGTTCTACTCGTCTCCCACGAGGAACTGATGGGCTTAATGTATGAGTTTCATATGACTTGACTAATGGCAATAAGTGAATCACAACAATAAAAACAATCTAAGTTTAAATCATGATGTGGTATGGCACAAGTTTAAATAAATAAATTAATTAATTTCATAACACATGACACACCCCAAAACGTGTAATTTAAAAGGGGGAATTGTAAGATTCACTCACAGTGGGTGCGTTCGGTTGATGACGTTGAATGCACGCGATGTGGTTTTAACCACGAGTGAGATTTAACCTAGATAAATCGCATTATGGTTTGGTAAGTAAACGGATTTTATTAAACTATTTTAGTAGGATTGTTGGGTGTATTTTTGTGAGTTTGAGGCTATTTTCTAACCTTAAAAATGTTATTTTTAAGTATTTTTAATTGATTTTAAATAAAATAATTAAATAAAAAAATAATAAAAATATTTTATTTTTTTTCTGCTACAGTGACTTTGACCATTGACTTTGACCGGCGTTGACCGGTTCGAGGCATATTATTGTGCGCTGGGTGAGGCTCGAACCCGAGACCTCCCGTACGCGTGCACGCAGCTCTACCAACTGAGCTACGTGTCTAACCCGTTATATATCCGATTTTAATTACATATATACATTAATTAGAATTAACAGAAAATCATTTTTATTTTAAAAACGGTTTAAGCGGACCGGTCTTGCACTCCGCAGGTCTCGAACTCGGGACCTGTGGTTTAATCTAACACACAGTCCACCGCTGGACTGTGTGTTTAACATGTTATATATTTCCACTTTTATTATACTTAAATACAAATTATCCGCTTTCATTCTGACTCTATTTAAAAAGTTGATAATTGTCCGAGTCGATGTAAGAGGCCGGACTCGAACTTGTGACCAGCGATATAAACAAACACACAGTCCACCGCTGGACTGTGTGTCTAACTTGGTTATTATTCCGGTTATCAAAATACTTAACATATATCTAAGGCACTCCGGTTCAGTAAACAAAACAATGGATTTTATTAAGGCAGCGTGTGTGAGACGGATTCGAACTTGAGACGTTTTGCGTTTTATATGTGCACACAGTCCACCGCTGGACTGTGTGTCTAACCCGATTAATTTCATGATTTTAATTAAACTTATATGATAACAATTCATCATCTTCTTCACTGAAAGAATAACCAGAAATCGGTGATAGACTGGTTCAAAATTTTAAATCGATTTCTTAGCGTTTTAGGTTAATTACTGGTAATATAGAAGTGAAAAGAAAAAAATTAAGCAAAAGAGGTATACCGACTGGACCCTCTGTTTTCCGGCAGAACTCCGGCGACAGGATTCAACTCCGGCGTCAGGTGTCTTGCAGCAGCAAGTCTCCGAAAAGTTTGGAAAAGGTAAGGGTATCTCCGGTATAAGCTTCAGAGGTTCAGAAAAGCTCGCAATGGGGAAACCGGTTTTCCGGCGACGAACAGGTTTATTCCGGCGAGTGGAATTACGCCGAGAAAGGTGTGATTTTGAGCGAAAGTGTTTGTCGTCGGTTGTGGGTCAATTTATAGGAGAGAAACGAGATGTATTTGGTCTGATTTCGGACTGGGTTCTTTGATTTAAATTTTCCGGCGGTTTTGAAAAGTGTCGCGGACTTCAAACATCGGTTATAACCGATGTCTGATTAAAGGTTTACGTTATAACGTAAATCGTAGTTAAGACTCGCGAGTTTACCGGAATTCCGACGACTGAATCGTTTGGGCGCCGATTTTGAATTCGAAAGGTCACTTTATGAATTAAATGATTCTTTTATATCACAAACAAAGTCCCGGCGCAGTGGTTTGTGTGTGAGGTGATAAGCTGCTTGCTGATTCGGTACAGACCCGGGTTCGAAACCCGGCTGAAAGAATTCATTTTTATTTTGCGATTTTCAACAGTTTTTCAAAAACTAAATATATATTCGCGTATAATAATTGATTACGGATCGTTTAAAAATGTTTTGGACATTTAATTCGCAACGAAAATTTTGACTGACTGTTCGGTTGATAAACGGAGCGGGTTTGGTAAATCCGTTTTTGACGGATGTTACAGTATCCCCTGCTTTTTAGAAATTTCGTCCCGAAATTTAAATTGATATATTTTGACTAACAGGATGATGATGTTTTGTTTGATAGTTGTATGCTCAGAAAAATGAGGGCTTAAGTTTTTGTTCGAGGCGGTAACGTTCCTTGTAAGGGTTAAGTACCCTATTCAGGAATCGCTTTTTATTGCCTATTGTATGATATTGATAAACAGGAATGATTCGCTAAAAATGATATCATGCATAAGAGTTTAGATACGTTTGGGAAAATATGGTTATATCCTAAGGCAAAACTTCTAACACTACAATCTACATGGAACATAAATAAAAACACAACAACTGATATTTGAACATAAGTAAGCACATCAGCTAATATTCAAACATGAATGAACACATCAGCAAATATTTGAACATGAATAAACACAACAGCAAATATTCGAAGATGAATAGACACATCAGCAAATATTTGAACATGAATAAACGCATCAGCAAATATTTGAACATGAATAAACACAACAGCAAATATTTGAATCCACATTTTGATAGCATATATGTTTGAATGATGGAAGTTCCTCTCTCGTTTGTTATGATTGAGAGGTTAGTTTATGTAGAAATGGAACACAATCCAATCTCTTTAAATAACATGATGATATAAATGTAACACAAATTCCAACCAAGGCAATACTAAATCCTACATGGAACTTCTCATAACCGCCTGGTAATGCCTCTGATCCTTTGGCAAGAATACTTATATATAGGAAGTACCATCGGCGTATCCACCATATTCTTGCCAAATTTTCATTAGTTTTATCCACCAGTTATGATTGGTTACCAAGAACTAATAAATCCTACGTAGAACTTCTCATAATCGTCCGATAATGCCTCTGATCCTTTGGCAAGAATACTTATATATAGGAAGTACCAGCGGCGTATCCACCATATTCTTGCCAAATTTTCATTAGTTTTATCAGTGAATTATGATTAATCCTATACTCTACAACCAATACAACAAACATAAATTACTGAAATGAAATATATCTGTGCGATCAAGGCTCAATCGAACGGAGCCGATCGTATTGCATGTACTGAAAATGAAATGGATGTGCGCTCAAGGCTCAATCAAACGGAGCCGAGCGTATTGCATGTACTGAATATGAATAACTTAACCACACAAACAGCCTATGCATGGAACCTCTCATAACCGCCTGATAATGCCTCCGATCATTTGACAAGAATACTTATATATAGGAAGTACCATCGGCGTATCCACCATATCCTTGTCAAATTTTCATTGACTTTATCCGTAAGTTATGATTAGTTCTATGCGACTCTACAACAAACACAACAACCACAAGATACTGATAATGAAATTGTATGTGCGCTCAAGGCTCAATCAAACGGAGCCGAACGTATTGAATGAAATTGTATGTGCGCTCAAGGCTCAATCAAACGGAGCCGAACGTATTGAATGTACTGAAATTGAACAACTTAATCTAAACAACCATCACACAATCAGCCTATGCATGGAACCTCTCATAACCGCCTGATAATGCCTCCGATCATTTGACAAGAATACTTATATATAGGAAGTACCATCGGCGTATCCACCATATCCTTGTCAAATTTTCGTTGACTTTATCCGAAAGTTATGGTTAGTTCGATGCGACTCTACTACAACCACCACAACCATAAGATACTGATAATGAAATTGTCTGTGCGCTCAAGGCTCAATCAAACGGAGCCGAACGTATTGCATGAACTGGAAATGTAAATTGAAATGTGCGCTCAAGGCTCAATCAAACGGAGCCGAGCGTATTGCATGTATCGAAATGTAAAATGAAATAACCGATCAAGGCTCAACCAAACGGAGCCGATCGTGCGGGCACGCCCTGATCAACCCATAATAAAATGGGGATCAAACTCAACCTCGATGGATGGGGAGCTACGGCCTCAGCAAAGCATATACTGAAAACAATATATAATATATAATATCCAATAATTTCTCTAACAGTCTACACATGTGATAAAGAAAAACACAAGACTACACAATAGGAGTTGAATCTGGATCTTCGGCGAAAAGGACTAGCTGAGTATCTTCATCTGGGCCGTCATTATCTTCGACAGGATTGGCGTTGATATGAAGACTCTTCCTCCTGTTGGTAGCATAGTGGTTAGGTTTCTTGGTTTACTTGGTTAACTGGGTTTGATTGGGCTTGAGTGTTGATAACGTTAACCAAATGAGGGCATGTGTTTCTAAGGTGGGTAGGGTCGCCACAATTAAAACAGCTCGCGCATATGGGAACATGGGTATTGGGGTTGGTGATAAGTTTGGGCCATGTTTTGAGCGGGGGAAAAGGTTTGGTCTTGAAAGGTGCGACAAACATTGCTCAAATGACCATAGCGTCCACAAGTTGTACATAGCCGGTAAGGTAAAGTAAGGGGATGGTGATAAAAACAGTTGTTGCATCGAGGGTGAGGTCCAAGATATGGTTTCTTATTTGGGTAAGCTGAGTTGGGTGCCACTTGGGTGATTGGGATAGCTCGGATGGGTATGGCATGAAAAACGGGTGGATTTCGTTGAGTAGCAGCGAAAAGTCGCCGACTCTTCTTCTCTTAGGATTGGGTTGAGAAGGGGATTCGGGTTTAGTGGAGTCGGAGGTTTCAGTTGATTCTTTATCCTTCTTTTTCTCCTCCTTGAAGTCTTTGTTTCGGATTCGGTTCTCGGTGAGCTCTGTTGCTAGCTCCATTGCTGCTTCCAAAGTTGCAGGCTTGGTACTTATCACAGGGTCTTGAATCTTTGACGGAAGACCACGAATGTAGTGCTCGATCAAACGGTAGAGGGGAGTAAACATGTTGGGAACCATTTGATGTAATTCGAGGAACCTTTTGTTGTAGGTGGTGTGGTCTCCTTCCATTTGCTTCAATGAATAAAATTCATCTTCTAGCTTCTTGATTTCGCTCCTTGGGCAAAATCGTCTGGTCATGATTTCCTTCAATTCATTCCAAGTTAGGGTCATAGCATCTTCAACACCTCGCTTTGCCTTCTCTGTATTCCACCAAGTAAGTGCTATCCATATAGTCGACCGGTAGCATAACGCACTTTGCGATCATCAGGGCAATCGCAATTTAGAAAAGTATTCTCCATTTCTTCAAACCAATGGAGGAGAGCGGTGACGCCTTCAGTCCCTTTGTATTTCGGAGGGTCGCATGATTTGAAATGCTTGTAGGTGCATTTAGTGGTATTTGGGGGAGAGTTGAAAATGTTTTCGTTTGCTTGATTGACAGGATTATTGGTAAGTGCTTGTTGAACTTGGATTACCATGTTGGGTATTACGGCAGCCATTTGTTGAGCGATTAAGGTAGCCATGCGTTCGCGGGCTTTTCTTGCTCTCGTCTTCCTACGGGCGAGGTTAGAAGACATCTACAATGAATACATGACAAGAGTATGAGTTGGATGCTTTTGAGATCATGGGTCGCATTCAAGGATGAACATTCATAAAATAATTATAGAAAAATACTACATCCATAGGATGTCTTGGGCTTTGCTCGCTGTTAGGCCGTCATGCCGCCATACTTTACCTGTGTAATCATGTGGGCCCCCATGAATACCGTTTTTCATATGGTTCGCACGGTTTCTGCCTGGTTGCGTACACAAAAACCCGAGAAAATCGAGAAATATGTATACAACGTGTGATGTTCGGAATGTGTCCAGGTGTAGACACGGTGACACCTCAAAGTAGGGTTAGTTCGAACGACGTTTGGTGTGGCATGCTTTGGCCTAATAGGTCCTTCGTACTCTCATCGTTGGTCCCCAGGTAGGCAAACTGGTCCGTTATATTGGATTTATACGAATGCCAGCCTAGACAGGACGTTCCGACTACCGGTACTCGTACCCTTCCAGTTACTACATGCCCGTCGCAGAACTTACTTTGATGAGATTTGAAAATTGCACAAAATCTTTGGATAATGAGAATATGAAAATAAATTGAATTCATGAATATCGATATGTGTATAATGAATATGTATATATGTATAATGAATATGTATATAAGCATGTATGTTTGACTGAAATGTAAACAAATATGAAACAAATAATATCACAAGTTTGTATGTAACCACCTAATCAAATTAAAATTTAGGCAGACTATAGTATAGGCTCTAAGGGTCTAATAACCTATCCTATATCCCTATAGTCATGGCTCTGATACCAATCTGTCACACCCCGACCCGCAGCGGAAAGGTGATCGGGGCATGATTGGGTTATCATCAAAGCTCATGACATTTATTAAACGTTTCATATTCATTAATACAAATTTAATGGAAAATTACAATAATGTTACAACATGATCTAACTAACAATCTAACTTCTTTGTTCTCTTCTAAGGCATATCCTATGTTATCCTTGCTTCAACCTGTTCACCTGTATCATGTGTAAAAAGGTTTTTGGATCAACATAATGTTGGCGAGTGAATCCTATGGAAAACATTTGAACAATTTATTTAAATTGATTATGAAATATGTGCACAACCAAACATGAGTAAAATTAGATGTAACTTAATCAATAATCATAAGATGTTAAATGAAAACACTCATGAACAATAATGGAACAATTAAAGGCACGCGATGCTCAACTCGTCTCTCACGAGGAACTGAGGGGCCTGATGAATGAATTGCATAAACATGATAATATGAATAACACAACCACAAACAATATAAACTTAATGATACACACATGAATAATAATGAATTTGATGTGAAGCACGCGATGTTCTACTCGTCTCCCACGAGGAACTGATGGGCTTAATGTATGAGTTTCATATGACTTGACTAATGGCAATAAGTGAATCACAACAATAAAAACAATCTAAGTTTAAATCATGATGTGGTATGGCACAAGTTTAAATAAATAAATTAATTAATTTCATAACACATGACACACCCCAAAACGTGTAATTTAAAAGGGGGAATTGTAAGATTCACTCACAGTGGGTGCGTTCGGTTGATGACGTTGAATGCACGCGATGTGGTTTTAACCACGAGTGAGATTTAACCTAGATAAATCGCATTATGGTTTGGTAAGTAAACGGATTTTATTAAACTATTTTAGTAGGATTGTTGGGTGTATTTTTGTGAGTTTGAGGCTATTTTCTAACCTTAAAAATGTTATTTTTAAGTATTTTTAATTGATTTTAAATAAAATAATTAAATAAAAAAAATAATAAAAATATTTTTATTTTTTTTCTGCTACAGTGACTTTGACCATTGACTTTGACCGGCGTTGACCGGTTCGAGGCATATTATTGTGCGCTGGGTGAGGCTCGAACCCGAGACCTCCCGTACGCGTGCACGCAGCTCTACCAACTGAGCTACGTGTCTAACCCGTTATATATCCGATTTTAATTACATATATACATTAATTAGAATTAACAGAAAATCATTTTTATTTTAAAAACGGTTTAAGCGGACCGGTCTTGCACTCCGCAGGTCTCGAACTCGGGACCTGTGGTTTAATCTAACACACAGTCCACCGCTGGACTGTGTGTTTAACATGTTATATATTTCCACTTTTATTATACTTAAATACAAATTATCCGCTTTCATTTCTGACTCTATTTAAAAAGTTGATAATTGTCCGAGTCGATGTAAGAGGCCGGACTCGAACTTGTGACCAGCGATATAAACAAACACACAGTCCACCGCTGGACTGTGTGTCTAACTTGGTTATTATTCCGGTTATCAAAATACTTAACATATATCTAAGGCGACTCCGGTTCAGTAAACAAAAACAATGGATTTTATTAAGGCAGCGTGTGTGAGACGGGATTCGAACTTGAGACGTTTTGCGTTTTATATGTGCACACAGTCCACCGCTGGACTGTGTGTCTAACCCGATTAATTTCATGATTTTAATTAAACTTATATGATAACAATTCATCATCTTCTTCACTGAAAGAATAACCAGAAATCGGTGATAGACTGGTTCAAAATTTTAAATCGATTTCTTAGCGTTTTAGGTTAATTACTGGTAATATAGAAGTGAAAAAAAAAAAAATTAAGCAAAAGAGGTATACCGACTGGACCCTCTGTTTTCCGGCAGAACTCCGGCGACAGGATTCAACTCCGGCGTCAGGTGTCTTGCAGCAGCAAGTCTCCGAAAAGTTTGGAAAAGGTAAGGGTATCTCCGGTATAAGCTTCAGAGGTTCAGAAAAGCTCGGCAATGGGGAAACCGGTTTTCCGGCGACGAACAGGTTTATTCCGGCGAGTGGAATTACGCCGAGAAAAGGTGTGATTTTTGAGCGAAAGTGTTTGTCGTCGGTTGTGGGTCAATTTATAGGAGAGAAACGAGATGTATTTGGTCTGATTTCGGACTGGGTTCTTTGATTTAAATTTTCTGGCGGTTTTGAAAAGTGTCGCGGACTTCAAACATCGGTTATAACCGATGTCTGATTAAAGGTTTACGTTATAACGTAAATCGTAGTTAAGACTCGCGAGTTTACCGGAATTCCGACGACTGAATCGTTTGGGCGCCGATTTTGAATTCGAAAGGTCACTTTATGAATTAAATGATTCTTTTATATCACAAACAAAGTCCGCGGCGCAGTGGTTTTGTGTGTGAGGTGATAAGCTGCTTGCTGATTCGGTACAGACCCGGGTTCGAAACCCGGCTGAAAGAATTCATTTTTATTTTGCGATTTTCAACAGTTTTTCAAAAACTAAATATATATTCGCGTATAATAATTGATTACGGATCGTTTAAAAATGTTTTGGACATTTAATTCGCAACGAAAATTTTGACTGACTGTTCGGTTGATAAACGGAGCGGGTTTGGTAAATCCGTTTGACGATGTTAACATCGAGGCGCTAGCTTTCCTTTCTTCTGAAGCGGATCACTCCCTTCTAAGGTGCAACCTTTAGGATAACGTGATCTCCCACTACAAACTGCAGGGCTTGCGGCGTTTATCGGCATAACTCTTTTGACGACTCCGAGCTTTCAAGAGATTGCCCCTGATCTGGAGGATCTTGTTTGTCGTTTCTTGAATTAGCTCAGGACCGGTGATTTGTGCTTCTCCGATCTTGTGCCATGCAATAGGCGATTGACATTTTCTTCCATACAGTGCCTCAAAAGGAGCCATTTGAATGCTGGTATGATAACTATTATTGTACGAGAATTCGATTAAAGGTAAATGCGTATCCCAGTTACCACCAAAATCTATGATGCACGCACGAAGCATGTCTTCGAGGGTGCGGATCGTGCGCTCAGTCTGACCGTCGGTTTGAGGGTGAAAAGCAATACTGAGATTGAGAGTAGTAATGAGAGCGGATTGAAAAGTCTCACAGAGATGCGTGGTAAAACGACCGTCTCGGTCAGAGATGATGTCACGAGGCGTCCCGTGTCGACATATAATTGCGTCATTGAATTCTAGACTTTAATTTTATTGAATTTTGTATTCAGTTGAGACTTTTCAATTGGAATTCTAAACACATATATACAGAGTTTTGTGCTTTGTTCCAGACACACATAAGATACAAACTCGTATGGTTCATAGCACAACACAGACCACATGAAGTCGCAGATTTTGCATCTCTATGCACTCTTGTTTCAGGTAATCTTTTAGGTGCAAGGCTAACTTCGGAGTACAATTTGATTTGGCTGTTGTACTCTGGTAAACAGATGGATTCACTTGGATGACCTGATATTTGTTTTAAGGAAAGCGTGTGAACACCTACCTCAACGCCCTTTGAGTTTTCTGCATTTTTGTTAATCTTCATTGTAATATGTTTTGCAGTTTTCACTATCTTTGTAATGTTCGTTTTTGTTTCGTTCTATTTGTAATTTTCTAGAACAAATATAATATGTTTACTAGTTTCTTTTATTTCTAATTTTTAATCTGTATTTGAAATTTATAAAGTGGTATTTTTCTTTTATTTTGTTAACGTCTTTCCTACAAATAAATGTCAATAAAAGGTTTCTTTTGAGTTGGGGGTCTAGCAAAAGCAATGTCTTGGTTTTTTGGGATATAAAAAAGGTTTCCAATATCCTAACCTCCTCAAACCGTAGGACATTACTGGTTACATTTATTTGAATATTTGTTTGTATTTTCTCAGTGTTTAAGACTTTTGTTGATCTATTAATTTGAACTGTTCTTATTTTCTTTTTAAGTTTTAAAGTTTATTTGTTAAAGATAAATATTATTAATTAATCTATGTATAGTTTATACACACAGGGTAATCACTAACTATCTCGTGGCGATACTTTAATTTGCATCTTTTTATCATTAAGGTCTTAAATCGTTTCATATATTGTTGCAAGTCTTAACACTTTTGACGTGGTTAATTTTTAATGGTTAAATAACATCAAGCAAATGCTAAATGACAACTTAGTTAGTCTACTAGCAGCCTCAATACTTGAAAAGAGTACAGAAATATTATATAGGTATTTATGTATAACTGGATTTTAACATGTGAAGCATATACAATATCTAGGATTTGAAATTTATAATTTATGGGAGTATATAATTATATATTCGTACATGTAATTATAAGTGTTTTTATTCATACCATTATAGAAATATGGACATATCATTGTAATTGAACGATTGTTCATGCATGATACTCTTAACACTTTAGATGAATCTTTGTAACTTATATGTTAGATGTACCGTTGTAATTTGTCATGTTATAACTAGTTTAGATGCATCATTGTAATGGAAGAATTTATACATAATGTGTTCACTTCCAATAGTTTATATGCATCGTTATAATCAACTATACACTATATATCAACTTTTTAAAAAAGAAATTAAAAATTAATATAGCAATCATACACCCCAATTAAATTAATAAAATTGTCGGTTTTATGATATATCACTTCTTCTGAAAAAATAAAAGTTGATAAAATATATAATAGTTATTTAAGATTAAAAATAGCAAGACTAAAATTAATGAAAAAGTTAACAATGGCAACTAGATTTACTATTTTGCTCTTCCAAGGCACATTTATCTTTCTATTTATTATAGTCTTGTCACTATTTGCAATCGTTAACGGTTGAATTAGTGTGATTATTAATCTATAATCCTTGTTACGTTTTACACAATTACACTAAACCATATTTTTTCGTTTTCTATTCTTCTATAATAGTATAGAGCATGTAACATATGAGAACGGTATTAACCCGCCAAGAAATTGATTCGTGACATTAAGTCATTTCTGTAAAGATATTATGCTCAAATGAAATAAAATAAATTTCACAATTTTGGTATAATTAATAAAAATGAATTGCTAAATAGTTAAATTTGATATAATAAGTTGGTGAGGTTAGGGTAAAATGAAAACTCATACGAGTTGTGAGAACTTAGAGAACTCGGCCTTACGAAAAGTTTTTTCAATTTTTTTTTACCAAAAATCCTAAAAAAATCAATTTTTCCATTTTTTTTTAATTTACGGCAGCCGTAAATGCTGTAAAAGGTGATGTCATGCTTATGTCATCACCTTTTTACAGCCGTTGTAAGAGGCCGAAAAACACCACTTCGAAATTTTTTTTATATATTTTTTTTACGGCAGTGTTTTCTAACATTTTAATCTAGGGGTGTGAAGAAATAAGGTCAAAACTCGCTCGAAAAATTCGAATTCTCTAAGTTCTTATAACTCAGGATGGTTTTTTCTTGATCTAAATCTAAGTTGGCGTAACTATTATATATTATCAATTCACATCGTATGTTGCGTTTCGAGGTTTAAGGTTTTGACCCACTGTAGTTTCTTTTCTTTAACTTGTTGGTCCCTCCAACAGTCAAAGACATAAACCCATTTTTCTTTTAAGAATTAAGAGGAAGTGACATGCACAAAAGATTACTATATATTAATGCAGTTACTTTTTTTCTTTCCTTTTATAACTTTAACAAGATTTATCACTCTAGCCGTGTTGCAGTGATCTTCTTTTATTATTTATCTGTGTTTACATGTGTTTTAAAATTATTACGAGCGCGTTACGCACAAAACGCTGACAAGAATAAAAAGAAAATGTTGAAAAAAACAGTATAAGATAACCGAAAGACAATCAACCAAAAAAGTTTTATGGTAATGATGTTGTTCGTATGAAACCCATGGTCAGAGATGAGCAAATGGTATTGGGTACCGGTACCGAATTTCCCGAACCGAAAGATTTTAAGTCAATTCGGTACCAATTTTTGGCGTTCCTGGTATCGGTTTCCTACCAGTTTTTACCTTCATATACATGTACCGCAACCGGTATTTTTGGTACCGATACCGATTTCTTATCGGACCATCGGTTGGCAACGAGCTCATCCTAGCCCTGAAACTAAAAAAAAAAAAAATTAAAAGTTGAAGAAAATCAATTAAAAAAGTTGTACGAATACCGTTGGTGTTTGTACGGTACCCGTGATCAGGATGAGCAAATGATATTGGTTAGGAGTGCCGAATTTCCGAACTAAAAATTTAAAATATCAATTCGGTACCGACTTTTGATGTTTTCTATACCAGGCTGGTGTCGGTTTTTACCTTCATGTACCGAGACCGAACATAATCGTACCGGTATTTTGATAAAAGATGGATAAAAAAAAACTTGCCACGTGCAAACTTTAAATGGAGAAGGTACTATTCATTACTATTCACAAGCTTCTCTTTTTAATATACTCTAGTGGTGAACTCGTGTGCCGACACGGGGCGGTGTTTAGATAATCATGGTACGAAAACTTATTATCTATAATACCCAGAAAGTAAAGTAAATCAATAATCAGAAAGTAAATTAAATTCAGAAACAATTTAATAATACTTATGCTTGGTAATTAAGCAAAAGTAAAATGTGACAAGATATATTAATTCGATTAAAATTTATGGCATTAAGAACAAAACAGTTAAATCGAGTACTAAACTAAGAAACTTTCAAATCGAACAATAACAATCTGAAATTTAAAAATCTAACAGTAAGAATTAAGAAATTTTAGCTTCAACTCCATCGAGTGTGAACACCATCGAGTGCTTCAACTCCATCGAGTGCTGTAGCAACATCTGATTGCTTGATGAAATCCTCCGCTCTCCTCCATTGGACTTTAAGAACAACACAAAAGACTTTATCACAGAACTCCTGAAACAGGATTAGAAGATCTGCAACATGCTAGCCGATCTGCAAAACAAAAAAAAAGAATGAAATCGCGTGGAAGAAAACAAGAGTCTTCGAAATCCTAGGAAGTGTTAACTGTAGTGTGTAATATTTTATAAATATTATTAAATTTGAGTATTTAATCTTCCTTTGTATTTTATAAAATCAATATCCATATTAACATATTATTAAATTTGAGTGTTAATAAAAGTTATTAACACTTGTTTCTTCATAACCAATTTAAATAAGTATATAACTACAGTAAAAAAAACCTACAACCCTAACATACAACTAACTATCAACAGATCAAGTGAAACAAAATTAAACACACAATATATAATTAACTAATCACTAATGGACCATAACATATTTTATTGACGTACAAAACAATCGTGTACCTGAAAAGAGCATCCACGTTCATGACTCGTCACACTATCTTTGTATTCGATAACCTCTTGATGCACAAAAATAAAGTTAAAGTTAAAATCCAAAAATGAAATGGACGTTTGTAATCAAATCTATAAGTAGTAAAAAATATTACAATTTGGATCATACGACTTAGATTTTGGTCTGTCATGGACACACATATATTACTGTTTGCAATCGATTTATAAAGCATAAAACAAATAATAATTTGAAACAATAAATCTTTAAACTCATAAAAATAAGTATTAAAATACTGATTTTCCATCTTCTTTTCTTTGATCCCGCTATCTGTGCTTGTATCCTATTCCTCAATTTTGTATTTCTTAATGTATTTGAGGTTTGCTTTTTGCCATAATCGCTTTCCATAATCATCTGCAAACATCAGTGTAATATAGACTTTTAGCAAATATTTTATGAGACATGATAATATTTTGCAATCATAATAACCAAGTATTACATACCTTACAACCCCTGAATGCAATTTGAATTTGTCCCTACAATATCTTCAGTAAGCAGATCGATAGCTCACAGTTACGATTAATTTTAACAATATTCGTTAGTTTCTCTATAAAACTGGCTTTTGATATAAATCCATTTATTTCATTTAGTGAAAAATCATGTGAAAGATTACAACTGTTAGAAAAACACACATAGATACATACATATATGAACTCATGAGGCTAACAACCATATAAAACTTTAATTTTACTTTTCTAGTATCGATACTTAACTTTGTAGATTAGGAGAATAGGGACCTAATAAACACAAATTGAAATCTAAAAAAACTTAAAAATATTTGAAAACTAAAAATATTTTAAAACTAAAATCCAATATCATCCATTATAGACGGAAATTTTCAAACGAATTACATATGAAAAAAGAAAACTACTAAGACACTTAAACTCTAATAACAAGAATCAAGAAACTTTAACTTCAACTCCATCGAGCACTGAACCTCTCGATGTATGTCCTTGATCTTTGACATGAACTCCAGATCTCTATCTCCACACTCTATATTACTTGCAATACACAGGTCACGAACAGAAGTCGTCGGCATCTTCCTCAAGTCTCTCGAAACCTGGTCTCTTGTTAGCAGACAAAGTTGCAGTCTGTTAAAACACCTATCAAGATAAACCTGCTCTTTGTTTTCTTTAATAAAGCGTTGCTTTAATTCGTCAGCTTGTGCAGAAGTATACGATGCCATTTTAATGTATTTATAAGAACAAATGCAAAATAAAAACAATTGCTCTACTATTTCACTGAATGAATCAATGTATCATAAATAACATTTGAATGTGCAATGACATTATAATAGTGAATTATCTAACAGCCCAAATGTCAGATTTAAATGCAATCATTAAATACAAATTTATATTTAAAACCAATTTACATTTAATAATTTAAGAGGGAAAACGTGTACATTTAATATAAACATGTACATTTATATTCAAAAACTCTATGCATTTAATGCAAAACCTTTCAAAAATGAATTTTCATGGGAAAGAAAAATAAAATTAAATATCTAGAAACCCAAAGGACAATATTTGAACATCCAAAAACATATATCAAAAATTCTAAACACTATAAAAAAGCTCATGATTAGTTTAATTTGAAAATATCAACAATTCACTTTTAGAAATATGTTCATCCAAAAACACTCACACTCTTTCTAAATGGTAAACAGATCCTTCTACCACTGGGCAGATACTAACTAACATCGTTAAAATGGAATTTTCAAGATGGTCACCCCAAGAACAGAGGACAGATGAAGAACTAACCAAAGAGTTGCTATCGTGAATGATAATTATTACAAGCAAACCTAGAGTAGCATTGCACTGCTGAATGAACTTGTCCATTCCACTCCATTAGAGTTCAAAGATAAAGTAGAAGAGCTTATCACATAGCTGCTGAAACAGGATCAGAATACTTGCGATATGCTAGCTGATCTCAAATTAAAAGAAAAAAAAATGAAATTTCATGGAAGAAGGCGAGAGTCATAGATATCCTAGGAAGTGTAAATTGTTGCTTGTAATGATTAAGATTTTTTCGAAATCAAAATTTTGTTATTCAGCATTTAATATCGAATGAATAAAATTTGGACTTAATATCGAATGAATAAAATTTGGACTTTGTTTTTTGTAGAGTTACAATCTTTTTATTAGTGATTAATTGGTGAAATGACAATTTTACCCTTAAATTGCTAACATAACTTATCAAATGAATAAAACACCCTTTAGTTATCAAAGATCAATTACCTAACAAAGTATGACATACGGAAATAACCTATTGATTCCAAACATTCCATCTATCAAATATCTCACAAATTAAATTATGTAAATTCAGTTAAACACAAATAAAACTATAAATTAAGTATAGCACAAATCACACTATATAAATTCAGCATGACACATAAAAAATATTACAGTAACGGATTATTCTATCAATCAAGAACTTCATGATGCAATTGTTATTGTAATTCACTGCAAATAAAGAGGCAACAATTAACAGATCATTCTATCAATCACAGAAATTCAACCACATCTTCTAAACAAACAGTTAACTTTAATATTTGAGTGGATAGTTGGATACCATGAAATACTAACAGATCATTTTATTTGCTATCATATAATATATTCTTTTACCGGTTTTGAATTATATTTGAATTAATTAGTAGTTATAGAATCTTCTATAAGAGCATAACACGGTTGTCGTTGCATAAAAGATAACTTATGAGAACTTTATATGATACCATATAACTAATTGAATAAGATTAACAATAATGAAGACTTATCTTTAACCTTGCCATGATCCTCACGTATCGCATGCCACCGATCTCTCTGTTATTCTCCAATTATCCAAGTAGGCGATGCGAAAAACATGAACTTCATGACGCAATTTTTATTGTAATTCACTGCAAATAAAGAGGCAACAATGAACAAATTATTCTATCAATCACATAAATTCAACCACATCTTCTAAACAAACAGGCAACTTTAATATTTGAGTGGATAAGATACCATGAAATACTAACAGATCATTTTATTTGCGATCATAGAATAGATTTTCGATTACCGGTTTTGAATTTTATTTGATTTAATTAGTAGTTATAGAATCATCTGTAAGAGCATAACACGGTTGTCGTTGCATAAAAGATAACTTATGAAAACTTTATATGATACAATATAGTTAATTGAATAAGATTAACAATAATGAAGACTTATCTTTATCTTTGCCATGATCCTCACGTATCGCATGCCACCGATCTCTCTGTTCTTCTCCAATTATCCAAGTAGGCGATGCGAAAAACATGAACTTCATGATGCAATTGTTATTGTAATTCACAGCAAATAAAGAGGCAACAATTAACAGATCATTATATCAATCACAGAAATTCAACCACATCTTCTAAACAAACAGGTAACTTTAATATTTGAGTGGATAGTTTGATACCATGAAATACTAACAGATCATTTTATTTGCTATCATAGAATATATTTTTTTTATTACCAGTTTTGAATTATATTTGAATTAATTAGTAGTTATAGAATCTTCTATAAGAGCATAACACGGTTGTCGTTGCATAAAAGATAACTTATGAGAACTTTATATGATACCATATAACTAATTGAATAAGATTAACAATAATGAAGACTTATCTTTAACTTTGCCATGATCCTCACGTATCGCATGCCACCGATCTCTCTGTTATTCTCCAATTATCCAAGTAGGCGATGCGAAAAACATGAACTTTCATGACGCAATTGTTATTAATTCACTGCAAATAAAGAGGCAACAATGAACAGATTATTCTATCAATCACATAAATTCAACCACATCTTCTAAACAAACAGGCAACTTTAATATTTGAGTGGATAAGATACCATGAAATACTAACATATCATTTTATTTGTGATCATAGAATATATTTTTCTATTACCGGTTTTGAATTTTATTTGATTTAATTAGTAGTTATAGAATCATCTGTAGGAGCATAACACGGTTGTCGTTGCATAAAAGATAATTTATGAAAACTTTATATGATACCATATAGTTAATTGAATAAGATTAACAATAAGGGAAGACTTATCTTTATCTTTGCCATGATCCTCACGTATCGCGTGCCACCGATCTTTCTGTTCTTCTCCAATTATCCAAGTAGGCGATGCGAAAAACATGAACTTCATGATGCAATTGTTATTGTAGTTCACAACAAATAAAGAGGCAACATGTAACAGATCATTCTATCAATCACAGAAATTCATCCACATCTTCTAAACAAACAAGTAACTTTAATATTTGAATAGATAGTTGGATACCATGAAATACTAACAGATCATTTTTTTGCTATCATAGAATATATTTTTTTTATTACCGGTTTTGAATTTTATTTAAATTAATTTGTAGTTACTGAATCATTTATAAGAGCATAACACGGCTGTCGTTGCATAAAAGATAACTTATCAGAACTTTATATGATACCATATAATTAATTGAATAAGATTAACAATAATGAAGACTTATCTTTATCCTTGCCATGTTCCTCACGTATCGCACGCCACCGATCTCTCTGTTCTTCTCCAGTTATCCAAGTAGGCGATGCGAAAAACATGAACTTCATGATGCAATTGTTACTGTAATTCACTGCAAATAAAGAGACAATAATGAAAAGATTATTCTATCAATGTATGTCCCTCTCTCGTGGATCGTAACGAGATTGACAATCAATCAAGGGTGTGGAATCCCCTTGATAGATCACACAAACACAGAAACAAGAATATAGATGAAGAACACGTAGAAATACTTTAATCAATCTTCTATGATTATCAAACACAAAGTTTTACAATTACTCAAGATCACAAGAACCTCACAGCCACTCTCTATGTATTCTCTCACAAAACCCACTGCTAACTCTCTGTACTGTCTAGCCTAAAACCCTAATGCATTTTGCACATCTGAATGACTCTCTTGGAGAGCTTCTTCATATCTGGGTTTTTGGCATTTTAGCTCTTTTAAGATATACTGGTTGTGCCTAGGTCAATATATATCTGGATGCAGCAGACGGACAACCCTGAAATATCGGATGAAGTAACAGTATAAAGACCCAAAACTTTAGATTTTGGCAATCTATCAACGCAAGATTTAAGGTCAATAAACCATACACCACTGATATGTTACCCACTCATATTCAATTCTTTAAATTTATATCACGTTGGTAAGTTGATTATTTCATGCTTTTTGCCTACTGGTATATTATATGATGGAGCTACTATCACACTTAGGAAATTTTAATTTCAAATTCAGTGTGGCAGTCTGACTCACTGATGTACTATCATATCTTCTTTTTCACATAGTGACAACTCATTTTGATTTTCTATTTTGTTTTTCGTTTTTAGGTTTTCTAATTTTATGTTTTTGAATTTTAAGAAAGCAATAATATATATACAAAATTCTTATGAAAAAACTGGTTATTCAGGATTCCTCATCCCATTGAGTTCGACTAGATGTTCAAAACGAGCCCTGTCAAATGCTTTTGTGTAAAGATCTGCAAGGTTATCTAATGTGTCGACTCTTTGAAGTTCAATCAAGTTCTTTTCAGCACAATCCCGTATAAAATGATGACGAATGTCAATATGCTTTGTTCTACTGTGCTTTACGAGATTGTTTGTGATTGAAATAACGGCTTTATTGTTTATCATTATAGGAGTACGAGTGAAATTCAAACCGTAATCGCGCATCTACTGTTGTATCCAGAGTACCTGAGAGCAACACCTACCCGCAACAATACATTCAGCTTCACACGTAGAGGTAGACACGCAAGACTGCTTCTTGCATTGCCAAGACACAATCCTCCGTCCTAAGAACTGACAACCACCAGTAGTAGATTTTCTGGTAGACATATCCTCCAAAGTCTGAATCAGTGAATGCAACAAACTTCAAATCACTAGCAGCTGGATACACAACCCAAGTTTAGGTTTCCCTTTAAGTAACGAAGAATACGCTTCACCGCCTTCATATGTGACTCTTTTGGAATTGATTGATATTTGGCATAAAGGCACGCTGCGAATATGATGTCTGGTCGTGAAGCAGTCAAGTACATAAGAGAACCAATCATTGCCCTGTATTGAGTTGGATCAACACCTTCCACACTCTCATGATCTGGACCAAGATTGGGGTTCTCGCCAATAGGTGTGTTGAAAGTAGCACAATCCTCCCTTTTGAAACGAGCCAAAATGTCATACACATACTTTGTCTGATGAATGAACATCTTCTTCTATTCAACTTGTAATCCCATAAAGTAGGACAACTCACCTGTAACACCTAATGGCAACCTCCCAAATGTGGGGCAAAAAACCTCATCGAGGATAATGGCAACCTCCTACATGTTGGGGCAAAACCTCATCGAAGACGATGAGTCCCTTAGGGGGGGGGGTGATTATAACACCTAATGGCCTACCTCCCAACATCGTTCGTGGACATGAGAGATTCCTGGTTCATAAATAACGCCCTACCTCTAAAATCACCAACACGTTTTGGGCTTAATGCTAGTGGATGAGAGGAGAACTCCACAGTTAAGCGTGCTCAAGTGGGAGTAGTACTAGGATGGGTGACCTCCTGGGAAGTCTCCACCAGGGCAACAAAAAACAAAGTCGTGAGTTCCTGGATGGCCACCTATCGGGAGCAAAGCGGACAATATTGGTGATAACGAGGGCCAGGGGTGTTACATCACCCATCACACTTATCTCGAACTTGCTCTTATCACCTCCTCAAATTCATGACATATGCTCTCATCAGATGACCCGAAAATGATGTCATCCATGTATACCTATACCAACAGAAAATCTTCTTTCATTCTCTTAATGAACTTTGTGCTGTCAATCTGACATCTTTCAAAGCCATTCTTCAATAAATGAGCTGACACTGTCTCATACCACGCCCTGTGTGCCTGATGCAATCCATATAGTGCCTTATTCAGCTTATACACCCGATCTGGATAGTCCTGGAACAGTAAACCCATCTGGTTGTGAGACATACACCACTTCTTGGACTTTCCCGTAAAGAAACGCACTCTCCACGTCAAGTTGGTAAACTTTGAAGCCCTTGAATGAAGCGGAGGTAGGAACAAACGAATTGCTTCCAACCTTGCCACTGGTGCAAACACTTAAGTATAATCAATCCCCTCTTGTTGACTAAACCCCTTAACGACTAACTGAGCCTTGTTCCTCATCACAATCCCTCGATCATCTTTCTTGCACTTAAACACCCACTTGGTGCCTATTTCCCTTTCTCCTTCAGGCAAGTCAACTAGTTCCCAAACTTTCAACTTCCTGAACTGATCTAATTCCTCTTGCATTACTTTAACCCAAGAACTATCTTTTAGATTCATGTGCACATTCTTCGCTCCTCTTGAGAAATGAAGTAGCTATACAAACACTCATTAATAATTCCTGTCTTCTGTATCGAAGCAAACAAACAGGAACCTTCAATCACACCTCTTCTTGTCTAATCACCTGCAGCAACATCACCTATAATGTTCTCAACTGGGTGATCTCTGTTTGCTCGTGTAGTAGCAATGGCATCAACTTCCAAATTTTCACCCAGATTGGATCCAACCCCCTAAATATTCCGATTTGCAAACGGATTAGTGAAGTCCTCCCCCTTGAATAGGTTCAGACCACTATGCTTGAATCTTGAGTAGCCGCATTAGAGGAAGATTCAGGAGCATCTGTCATCGATATATTCGATCTCGACATAAAAGTCACCCACATCATCTTCACTAATCACTGTTTGGATCAACTGAGATTCATCTGCATTGGAAAACTCAGGAATATTAAATGATTTAAACACACTATCATAATCATATAATATAGCAGGACCACTCGTTGGTTGTTGAGGCGAATACGAAGTGATTTCAATATTAAACACGACCTCAATTTTACCAGTTCTTAGATTAAAAACCCTTTTATTCGATGTTCTAGGTACATAACCTAGAAAATAGCCCTCGTTAGCTACCTCACCAAATTTTTGTTTATCTTTATTTTTCACAATTGTGTAGGGTAATCCATATGGTTCAAAGCCTTTCAAATTTGGTTTCTTGTTAAACAGAAGTTCATGACATGTTTTGTTAAAACTTTTAACAGTTTACACTTTATTAAGGACATAACAAGCTGTGTTCACAGCTTCTCCCCAGAAAAGAACTGGAAGCTTGGAATCAGACAACATAGTCCTAGCGGCTTCAATCAACGTCATGATCTTCCTCTCAGCGACGCCATTCTGTTGAGGTGTATAAGGAGCTGGTATTGATGTTCAATTCCCTTGCGCAGAAATAGAGATCCAGAATCTGATTCTGGAACTCCGTGCCATTATCACTCCTTGTCCTATTGATGCGTGCTTCATGGACATTCTCTAATTTTGTAAAAAGATCAATCAACAACTCAGCTATTTGATCTTTTGTACCTAAAAAGAAAACCCATGAATATCATGAGTAATCATTTGTGATAACTAAACAATTATGCTTTCCACATATGCTCCTTACGTTCAATGGACTGAAAAGATCCATATGAAGTAATTCATAAGGGGCATCTATGGAATTTACTGTTTTAGGCTTGTGAAGTTTCTTATGTTGTTTTCCCTTTTGACATGGAAGACATTTATCTTCCACATGAAACCTCTGCACTGGCACCCTTTCCACTAAACCATTTTTAATAAAGTAATTCATTTTTCGATAGTGGATGTGGGCCATGCGTCTATGCTACAACAACGACTCAGCCTCAAATACTTTTGATAACAAACACATCACCACAGTGGAAGAATCCTTAGCACCCATGTCCATGACATAAGTGTCATTCCTCCTTGGTGCTCTCATCACGATCCAATCATCCGGTATTACCAAACCAGGTTTCAACACAAAAGCTTCAGACTTAGTAAAATGGACCGAGTGACCCTTGTCGCAAACTTGAGACACACTCATCAGATTATGCTTAAGCTGCTCGACATAGTTCACTTTGTCCAGTGTGATCTTTCCGCTGGTCAGTTTTCCTTGACCCGTAATGTGACCTCCTTTAGCACCCGCAAAATTCACGTAACCTTCATCTATGTTTTCAAACTCAGTTAACAATCTAGCATCCCCCGTTATGTGCCTGGAGCAGCCATTATCAACATATCACAAGTTGATAATCCTCCTTTAGTAGCTCCTACACAAACCAACAAAAATTAGTTAGATTGGGGGACCCAAGCCTGAATGGTCTTAGATCTTCCAAATTCATCAACTTTTTTAACATCAATCCAATATCCATCACTCCTAACTGGAGTCTTGGATCTAGGACCTATTGATGGAAATGACAGTTGATTTCCACTAGGTCTCTGGTCCTGGGGTTTCCTATGCAAGTTTGGACCTTGGGACCTTTGAAAATTTTGATTTTGAGACCTTGATTGATTATAAGAATTTTGATAGTTGTAATTTCTAAAGCCATTGTTATAAAAAGTTCGACCACCAATGTTTTGGTAGTTATTTTGATATTGACTTTGAATTCTGAAATTATTTGAATAACCATTAAAATTATTCATTCTTGGTGAACAACTTCTAGGTCTCTGATATCTGCTTGATGTATATTCAGGCTGAAATCTTTGTTGATTTCTTTGAAAACGCGAAACTTGCTGAGTTCCAGTTTCAGCCCTATCTACACCAACATCAACACCTTCTTGTTGCTTAGGAGCAGACACCTTCTTCTCACCATCACCGCCCTTCACTGGTGATTTCTCTCTCTTACTCTCACTCACCTGCGCTTCACTCTTTTTGTTAGGACATCAGCTAGCTACATGTCCCTTTGTGTGATATTTGAAGTACGATCTTTTTGCAGAAGACTTCTTAACTGAAGTCTCTGGTTTAGATCCATCAGGTGAAGATGATGATGTCTTAGAAGGATCTGATTTAGTTTGCTCTATTTCCGATTTTTCTTTGTTTTTATTTTTAGCAAAATGCACATTTGATTCATTTTCAATAAGAGTGGTTTCATTTTTCATGTCACTTTCTTTTACAAAATCAACATTTTTAACAAAAGTTTGGTTTTTGTTTCTAGAATGTGCATTCGTTGTTTTCAAAACCTGTTTTCTGTTATTATCCTTCTTGGCATTATCATTTTCAGACACCTCCACATTCCCTGATGTGGAGCTACTAGGTGTGGTTGGCCTAAAGTCTGGTAGCTCTTCTTCATTTGGCAAGAAAGAATAGTCATGACCAAGAGGAGGTGGAACTTCATTGAAGCCCTGGAAGCCTACACTAGTCTTGTCACTACTTTTCTTTAGGCCATTCATCATGTGTTTTATAACAAAAGATGAATCTTTAAATTGACTCAATTTCTTTCAAGTTCACAAATTTTAATTTGTGCTTCTGACAACTCTCTGCAATTTTCAGAAATTTCTTTTGTTTTCTCACTCATCGTATCATGAGCTAAGTTAATAATTTGAAGATACTCATTTAATTTACAGGTTAAGATGTTGATTTCTTCTTCATAACCCTTAATTTTCTTCAAATATGATGACTCCTTTCTTTTTTACGAAAAAGTTTATTCTTTTACGCTTGAGAGCTCATTTACTAGACTTTGGTTTTGTTTTGTTAACTCATCAACCTTACTTGCCATTCACGACATTTTAAACAAACAGAACTAACAGGATTAGAATGTACCTCTCCTGTTGATTTTCTTAGATCAGCCATGAATGCAGCAAAATCTGCAACCATCTTCTTATCAGCGGATCCTTCTCTTCATCAGACTTCACGTTCTCTTCTCGAGCTTCATTCGTCTGATCAGCATCAACCTCTTCAGCTACAGTCTCCTACTCTACCTCAGTTTGCATCGTTAACTAGAACAATTTCAGCCATAAAAGCCTGTGTGACATTGTCATCCCTTTCCGATGCACACTCCAATCATAAGAGCCTTCACGTCTAGTAGAAATGAAAGCTCTTGAGTTGTTGTTGTTCGATGCATTTCTGTTGCCTGAACCTTGACCTGGAGAATCTTGAAATGATGAGTTAGACGGGAATTTGCCTTTGGTCTTTAACATTCCCTAGCAAAGTGTCCATAATTTTGACAGTTGTAAAACCTGACTTGGACTTGTCAAAACTAACACTTTTACCAACGAACTTCCTGCCTGTCCTGTTCATGAATCTCTTCACTCGTCTAGAGATCATGACCATTTGCCACTGGAGATCCATCTTCTCTAGGTCATCAGGGTTAATCTAATCATAATCTTCATCAAAAGTTATAGGATAAGATATTCTTCCCCGAATGTAGTTCTCGTAAGATGCAAAAAAGAAGCAAGCAAGGCAAGATGCTCTTCAGCAGCCTTAACACTCAGAGGCATAGACCTAGTATTGCTGTTATTATTGGTAGATTGTTGTCTCTTTGCCCCTGACGATCCCCCTGAAGCAGCAACAAATCAAACATCACCTTCAGAATTAGTCATAACCTGCTCATTTTCACATGATAGAAATGCAGTTGCTGAATCACTTGAAGCATTGTGGGAGGAAGATGATGGAATGCCTTTGTAAACCCCTGGATCTTGAACCTGATCATATCTAGTTTCCTTCTTGTTCTTCATGTTGAGCTCATAAGCTCTCAGCTTTCCCAACAACCTCTTCTAACTCAATAGTATCATAATCAGATTCTCTCTTTATCATGAGAGTATATATATCCCACTTTGTAGGCAAAGCACCAAGCAACTTATCATTTATCTCAACATCAGTGTATCTCTCAATGTCATAATTATCAATTTCAGACATCAGATGATCTCGTGATAATATCTTCGAGGGACTCATTTCTCATGCCTTTAAAGACAGCAAATTGCTTCTTCAGGAGGTCTACCTTGTGTTTTCTTCACATCAGTGTTTCCTTCATACCTCTTTTCTAGAGCATCCCACATTTCTTTTGAAGTTGTATATCACTTGATGGTATGTTTGATGCCATCAGGTAAAGACATCTTGATTGCAGCTGAGGCCTTCTTTTCAGACTCATGCATAAGTTTATCGTTCACTTAGGCAGTGACCCGTTGTCTGCCCTCAAAGTCATGATTGGGTTTACGTACCCATCCTGAATACAGATCCACATCCGTGTGTCCTGATATTCAATAAAGAACTGGAACCTGTCCTTCAATGTAACGTAATTCTCTACCTTCATCATCTTTGGCGCTTTGTTCGTAGTGCCAACTTCGTGTTATATTCTCAACAACTCGTTCAAATTTGACATGTTCAACATTTTTAACACAACCGACTGGTTAAAAAACAGTAAATATTTTTCGAAAGTTGGTTTTACTAAAATGTACCGTTAGATTCATCTCGATAATACGATTCCAACGATATATAATGTCCAAAACCAATTTCAGAATTTTCGTGCCTTTTTGTTTTTGCTAAAAATCAAAGGGATCTAATGGTGCAGTATGTTTGCTCAGAATGTTCACTGAACTAATTCTGCACACAAATAGGTTTAAAACCGATTACGTCAGCTGCTTAACTCTCCACCTTTTGATCTAACTGTTTAATTCGGACTCCTTGAAGCCAGATAAGTTCGGAATACTGTTTCTTCACAAATTCGAACTTATAAACCCAAAATACAAGTCACCTGATAACCACCACAAAATTGGAATACCTAGTGTGCTTGTAAATTCGAACTTAATCAGCCAATCCGACAGTTTAAATCCGGAACCCTTAAGTCCTGACACTCTCGAAACTCAAACCCTCCAAATTCGGACAAAAGTGTTTAAATTCTAACTACTAGTTTAAGTTCGGAAAAGTCTAAGTTCGGAGTGCTTATACCCTTGACAAATTCAGAATCTGTAACTGATCAAATTCGGACCTTTAAGTTCTGACTCTATAAGTTCGGACACACAAAACAAATCCTGATCACACCTTCTTATCAAACCCTGATAATTAAATTCAGACAAGGTGTTTTGTGTTTAATTCGGAATTTCACAAGTTCTGACAAGGTTAAACTCGGACCATCACTTAACTTCGGACTACCTTGTAAATTCAGACTAGCTGCTAAGCTCCGAAATTCTGACAAGGCCAGACTCTATAACAAATCCTGAACTTTGGCTTTCCGTATTTCCTAAAATTTGTTTGTTTTTGGTAAAATGCAAAACTATGACTTCACAGTAATACGTGTTTACCCACAAACTTAGGAATAAACCCTAATCTCAAAAGATGATGACGGCAAAAACTTCTTTTTCAACTAAAAACTTGAATCTGTATATCAATCTCGAACCGTACAATAAGAGCAAATGCTCTGTTACCAATTGTAGGTCCCTCTCCCATGGATCGTAATGAGATTGACAATCAATCAAGGGTGCGGAATCCCCTTGATAGATCACACAAACACAGAAACAAGAATATAGATGAAGAACATGTAAAAATACTTTAATCGATCTTCTATGATTATCAAACACAAAGTTTTACAATCACTTAAGATCACAAGAAACCTCACAGCCACTCTCTGTGTATTCCCTCAGAAAAACCTTTGCAACTCTCTGTAGTGTCTAGCCTAAAACCCTAATGCAAGCACTGTTTATATAACACAACCATGATACTGGGATAGGCCCATATTACAATAAACAAACTAAGACTAGACATACACAAAGACAAACCCGGACTATATGATAAACTCCTAAACTCGGACTGGCTTGGATACATTCCGAATTTGTGAAACCCCACAAATTCGAACTGCCTGTGCAATCACAAACTCGGACTTCTTTGAAGCTTCACAAACTCGGACATGTTAAGCAGCCCTAAACTCGGAATTCATTGTGATGTCAATACTCAAAATTCTTGAGGTCTTCACATCCAAGTCTTTTATAATATCCAAAGACCAAATCATAAGCTGTTGTCACATAAAATGCACCAACAATCAAGCACATAAATTCAACCACATCTTCAAAATAAACAGGAAACTTTAATATTTGAGTGGATAGTTGGATACCATGAAATACTAACAAATCATTCTATTTGCTATCATAGAATGTATTTTTTTTATTACCGGTTTTGAATTTTATTTGAATTAATTAGTAGTTATAGAATCATCTATAAGAGCATAACACGGTTGTCGTTGCATAAAACATAACTTATGAGAACTTTATATGATACCATATAATTAATTGAATAATATTAATAATAATGAAGACTTATCTTTATCCTTACCGTGATCCTCATGTATCGCATGCCAGCGATCTCTCTGTTCTTCTCCAATTATCCAAGTAGACGTTGAGAAAAACATGAACTTCATGATGCAATTGTTATGGTAATTCACTGCAAATAAAGAGGCAACAATGAACAGATTATTCTATCAATCACATAAATTCAACACATCTTCTAAACAAATAGGCAACAATGAACAGATACATGAGGCTCAGAGCATGCAAAAGGACCAAGTCGTTATGGCTGCAATAGGGGTTGCAGTTACTAAGCTGTCATCCTCCATAGCTGCCACACCATGACAACATATTGCCTTAATTCTTTTATAACTCATCATATCCTCCTTGTAACAACGATCCATTTAAACCAAACACAACTGTTAAATCACTATGAAACAGTCGTTATTTAACAGTCTTTAATAACATATATGGAGGGTAATTTGAATTTTAAAACTCATACGGATCTGTAATATGCATTTACTGCACATCAGGAGCCTTTCATATCAATCTCTTACTCCTCTTCTCAGTTCCTATAAACTTTCATCTTCTCTCTTACTCTTCATTCTTCACTTTAGCTGACGAATACAAAACTTGAATTCGTCATATAAACTTTATGAGATAAGCCTAACATAACACCATTACTCATTTGCTCCACCATCATAAATCATAGCTTGTTACCATTACAACCCTATTTGTTCATTACATTACAGTGTACATGATTTTGTATACAAATAGACGACAATGAATATATTCATGAGGCTCAGAGAATGCAAAACAACATTGCCGTGATGGCTGCAATAGGGGTTGCAGGTACTAAGCTGCCATCATCCATAGCTGCCACCTCATGGCGAATATTGCATTAATTTTTTTCATAACTCATTACAGCCTCCTTGTAACAACAATCCATTTAAACCAAACACAACTATTATTCCTAACCACCATACAACTATTTCACCACATGGTACAACAACAAACATCTATAAAATGTTACTGATTGATGTTGTATCAATTATATAATGCATAAAATGAAGATACCAATGAACTAGCATCCATATAAGTCCAACGAAACCCTAGCCGCCATGCCCGAAGGCGGTAGCTAGGTATTCCAAACCAATTTATCAAACTCCTCTCTTATCCAACTGAAGAACACAGGAAAAACTCGACATTCCATCACCAATAATGGGAATCCTCTGAAAGAATTAATACATATAAATTTTTAGTAATTTTACATAATATTAATTGTTGGACACATATATGAAATCAGACATATATATATATTCATGCAATGATGTTATACAGTAACGGAAAACACATATAGACATTACATTCTCATCAATCGAAATGATTCGCGACTTAAAGTTCCACATGTCTCGCGCAGGATTCAAATCAAGAATGAAACTCATATTGTTATTCTATACTGGCATGAACATTAAAGCTTATATGAGTTTGAAATTTCAAATTTACTGAACTCTCATCAATCCTGAAACAACAAACTGATCGAATAAAGCAAAACACACAATACAACAATGTACATAACATAAGCTAATCAAAATTAGAAATGTAAACACATTTACCAGTAACAAAATCAGCTAAACACCTAAAATGACTACTCAAATTAGTAATGTAAACACATTCGTCGGTAAAAAAATTCATCTAAAAACCTAAAACAACTACTCAATAAAAATGATCAACATAAACACATTCATCACTAACAAGTTCATCTAAAAACCTATTCATCATTTTCTTCTTCTTTGGAAGTCAATGTCATCTGATGCAACAGAAAAAAAGATATCCATAATTCAAACCTTTTTCTTTTCTTCATTTCCTTCGGTCAGTTCCACATGGGTATGGTCCAGATTCCAGAATCACAATCCCTCAACTGAAAAGATCTCAAATTCAATTATAAAAAATCAAAAAGGAAAATATACACACACATAAGAACACAACCATTAAATAAAGAAATCAAACTAACATCAAATTCTAAATTATGATAAAAATAATTTCAACATCGAATAACATAATCCACACTCATTTTAGCTTTTCCATCACATACTCTAATGTATTTGAAACGGAAAAGTACCTTAAGAGGCTTATCGATTTGAGAGAGTAGATCGGAGGGGAGTGGTCCGGCAGGAGGATGAGTAGAGCGAAAGGTTTTGATTGATGAATATTTCTAATTATGAATGTGAGTTTATGTTTTTCATTGTATACCTGTTCAAGTATGTATGTAGGTCAGGGATTGTTGGATTGACAACAATTACACTTGATATTGTGCATTGTGGACTCGAGTTGAAGCCACTGTTTCAGTATCGTCCCCCCTGTATGTAACAGATTTAACATAGATTTAACAACCACCATTAGTGATTTAAGCGTCATGTCATGTCATGTTACGTAATTAAGTGATTGATGTTGTGCTTACTTGTGTTGATTGCATAACGAACACAGAGAAAAAACCTAAAACCTAAGATTAGGCAAGCAATTCTACAAAAAGTTGGTGTGCACAACAATTAGACAGAGTAGTGTGTTTGACTACCATAAATCATTTATAAAGAAGATGAATTTGAGGGGATCGGGTAGGTCGATTAAGTCAAACATGGTCAGCACGGGAATGGGATGAACCATCCATTTTTTTCAAGATTTGTTGTTAGGACTTCAGGCGATTAGGTTGGAATGTTATTTCCTATGTAAGCATACAAGTTTTAATGTGAAATCGAAGACAAATATTAAGGTTTAACATGAACTGAAATCAAACATGATTACAATAATCCTAATCAATCAACACATGAAGGTTTATTATGAAATCGAAGAATAAATAGTAAAACAAAGCGAGGTAGGTATAATATAAACTCACTTGCGATGAGAATAAATAGTTAAACCAAGACGGATTGGCTGGATAGTCTGTATTAGAGGAAATGTTGCTTCTCCATTAGGGCTTCAATGTATGAGAGGAAATGCTGCGTCTCCATTAGGGCTTTAAAGATTAACATGGAAAGGTAAAGGAGAATCTAAGGGAGGTTTTGAATCTCCCCATCCTTATGTGTAGATAAATGTGAGATTTGATTTTTGAATTTTGAATCTCCTCCCTCAATTTATGTGTAGATACATATCCCCATGTCTTTATTATTGATTATTAATATTAATATTAACTTGAATTTCAAATTATTTAAGTATTTTAAGTTGTTAAATTAAATAAATAAATGATAAATTATGATGATGCAATAATGAAGGAAAAAAAACTTACGTGGCATAGCTCAGAGGCTGCCACCTCAACATGGTGATGTCATGCTCATCTTTCTTTTAATAGACTAGTAAGATAGGGTAATTTTCCTTGAATGGTTTTTTTATTATTAATTTTAAGTTTTTTTCTTTTCCCTTATAACTTAAATTACGATGGTTAATGTATTGATTTAATAAAATTCCAAATATATGGTTGGTACTTGCTCATTTTTACTTACATTTCGATTTAGGTATTGGACAATAAGATATATATAATTTTTTATTGTTTATTTAGAGTGACAAACTGAACCGATATTATTCAAACAACTTCGGTACCAGTACTGGTAATCAGTTAACGGTTTCCTATATAAATTTCAATAAAATCCAAGTCATATTCGAACAGAGTATTTTTTGATATCGTAAACTAGAGCTAGAGCCGACATCGTACTACTACCGTAAGCGATAGAACTTTTAACGTCCGAAAAATATATGTACCAGTACCACTATTCGTTTTAATCTCTTTCGGTTGCTATACCGAGTGCCCACCGACACTGTAATGAATCAAACAAGTACTGACTGAATTCCCGCCGCAGCGCGCAGGGTAATTCTTCTAGTTAGATTTAAATGAAAAGCTCAACGTTACTAATTCATTTTCCTATTTTACCACTACAACACAATTACGGTTAGTTGAGGATTGTTCACCATATCAACACTAACCAACGTTTAAAAAACCGGTTCAAACCAGCTGGTAATACTTGTTGAACCAGCTACCGTTTTTGGCCCAGTACGGTTAAGCCAATGTAAGACCCTTATTTAATAAATAGAATTTTGTGATATAAAAGAATTTATAGGCGATTACACGTTCATAATACATTACGAGTTTCTTTAAACTTCCTAAAATTTAAAACATTTCAACATATTATCGATGTTTAGTTTTGAAAGGACTAAGCATATCGCGGAAGCTTGAACTTTGATCATGTTCGGTTCTTCGTTGAGCTTGATCATCATCTATCATCTGGTGCTTCAAATCATTATCTATATTTCATAAATTATGAAATACGTTAGTTATAATGAATCTATAACATAACCGAAAAACCCAAGGCCCAAAATTACAAAATCAAAATTTTTGAAAATCTGCCTGCCGTAAGCTACATATATATGTAGCTTACGGTGGGATGCTGCAGCCTTTTTCTAGTTTGTCGTTTTGTTACGAAAACTTTAGTAACTTATTCAATTTTCATCCGTTTCCCTCGAAACTTGTTCCTAAATGTCTGTAAAACATTTACCTACATATTTAACTAGAATTCCTTAACTGGATTCATAATTTTTATGAATTACGCAACCATTACCCGGTTTATGCGCATAATCATTTTGACCCGTTAAGGGATTTAAGCACTTAAGCTTAAATCTCGCTCTTTATTTTCTTATCTCCTATTTCCACCCCAAAAATTCTATATATCTCCCACCCAACTATATTTGTGGTGGATTTGTTATCATAAAATCATTTATTCCGAATTCTACCATTCAGTTTGACAATTTACCAAACAAACTCGTTAAGAGGCATTAAACCAAAAAGGCTTATGCTTTTAACTTTTACACTACCGAAAGGGTCTACTAAATTATAAAACTCATTTTTAACTACCCTTAAGGGTCGTTTGCTTTTTTTTAATCATTCGAGGGCGTTTTGGTTAACTTTAGCCCCTTCTTTTACGACGAAGGACTTTAAATAGCATGTTTTGACCAAATGTACACATTTTAACAAATAATCTATTTAAAATCATTATGCACCTAAGAACATAATGTCTACAATTTATATTATTAGATTGACCTTACTTTAGGTAATCTAATGTTCGTTAATGACTCGTTTAACTCTCATCGGACCTTAAGTCCTCAATGAGAGTTTGACCTGTTAAGGCTAAATTCTAATAAGTCTGGATCATTTATCCTGAGATTTGGTCTGGATCGCTTATCCTTAACAGATGATGCAGGGAGAGATTTTACGTTTACGTTAACTAACAATTATGTAATTGAGTATTTGTATGCAGGTTCTACACGATTAGACTTAGTCAATGCTGGAAATATGCTCTAATTCTAGCACGTGCAAATGAAGTGGTGACTGTTGAAAGTGAACGTGGGAAGCTTGCAAGATTAGTGGATAGTTTGTTAGCTAGAACATTTTCTAATTTGATAAAGGGGATAACAAAGCTCATAAGACAGACACACATTGCTTGACCCGAGTACAGTGAAATCATTTCACAAACGCAAACACTTTAGAAACATTGTACCGAGCTTGTTATCTTTCTAAGTTGTACCATAATTGTCATTATTCTTTGATATACATGTGGTGATCGGTAGTTTCCATCACCCGAGGTTTTTTGTGCCGGAGATAATTCATTGACCAAGGGCTTTTTCCTCGTATAAATACTCGTGTTCATTGTTCTTTAAATTATTGATTTGATCGTTCAATCACTAATCATTAAAGAACTCAACCTCACATTCAAAGTTTGGTCACATTATCCTTGATCAGATTTTTGACCAAAATAGTTTGGCGCCCACTGTGGGGCAATCGGTGCTTCAATTCTAAAAATTTCATTCATTTTCGTTCATTTCCATCAACCACATGGCTTCCCAGGGAAAATCTGCTTTAAGCGCCATGACGGCAGTTACCTCATCTCAGACTAGTGCATCATTGCCTCCTATTCCCCATGCACCCTTGAGGAGTGCTGACAATGCTCAGTAGAAACCAACACCCGTCTTCTCAAAGGCTCCTACTGTTTCTTCCTCTACACCTACTAACAATGATCTTTCTACTTTGAATTTTCAGAGAAAGGATACATGGAACAACAGGAAAAAACCAACCAAAGGATCCTCAGGAAAATTGATGAAATCAAGAAGCAGAAGAGATCAGTGGATGATCACTCTCCATTGATGCCCAGGTCGTTGGATTTTGTCACTCCAGCATGTACAATCCAGCATTCCAAAGCATCTGGTGTTCAGTATCAAGGATCCTTAGGATTGCAGTATGGGTCACTGGCGATGACGCAGCCTCAAGCATCTCATTACCAACCTTATGGATCCTCATCTCAGCATCAAGGATCCTACCTCAGTTTGGGAGGATATACTTGGAGACAGTTCCAGCTCAAGGATCCTATCTCCAGCATCAAGGATCCTCGTCTCAGGTTCAAGGATCCATGGATTACCCTCCAAGACCTTCAAAACCCATGTGTCATGGACCCAACTTCTATCAGGATCAAGGATCCTCAGGGAGTCAACCATCCAGGAGTTCTGAAGTTCACATAGGTGACTTCATTCCTCTAGCAGACTAATGCTTCATCTGGTCCAACTGTTGCACCTGAAGTGTCTTGTTTTGGATATACTTCTGGGATACCAGTCGCAAACCAATCAGGAGGTAACAATCTCAATACATCTTTTGGTACTAATTATGGTTTCGCGCGGGATGCAGGTATCAATCAGGCTATGGCTAGGGAGCTGAAGAAGCTTAAGGATATGATATCTAGCGTCCTAGGAGTGGTTAAACCCATTCCTGAGATCCCTGGATGGAAGTCACAAGGTGTCTCGACTTTGCAATTCCTATATGCAATGCTGAGATACCAAAACACTTTCAAACCCCCAACATGAAGCTATACGATGGTACAACTGATCCAGAGGAGCATGTAGCACAATACCGGGAAAGAATGGAGATTAACCCCATTCCAGAAAAGTTAAAGGAAGCCTATCTTTGCAAGGGCTTCGGATCCACACTCACTGGATCAGCACTTAAATGGCTGCTAAGTCATCCTCCTTACTCAATTACTTCATTTTCTCATTTAGTTAATTTGTTCAATAACCAATTCTCGTGTAGTAGAACCTTTGAACGATTAACTAGTGATTTGTATAGGATAACCCAAGGCCATGATGAATCATTAAGAGATTACATCACTAAATTTAGTAGAGAATCCTTAGAAATCCCTAATTTAGATATTGCCATTGCTGTGGAGGCATTCAAAATGGGATTGCTAAAGGATTCCTCCTTCTATGATGACCTTGTTATGACACCTTGCAGGAATTTAGACTAAGTGAGGAACAAAGCCTTAAGGTTCATCCGTTTAGAGGATGACAAAATGACCCAAGAAAGACTGTCAGGATCCTCAAAGCAGGAAAATCAAGGACATTCTTCAAGAATAACCGATCCAAGCAATACTCTAGGCATGATGTCACGGCCCCCGACCCCACCCTGGGCGGAAGCCGCGAAGCAGTCAACTGGTGGTATCGGTGTTTATTAAATTGGCAGCGGAATTATCATCGGATCGTAGTTAGGAAAATATTTCAGAGTTTATCAAACACCAAAGTTTAATATTAAACAAATGGGATAAAACCCATATTCCATTCAAATGTTTTTATAGGGATAAACCCTAATTAACAAAAACATAAGTTCTTCATTTATTAAGGTAATCGTAGCCACTTTATTTAAGCCTTCAGTGCTCCATAGCTAGCTTCTATGACTTTCACAGTAAGTTACCTGAAACGCTTTTAAAAACATTTTGGTCAATTAAAAATACTGGTGAGTTCATTCAAATTTTGTAAAAAAGACACATGTTATTGTTATGGATGGAATTTTCTAACTCATATCCTGAAGATATATCCTGACTTTACATGTTAATTACAACGACGAACCAGGATATTGGTAACATCCTGCGGGGGTATCCTACTCGCTACTAACGATTTGCTTTGGATACAAGGTACCAACGTTCACAAAGCTTGGTCTTCCTGAAGACTCGGTCATGGCAGTTAGAAGAAAGACGTTGGACGCCTGAAGAAGAGGTCCACAACGGTCAAGAGGCAATATCCGCAACATCCCAAGATTATAGGATAGTTTGTTATTTCAGTTTACTATAAATAGGAATGTACGGATCGATAGAAACACAGACAACTTCACCAACTCTTTCACTCTCTTTGCAGCTACGATCATTCATAATCACATTCACCAACACTTACACTTAAAAATTATTATAACACTTAGCTGATCCATATATTATCTTGAAGTGAATTCTGCTTTTCAAGCAATAAGAAGAACAAGGTAGCTGACTATTGTCAGCTCCCGAGGTTTTATGCCGGTGATCTAGAAAGATCAAGGGTTTTCCTCGTACATCTCGTGTCAAACTTACTTTATTTGCATTGTTTTTATAAACTGATATAGTTCTATATCCTGAAACTGCTTATATTTTCAACCAAGTTAACAAATTTCATCAAGTTCACATAGCACACTACCTTACAAATTAAATTTGAACACTTAATTGCTTCGGTAATTTTTGACCAAAACAATTTGGCCCAAGTGGGTCAAGTGGTGCTATTTTTAATCGAAACTTTACTAAAAACATTAATCAGTTCTTTATTCTCTAATCTTTTTGCAAGATTGTTTTGGATGGCTTCTCAGTCAGGTTTGAGCTCTTCCTCGATGCCCAATTATCCTCTACTACAGCTAGCTCATTGCCTCTTCCACCTCCACCGGTTCATAGAAGAAACGAAAGCTAAACATCTCGAGAGACCCCTGCTGTTCAGAATGTTTACAGATCCGCTTCTTCGGGGAAAACTCCCTTTATGGCCTCTAATGATGAGATTTTGTCTTTGTTGGCTAATATACAGGATCAAATGAAGAAACAACAGGAAACTAACCAGCTCATAATGAAGGAGATACAACTCTTGAAGTCCAACTCCAAGAATCATGCAGAGGATACTGTTACCCCTTTGCAGCCCAGGATGTTGAACTTTCGTTCAATAGTATTTACTGAGGATAATCAGGGCAATATCATACCGAGTCATTCCCAGAGCAATATCCCAGAAATACCCTCATCGGCCAGGATATCAACTGTGAGGGATCCATGATATGCTCCAGGATATGACCAGAATCGCTAAACTGGTAACTTGTCCATTAACACCAGTATTCCTGCTACTAATAACTTTGAATCTTCACAGGATACAGGTGTAACATCATCATTGTCCAGGGAACCAGAAACTAAAGGATATGATATCAAGTGTACCTAGGTTGGTGCAACCTATACCAGAAGTAACCCATGATAGTCAAAAATATCTTGGTTTGCTTATCCTATTTGTGATGCTGAAATCCCAAAGAGATTCCAAACTCCCAACATGAAGCTTTATGATGGGACAATGGATCCTGAGGAGCATTTTTCCCAGTATAAGGAGAGGATGGAAGTCAATCCTATCCCACCAGATCTTAAAGAAGCATGCCTAAGCAACAGCTTTGGCGCCACTCTAACAGGATCAGCCTTGAAATGGCTTTTGAATGTCCCACCTCGATCAATTACCTCTTTTGCTCATTTAGTTAATTTATTTAACAATCAATTTTATTGTAACAGGAGCTTTGAGAAATTAACAAGTGACCTTTATAGGATAACACAGGGACCACAAGAATCCTTAAGGATTATGTTAACAAGTTTAGCAGGGAGTCCCTGATATCTCGAATCTTGATGTTGCTACAGAAGTACAAGCGTTCAAGATGGGATTACAGAAGGATTCTCAGTTTTATCAGGATCTTGTAATGAATCCTTGCAGGAACTTAACCGAAGCTCGGAATAGGGCCATAAGATATATTAGGCTTGAAGATGACAGGAAAATGCAGGAGAGGATGAACACATCCTCAACATATGATTAACAAACCGGAAGTCAGAATCCTCATACAAGCCATACCACTCTAAGCCGTATTGTAAAAATGGCAACAAAAGAGTGAATGCTGTCGAGGATGAAGATGGAGAAGAATATCATAAACTTTCACAATATTATTTTTCGGTAAATATACCTGAACTGATGTATGCCATGCAGGGACTGGGGGACAAAGCAAGATGGCCAAGAAAGATCATCGAAAGGCTGTCTGGAAAGATAAATACAAGTGGTTTGCTTATCATGAAGATTTTGGGCATATAACAGAGGATTGTATAGCTCTGAGAAAGGAAATAAGTTTTTTGCTGAGCAAAGGCTACCTGAAGGAGCTACTTGGCAGGAAGAAGGATAAGACTCAGGATACTGACAAAAATCCTGAGAGAGCAGCATCACCGCCACCAGATGCCATGATAATCAACCTTATATCTAAAGGATCCGACATATGTGGAACTTCTTATTCTGCACCCAAGAGGCATGATAGGGAAGCAAAAGTAGAAATGGGAGACAAACCAACCAGGATGACAATGCTTACAGATGACAAAGTGATAACATTCAATAGCGATGATCGAGATAACATCCAGGATCCTCACCATGACGGTCTGGTAATTACTTTGTATATTGCTAACCATTTTGTGCGCAAGATATTGGTAGGCAATGGTAGCTCGGTCAACATCATCCAGCTGGACACCTTGAAAAAAATGAATATCCAAGAAGCTGAGATTACATCGAAGTCAACGGTGCTCATGGGATTCAGTGGAGAAGCGAAGAATACTGCCAGGGAGATAAAGCTGCCCGTGTATGTCGTGGGTGTGAACTCGATGCAATGGTTTTGTGTTATGGATTCGTTATCCTGCTATAACATTATTTTAGGAAGAGCATGGATTCATGATATTAAAGTTGTGCCTTCCACTTATCACCAATGTGTCAAGATCCCCACTCCTTGGGGGTAGTTAAAGTTGAAAGTGACCAGCAGGAAGCGAAGGAATGCTATTCCTATTTGATGAAGGCTTCAACAAAATCCCGGGCAGGATAGCAATTAAGGATACAAGCACAAGATATCGTGGAAGCTTCAGAGCAGGATGTAAAGAAAGTTATCCTCGATAAAAACAATCTAGATATCTCGGTGCTTGTAGCGGCCAATATCCCTCAAGATATTGAAAAACAGCTTACTAACGTTTTGAAATGCAGGGTGTCTACATTCGCATGGAGGCACGAGGATATGACAGGTATATCAAAAGATATCATAACTCATAAACTTGTAATTGACAAATCTTTCAGGCATGTTCAACAAAAAAAGAAGAAAGTTTGCTTCGGAGAGGAATGCAATAATACAAGAAGGGTGGAAAGGTTGTTGAAGTCCAAGATGATCAGGGAAGTTAAATTCCCTAAGTGGTTAGCAAACGTAGTAGTAGTCTATAAGTAGAATGGAAAATGGAGAGTCTGTGTTGACTACACATATCTGAACAAAGCTTGCCCGAAGGATCCATTTCCATTGCCTCATATAGATCCATGGTAGATGCAACTGCTGGACATGAAATGCTGACTTTCATGGATGCATCCTCAGGATTTCAACAAATCCAGATGGAACCATCCGACCAGGAGGATACGTCATTCATGACACCAACATATAGTGTTATATTGCTATGCCCTTTGGTTTGAAAAATGCAGGTTGCAACGTATCAGAGACTGGTCAACATGATTTTCCAGGATAAACTGGGGGACACCATGGAGGTGTATATCGTTGATATGGTGGTGAAATCCAAGAGAGCAGAGGATCACCTTCAGGATCTGGAATGTGCCTTCAATATCTGGACTAGTATAATATAAAGCTAAATCCTGCCAAATGTTATTTCAGAGTGGGGGCAGGAAAATTCTTGGGATATATGGTAACTAAAAGAGGGATAGAAGCAAGCCTGGAGCAGATCAGAGCTATCCTAGACATCAAATAACCATCTAACATGAAGGATATTCAAAGGTTATCTGGAAGAGTAGCGGCATTGAATAGATTTATATCAAGATACTCAGAAAAGTGCAAAGAATTTTATGGTATCCTAAAAAAGAACAAAAAATTCGAATGAGGAGAAAGACATGAAGCCGCTCTACAAGAATTGAAGCAATATCTTTCAAGTGCACCTCTATTTATGAAGCCTGAAGATGGTGAACCTCTGTCCCTATATCTTGTAGTATCAGGGAATTCAGTAAGTGCATGCTGTCTTGGTAAAGGATCATGAAGGTCAGCAGTATCCTGTCTATTATGTTAGTAAAAGTTTGTTAGAAGCTGAGACTAGATATTCCTACTTAGAAAAACTAATATTAGCATTAGTTATGGCCTCAACCAAGCTTAGACCTTACTTTGAAACACATAGGATACATGTTAAAACCAATTATCCTGTCTATTATGTTAGTAAAAGTTTGTTAAAAATGTGCTTAGGAAACCTGAAATGTCTGGTAGGATGGCTAAGTGGTCCGTTAAACTAAGTGCTTATGATTTAGTATATGAACCTAAAAATGCCATAAAGTCTTAGGCTTTAGCAGACTTTGTGGCTGATTTTAGTAGTGATATCTAAGAAGAAGCTGATCTAGAAGTCCAACAACTAGGTGAAAGCTCAGATAGTTGGACGCTATATACTGATGGTGCATCCAATGTTAGAGGTGTAGGATTAGAATCTACTAAAATCACCACAGGGGGACATATTACCCCAGGCTATTAGATGTGAATTTCCTGCTACTAATAATGAAGCTGAGTATGAAGTTCTGATAGCAGGATTAGAATTGGCTAAGAATAAGAATATTAAATGTTTACAAGTATATGTTGATTCCCTATTGATGACTAACCATTTTAATGGATCTTATGTAGTCAAAGGTGAAAAGGTATCTGAATACCTTGAAATTGTTAAAAAATTAGCAGGATATTTCGAGAATTTTACACTTGAACAGGAACCAAGAGAAGAAAATGCTGCAGCAGACGGTCCAGCGAATTTAGGATCTACTGTCAGGATACCGGAAGGAACTCAGATACCAATACATATCCTGTATCCTGCAATGGAACTTCTCAATCCTCAGGATATGGAACTAACAAGTATCCAGGTTCCTTGTGATGGGTGTCTTGAGGAGGATCCTGAATCTTGGATGACTCCAATTGTGAAGTATCTTGAAAAAGGAGACATCCCAAAGGATGAAAATCCTAAATCTTTCAGAATGAAGGTATCCCATTTTACTATTATAAATAATATGTTGTATAAGAAATCCCTAGCAGGTCCATACCTAAGGTGCTTGTCGGATCCTGAAACTAAGGAGGTACTTCAGGTTATACATGAAGGAGATTGTGGAAACCATACTGGGGGCAACCATTAGGAAGGATGCTATGGAGTATGCTCAGAAGTGTGATGCATGCCAGGGATATATCAACATACTGCATCAACCTGCAGAACCATTATATCCTATCATATCCCCTTGGCCGTTTATGAAATGGGGAATGGATATAGTGGGAACACTCCTGAAGGCTCCTGGAGGAATGGTTTTCATGTTAGCAATGACGGATTATTTCTCCAAGTGGGTTGAAGCTGAGGCATTTGTCCAAGGTAGGGATCAGGAAGTGGTATCCTTCATCAAGAGGAATATCCTCACAAGATTCGGGATACCGGCCGAGATAATCTATGACAATGGCTCCCAGTTCATCAGCAAGAGAACCACTGATTTTTGTAATAGTTGGGGAATCAAGATGATCACATCAACACTGGTGCATCCTCAAGAAAATGGGCAGGCAAAATCCTCGAACAAGATAATTGTCAACAATTTGAAGAAGAGATTTGGCGCTAAAAAAGGAAAATGGGCAGAAGAATTACCATTCTCCTGTGGGCATATCGAACTACAGTGAAGAATGCTATAGGGCATACTCCGTTCTCATTGGTGTTCAGGGTAGAAGAAGTAATTCCAACAGAAATGTTTATACCTACAGCCAGATCAAGCCTACGGAATCCTAAAACAAATCCTGAAGTCTTATGTTAAGAGTTGGATATTGTTGACGAAACAAGGGACGCAACAAAGCTAAGGATGGCAACATACCAGCAGAGGATAGCCAGATCATACAACAAGAATTTAAGGAGTAGGAGATTTCAAGTTGGAGATTGGGTTTTGAGGAAAGCTTTTCAAAATACAACCAATCCTGCTGACAGGAAGTTAGCTCGAAATGGGAAAGACCTTATGAAACTGAATCAGAATCTGGAAAGGGAGCATACCGACTCAAGACTGTGCAGGGTGATATATTGCAAAGATCCTAGAATGCTATACACTTTAAGGTTTATGTCAAATGAGTTTAGAATTTAATTTCTAACTCAGGATGGTATTAATTCTATCTCTTTTAAATATATTTATTTTAATATTGTTTGAAACCCAATACTGACTTAAGCATCGGAGGGGTGTTAGCTACCTTAGTTTAAAGGTGATTTGCAGGATATAACTCCAGGATGTATACTCAAGATGAATCGAAAGATTAGAGGATTGCCCCTCTCTCATGTTTAAGGGATTCAGATCCCTTCAAAGATTTAAAGGTATTCACCTTTCTCCCGAATTGGGTTTAAACACTCCGCCTGGAGCGCAAGTTATCTGGGTATAATTCAAGATGACGGGACCAGTTCACGTAACAGTGGCTGACAGTTTCGTTATTATTGGCTATATCCTGGATCCTTACGGTATATGAGGATTGATCACCCTCTCTCACGAAAGGGTATTTTCATACTCTCTAAGGTTTAAAGGTTTTCACCTTTCTAAGTCTTGGAGTTTATACACTCCCGCTTGTAGCGCATGAAAATAAGGGTTTATCCCCAATATGCTAAGGGTTTATCCCTAGTATGCTAAGAGTTTATCCCTAGGATGTTAAGGGTTTATCCCTAGTAAAAATAAAGTTTTTGATAAGATTCCAATGATATGACAAAATGTAACTACACATATTCTTTCGTGAATACAAAGCTTCGAAGTTTAATCACTAAGTGAAGAAATACTCAAGTATGTCATACACTGATGCAATATACTGCACAGACAGGGGACATCCATGCTGGGGACATTGCAAAGGATTCAAAGGTTGGAGTTTGAAATTGTTGCCTAAGTGTTCCTGGTATGATTTCTTATTTTTCAAGTATTGAAGGCCCTATCTGAATGATCTAAGTTTCTATAAAGTTATATTCAACCAAATTTTGTCTAACATTTAGTTGAAGATGTAAAATTTTTTGAACATTTCATCAGTATCCTGACCTGGATATTCAAAACATATCTTTCAAAATAAAAACATAACAACAACAGATAAGGCTAAAAGGTTAGTTTATTATTAACGAACCAAAAGGTTGTACTCTTGGCTTCATCTCAAGTGAGACCCATCCACCTCCAACTGTTATATTGTTAAAAAGCATGTAGGAAATATAAATTGTTCAAGTGCAGGAATAGTAATTTGTTCAGGGGTTACAGACAATTCAAATTTAAAAAGTAGGCTCCGCCTAGGCATAAACAGCCATCATCGCCCACTTCGCTGCTATCAAGCAGCAGCATCACCACCAGCACCTTCAACCACCACAGCCTTACCATCGCCACCAGCATCCTCTCCAGCATCAGCCCCGGGATACTCTTCAGCCTTGCCCTCTGCTTCCATTGCCGTTTCAACCACCTTGGAAGACGCCCCAGCCTTTGGTTTGGTAGGATACTCAACGGATCTATTGAGGCCGTCGCGGTAGGAGACCATATCTTGCTCATGTTGGGCTTATGCGGCATCTAGTTTGACTTGGGCATCTAAAGTGGCTTCCTAACAGCTTCTTGAGCCTCTTGGGTGACCGCTTTATATTTGTCCTCGTAATGCTGAGATTTGGCACGGCTATTTTCCCTGATCCACAATAGTGGTCCAAGCCTTCTTCAACCTGGCTTCCAGCATCTTGGCGGTCCCACAGGCCTCCTCGTAGAGACTTGTCAGGCGTTCGAGACCCTGCAATACAAAAATTCAGGTATCAATCTATTTAGTCTAACCAGGATACCTATTCAATATATATGTGTAGGATACATGATAAGGATACTTACCTGGTTGAGGAAAGAGGTCATAATACCAATGGATTCAATGAACCCACGGTTCTCGTAGGAAAAAAATCCACTGCATTTATAGGTCAGTGTGGCTTCTCTCGCGCGTCGCGCCAGATTTAGGGGATTCCCGCGCGTGGCGTGGCAGCACCTAGCTAGGGCAAGGTCAGCATAGTCACAACTATAGGGTTGCACTTGTCGCGAAACGGTGCCACCTAGTGTTGACCTCCCCCACGCGTCGCGACAGAGACATGATTCTCTGGCGCGTGGTGCTGGGCTACCCAGGTGAGATTTCTTCGTTTTGCGTACCGTGTCTCGTTGTGCGTGTCTGGTTCTTCGTTTTCGGCTCGTTATAGCGTATTTTGGAGAGTTGTTTCATCCTCCCTACCTTGGTTAAAATTCCGTCCTCGAGATTCACTAGAATAAGTATGAATACTTTTGCTTCATTTCTGATTCCAGTTCCCGTGTATATTCTAATCCTCTTCTTGAATCCCATTTTACCTTGACCAGTATTAACCTCTTGTGCTTGAGATTCTTGATCTTTCTATCCTCAATTTGTATCGGTTTTTCTACAAACTTCAGTTTTCATTTACCTCTATATCTTGAAGAGGTACTATTAATGATTCGTCGGCTAAACATTTCTTTAAGTAACATACATGAAATACATCATGTACTCCTACCATTTCTTCAGGTAGCTGTAGGTGATAAGCTACTGGTCCAATGCGTTTGAGGATTCTAAATGGTACAACATACCTTGGGCTTAACTTTCCTTCTTCACCAAATCTAACGATTCCTTTCCAAGGTGAAACTTTTAGTAATACTTTATCTCCCACTTGTAATTCCAATGGCTTTCGACGATGATCTGCATAACTTGTAGGACCGATCCTGATAGCATAGGAACCTAGATTTGATATCTAATGTCCATAATAGCAGAAATATTATGACATGATTACCAAATAACAAGAATTAATCAGTTTAACGTCAATTTTATTGATAAACTTCAAGTCTCCAAATTGATAGAGCTTCGCTACACAGAGCACCAAAAGTTACAAAGAAGAACTCAAGCTAGCTATATATAACACACAAGTTCGCTGGTGAGAAGGGAAGTTCGGGCGAACTTGACTAGTCAAGTTCGGCCGAACTTGACTTTACAACACCATTTCCAGCGAACTTCGCATACAAACACATAAATACTTCGTTTAGCTAGCCTATTCACATCTAATCTATACAAACTCGATATAAGACTAAGATATAGACATTCTACACCAAAAGACTCCCCCTTGGATATTGTCTTCGTCTTTTATCAGTCTCCAACACTTTGTCTTCAATAAAACTTTAACGTGAACGCCCAAAGAAGTTTTTGTACGGCTTCTTTCGTCTTTCAAGCTTTGGATATGGTGTCTGATCAGTAGGCGGCACTTTAGTCATAAATTGGTACCTTCTGAGCCTTGCCGCCCTACCTCTTTCATTAATCTCTTCGATACGCTTCTCTTCTTTCAAAAACTCTACCCGTTCAAGATCCCTCCAGCTTGATTCCCACATCCTACCAGAGTTAACTTCACGTGCATAACATACATTCACTACCCTCTGATATTGCATTGCTTGTTCTTTTTCACGTTCTTCGAAAACAATCTTGCAGTAGAACAAACACTTGATATCTTCTCTCGAACAATTTACTAGCCACATCAGGTCTAGTATCCATATTGTTCTCCATGACCCTCTCAGACCTTGAGCTCCAAACATTTCAACTCTTTCCTTAGTAATATCTAGATGATCTTCAAACCGTAACACGATCACAGCTTCACAAGTAGTAGGATCAATCTGCCACCACTTGAACAAAGGATAAAAGTTCTGTTCGATCGGCATCGAAGGCATGTTTCTCGTTGCTCTTGGGCGTTTCATGATCAATGTGATATCTTTCTCCCCAGTCTTCTTATTAGTTTTGATGCGACGCTTCGGGATAAAAGGCTTCCAGTATTTGAATCCTTGTGATGCTTCAAACTTGATCATTTCCAAATCAATTGATCAATAAACTTCATATGATGTGTAAAATTCATTGTTTGAACAAGTTCTTCAACATCCCAGTAAGGAAGTGTCTTGAAATCTACTAGATATCTGAAGTATTGAACTCCAAATTCTCGTTTGATGGCATAAACATTTAGCTTTTTGAACCACCCCCAACTCAGTATATCACCCAATGACACATCTTTGTCTCTGGTGAAGAATGCTAGTGGATGTCGACACTTACGTTCTCGCAGTATTTCTTTGAACCAGGACGTTTTAGCTTGAGCTATCTCCTTCTTTGTCATCGGTTTAGGAACTTTTCCATCACGCATCGACTCTTCTATCTTTTCCTTTAACATGTCTTCGTTAAGCTGCTTGTACATCTCCTTGAAAGTTGGAAAACTATCTGTGTTAGGACCGACGTACTTCTCAGCTTCATCCTTTTCTTCATCAGAAGACCAATATTCCACTATAACTTTGTTATATTCATCTGCCTCGTATCTACGTTGATAATGATACTCATTAAGCTCAAACGTATTCACATTTAGTACCTCCTCTTCGAAATCAAAATCAAGTGATTCTGCATCAACATCGATCAAATTTGCGAAATTTTGTGAATAGTTGTGCATGAATTCACCTTCTACGACATTATGTTCAAGCATAAGGATTAGAGGCTTTATAGGTACCACAGCAACAGGCTGTGCAGAAGTAATAGCATTAGATATATCTACTTCATTGGTCAGCCCTGTTTGCCCTGACTCCCCCTGATTTTGATCGTCTATTCTATTCGATTCATCATCCATCAGTGAGGTAAAATCAAACTCATCATTCATAGTTGCATCAACCACCTTCAACCCTGTACCACTTGGATCATCATCATTTCCTCCATCATGGTCAGAATCATCTTTCGGATCATCCTTTGGTGGTTCATCCAAGCCATATAGTCTTGTACATCATCAAGACCTGCTTTCCGATGGCTGAATTTATGTATAATTGCGTGCATGTGAAGCTTGTAGGGGTTTGGAACTTCCCCTTTCTTCAGTGTAGGCTTGTTAATGCTTCCTTTGTAGCCATTCTATAAAAACATCCGCGTACCATCTTCTCATCCAGAAAAAACGGATCATCTTTATCATCGTTGAATTGTAAGATCCTTCGGATATCTTCTTCAGTGACTGTAATACTTTTATCCTCATTTCCAACTTGAACTGACGAGCTAGCATTTCTCTAGGAATGATAAAGTGTGATCGATAGGACACAGTTCTTTCAGTGATAGCACGGTGTATCGGACAGTCCTTCAAAACTTCAAAATACTTTCATATTCCTTTAGCGATGGACATAACGCCTTGTCAAGAGTAATACAAGTGTTATGTAACTTTGAAAAATCCATCGTGATTACCCGCGCTGGAACTGGAACCTGAAAATCGACGCAAAACATTTAGCACGCATTTCAAGAAAAAAATTACAATTTTTTCAACATATTACATCAAGTTCGGGCGAACTTGATGTGATATAACAATCAAATTACTGCAAGTTCGCCCGAACATGCCACAAAAACATGTTCATTCAATACAACACAAGTTCGGGCGAACTTGTAATTATTCAATTCAATTTTATTACCTAAGTTCGAGCGAACTTCTCAACTCAAATAAAAATTTTCAGATTTTAACCTAATTTCGGTCGAACTTAAGGTTTGACAATGAATTTTATTGATTTAAGATGCAAGTTCGGCCAGACTTGATGAACAAGTTCGGGCGAACTTGTCATATTCTCCACCAAACATGCAACATCCAATGCATATCAATCTGAATGAAACCTTCTCAATTCTATGGTCGTTTTATGTTGCTTATTACAATTTTAAGATCAATTTGTTCATAAGAACCCTAAATCTAATAGTTTTAGCATTTTCAGATCCATGATAACCGTTTTAAGTTCAATTCATGGTTCAATGAACTAATTCTCACCTCTGCCATTGAAAGTGATGTTCAAATCACCACAATCAACCAAAATTTTGACAGTATAACGGTAGATTCTATGCAATTTTATCAAATATCACAAAACGCCTCAAGTTTGCTTAGGGTTTTCAAAACACAGATAATGAGGTTCGGCCGAACTCGCTTTCTATATATACCCTAGCAAGTTCGAACAAACTTGTGAGCCCATGTTATAAAGCCCAATGCAAGTTCGGTCGGACTTGAACAAACTCATCAATCTCTAAACAAGTTCGATCAAACTTGTTATAATATAAATCTCTAAATCCTTATGCAAGTTCGGCCGAACTTGCCGAAACCAAATTTAAAGTTTTCAAGATTTTGCAATTAAGTCCCTGAACCAGTTCTGAAAATCCACTCAGTTGACCAAGTCCAAGCTAATGACCTTGGTTAACCGATTTGTCTGCCGAGTCCAAGTTAATGACCCTGGTTTGACCCGATATGATCAAAATGAAAGTTTTAAATTAATGAACTTTTTCATTGTTTTGGCTTTTCAGATTTTACAGACTAGCTCCCAGCCCGTTGTCAATTAGATTCACACCAGTTTAGCACCTTACCAGACTTCGAAGACCCGTTCTCCAACATTGGTTTGCTGAAAACAATGTAGAAACAAAATCTTTTTGTAAGTTTATGTTAAAATACACTGAAAATCTTTTTGGTTTTAATCTGTAAAGCAGATAAACTATGTACAGAAACAAGTAAACTATGTACGAACATATTTATAGACATATTTTTGTGAATTCGTGTCTAAGGATCATATCAGTTGTTTGTGACATATCACCAGTACCGTTGACCTTTAGATGACTTTAAGTTTTAAGCTCGTTTACCTAGATTGTCGATATGTTTGTCCACTTAAACTTCGACACATTTCTCAATGGTTCCAAGATATGTTAGATATGAATTATGAAACTTGACTTAACTATGGTTCCCACTTCTTATCCAGATTCCCTAGATTTCATCTTACAGGTGAATATAACGTAATTGATATCTGTATCTGGGTTATGCGAAGCCTTGAGAGCTCAGGTTAATACCACCATATCGACAAAGAGTGAAGGCTCGACTTAAAGGTGTGTTCCATTTAAGGAATCTTTTCAGCACTGCAAATGATTAGATCTATCGGTTCTTTTCAAGTTTGCATGCAATTCATAGGGGTTTATAGCATAAAGTATTATAGAAGTTCTAGGCTATTGCTTCCGCAAAATCAGAAGAACTTGTATAATACCCCAGATATCAACTATCTATACAGGCCTCGTATCTCAGATTCATGCAACCCTTCAATCGAAATTTCGGAGTACTAAGTCCATATATCCAAGATGTGTTAAACCACAAGTTTAAGCAGTTGCGAAATTTAGTTTATATCTCAGAAACAATTTACTGAACGTGTAAATCTTATCGACACATCCACAGTAAGACTTGTTTATCACTTTTAAACTTTACATTTCTTTAGCATTTGTGATAGTCCACTGATGTACTATCATTTCCTTTTGTTACGCCGAATTCTTTTAGTCTTTTTCAATGTTTTGTACATTTTGAAAATTTTCATATGTTTTTGTATTTTCTCAAATATTTCTCCCCCTAAAATAAAAAACATATTTTTGTATTTTAGTTTTTAAGAAATATTAAGCTAAAAGATATGCACAACCAATGTGGATCACGTGAACTAGTCGTCCGATCCGTATTCAACCTCAGCTTCCGCACCTGTCATCAAACTTTTAATACCGTTAAGCCTCATGACATATTTAAATCTTGTTAAAGGAAATGCTTTGGTATAAAAATCAGCCTTTTGTTCATCGGTGTGGATTTTTTCTATTCGCACCAACTTCTTTTCGTAGCAGTCACGAATAAAGTGATAACGAATTTCAATGTCTTTAGTGCGTGAGTGATGAACAAGATTTTTTGTGATATCGATCGCTGCTTTATTATCTACAAATAAAGGAGTATCAAGAAACTGCAGACCATAATCCTTCATCTGTTGTTGAATCCAGAGGATTTGAGAACAACAGCTGGAAGTATGCTTCTGTATTCTGCCTCACAGGTAGAGAGAGAGACCGTGGTCTGTTTCTTGCATTGCCATGTTACGAAACGAGTTCCGAAGAATTGGCAACCCGCGGTCGTAGATTTAGAGTTCAATTTGTCCACCCCGAAGTCTGAGTCAGCATATCCCGTAAGATCAAAATTGTCGTTCTTTGGATACCACAAGCCGGTACTTGGACATCCCTTCAAGTATCGTAAAATTCGCTTGACTATCTGCATGTGTGACACTCGAGGACTGGACTGGTATCTCGCACATAGGCAGGTAGGATACATGATATTTGGGCGCGATGCCGTCAGATACATCAAAGATCCTATCATCGACCGATAGAGTGTGTCATTAACTTTGGTTCCAGTCTCGTCAATGCAAATCCCATGATTCAGTGCTAGCGGAGTTGAAAGCGGCTTCGAGCTATCCATTTCAAACTTCTTGAGAATATCATGAACATACATTGTCTGATGAATGAATATACCGTCTGGTAGCTGATCGACCTGTAATCCAAGAAAAAAATTCATTTCACCAATAGAGGACATCTCGAATATCTTCTTCATTATCTTTTCGAACTCTATGCAAAGACTATCATCCGTTGAACCAAAATATCATCCACATAGATTTGTACAATTATTAGATGACTTCCTACTTCTCTGGTAAACAATGTACTATCCACTGTGCCTCTTGTAAAGCCGTTTCCAACGAGATGTTGCGATAACGTCTCGTACCAAGCTCTCGGGGGCTTGGTGTAATCCGTATAAGGCTTTGTCTAGGAGATAAGCTTTGTTCTTGTTCAGCGGATCAACGAACCCCGATGGTTGGCCGACGTACACTTGTTCGCGTAGTTTACTGCAGAGAAATGTGGATTTTACATCTAACTGGTACACCTTAAAGCCTTTCCAAGTTGCGAACGTGAGAAAAATGCGGATTGACTCTAATCGTGCAACCGGTGCGTATACTTCTGTGTAGTCAATACCATCTTGCTGGTGGAAAGCTTTGACAACCAACTGAGCTTCGTTTTTGACAATTACCCCCCGATCATCCCTTTTACATTTGAAGACCCACTTCGTATCTATAGCTTTATGCTTTGGTGGTAAGTCTACAAGCCTCCAAACTCCCAATTTCTTGAACTGTAACAGTTCATCTTGTATTGCTATCACCCAGTTCTCGTCACCCAGAGCTTCATTAACAGTTTTGGCTCTATTTGAGAAATGAAACATGAATAGTAGCAGTAGTCTTGAGTAGGAGCAACTCGGGTATAGAAACAACTAAGTGCTTTATTAATTTGGCTTCGTGTACACACACCAGTTTGTAATTAACCTATAATATTCGTTGAAGGATGGTAAGAATATGATCTTGGCATTTCTTCGCTAGGAACATCAATTGAGCTTTGCTGATTTGAAATGTTTTGATCAACGTTCAATTCAAATGTCGGCGCTTCATCAGAGTCAGCGTTCTGATTCTGAGGCATATTTGGCACTGCTGTGGCATTTTCTGGTTCGGAAGAATCATTTAATGGAGTTATAGCAGGTGTTACTTCTGCTTCAGAAACGTTTTCAACTTGAACACCGCTATTACTCGGACTTGCTTCGGAAGATGAAGTATCCAACTTGGGTTGATTAACCACAATTGGTCTAATGATTGTTCTTGATTCGCCAACTGTTGAAGATAATATAACGTTGCAATTTCTTCTTTAGACTGTTCTTCCGGCAAGTCGAATGACTTCCAAAGATCTTGATAGTTGAACAGCCATGCGTCACCTCTTCTTTGAATAGGATCTGTATAGTTAAAACAATCAACATGTTGTGCTTCAATTACCTTTCTCAAAGAGGGAACATATACTCTTCTTAACGGACTCGCATACCCGACAAAGAAACCTTCCAGCGATTTGGCCCCGAATTTACCATCTTGATTGATTACAGTACATGGCGCACCAAATTGCTCAAGATACTTCAAATTTGGTTTCCTTCGGTTTAACATTTCAAAACATGTCTTTTTGGATAGTTTGACAGTTAAGACCCTGTTTGGAGTGTAGCAAGCCGCTGCAACCGCCTCACTCCAGAAGCTTACAGGAAGTTTCGAGTCTACAAGCATAGTCCTTGCAGTTTCATTAAAGTTATGTTCTTCCTCTTAGCTACACCATTTTGTTGCGGAGTATAGGGTGCACTGAATTCTTGCAGAATTCCCTTGGCGTTGCAAAATTCTTTCCTCTTATTATTCTTGAAATCCGTGTCGTTGTCACTGCGGATTCGTCTGACAGGGAGATGATAATGGTTTTCAAGCTTCTTGAAAAGAATCACCAAATTATCAAACGTTTCATCTTTTGATTCTTGGAAGAAAACCCATTTTCAAAGTTCACTTTCTTTTTACCTTTGTTGATTTGACAGTTTCGGTTTTGATCTCAGATTTTGATTCTTTCTTGTTATCAGTCTTAACAAGCTCAGACTTGATAACCTCAGATGTCCTTGACTTTTTCTTAGCAATCCAGGCTTGTGATTTTATGTTTGCCTTTTTGATGTAAAACTTTGTTTCATTTGTCCTGGAAGTTTCACCTTTATCGAAAGTTGAATTTTCAAATTTCTTTTCAATTTTATGTTCAACTTCAGGTTTTGATTCAATTCTTTTCAAAATCGTGATTGGTTTTACAAACTCTGGTTTCTTTAGTTTTACAACATCTGAACTTTCCTTCCTTCGAAGATAGGACGGCTTAGATTTCGGACACTTTCGTGCAATATGACCAACTTCATTGCACTTGAAGCAAGTCCGATCATCATGTGAATGACCACTAGTGGACCACTTGCAGCTTTGGCCTTTTCTCGAAGTTCCTTTTGTTTCTTAAACTCATCATTTGATTGTTTTCCAATCAAACTTTCTTCTTGAACCGTGCTTGTCCCATAAACGAATTTCATGTTTTTATCTTTGTACTCGTGAAATGGTGACATTTTCTTAACCGGTTCTTCTTCCACGTCTAAACCCAACCCAGCTCTCTGGCTTTCCGGATGATCACCACTATTTCTTCGGTAGTTATTGTAATTTCTTTTTGGTTTAAAATAGAATTTCTTTTCATTCTTCTCCAGGTCCTCTGATGTAACTTCAACCAGTTTGAACAGTTTATCAAGTTGTTCTTATTTGATATTCCGAATCGGAAAACTGTCATCAAAGTATAATCTATCAGATTCCTTAACCTTGTACATGACAACGTTAGGATCATCACATAGACCATTTTCTTCTTTGACTGGTTCAGCTTTTAAGAAGTTATACAACTAACGCTTATGTCATCGATCATATTCTTCCCACGAGTTCATCGGAAGAAAATGATAAAAGGTCTAAAAAGAAAAATGGTAAAGAATACAGCGATGTTCCACCACCCCTATGCGAGAAATATTGTCGCAAAACTGTTGATGGGATGGATAAGGCACTCAACATTGAGTTATTATCTGAAAAGAAGAATGAGTTGCCGGAGAAAATTGATATAATGTATACTACATCAGATGATGACAATAACGCGGTGGTTAAAAATGTGGTTGAAAACGTTTTGAATGATTCTGATTATGGCAGCTTTGAGAGCGCCACCTCGAGTTCGAACAGTTCTGACACAAAATCCGAAGATGACGATACATCATCGGAAGATGGTGTATGTGATGATCCTAACGTTGTCATGTACAAGGTTAAGGAATTGATAGATTATACTTTGATGACAGTTTTCTGATTCGGAATGTCAAAGAAGTACAACTTGATAAACTGTTCAAACTGGTTGAAGTTACATCAGAGGACCTGGAGAAGAATGAAAAGAAATTCTATTCTAAACCCAAAAGAAATTACAATAAATACCGAAGAAATGGTGGTGATCATACGGAAAACCAGAGAGCTGGGTTGGGTTTAGACGTGGAAGAAGAACCGGTTAAGAAAATGTCACCATTTCACGAGTACAAAGATAAAAACATGAAATTCGTTTATGGGACAAGCACAGTTCAAGAAGAAAGTTTGATTGGAAAAAAAATCAAAAGATGAGTTTAAGAAACAAAAGGAACTTCGAGAAAAGGCCAAAGCTGCAAGTGGTCCACTAGTGGTCATTCACATGATGATCGGACTTGCTTCAAGTGCAATGAAGTTGGTCATATTGCATGAAAGTGTCCGAAATCTAAGCCGACCTATCTTCGAAAGAAGGAAAGTTCAGATGTTGTAAAACCAAAGCAACCAGAGTTTGTAAAACCTGTCACGCTTTTGAAAAGAATTGAATCAAAACCTGAAGTTAAACCTAAAACTAAAAAGAAATCTGAAAACTCAACTTTCGATAAAGGTGAAACTTCTAGGGCAAACAAAACAAAGTTTACATCAAAGGCAAACATAAAATCACAAGCCTGGATTGCTAAAAAGTCAACAACATCTGAGGTTATCAAGTATGAGCTTGTTAAGACTGATAACAAGAAAGAATCAAAATCTGAGATCAAAACCGAAACTGTCAACTCAACAAAAGGTAAAAAGAAAGTGAACTTTGAAAATGTAACTGATAGTGGAGGCTTAGATGGAGATTATGAGGATGATTACCAAGATTTTTATCCCAAACCCAAGAGCAAGAAGGCTTGTGTCACGCTTTTTAACTAGATTTTAATATCTACAGGGGCTCCAAAGATCCGTTCTTTCAAAGTGGATTTTGGATAGGGAGCGTCCAGACATATGAAAGGGATGAAAGCTCTTTTGTTCGACATAAAAGCTATTAACGGCGGATATGTTGGATTTGCCGGTTATCAAGGTGGAAGGATTGTCGCCGAGGGAAAAGTCTCCAATGGCGTAGTATCGTTTGATCGAGTGCACTACATTGCTGAGCTTGAGAACAATCTTCTAAGCATTTCGCAGATGTGTGACAAACAGTTCACAGTTCACTTCAACGATAAAAAGTGTATGATTTTAAAGCCAGGTTTTTAAAATATCTAATGAGTGGATTCTGATGCAAGCCCCACGCGAGAATGATTTATATGTCTTAGATATGGGCGTCGCTACCACATCAACAAAATCAACACAATGTTTTGTAACGAAAGCTACGGAGAAAGATTCTATTCTTCGGCATCGAAAATGGGGCACATTCATTTAAGGAAAATGAATTTTCTGGTACATAACGATCTGGTTGAGGGTGTGAATCTTCGGAGCTTCCATATGACTGATCACTGCCTATAATGTAAAAAGGGGAAGCAGATTAAACAGTCACATCCGAAGAAGATTCTAAATTCAATTAAGCTGCCGCTTGAACGTCTTCATATGGATTTATTTGGTCATGTGAACGTTCGAAGTATTTCAGGAGAATTATACTGCATGGTCCTCACAAATGACTATTCGCGTTATTCATGGGTTTTCTTCCAAGAATCAAAAGATGAAACGTTTGATAATTTGGTGATTCTTTTCAAGAAGCTTGAAAACCTTTATCATCTCCATGTCAGACGAATCCGCAGTGAGAACGGCACGGATTTCAAGAATAATAAGAGGAAAGAATTTTGCAACGCCAAGGGAATTCTGCAAGAATTCTGTGCACCCTATACTCCGCAACAAAATGGTGTAGCTGAGAGGAAGAACATAACTTTAATCGAAACTGCAAGGACTATGCTTGCAGACTCGAAACTTCCTGTAAGCTTCTGGAGTGAGGCAGTTGCAGCGGCTTGCTACACACTAAACATGGTCTTAACTGTCAAACCATCCAAAAAGACATGTTTTGAAATGATAAACCGAAGGAAACCAAATTTGAAGTATCTAGAGCCATTTGGTGCGCCATGTACTGTAATCGATCAAGATGGTAAATTTGAGGTCAAATCATTGGAAGGTTTCTTTGTCGGGTATGCGAGTCCGTTAAGAAGAGTATATGTTCCCTCTTTGAGAAAGGTAATTGAAGCACATCATGTTGATTGTTTTAACTATACGGATCCTATTCAAAGAAGAGGCATGCATGGCTGTTCAACTATCAAGATCTTTGGAAGTCATTCGACTGCCAGAAGAACAGTCTAAAGAAGAAATTGCAGCGTTATATTATCTTCAACAGTCGGCGAATCAAGAACAATCATTAGACCAATTGTGGTTAATCAACCCACGTTGGATACTTCATCTTCCGAAGCAAGTCCGAGTAATAGCGGTGTTCAAGTTGAAAACGTTTCTGAAGCAGAAGTAACACCTGCTATAACTCCATCGAATGATTCTTCCGAACCAGAAAATGCCACAGCAGTGCCAAATATGCCTCAGAATCAGAACGCTGACTCTGATGAAGCGCTGACATTTGATGCTGATGGAGAATCCTCATCAGATGAAGAAGTTGAGCAGATATCCAACATGTTAAATCAATCTGCTAGCCCAATCAATCATAACGAAGCTTCATCAAGTGCTCCTAATGTTGAATTGAAAGTTGATCAAAACATTTCAAATCAGCAAAGCTCAGTTGATGTTCCTAGTGAAGAAATGCCAAGATCATATTCTTACCATCCTTCAATGAATATTATAGGTGATTTACAAACTGGTGTGCGTACACGAAGCCAAATCAACAAAGCACTTAGTTGTTTCTATACCCGAGTTGCTCCTACTCAAGACTACTGCTACTATTCATGTTTTATTTCTCAAATAGAGTCAAAAACTGTTAATGAAGCTCTGGGTGACGAGAACTGGGTGATAGCAATTCATGAGGAACTGTTACAGTTCGAGAAATTGGGAGTTTGGAGGCTTGTAGACTTACCACCGAAGCAGAAAGCTATAGATACGAAGTGGGTCTTCAAATGGAGAAGGGATGATTGGGGGGTAATTGTCAGAAAAAAAGCTCGGTTGGTTATCAAAGGTTTCCACCAGCAAGAGGGTATTGACTACACAGAAGTATACGCACCGGTTGCACGATTAGAGTCAATTCACATTTTTCTCGCGTTCGCAGCTTGGAAAGGCTTTAAGGTGTACCAGTTGGATGTAAAGTCTGCATTTCTCTACGGTAAACTACGCGAACAAGTGTACGTCGACCAACCACCGGGGTTCATCCATCTGCTGAACAAGAACAAATCTTATCTCCTAGACAAAGCGTTATACGGATTACACCAAGCCCCGAAGCTTGGTACGAGACGTTATCGCAACATCTCGTTGGAAACGGCTTTACAAGAGGCACAGTGGATAGTACATTGTTTACCAGAGAAGTCGGAAGTCATCTAATAATTGTACAAATCTATGTGGATGATATCATCTTTGGTTCAACGGATGATAGTCTTTGCAAAGAGTTCGAAAAGATAATGAAGAAGAAATTCGAGATGTCCTCTATGGGTGAAATTAAATTTTTTCTTGGATTACAGGTCGATCAGTTACCAGACGGCATATTCATTCATCAGACAAAGTATGTTCACGATATTCTCAAGAAGTTTGAAATGGATAGCTCGAAGCCGCTTTCGACTCCGCTGGCACTGAATCATGGGATTTGCATTGACAAGACTGGAACCAAAGTTGATGACACACTCTATCGATCGATGATAGGATCTTTGATGTATCTGACGGCATCGCGCCCAGATATCATGTATCCTACCTGCCTATGTGCGAGATACCAGTCCAGTCCTCGAGTGTCACACATGCAGATAGTCAAGCGAATTTTCCGATACTTGAAGGGATGTCCAAGTACCGGCTTGTGGTATCCAAAGAACGACAATTTTGATCTTACGGGATACGCTGACTCAGACTTCGGGGTGGACAAATTGAACTCTAAATCTATGACCGTGGGTAGCCCGTTCTTCGGAACTCGTTTGGTAACATGGTAATGCAAGAAACATACCACGGTCTCTCTCTTTACCTTTGAGGCAGAATACATTTCTGCTTCCAGCTGTTGTTCTCAAGTCCTCTGGATTCAACAACAGATGAGGGATATGGTCTGCAGTTTCTTGATACGCTTTTATTTGTAGATAATATGGCAGTGATCGATATCACGAAAAATCCTGTTCATCAGTCACGCACTAAACACATTGAAATTCGTTATCACTTTATTCGTGACTGCTACGAAAAGAAGTTGATGCGAATAGAAAAAATCCACACCGATGAACAAAAGGCTGATTTTTATACCAAATCATTTCCTTTAAGAAGATTTAAATATCTCATGAGGCTTAATGGTATTAAAAATTTGCTGACAGGTATGGAAGCTGAGAATGAATACGGATCGAACGACGAGTTCACGTAATCCACATTGGTTATGTATATCTTTTAGCTTAGTATTTCTTAAAAACTAAAATACAAAAATATGTTTTTGATTTTAGGGGGAGAAATATTTGAGAAAATACAAAAACATATGAAAAATTTCAAAAAGTACAAAAAATTTGAAAAAGACAAAAAGAATTCGGTGTAACAAAAGGAAATGATAGTAAATTAATGGACTATCACAGTATGCTAAAGAAATGTAAAGTTTAAAAGTGATAAACAAGTCTTTCTATGGATGTGTCGATAGGATTTACACGTTCAGTAAATTGTTTCTGATATATAAACTAAATTTCGCAAATGCTTAAACTTGTGGTTTAACACATCCTGGATTATGGACTTAGTACTCCGAAATTTCGATTGAAGGGTTGCCTGCATCTGAGATACGAGGTCTTTATAGATAGTTGATATCTGGGGTATTATACAAGTTCTTCTGATTTTGCGAAAGCAATAGCCTAGAACTTCTATAATACTTTATGCTATAAACCCATATAAATTGCATGCAAACTTGAAAAGAATCGAAAGATCTAATCATTTGCAGTGCTGAAAAGATTCCTTAAATGGAACACACCTTTTAGTCGAGCCTTCATCTCTTTGTCGATACGGTGGTATTAACCTGATCTCTCAAGGCTTCGCATAACCCAGATACAGATATCAATTACGCTATATTCACCTGTAAGATGAAATCTAGGGAATCTGGATTCGGGAGTATATTCAAGAAGTGGGAACCATAGTTAAGTCAAGTTTCATAATTCATATCTAACGTATCTTTTAACAATTGAGAAATGTGTTGAAGTTTAAGTGGACAAACATATCGACAATCTAGGTAAACGAGTTTAAAACTTAAAGTCATCTAAAGGTCAACGGTACTGGTGATATGTCTCAAACAACTGATATGATCCTTAGACACGAATTCAAAAAAATATGTCTGTAAATATGTTTGTACATAGTTTACTGCTTTACAGATTAAAACCAAAAATATTTTCAGTGTGTTTTAACATAAACTTACAAAAATACAAAAAGATTTTGTTTCTACATTGCTTTCAGCAAACTAATGTTGGAGAATGGTTCTTTGAAGTCTGGTAAGGTGCTAAACTGGTGTGAATCTAATTGACAACGGGCTGGGAGCTAATCTGTAAAATCTGAAAAGCCAAAACAATGAAAAATTTCATTAATTTTGAAACTTTGATTTTGAAAAATTCAACAGTTTGTTCATATCGGGTCAAACCGGGGTCATTAACTTGGACTCGGCAGACGAATCAGTTAACCAAGGTCATTAGCTTGGACTTGGTCAACTGAGTGGATTTTCAGAACTGGGAAAATGAGAAAAGTTCAGGGACTTAATTGCAAAATCTTGAAAACTTTAAATTTGGTTTAGGCAAGTTCGACCGAACTTGTTTGGAGATTGATGAGTTTGTTCAAGTCCGACCGAACTTGCATTGGGCTTTATAACATGGGCTCACAGGTTCACCCAAACTTGCTAGGGTATATATAGAAAGCAAGTTCGGCCGAACCTCATTATCTGTGTTTTGAAAACCCTGAGTGAACTTGAGGCGTTTTGTGAGATTTGATAAAATTGCATAGAATCTACCATTATACTGCCAAAATTTTGGTTGATTGTGGTGATTTGCACATCACTTTCAATGGAAGAGGTGAGAATTAGTTCATTGAACCATGAATTGAACTAAAAACTGTTATCTTAGATCTGAAAATGTTAAAACTAATAGATTTAGGGTTCTTATGGACAAATTGATCTTAAAATTGTAATAAGCAACATAAAACGACCATAGAATTGAGAAGGTTTCATTCAGATTGATATGTATTGGATGTTGCATGTTTGGTGGAGAAGATGACAAGTTCGCCCGAACTTGTTCATCAAGTCCGGCCGAACTTGCATCTTAAATCAATAAAATTCATTGTCAAACCTCAAGTTCGACTGAACTTAGGTTAAAATCTGAAAATTTGATTTGAGTTGAGAAGTTCGCTCGAACTTAGGGAATAAAATTGAATTGAATAATTACAAGTTCACCGAACTTGTGTTGTATTGAATGAACATGTTTTTGTGGCATGTTCGGGCGAACTTGCAGTAATTTGATTGTTATATCACATCAAGTTTGCCTGAACTTGATGTAATATGTTGAAAAATTTGTAATTTTTTTCTTGAAATGCGTGCTAGATGTTTTGCATCGATTTTCAGGTTCTAGTTCCAGGCGGGTAATCACGATGGATTTTTCTAAGTTCCATAACACTTGTGTTACTCTTGACAAGGCGTTATGTCCATCGCTAAAGGAATATGAAAGTATTTTGAAGGACTGTCCAATACACCGTGCTATCACTGAAAGAACTGTGTCCTATCGATCACACATTTATCATTTCTGGATGAATACTAGCTCGCCAGTTCAAGTTGGAAGATAAAAAGACTATTAGCTCGTCAGTTCAAGTTAGAAATGAGGATAAAAGTATTACAGTCACTGAAGAAGATATCCGAAGGATGTTACAATTCAACGATGATAAAGATGATCCGATTTTTCTTGATGAGAAGATGGTACGTGGATGTTTTTATAGAATGGGCTACAAAGACGTTAACAAGCCTACACTGAAGAAAGGGGAAGTTCCAAACCCCTACAAGCTTCTCATGCACGCAATTATACATACATTCAGCCATCGGAAAGCATGTCTTGATGATGTACAAGACTATATGGCTTGCATGGCTACGGCGTTGATCTTGAAAAAGTCGTACAACTTTTCAAAGCTCGTGTTTGCTCACATGTCAAAGAATATGGACAATACTAGATTGTGTTTGTATCCAAGATTTGTGCAGATGCTCATCGATGAGAAGTTTACAGATATTGCACGAGATCCAAATAACATTCTATACTTTAGTCATCTTGATGAAACTACTGTGAAGAAGTTGATCGAGTTTCAGAAGCAGGATTCGGCACAAGTTGCAAAACCACTATTTGGGGCGTTGAAAAATGAAAATTATGTTGCGCCTACTGGAAACAAGTGGAGGAATGATGGTAGTGGTGACGAAAGGGAGTTAAATGCTGAAAAGGAATGGTTTGCGACGTTTAAGCCTAAAGCTCACAGCGAATGGTTTTTGAAAGCTGAAGTCGAGAAGAAAAAGAAACATGCATCTAAGAAAGCTGATACTATGCTAATAGATGAAGATGAGCCTAAAAATGTGCAAATAGAGGCTGGGTCTAGTTGGCAGTTGTGATTGAGAGTCAAGAAGTTAAAAGACTACTCAGGAAGACGATGTAATATCTGCGACATCAGAGAATGATGATGATAGTGACAATTCACTCGAAAAGGTCACAAAGAAATCAATTTGTAGAAAAGGAGGTTGAAAAAGTCAAAGAAACTGATGCTAACTACGATCCCGAGCAAGAAAAAGAATTTGACGAAGAGAGACCTAAAAAGAAAGCAAGACGAACAAAGCCTTCAGCAACAGAAATATCTAAGAAGACTACAGGGTATCTAACGGCAAAAGGAAAGAAAGTAAAGAAAGTTCAGAAACCAGCAAGTCGTAGGTATGTTGGAAAGTCAAAGAGCACAAAAGTCACACAAGAACCTTCTGGTGCACAGGAGAAAGGAGTCACACAAGAACCTCCTACATAAGAACCTCCTGTTAGTGTTACAGCTGAAGCAGAACGACCATGAGCAACACAAGAGCCTCCTGAGTCTGGCTTACTTGAAGTTTCGGTGATTCAATCTCCAGATCCTAAAGACGTTCATCCTGAAAGTTCAACTCCAAAGGATTCTACTCCAAAGGCTACTCCTAAATCAATGCCAAAAACTCCAAAGTCAAAGATATTTGGTGATATTCCAAATGTGCTGGTGGATCTTCAGGATTTAGATGATTTCTTTCCAGAAACATATGTTGATGTTCTAGAAAAGTGTGTAAAGATTCTGGAAGATAGAGTAACGAAGAATGAGTTAGAAAAAGCTGAGTTAGAGAAGCTGGTGAAACAAAGCGAAGTATAGAAGGAGATTATGTCTGACAAGGTGAAATTTATTGAACGCGATAGAGGATACTTGAAAGCGTTAGTTGAAAGCCTGTAGGAAACGAATGAAAGATTGATCAAAGAGATTGCAGAGCTTCGATCTGAAAGGGAAATGAATGATAGACATTTCAACAGACTGCAAAAGGTTCTGACAAACAGTTTGGGAATTGATTTTGCCGTATAATATGAACATTTAGATCTTCAAGAAGCGAAAAAGAAAGCTGAAAAAGAACTAGCTGAACAGGGTAAGGGAAAGCACGTGATCGAAAGTATGCCAGAGATCACTGAACCTGTAAAAGAGATAGAATCTCTAAAGCTTATGAGTCCGAGATTTATAAGGTTGACGAATCTGTCAAGCTTCTGATACTGTAACTGTTACTGAAGATAAGGACGATGATGAAGCTGAAGATGAGGAAAAAGATGATGAACCACCAAAGGATGATCCGAAAGATGATTCTGACCATGATGGAGGAAATGATGATGATCCAAGTGGTACAGGGTTAAATGTGGTTAATGCAACTATGAATGATGAGTTTGATTTTACCTCACTGATGGATGATGAATCGAACAGAATAGACGATCAAAATCAGGGGGGGTCGGCAAACAGGGCCGACCGATGAAGTTGATATATCTAATGCTATTACTTTTGCACAGCCTGTTGCTGCAGTACCTATAAAGCCTCTAATCCTTATACTTGAACATAATGTCGTAGAATGTGAATTCGTTACAACAATTCTAAAGAAGATTTAGCAAAGTTGATCGACGTTGATGCAGAATCACTTGATTTTGATTTCGAAGAGGAGGTACTAAATGTGAATACGTTTGAGCCCAATGAGTATCATTATCAACGTAGATACGAGGCAGAGATTGGTCTTCTGATGAAGAAACATATGAAGCTGAGAAGTACGTCGGTCCTAACACATATAGTTTTCCAACTTTTGAGGAGATGTACAAGCAGCTTAACGAAGACATGTTAAAGGAAAATATAGAAGAGTCGATACGTGATGGAAAAGTTCCTAAACCGATGACAAAGGAGGAGATAGCTCAAGCTAAAAAGTCCTGGTTCAAAGAAATACCGCGAGAACGTAAGTTACGACGTCCACTAGCATTCTTCACCAGAGACAAAGATGTGTCATTGGGTGATATACTGAGTTGGGGGTGGTTCAAAGAGCTGAATGTTTATGCCATCAAATGAGAATTTGGAGTTCAATACTTCAGATATCTGGCAGATTTGAAGACACTTCCTTACTGGGATGTTGAAGAACTTGTTCAAACAAGGAATGTTACATATCATATGAAGTTCATTGATCAATGGCTTTGGAAAATGATCAAGTTTGAAGCATCACAAGGAATCAAATACTGGAAGCGTTTTATCCCGAAGCGTCGCATCAAAACTAATAAGAAGACTTGGGAGAAAGATATCGCGTTGATCATGAAACGCCCAGTTGCAATGAGAAATATGCCTTTGATGTCAATCGAACATAACTTTTATCCTTTGTTCAAGTGGTGGCAGATTGATCCTACTATTTGTGAAGCTGTGATCGTGTTACGGTTTGAAGATCATCTGGATATTACTAAGGAAAGAGTTGAAATGTTTGGAGCTCAAGGTCTGAGAGAGTTGCGGAGAACAATAAGGATACTAGACCCGATGTGGCTAGTAAATTGTTCGAGAGAAGATATCAAGTGTTTGTTCTACAGTAAGATTGTTTTCGTAGAACGTGAAAAAGAACAAGCAATGCAATATTAGAGGGTAGTGAATGTATACTATGCACGTGAAGTTAACTCTGGTAGGATGTTGGAATCAAGCTGGAGGGATCTTGAACGGGTAGAGTTTTTGAAAGAAGAGAAGCGTATCGAAGAGATTAATGAAAGAGATAGGGCGGCAAGGCTCAGAAGGTACCAATTTATGACTAAAGTGCCACCTACTAATCAGACGCAAGATCCAAAGCTTGAAAGACGAAAGAAGCTGTACAAAAACTTCTTTGGGCGTTCACGTTAAAGTTTTATTGAAGACAGAGTGTTGGAGACTAATAAAAGACGAAGACAATATCCAAGGGGGAGTCTGTTGGTGCAGAATGTCTATGTCTTAGTCTTATATCGAGTCTGTATAGATTAGATGTGAATAGGGTAGCTAAACGAAGTATTTATGTGTTTGTATGCCAAGTTCGCTGGAAATGGTGTTTCAAATCACAAAGTCAAGTTCGCCCGAACTTCCCTTCTCACCAGCGAACTTGTGCTAGTATATATAGCTAGCTTGAGTTCTTCATTTGTAACTTTTGGTTTCTGTTGGTGCAGAATGTCTATGTCTTAGTCTTATATCGAGTCTGTATAGATTAGATGTGAATAGGCTAGCTAAACGAAGTATGTATGTGTTTGTATGCCAAGTTCGCTGGAAATGGAGTTGTAAAGTCAAGTTCGCCCGAACTTCCCTTCTCACCAACGAACTTGTGAGAGTATATATAGCTAGCTTGAGTTCTTCATTTGTAACTTTTGGTGCTCTGTGTAGCGAAGCTCGTCAATTTGGAGACTTGAAGTTTATCAATAAAATTGACGTTTAACTGATCAATTCTTGTTATTTGTAATCATGTCATAATATTTCGGCTATTATGGACATTAGATATCAAATCTAGGTTCCTATGCTATCAGGATCGGTCTTACAAGTGGTATTAGAGCTAGAATAGCCTGATTTGATTGATATCAAGACAAGAACAACTCTTATTCTACTCCATTCTTCTTATTTTCTTAACTTGTACACTAAAATGAAGAATTTACAGGAAAATTCTGTCCAAATTTGAATATGTCATGTTAAATACATAATAGATAAACCCCTGAGAGTTTGGAGATTAAAATCACACGAATTGATGCAAAATTGTTGAAAAAATCATGTTTTCAAAATTCATTTTGATCGAACTTCTATGTCAAGTTCGCTCGAACTTGACTTAGGAATACACTTTTTGAGTGATTTTCTATCAAGTTCACTCGAACTTGAGGATTTTTAAAGGAAATTTTGATAAGTTCGCTCGAACTTACTTACTTTTCGTTGATATTTTATCAAATTCGCTCGAACTTGAAAAAAATCAGGAAATTTATACTAAGTTCGAGTGAATTCCTAAGTCAAGTTCGAGCAAACTTGACATAGAAGTTCGATCAAAATGAATTTTGAAAACATGATTTTTTCAATAATTTGGCATCAATTCGTTCGATTTTAATCTCCAAACTCTTAGTGGTTTATCTATTACGTATTTAACATGACATATTCAAATTTGGACAGAATTTTCCCATAAATTCTTCATTTTAGTGTACAAGTTAAGAAAATAAGAAGAATGGAGTAGAATAAGAGTTGCTCTTGTCTTGATATCAATCAAATCAGGCTATTCTAGCTCTGATACCACTTGTAGGACCGATTCTGATAGCATAGGAACCTAGATTTGATATCTAATGTCCATAATAACTGAAATATTATGACATGATTACCAAATAACAAGAATTAATCAGTTAAACGTCAATTTTATTGATAAACTTCAAGTCTCCAAATTGACAGAGCTTCGCTACAAAGAGCACCAAAAGTTACAAATGAAGAAATCAAGCTAGCTATATATACTAGCACAAGTTCGCTGGTGAGAAGGGAAGTAGTCGTCGGCGAACTTGACTTTACGACACCATTTCCAGCGAACTTGGCATACAAACACATAAATACTTCGTTTAGCTAGCCTATTCACATCTAATCTATCAGACTCGATATAAGACTAAGACATAGACATTTTGCACCAACAGAAACCAAAAGTTACAAATGAAGAACTCAAGCTAGCTATATATACTAGCACAAGTTCGCTAGTGAGAAGGGAAGTTCGGCGTGCAGAACTTTGACTTTACAACACCATTTCCAGCGAACTTGGCATACAAACACATAAATACTTCGTTTAGCTAGCCTATTCACATCTAATCTATACTGACTCGATAGAAGACTAAGACATAGACATTCTGCACCAATAGAAACCAAAAGTTACAAATGAAGAACTCAACCTAGCTATATATACTAGCACAAGTTCGTGGTAAGAAGGGAAGTTCGGGCGAACTTGACTTTACAACACCATTTCCTGCGAACTTCACATACAAACAATAAATACTTCGTTTAGCTAGCCTATTCACATCTAATCTATACAGACTCGATATAAGACTAAGACATAGACATTCTGCACCAACATAACTCTTTTGACGATCTCGAGCCATTTTCAGTCTTTCCTTGACTTGAATTATTTTGTCAGTTGTTTCTTGTACAATCTGAGGTCCTGACAATTGCTTTTCGCCTATTTCTACCCAACATACCGGTGTTTGGCATTTTTCGTCCGTAGAGTGATTCAAATGTAGCATTAATGCTTGTATGGTAACTATTAGTGTAAGAAAATTCAATTAATGGTAAATGATCATCCCAACTTCCTCCAAAGTCTATCACAAAGACTCTAAGCATGTCTTCTAACATCTGAATCGTCCTTTCACTTTGTCCATTTGTTTGCGGATGATAAGTTGTACTTAGATTTAATCGAGTTCCCAGCTTTTTGAAAACTTGTCCAAAAGTGAGACGTAAAACGACTGTCTCTGTCGTATATAATAGATAAAGGGACTCCATGTAATGAAACTATTTCATCCACATACAACTTAGTTAATCGTTCCATACTGAAAGTTTCATTCATTGGTACGAAATGTGCAGATTTCGTTAATATATCTATAATCACCCAGATTGTGTCGTTTCCTTTTCGCGTCTTGGGTAATTTGGTAACAAATTCCATTGTTATCAATTCCCATTTCCAAACTGGCATTTCTAAAAGCTGAAGTAAACCTGAAGGTTTCTTCAGCTTTAACTTCTGAGCAACTTAAACACTTAGAAACATAACTTGCTATGTCTTTTTCATTCCTATCCACCAATAACTTTTCTTTAAATCGTGATACATCTTGTTGCTTCCAGGATGCATCGTATATGTAGATTTATGAGCTTCTTCTAAAATTTTATCTCGTAAATGTCCTTGGATAGGTACCCAAATTCTCTTCTTATGGAATCTCCACATTCCATCTGTTCCTTGTTCTAATTTATTTATCATTCCCTTCATTCCTTCAGAATCATCCGTGATTTCTGTCTCCTGGGTATTCTTTAATTGTTCCATTAAATCTAGCTGTAGATTTAATCTGAGAGCACGTACCCTTTTTGGCATCTCATGATACTTTCGACTTAGAGCATCAGCTACTACATTAGCCTTTCCTTCGTCATATTGGATATCACAATCGTAATCACTGAGGATTTCCATCCCAGCGTCTTTGCCTCATGTTTAGTTCCTTTTGCCCAAAAATATATCTTAAACTTTTATGATCAGTGAAGATAGTAAACTTACTACCGTAAACTTTTATGTCTTCAAATCTTGAGGGCAAATGTTATCGCTCCTAACTCAGATCATGTGTTGTGTAGTTTTCTTCATGCTTCTTGAGTTGTCTTGAGGCATAAGCAATCACTTTTTGGCGTTGCATTAGTTAATTTAGATGCATCAATACACATCCAAATCTTAACTTAGATGCATCAAAATATACTATGAAATCTTCAGTTCCTTCTGGTAAAGCAAGTATCGGTACATTAGTTAATCTCTGCTTTAGGATCTAGAAAGCTTCCTCCTGTTTTGATCCCCATTCAAACTTAACTGATTTGCATGTTAATTTTGTTAATGTAATGGCTATTCTAGAGAAATCTTGAATAAAGCGTCTATAATATCCTTCCAGTCCAAGAAAACTTTTTACTTCCGTTGGTGAATTAGGGACTTTCCATTTGGTAATTGCCTCGATCTTTGCAGGATCCACATAAATTCCTTCATGGTCAATCAAAGGTCCTAAGAATTGTACTTCTTGTAACCAGAATTCACATTTTGAGAATTTAGCATACATTATCTTTTCTCAATAATGTCAATGGTACATGTAGGTGCTTGGCATGTTCTTCCTTGCTCTTGGAATAAATAAGTATATCATCTATAAAGACAATTACAAATTTATCCAGGTATGGTTTACATATCCTATTCATCATGTCCATAAATGCTTCTTGGGCATTTGAAAAAACCAAATGCCATGATTGTAAACTCATAATGGCCATATTTAGTTCTAAAAGCGGTCATAGGAATGTCTTCTTCCTGTACTATCAATTGGTGATATCCTGAACGTAAATCAATCTTGGAAAAGAATCAAGCTCCTTGAAGTTGATCGAATAAATCATCTAGGTAGCGGGTACCGATTTTTAATCGTCACTTTATTCAATTCTCTATAGTCAATACACATGCGCATCGATCCATCTTTCTTTTTAACAAATAGCACAGGTGCTCCCCAAGGCGATGAGATAGGTTGTATTAAACCTTTTTCTAATAGTTCGTCTAGTTGCTACTTCAGTTCTAACATCTCCGTTGCCGCTAGACGATAGGGTGCTTTGGCAATCGGTGCAGTTTCTGGTATTAGGTGAATTCTAAATTCAACCTCGCGATCGGGTGGTAACCCTGGTAGTTCTTCTAGGAAAACATCTGAGAATTCAGATACTACAGAAATATCTTTTAATTCTTTTCCTTTAGTGCTAATGCTCGTGGAGATCATATACATTATTCAACCTTTTCGTGCGTAACTAGCAGCTTTCATCACATATATGAATTTTGCTGAGGTTGTCGGCTTGTCTCCCGAGATTGTGATACTTTCTCTTGTAGACGTACGAACTTCAACTGAATTTTGATCACACAAGATTCGCGCATGATTGGCTACTAACCAATCCATTTACTAATGCGACATCGAATCTGGCTAGATTCATTGGTAATAGGTTAGCTGTGAATTTATGACTTAAAAATTCTATTTTTCCTTTCTGAAGGATTTCACTTATGTTGATAGAATTTTCGTCGGCCGTTCACCGTGCATGCTTGACAAAGTTTATTTTATGGTCGATTGAAAAATTGATAGAAAGTAGTATTTATAAAACTTTGCTTTGCAACAGAGTCAAATAATACTTTAGCATAGACATCATGAACTAGGAACGTACAGTTAATTACATTGGGAATCAACCCGGCTTCTTCGGCTGTTAGTACGAAGGCTTTAGCATTCTTCTTGGGTCCTTCGGTTGCCTTTGCCTTGTTGTTAGGTGTTGGAGCTAGTTTTGGGTAGTTCGGTCGGATATCGCCTGCCTTTCCGCAATTGAAGCATATTTAGCTTTAGTTTTCTTTCTACGTTCTTCTTCCCTATGTCATGGTATCTTACATAAATTGTAGTACCTAGTACATTTTCCTGCATGCCTTCTTTTACAGAACTTACATAAAGGTGAAGAAGATGAACCTACTCCTTTCTTACGGTAGGAATTACCAGAATGCAATTCCTGGGTAATCCTTTGAGCTAAATTCTTTTTTTTGATTTTCTTCCCTTGTGCGTATCAACCCATCTGTCAGAGTGTTAGCAAGCTCTACTGCCTCTTCAATTGTTTATGGTCTAGCTTCTTTGACCATGTCTCTTATTTCACTAATTAATCCACATATGTAGTGAGAAATTAATACCGGTTCTGGCGAGGCCAATGTAGGTACTATTCTTGATATTCAAAGAATTTGGTAGTAAATTCATGACAATTTACTCCAATCATTTTTTGGTTTAGGAATTTATTAGCTATCTGTTCCTTTTCGTGAGGAGGATAGAATTTCCTTTCAATTATTTCCTTGAAATTATTCCATTCCATATTATAGACCTTGTTACTTCCTTTTGACTGAAGAATGGTATTCCACCACTCTAGCGCTTCATCTTTGAAAAGATTGGAAGCATACATTATCTTATCTCGTTCAGCACATTTACTAATAGTTAATACAACTTCAGTCTTTTCTAGCCAGCGTAAAGCTGCAATGGCTCCTTCATTACCCGAGAATTCAAATGGTTTAAAGGACAAGAACTCTTTATAAGAACAACCATAAGCAATGGTTTTCTTTCATTTAGGAGATGGAGCTTTGACAAGAATGCATTATCTCCTGAAGGACCGTGATCAGGCGGTTCTAGACGGAAGTTAATGCGTAAATGTAAGCGATTCGGTAGAGTGTTATTAAGAATGGAGTAGAAACAAAATGCAGCGGAAGTCTTCATTCATACCGAAAGAGTATACATCTTTATAAGTCCAGCTGCCGAGTTCCTGGAGAGAATCCGGCAGCACCTCCCCGTAGGGATGGCAAAAACTCAAATGACAAATGAACACACACCACCTATTTATAGGATGAGAAGTTCGCTGGTAAGCATCTAAGTTCGGACGAACTTTACCTAGTCAAGTTCGGCCGAACTTGACATCAACATCACCATCATGAGAGAACTTGACCTCCACAGGTGAAGTTCGAGCGAATGATCACCACAGTATTTAACAAATGCCCATCGGTAGTCTTCAACCCTAATGATCACCATATTGCTTTGGTATCAATGGCTACCTTCTCATCTTCAACCATCTCTAACCTCATCATCTCAGCGTCTCTCTAAGGCCTCCGACGGTGTCCCCGAACAGTCAATATCGGACGTTAAAATTTCAAAAAATTTCTATCACCAAATTTTTTCTGGACACCTGTCTCATCAAACCGAGCAATAATTTTTTTTAATGCCTTTTTTAGACATTGGACAAGTTCGGGCGAACTTGTGAAAGAATCACTTTTCAACAAGTTCGACGAACTTGTATAAAAGGATAATAAATTAAAGCAACAAGTTCAGGCGAACTTGTAAACATATTTCATTAAAATCCAGTCAAGTTCGGGCGAACTTGGTTGGCCAAACACCCAGTTCAAGCGAACTTGACTACAAGTTCGGGCGAACTTGATGAAATTTCAGTCAAGTTCGGGCGAACTTGATGAAATTTCATGAAAATTAACCAAGTTCGGGCGAACTTGGTCAAAAGTGTCAAGTTCGGTCGAACTTAATGAGAAATCTCAAAAATTCTTGTCAAGTTCGGTCGAACTTGGTCCCACAAATTAGCCTTTTTTCACATTTTTTGATCTAAAATCCTTATTTCTTCGAATTTCGAGATGATTCCACCATAGATCTGGTCGAAAATGGTTTTCTAACAATTCTAGTCGTTCAATTTTACTTTTTATCTGTGGATTGTATGTTTATTTGATGATTTACATCTAAAACCCCTCCTAATGTCCATAAATGTCCAAATTCATGAGCGTAGGTGATAATCGTAGCTCTGATACCAATGGAAGGACCGTGATCAGGCGGTTCTAGACGGAAGTTAACGCGTAAACGTTAAACTGTTTGGTAGAGTGTTATTAAGAATGGAGTAGAAACAAAATGCAGTGGAAGTCTTCATTCATACCGAAAGAGTATACATCTTTATAAGTTCAGCTGCCGGAGTTCCTGGAGAGAATCGGCAGCACCTCCCCGTAGGGATGGCAAAAACTCAAATGATAAATGAACACACACCACCTATTTATAGGATGAGAAGTTCGCTGGTAAGCATCTAAGTTCGGGCGAACTTGACTTAGTCAAGTTCGGCCGAACTTGATATCAAATCATCATGCACTACCCCACTCAAGTAGCGAACTTGACCTCCACAGGTCAAGTTCAAGCGAACTTGTTCGCTTTTACACTGAAAACTCCGTATTTTGGTCGTGTGTTCGATTCTAACCTATACAATATTCAACACACGCTTTATCTAGCCTATTCGACAAGTGACGAACACAAGTGCATCAAGATCTCCATTGACGTTGTGGTTAGGTTCAGGGTGAGTACGTTTACTGCCTATAGTATTACTGTTTTTTTCAAGCGCATGATTCTTAATAGCATTAATAATAAATGGCATAGAATCAATTATTAATTGAGATACTATATGTTCTATAGCACTTTTATCCACGGGATTTCCGTTATCATTATTATTTCGGACTTCCTGGTTTACTTCAATCGACATATATATGCATCCATACAAACTATTACAATAATTATACATGTCAATATTTTATTTTATGTTATGCGTCGATTTATGTATTTATATGTGTTACATATATGTATATTATACATTATATATGTTACATATCGGGTTTTTTTTTATCAAAATATAGTATATATAGTATTATATTAAGTTTGTTGTTTTTAGAAATGCCCATCCCTCTCGTCGTACTTCCAGACGAGATTCTCTCCTATGGTACGAATTCTATTCACTTCTTCTATAAGTTCTTCGCCGTAATAACGAAGTTCTGCTATGCGGTCAGGATTCATTGGTGAATACACTCAGGTTCGGGTTCCATTGGTAGAAAATATGGATCATTTATTAAATTTTGGAATGCCCAATCATTTGACATCCACTATTCCAGGGCATATGGTGCTGGTGTAGGAAACCTAGGGATTTCCTCTGTGTTGAATGCGGGTATTTGCTGTTGGTTTACTAAATTAGGTTATGGGTACATTGGTATGGGTGCTATTGGCTGCTCAGGTTTAGTTGGTTTTCTGCTGGTTGGAAAATATCACAATTTGCCAATCTCCGATCCAATTCTTCCCATAGTGGTCTGGTAACATTTATCTGAGCTGGTCCTTCTGGTAGGGTTATATTTATTTCTTGGTTTTTCTTTTTCCTTCGGTTTTCCCTTTTTTCCCTTTTTCCCCCATTAAACCATCCACGTTTTTTTGGTGAAAAACCTTCAGCTGATCTGGCACGAAAAACAAAAGATCCTTCTGTTTCTGCTTCATAACATGAGGTAGCTCGGATGGCCCATCGTCCATCTCCGAATCAGCCATATGGAGAAAAGTATTGGATACACTTTTATCACTCATACTACAGACTCGGAAATTGTTAAAAATATCGAAATCATATTATATATTTGTTTTTACAAATTTGCATAATTATCTCACATAAATTCCTAACTTTAATGTTTAAGTTTAGGTATTAAAGGAACACCTAAATAGCTTAAACCAGTGGCTCTGATACCACCTTCTATCACGGCCCCCGACCCGACCCTGGCGGAAGCCGCGAAGCAGTCAACTGGTGGTATCGGTGTTTATGAAATTGGCAGCAGAATTATCATCAGGATCGTAGTTGGGAAAATATTTCAGAGTTTATCAAACACCAAAGTTTAATATTAAACAAATGGGATAAAACCCATATTCCATTCAAATGTTTTTATAGGGATAAACCCTAATTAACATATAAGTTCTTCTATTATTTAGGTAATCATAGCCACTTTATTTAAGCCTTCAGTGCTCCATAGTTGGCTTCTATGACTTTCACAGTAAGTTACCTGAAACGCGTTTAAAAACATTTTAGTCAGTTAAAAATACTGATGAGTTCATTCAAATTTTGTAAAAAGACACATTGTTATATTTCACAGTATCAAGGGCAATTACATTGCTTTTATCTAACAAAAACTCAATCAGTATTTGTCACGTTGGAAGTTACAATGAATGTGGTCATACCACTATTGGCTAACTTTCGTCCAATAGTGACGCTGGACTAAGTAGTGTATAAAAATCACCACATACCGGCAATAATTGTATATTAGCAAAAACTTAATCACTGTGAATACAACTTTGCAAAATAGTTTAGAGTTTTGTAAAAGCATTTGCGAAAAATAGAATGACTCATTTTGTAGTTTTTAAGGTTGTTATCTTAGAGCTTCCTGGTGCTATTTCTGAGTTCCTAATAAAATTACAACGCAACACGTGTCAGTGTAATAACCCAACTTAAACTTTAACGATACATCACGAGACAAAACCCCAACATAGTTAACAAAGTATAGCCTTATATACTGGCAGCACTTTGGCACCTGTTGCTGGGTTTTAGATCAATCGGACAGGGTATCGAATCAGTGATTAGGGTTAAAATACTTACAACGGGGCAACGCTTCGCAGGTTTAGGGTTTTAGAGGGGTGTTGTTCATGAGAACTGGAGGTACGAGATTATACGATCAGGAAATTCGATCGAAAATGAGCATCGACTTCAGTCCCAACCACTGCATTTATAGGTCAGTTTAACTTTTCCCGCGTGCCGCGCCAGATTTAGAGGATTCCCGCGCGTGGCGCATCAGCAGCTAGCTAGGGCTAGGTTAGCGTAGTCACAAGTATAGGGTTGCCACTTGTCGCGAAAGGGTGCCACCTGGTGTCGACCTCCCCCACGCGTTGCATCAGAGACAAGAGTCTCTGGTTCGTGGCGCTGGGGCTACCCAGGTAGATTTCTTCATTTTGCGTACCGTGTCTCGTTGTGCGTGTGTGGTTCTTCATTTTCGGCTCATTATAGCATATTTTGAGAGTTGTTACACATGATAACCAGAATGTGCATGTAGTTGAACAAGAGGAAGACGATGAGGATTATCCTCCCATTTCTGAATATTGTTTTTCTGCTGAGAACAGTGAACTAATCCTTGCTATGTAGAATTTAGGTGACAAAGCTAGGTGGCCGCGAAAGAATGAGAAGCCCACAGCCAACAAGGATAAGTCCAAATGGTGTGCTTATCTAGAGGATTTTGGTCACCTCCCCGATGAGTGTATAGCATTGAGGAAGGAAATCGGTTATCTTCTCAGCAAGGGATACCTGAAGGAGTTGCTTGGAAGGAAACAATCAAGGACCCAGGATTCTGAGAAAGTTCCAGAAAGAGCTCCTCCTCCACCAGCAGATGCCCAATTATTAGTTTCACCTCCGGAGGTTATGATATTTGTGGAACCTCATTTTCGGCAGCAAAGAGACATGCCAAAGAAACGGAGTTGGAAAATGGAGATAGACTTGTTCGAACCTCCACTCTAACACAGCAGAAAGCGATATCCTTTGATGAGGATGATCGTGTAGACATACAGGATCCTCATCATGACGTTTAGTCATTACTCTGTTTATTTCTAACCATTTTGTTCGCAGGATCCTCATTGACGGAGGAAGCTTGGTGACCATAATCCAGTTGGATGTCCTCAAGAAAATGAATATTCCTGAATCTGAAATCGTTCCAAGATCATCGGTGCTCGTGGGATTCAATGAAGAAACAAATAATACATTGGGAGACATCAAACTCCCAATTTATATAGAGGGAGTAAATTTTATTCAAAAGTTCTGCGTAATAGACTGCTTATCTTGTTGTAATGTTATCCTTGGCAGGCCATGGATACATGATATGAAGGCAGTCCCCTTGACATATCACCAATGTGTCAAGCTCCCAACCCCATGGGGGTTTGTGAAGATAGGGAGTGATCAGGCAGGAGGCGAAGAACTGCTATACTTCGTCAATGAAACCGGCTTCAAAACCCAGGGAAGTATAGCAATTAAAGTATCCTCCGAGAGACGTATGGAGGCTAGAGAACAAGACATCAAGGATATTCTGTTAGATCCTGAGGATCCTAAATCCAAAGTGTATATAGGATCCGGGATCCTGGATAGCATAGAGCAGGATCTAGTATCCTTCCTGAAAAGAAGAAAATCTACCTTTGCTTGGAAACATGAAGATATGACAGATATTTCAAAAGATGTTATAACTCATAAGCTTGGTATTGATAAGTCTTTCAGGCCAATACACCAAAAAAGGAGAAAATTTGCTCTTGAGAGAAACGCTATCATCCAAGAGGAGGTAGACAAGTTATTAAAGGAAGGTATGATTAGAGAGTTAAGTATCCAAGATGGTTAGCCAATGTGGTTGTTGTTCAAAAGAAAAATGGAAAGTGGAGGGTATGCATTGATTTTACTAATTTAAACAACGCATGTCCCAAGGATCCTTTCCCGTTACCCCACATTGACTCCATGGTTGATGCTACGGCGGGGCATAAGTTGTTAACTTTTATGGATGCTTCATCTAGATTTCAGCAAATTCAGATGGAACCATTTGATCAAGAGGACAGTACATTCATGACACCCACCGGCATATATTGCTATGCCCTTTGGTTTAAGAAATGCAGGTGCTACATACCAAAGATTGGTGAATATGATGTTCAAGGAGCAGCTTGGACAAACAATGGAAGTATACATAGATGATATGGTGGTCAAATCCAAAAGAGTTAAGGATCACCTGAAGGATCTTGAAGTAGCATTCAAGATCCTTGATGAGTACAACATGAAGTTGAACCTGTCCAAATGCCACTTCGGGGTTAAAGCTGGAAAATTCTTAGGATATAAGGTGACTAAGAGAGGGATCGAGACAAGTCCAGCGCCGATCAAGGCCATTGTGAACATCTAATCTCCTGCAAATGCCAAGGATGTGCAAAGATTGACTAGAAGAATTGTAGCTTTGCACAGATTCATTTCAAAATCCTCAGAGAAATGCAAGGATTTTTATGATATTCTGAGGAAGAATAAGAAGTTTGAATTGTCACACCCCAACCGATGGCGGAATCATCTGGGCGTGGCACTAAGCAGTTCAGATTGCTCGAGATAATCCATAACGACTATTTTAAATGACAATATTTAAGCGTCAATTTCCCATACAATCAACATATAATCATTACAAATTCAAATATTCTCAAACAATTCAAAAGTCGATAACTAATTTATTACAAGGTTCTAAAGCAAAACCCTAAGTCCGATTTGCAGCGATATCATCCTCAACCTGTTACATACGTTAAAATACAAGTCAATACAATAAAGTAAAGGTGTGCATACAGGTTTAATAGCATAATAATAGCGATATAGCATTTACGCATAACCAACATGTACACGCGGAGAAAGTGAATCTAAGTAAGCTAACAATAATGATACAAGTTAACCAACACGACTGCGATGTGGAGTATGCGCGATACGGGTTCGCAACAGCGAACACGCACGTAAAGTAATTTGCGAACCTTAACAACCCCCGAACCAATCGGGTGCTGAGTCTAAAGTATAGTACTATCATTGCTAAGGGTGGTTTACAAGTCCTCATTATTCACACATAGCAAATTCAGCGATTCACGTATAACATGCGAGAGCGGTTAGCGTTAAAAAAGTTTAGCGTTGTGTGTATCGTGTTTTGATATAGAGACGTATGTAACACCCAAAAGTGCGTTAAAGAGAAAATGGGTTCAAGTTTACTACAGTCGGTGCTTAACGATGAAACACGAACTGTTGTGGATTGAAGGGAGCGCCGGTTCAACCTGTAAACGCGAACAGAAGTGCATCAGTCTTCCGAAGTGTTGAAACGCTCGAAGTGTGAAGGAGCAGTAGACAAGTTCGGGCGAACTTGTCTGAGAATCCAGTCAGTTTGACCAACTTCCGGGTGAAGTTGGCATTATTTCATAAAAGCTTGTACAAGTTCGGGCGAAGTTGTCACCCTCTACTGAAATTTAGTACATGTTTGGGCGAACTTGACCTGATTCCTTAGAATCAGTAAAAGTTCGGGCGAACTTGATGTTTTTCTTCAGATTTGGTACAAGTTCGGGCGATGCTGTCACCAATTTCGTGACAACTTCGAGCGAACCTGTCCATTTTTGGAGCGAACTTGACGGGTTTTGGTCCAAAATCATGCGTTTCACGTCGTTTGCTGAGGAAATCAAGTGTCCATCCCTCCAACCTCGAGCTACTGAGCAAAACATAGGTTGGAGAGGTCTTTTAGAGCGAGTTTTGGCCACTTTACAGGAACTCGGGCTAATCGGGGCGAACTTGTCATTTCGTACGGGTTAGTCCAGTTCATGCAAAGTGAGGATACCGTCTAAGGGTGCTAAACGGGTCGTGTTCGCAGGTTGGCGGGTTCAACCCGACCCGAACCCGAAAATTTTACACGAACCCGAACCGACCCGAACCGAAAATCGTATCATATATATGAACCCGAACACGACCCGAAGTTTTTGGGTTGACCCGAACACGACCCTTTTAACCCGAATTTTTTAATTTTTTTTTTCTAAAACTAATATATTAAAATTAAAAATTACTTAAAAAACACAAATGTATATAATAATATCATACTTAAATTATAAAAGTTATGTTAATTTCTCCTTTTAAGTTATAATAATGGCATAAAATACACGGCCCATTTAATTTATGAGATAAAATATATTGTAAAAAAAATAATATAGTATAAATGTGTTAAACGGGTCAACCCGCCAACCCGACCAGGTTGACCCAAACCTGACCCGTAAACCTAAACGGGTTCGCGTGTTCAACCCGAAACTGACCCGAACCCGTTTAGACGAATCTAAACACACAAATTTCGTGTTAGGTTCGTGTCGGGTTTCCGGGTCGTGTCAGAAATTCACACCCCTAATACCGTCCTTGTGCTTCCAGATCTGAGTTTCTTGCTTGACAACGCCTAGTTCCACTTCATAGTAAACGCAACATACGTCACTTAGTCCGTATTTTGTGTAAAAATCAATGCTTTAAAAGGTTTTACTTAGATCTAACACTTGGTGCGTCGAAATCATCAAGATTTCTAGCTTGGGAAGCCAAAGCTAAGCCTAAATACCCTCGTTTAGTGTAGTTATAAGTGAAAAGAAGAAGTTTTATGGTAAGAAGTTTTCATAAACAGAGTAGTTTGGATGAAATCGAAGGTAAACCTTGTGTGAAATCATAGTAGAAAACGTTGTAGTTTGCATAACACGGGTTGATTCTTACTTGAAAATCAAAGAAATTTGGTTTTGGGAGCTCTGGAGCGAAGTTAGCAGCAAGGGTTGAAGGAATGAGGAGCTAGGTATTTATAGGTGAGGAGAAATGAGGGTGTCAGCCAACAACTTCGGCCGAACTAGGCACATGTTCGAGCGAACTTGGCACAAGTTTGGGCGAACTTGGCCAGTTTTGCTTGAACTTGTGCATGTTCAAGCAAACTTGCTTATTCTGCTGGCCTGGCAAACTTCGGGCGAAGTTGGGGTGCCCAACTTCGGCCGAACTTGACCTGGTGGCTAAGTTTTGTTCGTTATTTGTTCGTTAGGTGCTCGTTTGGTAATTTGATTCGTATTAGATAGTTATGTTAAGCGTTTTGGCGAGGTGTTAAGCGTTGGGATAATTAAAATAATGTGATTAAGTGATTCGAGTAAGCGAGGGAGTTGCGTTAGCGAGTATAACCATAAATCATAAAGCACACATAACACACAAATAATCGTAATGCAACATAACGTAATATAACTAACCGCGATTTGAGTTTGCGCTGAGAGTTGCGAGTACTAAGCGATTTAAATGCGATAAATAAGCAATGTGATATGCGTTTTTAAAATAACTGTAAACCATTATAATAATCTCAGAGTACAAACGGGTTTTAAACGGAAAATAAATAGAATTAATGGAAATAACATGATTCGGATAACAATCCGGTAGGGAATTTCATCCCGAAATTCAGGTAGTGGCCGTCACAAAGAGATGAGAATATTTAGTTTTCATATCACTTTCAAGTTCCTAAGTGAACTCGGTGCCGCGTTTGCCTTCCCATCAGAGTTTCACGATAGGAATGCGAGAGCGCCAAAGTGTTTTGATCTCTCGATCCGTGATCTCTACTGGCTTTTCCACGAAGTGCAGCGTTTCGTTTATTTGTAAATCTTCAAGTGGCACATGAAGATTTCCTTCAGCTAAACACTTTTTGAGGTTTGAGACATGGAAAGTCGGATGTACGTTGTTGAGCTCTTTCGGTAATTCGAGTCGGTAGCCCACTTTGCCAATTCTTTCCAGAATCTTAAAGGGACCCACGTATCGTGGCTCTAGTTTCCCTTTCTTCCTGAAACGGATCACCCCTTTCCGTGGTGAAACCTTTAAGAGAACGTTATCTCCCACTTTGAATTGTAGGGGCTAGCGGCGTTTATCGGCATAACTCTTTTGACGACTCCGGGCTTTCTGGAGATTGTCTCTAATTTAGAGAATCTTGTCTGTTGTTTCTTGTATTAACTCGGGACCGGTGAGTTGAACGTCTCCGATCTCGTGCCATACAATAGGCGATCGACATTTTCTACCGTATAATGCCTCAAAAGGTGCCATTTGAATACTAGTATGATAATTGTTATTGTACGGAAATTCTATTAAAGGTAAATGTGTATCCCAATTACCACCAAAATCTATAACGCACGAACAAAGCATGTCTTCAAGGCGAATCGTGCGCTCCGTCTGACCGTCGGTTTGAGGATGGAATACAGTCTTAAGGTTAAGCTTAGTACCGAGTGCGGATTGGAAAGTCTCCCAGAGATGTGAAGTAAAGCGACCGTCGCGATCAGAGATGATTTCACGAGGCGTCCCGTGTCGACAAATGACTTCGTCGGTATAGATTCGTGCTAATCGTTCTACCTTATGGTCTTCTTATATGGCAATAAAATGAGCAGATTTTGTAAGGCGATCGATGATAACCCAAATGCTATCGTGACCAGAAGAGGTACGAGGGAGTTTCCTAATAAAGTCCATTGCTATACTCTCCTATTTCCATACCGGGAAGTCGGGCTGTTCGAGTAAGCCAGAGGGGCGTTGATGCTCGGCTTTAACTTTCGCACAAGTTAAGCATTTTGACACGTATAGAGCGATATCTTTTTTCATGCCCGGCCACCAATACCTGGAGCGAAGGTCCTGGTACATCTTGTCGGCACCGGGGTGAATTGAATATTGAGACTTATGGGCTTCGGTCATTAGCAACTCTCGAAGGTCATTGCGGCTAGGGAACCAAATGCAATTCAGAAAGTAATAGATCCCGTTAGACTTATTCTCCAGCTGGGTTTCGGCACCACATTTCATTTCTCGAACAAAGTGTTCTCAATGAAACATGCGTGCTGGGTTTCGTGAATCAGGGTTTCGAGTTTATTCAGGGTTTGAACGTCATGAATGCTATACACATAGCTTTGTCGACTAAGAGCATCGGCAACAACGTTTGCTTTGCCGGGATGGTAGCGTATCTCACAATCATAGTCGTTGATAAGTTCAACCCATCCGCGTTGGCGCATGTTTAGTTCTTTCTGGTTAACGATGTGTTGTAAGCTCTTATGGTCGGTGAAGACCTTACATTTTGTACCATAAAGGTAGTGTTGCCATATCTTTAACGCAAAAATGACTGCACCGAGTTCGAGATCGTGGGTAGTGTAGTTCTTCTCGTGGATTTTGAGTTGTCGAGACGCATACGTGATAACCTTGTCTCGTTGCATGAGAACACAACCGAGACCTAGGTTAGAGGCATCGCAATAAACAACGAAATCGTCATCTCCGTCGGGAAGTGCATACGCTTGAGGGTCTGAAAGGCTTCCTCATGTTTGGAACCCCATACAAAAGGTTTAACCTTATGGGTCAAAGAGGTAAGAGGCACGACGATTTTTGAAAAGTCGGCGATTGATCGGCGGTAGTAACCTGCCAATCCGAGGAAGGAACGGATTTTGGACATATTCTTCAAAGTATTCCAACTCTTTACAGCTTCAATTTTGGCTGGATCGACGTGGATTCCTTGGTCATTGATGACGTGACTGAGAAATTGAACTTCGTTAAGCCAAAATTCACACTTGGAGAATTTGGCGTAGAGACGGTTTCCTTGGAGAAGTTCGAGGACTAAACGAAGGTGTCGTGCGTGTTCGGCTCTCGACTTCGAGTAAATAAGAATATCATCAATAAAAACAATGATGAAATGATCCAAAAAGGCTTTGGACATGCGGTTTATCAAATCCAAGAAGACCGCGAGCGCGTTTGTAAGTCCAAAAGGCATGCCCACGAATTCAAAATGGCCATAGCGAGTACGAAAGGCGGTTTTCGGAATGTCTTGCTCATGCTCACGTAGTTGGTGGTATTCGAAACGTAAATCAATCTTCGAAAAACAAGTAGCACCTTGAAGTTGATCAAACAAATCGTCTATTCGAGGAAGAGGGTAGCGGTTCTTTATCGTGGGTTTGTTAAGTTCACGATAATCGATGCACATTCAGAACGTCCCATCTTTCTTTTTCATAAAAAGAACGGGTGCGCACCACGGTGAAGTGCTCGGGCATATAAAGCCTTTATCAAGAAGTTCTTGAAGTTGGCTAAATAGCTCATGCATTTCGGATGGTGCAAAGCGATAGGGGGCTTTAGCGACAGGTGTAGCACCGAGGAATAGATCAATACGGAATTTGACATCACGCGTAGGGGTAAACCAGGTAAATTGTCGGGAAAAACTTTAGGAAAATCACAAACAACAGGTACGTCTTTCAAGGTTTTCTTTTCCTTCTCCGGGTTCATGATGTGGGCTAGGAAAGCGATTCACTGCTTGCGCAGACATTTGTTCGCTTGGGTACATGACAAAAGCATCAACTTCTTTGAGGGTGTTTCGCTGTAAACATGTAGTTGATCACCGTTTGTAAGGGAAAAAGAATCATTTTATCAAAACAAACGACTTTAGCACAATTCTCGTGAAGAAAATCCATGCCTACTATGACATCAAAACTACCTAATTGCATAGGTATGAGGTCGATCAGGAAGCTGTGATTGTTGAGTTCGAAAGTACAATCACGTAGAAAAGCATAACTACCATGAATGAGGAACGTACCATTGACAACATTGTTGTCATTCTGAGCCTGGCGGTGGTTGATGTTGAAAGCTCTTCCACGCACAGCCTGTGGTTTTTGCTGCTGCGGTGGCTGTGGTGGCTGTTGCTGAAGCTGCTACTGCTGCGGTTCTTGTGTTCACAACACGGTTTGGGCAGGCATTGCGGTCGTAGGTTCAAATCCTACTTGGGGAGATTTGAAAATCACCGTCAACACCCCGGTGTAGGTCCGGGATACTCCTTTATTCCATAGCCCTGGGGCTATTTACAACTATCCAATTAAGAATTCTCAGATGTACTAGTACTAGCAGTGCATCAAAGATGAAATGATTTGGGTCACCACAAGTGTAGCAAGCACGTGCCAGAACTGCTGGTGCTTGCGGTGCCTGGTTGACTAGCATAGCATTGAGAGGAGCTGGTGGTGCTACGAGAGCGGGAGGAGCTTATTGACGTGGACCAGTGCTGAAGTGCACCGTGAAGTGCTCATAGATGTTGCATTTGGCACAAAAGCGTTAGTTTCCTCCAACCGCATGATGGTATGTGCACTTGGAGCACAGAGGATGAGGTCCAATATACGCATGCTTAGCAGCTGGTGCATTAGGAGTAGCAGCTTGGTGAGACTGGGAGTTCGGAGCTAGGACGACTGCGCAGTTCTTGTTGTTACCCTTTCGCTTGCGGTTCTGGTGACTTGACTTGGAAGCTTGAGATGGAGCAGTATTGGTGCTTGGCTCAATAGTAGCTTGGCTGAGTTTCTTGGTTGAGACTTTGAAAGCTCCAGCCAAGACTCACTTGTCGTTGATCTCGGCTGCGAGTTGGTAACTCTCTTTGATCGTAGTTGGCCTAGCTGCTTGAACAAAGTCGGCGACACAGTCGGGTAGAGCGCGGAGATACTTCTTGTTAGCTTTCTCGGTAGTGTCCACTTGACCTGGACAAATGAGGCTGAGCTGCTTAAAGCGAGTGGTGAGACCAGCATTGTCACCACCAATTTGTTTCATACCCCAAAATTCATTTTCCAACTTCTGGATTTCATGAGGTGGGCAAAACTCTTTGATCATGAGCTCCTTAAGTTCTTCCCACCCGAGAGCATAAGCTTCATCATTACCGCGCCTGTTGCACTCGGCAGTCCAACAGTCAAGTGCCCTTGACTGAAAGACTCCTGTGGCATTAACGGTGCGGAGGTTTTCCGGGCATCCGCTTTGTCAGAAAGTGACTTCGATTGAGTCGAACCAGTGAAACATTTTTCTTGGCCCTTCTTCACCCGTGAAACTTAGAGGGCCACATGCTTTGAATTGCTTGAAGTTGAACCGAGATTTTGGAGCATCGTTCTTGGAGTCAACGGATGAATTGCTTCTGACAACTTGGATCTCACTAACAATTTGCAGGATAACCTTAGCCATTTCCTTGGCTACGAGAGAGGCGATGCGTTTGTCGGCGTTGTTGCATTGAGCGGTACGGCGAGTGTGAGATCCCATGGATGTCATCTAAAGACAAAGATTGGATGAGATTCGATTATAATGGGTTTTGTTCAAAAGATTGCGTTTTACAACATATATTTATTATTATTATTAATCACATAAGGCATAAAACATGTAAGCACGTATCCACGTAAGCACGTAAGCACATAAGCACGTAAGCACAAAATCACCTAGGCACATAAGTGTTAGGGCATAAATTTTTCTACCTATGGATCCTGTTTCCTGAAGTGTTGCCTGGATCACATATCCTTAGCGGATGATGTAGGGACTCGGAGGATCAAGGATCCTTAACATTATTTATGATTTCTAACAATTATTCTCCACGTTTTTTAATGTTAGTATGCAAGTTATGGACGACATGGACGGACTCTTAGCTAGAATTTCGGGGAATATTCGTTCAAGATGCTGCACTTGTTGAATTCCACTAACAGTTATGGGAAAGGACATGGTCTTCCTAAAAAATAGGACTTATTGTTAGCTTGTTTATTGAAGGGTTGATCATGTGTATTAAAGCCGAGCAAGAATGGTTTAAAGAGCTTAAAGCCGAGCAAGAATGGTTTAAAGAATTCAAACCAAAGGCAAGGAGAGAATGGTTTTTGAAAGCTGAAGCTGAAAAGCCCAAAAAGAAACGTGCAACGAAGAAAGTAGAAACTTTGCTTGTTGATGAGGAAGAACCTAAAAATGTTGAAGCAGTGGCTGGATCGAGCGTTGCAGTAGTTATTGAGAGTCAAGAAACAGTGAAAACGACTCAAGAAGATGTGATTTCTGCTACTTCTGAAAATGAAGAATCTGATAAGGAGCCAGAAAAGACAGAGGCTGAGATTAGAGCAGAAAAAGAAAGAAAGTTGGATGCAGATTTTGATCCATCGTAGAAAAAGAATCTGATGAGGAGAGGCCTAAGAAAAGGCGAAGCGTACAAAGTCTCCTGCAATTGAAATATCAAAGAAGACTACAAGTTCACCGCATACAAAAAGAAAAAGAAAAGCTAAGAAAGCTCAGAAAGCGGTGAGCAAGAGATATAAAAGCAAGGTGAAAAGCACAGAAGCCACACAAGAACCTTCTGGTGCTCAGGAGAAAGGAGCCACACAAGAACCTCCTCCACAAGAACCTCCTTGTTAGCATTCATGATGAAGCTGAAAGCCAAGGGGAAGTATGTTTGGTGATATGCAACACGGTCCAATCAGTCTTGAAGACTTGGATGAATTTTTCCCAGAGACGAATGCTGAAATGTTAGAAAAACGTGTGAAGGTATCGGAAGATAAAGTTGCACAAATTGAGATAGAAAAGGCTGAGCTTGTAAAGAAGGTGAATCAAAGCGAAGTCGAAAAAGAAATTCTTGATGATAAAGTGAAGGTGCTTGAGAACGAACATGAATATTACAAGGCGTTGATAGAAAGTCTGCAGGACGCAAATGAATAACTACAGACATAGATTGCAGAATTGAAGAAAATTCAAGCTTTGAACGACAAAAGATTCATCAGATTACAAAAGGTGTATCTAACAATCTGAATATTGATTTTATCGCTGAATACGATCAGCTGGATCGTCAGGAAGCCAAGTAACATGCTGAAAAAGAATTGGCTGAGAGTGGTAAAGGGAAGCAGGTTGAGGGTGAAGCCCCTAAATCTATTGCTAAGAAATCCTCTGATGTCCCCGAGAAACCTACTAAAGATGTGTCAAAAGCTTCTGAGTCTGATATCTAAAAGGTTGACGAATCTGTCAAGCCTTCTGATCCTATCATTGTTACTGAAGAAAAAGACGATGATGAAGCCGAAAAGGAAAATAAGAATGAGGATGAAGAGGAGGAAGGTTATGAGGATTGGAATGTTGGAGACGATGATGATGAGTTTGATCAAGGAGATGATGATTTTGATCAGGGTGGTACTGGTTTAAAGATCAATGAAGCTAAAGTATCTGATGAGTTTGATTTTTCTGACCTCATGGACGATGAATCGAATAGAATGGAAGATAAGAGCCAGGGGGAGTCAGGGCAAAAAGGGCCTTCAGATGATATTGATTTGTTAGATGTTGTTTGTTTTGCGAAGCTTATGACTGCAGCCTTTGATACTGATGTTGGAACATAATGTTGAAGAAGGTGAGTTTGTACATAACTACACGAAAGAAGATCTAGCGAAACTAGTTGAAACTGAAGCTGAGAATTTAGAGTTTGATTTTGAAGAGGTTATGAATGTCAACGCATTTGAACCCAAAGTGTATCAGTACGAAAGAAGGTTTGAAGCCGATGAGTATAATCGAGTGATTGTGGAAGATTGGTCCTCAGATGATGAATCAGAACAGAAAGCTAAGTATGTTGGTCAGGATTCAGAAAGTTTTCCTACTTTTGAAGAGATGTACAGACAGCTCAATGAAGATATGTTGAAAGATAGGATTGCTGAAAAGCTACGAGAAGGAAAAATTCCTAAGCCAATGACCAAAGAAGAGATAGGTGAAGCGAGAATATCCTGGTTCAAGGAGATGCCTCGTGAACGTAAGTTTCGACGTCCACTAGCATTCTTTACCAGAGATAAAGATGTTTCTTTGGGGGATATAATAAGTTGGGGATGGTTTAAAGAGCTCAACATGTATGCAATCAAAAGTGAGTTTGGAGTGCAATACTTCAAATATCTTGCTGATTTAAAGACATTGTCGTATTAGGATATGGAAGAGCTGGTACAAACAGTGAATGTTACTTATCATATGAAGCCAGTTGATCAGTTATTGTGGAAGATGATTAAGTACGAAGCTGATAAAGGTTGGAATCGCTGGAAGCCATTTATTCCGAGCCGAAGAGTTAAGATTAACAAGGTTACAGGGGAAAGGGACATAACGTTGATTATGAAACGTCCTAAAGCCATGAGGAATATGCCACTTATGCGAATTGAACAGAACTTCTATCCTTTATTCAAGTGGTGGCAGATTAATCCAGCTACTTGTGAAGCGGTGATTGTGTTAAAATATGAAGATCAACTGGATATTGCTAAGGAAATAGTTGAAGTGATGGGTTATCAGGGTATGAGAGGTTTGTGGAGAACGATAAGGATTCTAGATCCTATGTGGTTGGTTAACTTCTCGAGAGAAGATATAAAATGCCTTTTCTACAATAAGATTGTTTTCGAAGAAAGAGAAAAGGTACAGGCGATGCTGTATCAGAAATTTGTCAACGTTTGCTATGCACGTGAAGTGAATTCAGGGAAGATGTGGCAGACAAAGTGGAGGGATCTGGAAAGAGTTGAATTTCTTTAAGAAGAAACCAGAAGTGAAGCGATCAAAGATAGAATGGAAAAAGCGGTAAGACAAAGTTCGCTCAGAATGGCTAACTTTAAAAGACCACCGCCTACTGATCAGACGCCGGATACAAAACAAGAGAGACGAAAGAAGCCCTACAAGAACTTCTTTGGTTGGGTAGGTTAATGTATATATGAAGACAGAGTTTTGAAGACTGATAAAAGACGAAGACTATATCCAAGGGGGAGTCTGTTGGTGCATAATGTCTATGTCTTAGTCTTATATCTAGTCTGTATTATATAGAGCTGAATAGGCTAGGTTATGAAGTATTTATGAAGTATTATAGCCAAGTTCGCCCATAAACATGTTAAGTATGCATGTTCGGCCGAACTTGCTTATGCATGTTCGGGCGGCCTTGTGACTATTTGGGCCGAACTTGTTGTGCTATAAATACCTAGCTTGTGTGTCTCATTTGTAACCTTGGCATCTCAGAGGCGAAGCTCTGTCAGTCTGTATTCTGAACGTGTGATCTATAAAACTGACGATTAACAGAGTAATTCTTGTCTATTGGTAACACGACGTAATATTTCCGATATTATGGACGTTAGACATCAAATTTAGGTTCGTAAGTATCGAGGATCGGTCCTACAGATTTCAACGGTATTGAAAGTTGATAATGCAAACCCGGATCATCAATTAAGGGGGAATCTATTGACGCATTTCGATGACATCGGCAGACACCTTGATTGAAGTTGCAGAAATTCAAACACGGCTCAGAGTTTTGAAGATCACGATCAAGCTTCGACGGTAACGAAAAAGGGGGAAATTGTTGATGCACTTGGTGTTCGTCACTTGTCGAATAGGCTAGATTGAGCGTGTGCTAAATATTTTATAGGTTAGAATCGAACATACGAACAAAATACGGAGCGAATAGTGAAAATGGGAACAAGTTCGCCCGAACTTGGCATTGTATGGTCAAGTTCGCCCGAACTTGTCCTGTGAATGACAAGTTCGCCCGAACTTGTCCATGACATATTCCGGGCGAACTTGTAACCCTATATATAGGTGTGTGTGTTCATTTTGTCATTCAAGTTTTTGCAATCCCTACGGGGAGGTGCTGCCGAATTCTCTCCAGGAACTCCGGCAGCTGGACTTAAAGATGTATACTCTTTCGGTATGAATGAAGACTTCCGCTGCATTCTACTTCTACTCCTTTCTGTAATAACATTCTACCGAATCGGTTACGTTTATGCACTAACTTCCGTCTAAAACCGCCTGATCACGGACCTTCAATTGGTATCAGCGCTACGGTTATCACCTACGCTCATGAATTTGGACATTTATGGACATTAGGAGGGGTTTTAGACGTTAAATCATCAAATAAACATACAATCCACGGATAAAAAGTAAAATTGAACGGATAAGATTGTTAGAAATTCATTTTCGACCAGAACTATGTTAGAATCATCTCGAAATTCGAAGAAATAAGAATTATGGATCGAAAAATGTAAAAAAGGGTTCAAGTTCGCCCGAACTTGTGATTTGGAGATCAAGTTCGGCCGAACTTGTAACACATTGATCAAGTTCGCCCGAACTTGTAACATATTAACCAAGTTCGCCCGAACTTGGTGTTGGTCAACCAAGTTCGCCCGAACTTGGCGCTTGGTGACCAACTTCGCCCGAAGTTGTAACATCGTGGAAAAGTTCGCCCGAACTTGTCCAAGGCATGGAAAAATTTAGTTAATCGTTTTGACGAGACGAGTGTCCAGAAAAAATTTGGCGATAGAAATTTTTTCGAGTTTTCGATGACCGAACCGGCATGTTCGGGGACACCGTCTAGAGCTTCAGAGTACAGATTTGGTGATTCGGTCAAAAAATTATGAAGATAACACGAGAGTCATTGATACCGGTGTAGAATGTTGATTATTTGGGTGTCCTGACTAGTAATGGGCCTAAACGTTAAATCCGCATTTGTTAAAAACTGAAAGTTCCGGATTTGAGGGGGAATTTCAGTAAAAATTTCAGTATGGTCAGAATTTGCAAAAAAGATGGGAATAAAATTTTACGATATATGAAGATTCCGACATTTTTGAAATTCGTGACTGCTGCACCAGTATCCAGGTGGTTACCGATTGCAGATTATCGGGAAATGCAGAGGATTGAGATTCATTGGGTATTTCAAATTGATGTCTAGTTTGAACGTGGGTGGTTACATAACTGAGTTTGGAGGAGTTGTTTATCAGATTCTGAGATCATGGTTGTGGATTGACACCTTAGTCGTGCGTATGGCTGGGAAGCACATACGACTGCCTATCTTTAACTCTGCTTTGCACATGAATTATTTACTAGACTAACCGCCAGGAGATAAGGATGCTCTGAAGTTTCCGTTGCCCCGGGTTGTACGCGGTACCATGATTAAGGAAGATGATATAATGGATTTTTCAGACAAAGACGTGTACCGGTTGCTGATGAAAGAGACTATATATTTGGGATTCTATGGTCATAGGAAGTTTAAAGTTTTCAGATTATGATACAGGTTGATGCTTAAGGGATGTAGGATTTAGGTCCTGGTCTCCGATGTGGTGTTGGCGCATACACGACTGCTTACATTAACTCTGCAAAGCAAATAAACGTTTTAATCGGGTAAGCTGGAAATAGGGATGTTTTGTAGTTTCAAGGCACCAGGTTCAGCGGAGATAGTTATATATATGTTATTGTGCATGAAGAGGAAGAATGTGATTTTGATTACGGACGTATGTGTCTCAGATTTGATGCTTTACCAGATTATCTGTTTCCGATGAAGATTTGCTGATTGAGCAGATTACCGATTTGTTGATCAAATCTTTTTAAAGGGTGCTTAACTGCATTATGGAAATTGGGATTTCAGATTTTGAGGGTATTTGTTGATTTGAAGTTTTCCGATGCGGTGATTCGAAGTTTCTGTCACTTACCGGTTGAGTTTTTGATATTTTAGTAGTGTGCGGAATAAACTCTCGATGCTCAACGCTTATTCAAAAACTGAACTCGGATGCGGTTATCGTCGAAATGAAGAAGCTGCTGCATTGATTAGATTCAAGTTGGTGGTTATTCGAGAAAATTTGTCGATCAAATAAATCAGAGGAGGTCGGAAACCGTGCAACCAAAGATCTGAACTGGAGATTTCAGCGGTATTGAAAGTTGATAATGCAAACCCGGATCATCAATTAAGGGGGAATCTGTTGACGCGTTTTGATGACATCCGCAGACACCTTGATTGAAGTTGCAGAATATTCAAACATGGCTTAGATTTTAAAGATCAAGATCAAGCTTCGACGGTAACGAACAAGGGGGAATTGTTGATGCACTTGGTGTTCGTCACTTGTCGAATAGGCAAGATTGAGCGTGTGCTAAATATTGTATAGGTTAGAATCGAACACACGAACAAAATACGGAGCGAATATTGAAAATGGGAACAAGTTCGCCCGAACTTGACCTGTGAGGTCAAGCTCGCCCGAACCTTGCATTGTATGGTCAAGTTCGCCCGAACTTGTCCTGTGAAGGACAAATTCGCCCGAACATGTCCATGACACATTCCACGGAACTTTTAACCCTATATATAGTGTATGTGTTCATTTTGTCATTCAATTTTTTGCAATCCCTACAGGGAGGTGCTGACGGATTCTCTCCAGGAACTCTGGCAGCTGGACTTAAAGATGTATACGCTTTCGGTATGAATGAAGACTTCCACTGCATTCTACTTCTACTCCTTTCTGTAATAACATTCTACCGAATTGGTTACGTTTATGCACTAACTTTCGTCTAAAACGCCTGATCACGGACCTTTCAATTGGTATTAGAGCTACGGTTATCACCTACGCTCATGAATTTGGACATTTATGGACATTAGAAGGGGTTTTAAACGTAAATCATCATATAAACATACAATCCACTAATAAAAGTAAAATTGAACGAATAGGATTGTTAAAAATTCATTTTCGACCAGAACTATGTTGGAATCATCTCGAAATTTGAAGAAATAAGGATTCTGGATCGAAAAATGTAAAAAAGGGTTGGTTCAAGTTCGGCCCGAACTTGTGATTTGGAGATCAAGTTTGGCCGAACTTGTAACATACGCCCGAACTTGTAACATATTAACCAAGTTCGCCCGAACTTGGTGTGGTCAACCAAGTTCGCCCAAACTTGGCGCTTGGTGACCAACTTCGCCCGAAGTTGTAATATTGTGGAAAAGTTCGCCCGAACTTGTCCATCGCATGGAAAAATTTTGTTGATCGTTTTGACGAGACGAGTGTTCAGAAAAAATTTGGCGATAGAAACTTTTTCGAGTTTTCGATGACGGAACCGGCATGTTCGGGGACAACGTCTTGAGCTTCAGAGTAAAGATTTGGTGATTCGGTCACAAAATTTTGAAGATAACGGGAGAGTCATTGATACCGGTGCAGAATGTTGATCATTTGGGTGTCGTGACTAGTAATGGGCCTAAACGTTAAATCCGCATTTGTTAAAAACTGGAAGTTCTGGATTTGAGGGGAATTTCAGTAAAAATTTCAGTATGGTCAGAATTTGCAAAAAAAAGAGGGAACAAAAATTTTATGATATATGAAGATTCCGACATTTTTGAAATTCGTGACTGGTGCAACAGTATCCAGGTGGTTACCGATTGCAGATTATCGGGAAATGCAGTGGATTGAGATTCACTGGGTATTTCAAATTGATGTCTAGTTTAAACATGTGTGTTACATCACTAGGTTTCGAGGAGTTGTTTATCAGATTCTGAGGTCATGGTTGTGGATTGACACCTTAGTCGCGCGTATGGTTTGGAAGCACATACGACTGCCTATTTTTAACTCTGCTTTGCACATGAATTATTGACGGGACTAACCGCCAGGAGATAAGGATGCTCTGTAGTTTCAGTTGCGCCAGGTTGTACGCGGTACCATTATTAAGGAAGATGATATAATGATTTTTCAGACAAAGACGTGTACTGGTTGCTGACGAAAGAGACTATATATTTGGGAATTCGTGGTCACAGGAAGTTCAGAGTTTTCAGATGATATAGGTTGATGCTTAAGGGATTAGGATTTAGGTCCTGGTCTCTGATGTGGTGTTGGCGCATACACGATTGCTTATCATTAACTCTGCAAAGCAAATGAACTGTTTCAATCGGGTAAGCCGGAAATAGGGATGTTTTGTAGTTTCAAGGCACCAGGTTCAGCGGAGATAGTTATATATCTGTTATTGTGACCTGAAGAGGAAGAATGTGATTTTGATTACGGACGTATATGTCTCAGATTTGATGCTTTACCGATTTGCTGATCAAATCTTGCTAAAGGGTGCTTAACTGCGATTATGACAATCGGGATTCAAGATTTTGAGGGTATTCGTTGATTTGAAGTTTTCCGATGCGGTGATTTGAAGTTTCTATCAATTCCCGGTTGAGTTTTTGATATTTTAGTAGTGTGCGGAATAAACTCTCGATGCTCAACGCTTATTCAAAAATTGAACTCAGATGCGGTTATCGTCGAAATGAAGAAGTTGTTGCATTGATTAGCTTCATTGGTGGTTATTCGAGAAAATTTGTCGATCAAACAAATCAGAGGAGGTCGGAAACCGTGCAACCAAAGATCTGAACTGGAGATTTCAGCGGTATTGAAAGTTGATAATGCAAACCCGGATCATCAATTAAGGGGGAATCTGTTGATGCGTTTCGATGACATCGGCAGACACCTTGATTGAAGTTGCAGAATATTCAAACACGGCTCAGAGTTTTAAAGATCAAGATCAAGCTTCGACGGTAACGAACAAGGGGAAATTGTTGATGCACTTGGTGTTCCTCACTTGTCGAATAGGCTAGATTGGGAGTGTGTTAAATATTTTATAGGTTAGAATCGAACACACGAACAAAATACGGAGAGAATAGTGAAAATGGGAAAAAGTTCGCCCGAACTTGACTTGTGATGGTCAAGTTCGCCCGAACTTGTCCTGTGACGGACAAGTTTGCCTGAACTTGTCCACGACACATTTCGGGCGAACTTGTAACCCTATATATAGGTGTGTGTGTTCATTTTGTCATTCAAGTTTTTGAAATCCCTACGGGGAGGTGCTGCCGGATTGTCTCCAGTTACTCCGGCAGCTGGACTTAAAGATGAATACTCTTTCGGTATATTTGAAGACTTCCGCTGCATTCTACTTCTACTACTTTCTGTAATAACAATCTACCGAATCAGTTACGTTTGTGCACTGACTTCCGTCTAAAACTGCCTGATCACGGACCTTCAATTCGTATCAGAGCTACGGTTATCACCTACGCTCATGAATTTGGACATTTATGGACATTAGGAGGGGTTTTAAACGTAAATCATCAAATAAACATACAATCCATGGATAAAAGTAAAATTGAACAGATAGGATTGTTAGAAATTCATTTTCGACCAGAACTATGTTGGAATCATCTTGAAATTCGAAGAAATAAAGGATTCTGGATCGAAAAATGTAAAAAAGGGTTGGTTAAAGTTCGTCCGAACTTGTGATTAGGAGAGGCCGAACTTGTAACACATTGATCAAGTTCGCCCGAACTTGTAACTTATTAACCAAGTTCGCCGGAACTTGGTGTTGGTCAACCAAGTTTGCCCGAACTTGGCGCTTGGTGACCAACTTCGCCCGAAGTTGTAACATTGTGAAAAAGTTCGCCCGAACTTGTCCAAGACATGGAAAAATTTTGTTGATCGTTTTGACGAGACGAGTGTCCAGAAAAAATTTGGCGACAGAAATTTTTTCGAGTTTTCGATGACCGAACCGGCATGTTCGGGGACACCGTCTAGAGCTTCAAAGTACAGATTTGGTGATTCGGTCACAAAATTTTGAAGATAACGGGGGATTCATTGATACTGGTGCGAAATGTTGATCATTTGGGTGTCGTGACTAGTAATGGGCCTAAACGTTAAATCCTCATTTGTTAAAACTGAAAGTTCCGGATTTGAGGGGAATTTCAGTAAAAATTTCAGTATGGTCAGAATTTGCAAAAAAGAGGGGGAATAAAAATTTTACGATATATGTAGAATCCGGCATTTTTGAAATTCGTGACAGCTGCAACAGTATCCGGGTGGTTACCGATTGCAGATTATCAGGAAATGAAGAGGATTGAGATTCATTGGGTATTTCAAATTGATGTCAAGTTTGAACACAGGTGGTTACATAACTGAGTTTGGAGGAGTTGTTTATCAGATTCTGAGATCATGGTTGTGGATTGACACCTTAGTCGCGCATATGGTTTGGAAGCACATACGACTGCCTATCTTTAACTCTGCTTTGCACATGAATTATTTACTAGACTAACCGCCAGGAGATAAGGATGCTCTGAAGTTTCCATTGCCCCGGGTTGTACGCGGTACCATGATTAAGGAAGATGATATAATGGATTTTTCAGGCAAAGACGTGTACCGGTTTCTGATGAAGGAGACTATATATTTGGGATTCTGTGGTCACAGGAAGTTTAGAGTTTTCATATTATGATATAGATTGATGCTTAAGGGATGTAGGATTTAGGTCCTGGTCTCCGATGTGGTGTTGGCGCATACACGACTGCTTATCATTAACTCTGCAAAGCAAATGAACTGTTTTAATCGGGTAAGCCGGAAATAGGGATGTTTTGTAGTTTCAAGGCACCCGGTTCAGCAGAGATAGTTATATATATCAGTTATTGTGCATGAAGAGGAAGAATGTGATTTTGATAACGGACGTATGTGTCTCAGATTTGATGCTTTACCAGATTATCTGTTTTCGATGAAGATTTGCTGATTGAGCAGATTACCGATTTGCTGATCAAATCTTTTTAAAGGGTGCTTAACTGCGATTATGGAAATCGGGATTTCAGATTTTCGAGGGTATTCAGTTGATTTGAAGTTTCTGATGCGGTGATTCGAAGTTTCTATCAATTCCCGGTTGAGTTTTTGATATTTTAGTAGTGTGCAGAATAAACTCTCGATGCTAAACGCTTATTCAAAAACTGAACTCGGATGCGGTTATCGTCGAAATGAAGAGGCTGCTGCATTGATTAGCTTCAAGTTGGTGGTTATTCGAGAAAATTTGTCGATCAAACAAATCAGAGGAGGTCAGAAACCGTGTAACCAAAGATATGAATTGGAGATTTCAGGGTATTGAAAGTTGATAATGCATACCCGGATCATCAATTAAGGGGGAATCTGTTGATACGTTTCGATGACATCGGCAGACACCTTGATTGAAGTTGTAGAATATTCAAACACGGCTCAGAGTTTTGAAGATCAAGATCAAGCTTCAACAGTAACGAACAAGGGGGAAATTGTTGATGGACTTGGTGTTCGTCACTTGTCGAATAGGCTAGATTGAGCGTGTGTTAAATATTGTATAGGTTAGAATCGAACACACGAACAAAATACGGAGCGAATAGTGAAAATGGGAACAAGTTCGCCCGAACTTGACCTGTGATGGTCAAGTTCGCCCGAACTTGTCCATGACACATTCCGGGCGAACTTGTAACCGTATATATAGGTGTGTGTTCATTTTGTCATTCAAGTTTTTGCAATCCCTATGGGGAGGTGCTGCCGGATTCTCTCAAGGAACTCCGGCAGCTGGACTTAAAGATGTATACTCTTTCGGTATGAATGAAGACTTTCGTTGCATTCTACTTCTACTCCTTTCTGTAATAACATTCTACCGAATCGATTACGTTTATGCACTAACTTTCGTCTAGAACCGCCTGATCATGGACCTTCAGACCCATTACACATACCTGGCTCGGGTCATAGCATTGATCCGTTTAAATACCTTGCACTATTAGTTTCTAATTAATAGCAACACAAACCATATGCTATCTCCCTGTGAGCACAAAACTCGACAAGCGATCATTATCAAATGGTGATAACATCACCATTCGTTGCGTTTGGTCTAAATGACCATTTATCATGATGAGATGGTATTTATTTGCCATCTCACCTATTTAGCCCATTTCAGTCTACATCATATGATGATATTACTTAAAAGTCTTTTCATAATTGGTTTGACCCATTATGACATAAGACATATGGTGTCTTTTTCAAAACTCTTTATTTATACGTCAACTCGCGACCGGATTACCATTTTACCCCATTTTACCTATTATGGCTTACACTATGAGGTAATGTTTCAAAACTCTTTATTTATTCATCATCACATGACTAATTTACCGTTATACCCTTTTTACCATAAACTATGGTTTCATACCATTTTCACTTGTTCCGTCCCATATCATTCCGTGTCGGAACATCATATTTCAAATACTTATTTACCTTAATCATAACCAATACAATAAGTAGGTGTCCTACTAGAAAGGTGTAAGCTTTACTTACCTTGCATCCGATTATGTTTTCCACGCGTATTCGATCCGTTTGACCTGTTTCTTCCCAAGCTTCCACCTACCTTGTCAAGCGTCAAACTACCTTTTATCCTTTGCAAGATGGATAGATTAATCATCATTTATCAAGACTATCCCACCTTACGGACTTTATATAAAAATTACCATTTGATCATATAATAGGTCTGTTTGACTTTTAAAAGTCAATTGCCTATTAACATATGCAATTGCACAATTAAGTTCAACGAACTCATTTAGTCATTTATCAATTACCCGGTAGGCAAATTTTTTAGGCTACCCTCTTATCTAAATTCCCAACCAATTTTCATCTCATTTCTTTCATTTAAAAAAGTTCAAGTGATTATTAACATCAAGTTAATTTCGCTTTCGATTATCAATGCTAATTTATCCTTTCATTATGCTAGAATTAGGGGTTTTCATCTATTTGTAACCTATTTCGTCATATTACAAGACATTTATCCGAATACCTAATATAATCATGTTCTACATACAAACTAGTAAACAACATTCTTTCAAGTACCTATCGACATTGACATAGCATCAATTTCATCATATCCATTTCAAATCATGTATGAAAACTTACTCAAATCTCTAATTTGTTTAAGTATCTTACACATACATATAAGTATGATGATCATGAACACTTATATATTATCAATTTCATCATATAATCAAAACCCATGTTGAGTCGTGTGTAGACACTTAATCAAATCACTAAATTCTTCATATACCCTTGTTTAGATGATGTTAAAGAGCTAAAATCATAGAAATTTTGATTTGGATTGAGTGATTTTAAGAAGATTATCAAGTGCAAGGGTTTCCCCTTTCTTTCTCCTCTCTATACGCACACACACACACAATATACACACCTTCATGTGTGTGTTTTTGTGTTTTATTTTTGTTTTAATAGAACAAGTTTTCCAACCGCCCATATTATATCCTTGTTTATGGTTTTGTTAAAAATAGGCCACCATTCATGATTTCATTATTCAGCAACTTATCATAACTAGGTTTAGATGTTCCTAGTCAAATTACTTGATACGAGGTGTTACAAACCGATTCAGTTTAAGTCCCACTCACCCGAGCCTTTTAATAACTTATACTTACTACAAAATATTTGTTCACTTCCTATTTAACATTATATTTATTTAATTAAATCCTAATGTTTACCTGGTTAACTTTTGCCACTAACGATACTTTACCCGCCTTTTAATATTAACGTGGTTTAATTACCAAACCCGTTTTTGGGGTGTTACAAGTCTACCCTCCTTAAACAGGTTTCGTCCCCGAAACCTTTCTTATGTAGGTCCTTGGGTTAAGCCCATTGAACTTGGTTTCATTTTCATTTGAGCGTTTCTCATATTTTAATTATTCAATAATCTTACCAGGTAAATATGGTTGTGTCCTTCGGGCTCCAAAGTGGTGCCTGATTATCTTCTTGCTTTTTTTCTTGGTTGACATCTTATCTCTCTGGTCAAGCCTTATCATAGGCCATATCGTAGGTGCCTTTTATGTGTAAGGTCTCATGAGCCATTATCTTTATCTTATATCTTTCTTCTTATTGTTTATTTGATCGAGTCGTCATTCGGTCATTTGATCATAAGAATCGTTCAACATGCTTATTCCACGAAAATCCTATAATGGTAAGTGCATTAAATATGTTTTAAATTTAAATTTCACCTAACTGGTCTTACCGGTCACTCTTATCAGTCACCGGTTACCATATACCCCATCACTCGGGTATACCAAAGTTGCCTTTCGGAGGCTTACAAGCATTTCATGACCCCAGTCTCATAGCTTGTGTCACAAAGTAATCATGTACCATGTTACTTTCTTGTTCGTGATTTGCATCACGTCATGTTTAAGTTTTTTATCAACTTTTTCGTTTTCGAAAATTTCCTTTTCAAATTTTACCGTCTTGCACCTATTGGTGTCGGGACCTGTTTCTTTTAATATTTAATTATTTTCCAATTCCTCTCATACTATTTATGTTTGTTAAAATGTTTTTTCTAACTAAAACTGAATTTTAGTTTAACGTTTCTCTTTGACTCATGTAATTACTCGTATCAAGGAATTGGCAATCAAGGATTACTTCTTTACTGATCTTATTTTATGCGAGGAATCGTAACAAGTTCCCTTGCTTTTTCTAAGTAACCCTTAAGCCCTCTCACCTAGCCATGTAGGCTATTTCCTTAGGCTTTCATCTTCCTAAGGTGAGACCCCTAAGGTTCATTCCTCTCGATTCATGACCCGAAGGTCATTCTAGTCCCGTAGACCTTTACATCATTTATGACCCGAAGGTCGTGGTGCTCCCGTAGATTATCCTTTTACCCATGTCATTCTTTAGTTGTATTTGGTGTTAACACACTCATTTATGGTTAAAAGAAGTCGAACTATCATTTACCTTGTCTATTCTTTTATCCGCCAATCATGGCCCTTTTGACCATGAAGGCTAATTTATTTCTATTCCTACTATGGCCCTTAGACCATGTTTGATCTGTATTGGCAATGTTTGCGTTTCTATGACCTCGTGAGTCATTTATGTGTCCCATTCGCTCGCCGGATCCATAGTCGTTTCATCCAATTTGGTGATGATCACTTGCGCCTAAGACTAGAGTAAGGGTCAAATGGCATTGACCATTCGTCACCACCGAGTCACAACTAGCATCTTTAGTAGCAACCACCACATTTTGTGTATGTTGCCTGAAACGCTCATTCTTATACATAGATGAGACATCTCCTTATGCTTTCGTGCATGCACCCACGCGATCATAGTTCATGACTAGATTGTTTTTCATTCGGACAATTTTTCCGCTTCTATGACTTCATATGTCATTTATGCGTTGGTTTGTCTCACGTTTTCTGTTATCCGGTTTGCGCCTATATTTCATTATGACCCATTACCCGGGTTCTTTATCATAATGTTTTAACGCTCCCGTTATTCGATTTGTGTTTACATGTACATATAATCACGTCCCATTACCAGGCTCATTATTCTTTTGTTTCAACGCTCCCGTTACCAGTTTGCGTTTACTTTTATATTCAATCATTATACTTCATTTGACTTGTTCAACTCGTTCGTGTGAAATCCATCACTTGTGAACAATCGAACCTTACTCTTCATTTAACCCGTTTGACTTGTTCACGTGAAATCTATCACCTATGAACAATCAAATCTCATTCCTTATTTGACCCGTTTGACTTGTTTGCATGAAATCCATCACCTATGAATAGTCAAACCTTATTCCTTATTTGACCCATTTTTAGCTCATCCCATTAGCCTCGTCTTTATTACATCGGACATATATGTGGTCATTATAAGAAGTTCATGGTATCATATGTTTACTACTTACTTGGAAGGAGTAAGCGATCAACACATGGTACGCGTGACCTTATTATAACTATCACATTACTCCCCATGTAAGTAAATCATCTGTTCATGTCTAATTTCTGATTTTATTTGGTAAAACCTGTTTTAATTGTTATATAACAACTATTAGTTTTTACCTTTTTTATCTCAAAACATATAGAGTGTTTTCCTTTTTATAAAACTTTTGTGCAATCACATTCGTTAATGTGATCGTCACTTTTCCTTTATAGAATCTTATTGATAATGTCTACTTGGATGGTCGATCCCATTCAATTTTCTAAATCTGAATTCTTTAATTTTGTTATTCACAATTGTGAATAACGCATAATTCCTCGATAGGTATCCTATCCAGGTTTCCAAGTCTTTATATTCCAAATGCAACAATCATTCATTACTTGAATGTTTCCTAATACTGTTCATGTAATACTATAAAGTGTGCACCTGGGTGATACTCGCCCTGATGGGCTTTCCTTGTCATTCGATCTCTATTCGAGATCATACTTGATTTGTGTCTTTGGTCAATATGGCTTACTTGTCATACTTGAATCATTTCTTCATCATATCGGTAGATCCTTAGACTCCCAGCATCTTCAGATGCGAGGGTCCTTCAACTAAAACGTTTATAAAATATTAGTAGCATTGAAATTAATAAGTGCTCGTACTATAATACAAGGCTTTCTACGATACGTGTTAACACACGTAATTTGTTAACTATACCGGTCTTTTGCCAATTTAATTGGGGTAACGTGCATTCACACGATAACCCTATGTGTTGTTTACAACATTTTAACATGCTAGACCCTTAATATTCATAATAACTTATTGGATCATGCGATCAAGTCTCGAACCGAACACATTTGATCATTAACCTTGAGCTCTGATTACCAACTTGTAAGACCCTTATTTAATAAATCGAAATTTTTTAAAAATTTCGCGTATAAAAGAATACATGTGATTACATGTTCATACTATATTACGCGTTTCTTTAAACTTCTTAAAACTTTAAACATTTCAACATATTATCGATGTTTAGTTGCGAAATGACTAAACATATTGCAGAAGCTTGAACTTTGATCGTGTTCGATTCTTCATTGAGCTTGATCATCATCTGGTGCTTCAAATCATTACCTATATTTCATAAAGTATGAAATACGTTAGTTATAATGAATCTATAACATAAACGAATAAACTCGAAGGCCCAAAATAACAAAATCATATTTTTTGAAAATCTACCTGCCGTAAGCTACGGTTCTGTACCATAGCTTAAGGTACATTTCTCTTGTTTTGATCAGCAACTTCCTTACGGTGGGATGTTGCAGCCTTTTTCAAGTTTGCCGTTTTGTACGAAAACTTTCGTAACTTATTTAATTTTCATTCGTTTCACTCGAAACTTGTTTCTAAATGTCCGTAAAACATTTACCTACATATTTAACTAGAAATCCTTAACCGGATTCAGAATTTTTATGAATTACGCAACCATTACCAGGTTTATGCGCATAGTTCTTTTGACCCGTTAAGGAATTTAAGCACTAAAGCTTAAATCTCGCTCTTTCTTTTCTTATCTCCTATTTCCACCCTAAGACTTCCATATATCTACCACCACAACTATATTTGTGGTGGATTTGTTATCATAAAATCATTTATTCCACATTCTACCCTTCGGTTTGACAGTTTACGATAAAGACTCGTTAAGAGGCATTAAACCAAAAAGGCTTATGCTTTTCACTTTTACACTACTGAAAGGGTCTACTAAATTATAAAACTCATTTTTAACTACCCTTAAGGGTCGTTTAGTTTTTTTAATCATTCGGGGGCGTTTTGGTCAACTTTAACACCTTCTTTTACGACGAAAGACTTTCATTAGCATGTTTTGACCAAATGTACACATTTTAACCATAATCTATTTAAAATCATTATGTTCCTAAGAACATAATGTCTACAATTTAGATTATTAGATTTACCTTACTTTAGGGAATTCAATGTTCTTTCATGACCCGTTTAACTCTCATCGGACCTCAAGTCCTTAATGAGAGTTTGACCCATTACACATACCTGGCTCGGGTCATAGCATTGACCCGTATAAATACCTTGCACCATTAATTACTAATTAATAGCAACATAAACCATACGCTATTTCCCTGTGAGCACAAAACTCGACAAGCGATCATTAGTTATATTTGTCAAATGGTGATAACATCACCATTTGACCCGTTTGGTCTAAATGACCATTTATTATTATGAGATGGTATTCATTTGCCATCTCACCTAATTAGCTCATTTCAGGTTACATCATATGATCATATTACTTAAATTTCTTTTCTTAATTCGTTTGACCCATTATGACTTACGCCATAGAGTGTCTTTTTCAAAACTCTTTATTTATCCTCCAACTCGCGACTGGATTACCGTTTTACCCTATTTTACCTATTATGGTTTACACTATGAGGTAATGTTTCAAACTCTTTATTTATTCGTCATCACATGACTAATTTACCATTTTACCCTTATTACCATAAACTATGGTTTCTTACCATTATCACTTGTTTCCACCTATATCATTCATTGTCGGAACATTATACTTCAAATACTTATTACCTTATTCATAACCATTACGATACGTAGGTGTCCTACTAGAAGGGTGTAAGATTTACTTACCTTGCATCCGATTATGTTTTCCACGCGTATTCGATCCATTTGACCCGCTTCTTCCCAAGCTTCCACCTAGCTTGTCAAGCGTCAAACTACCATTTATCATTTGCAAGATGGTTAGATTAGTCATCAATTATCAAGACTATCCTACCTTACGGACTTTATATCAAAATTACCATTTGATCATATTATGGGTCAGTTTGACTTTTAAAAGTCAACTGCCTATTAACATATAATGCACAATTAAGTTAAACGAACTCATTTAGGCATTTATCAATTACATGGTAGGCGATATTTTTAGGCTACAATCTTATCTAAATTCCCAACCAATTTTCATCTCATTTCTTTCACTTAAACAAGTTCGAGCGATTATTAACATCAAGTTAGCTTCGCTTTTGATTACCAATGCTAATTTAACCATTCATTATGCTAGAATTAAGGTTTTCATCAATGTGTAAAACCCATTTCGTCATATTACTAGACATTCATCAGAATACCTAATATAATCAAGTTCCACATACAAACTAGTAAGCAACATGATTTCAAGAACCTATCGACAATGACATAACATAAATTTCATCATATCATACAAAACCCATTTCAAGTCATGTATGAACACTTACGCAAATCTCTAATTTGGTCAAGTATCTTACACATACATACAAGTATGATGATCATGAACACTATATATTATCAATTTCATCATCTAATCAAAACCCATGTTGAGGCATGTATGGATACTTAATCAAATCACTAAATTGTTCACATACCTTTGTTTAGATGATGTTAAAGAGCTAAAATCTTCAACATGCAATCAAAATTGCTTTAATTTCAATTTGGATTTAGTGATTTTAAGAAGATTGTCAAGAGCAAGGGTTTCCCCTTTCTTTCTCCACTCTGTACGCACCACACACACACACACACACACCTTCATGTGTGTGTCTTTGTGTTTTATTTTTGTTTTAATAGAACGTGTTTTTCCAATTGCCCATTTTATCCTCTCGTGTATGGTTTTGTTGTAAAAAGGCCACAATTCATGATTTCATTATTTAGCAACTTATCATAACTAGGTTTAGATGTTCCTAGTCAAATTACTAGATATGGGGTCTTACAACCCGATTCAGTTTAAGTTCCACTCACCCGAGCCTTTTATTAACTTATACTTACTACAAAATATTTGTTCACTTCTTATTTAACATTAGATTTATTTAATTAAATTCTAATGTTTACCTGGTTAACATTTTCCACTAACGGTACTTTACCCGCCTTTTAATATTAATGTGGTTTGATTACCAAACCAGTTTTTGGAAGTTACAGCTAGGTATAAATAGGGTACTGATGTAGTCTTAAACCGTCAGTATATCTTGTAATACCGGTTCATACTGGCCTTCCGGTGTAAGCCCACATTATAAAAAGTTGTTTAATTGAGTAAGAATATTAGATAAAGCCGCCTTGAGATGTGTTGATCTTTTGGTTACTACATCCATGGCCGGCTCCATAGGCTTGGCAAAAAACAACGGCCTTCAAGACTAAAATAAATATTGTTTAGCAAAAAAGGTCAGGTTTCAAAACCCATTTCGCCTTGATTTCCAACTATTACAACACAACAACCATCAACCGATCATCAGTATTTAGCGGCCTAAAGTACCATTGTTCCCACTTCCCATCGCAACCTACTTTCAATTTCTAGGCTATCGGCATCACTATAGACGTGGGGTCTTGATATATCTTAATGGCCCAATTAAGCCATTTATTATGTAACATTCGACGTTGAAGAGTTATACCACGTTGTATTGAGTGATATTATATCGTAACGAACAATTACAAGTCATACATGCCCTAATAGACTGTGTTAAACCTCGATATATCTTAATGGATCGTTCAGGCCTTTATTATGAAATATTCGATGTTGAAGGGTTACAGCATTCAGTATATTATATCGTAACGAAGATTTACATACAAGTCATACATGCCCTCATGGACCGTGGTGGGCCTTGATATATCTAAAAGGCCCGTTGAGACCTTTATTATGTAACATTCGATTTGAAGGGTTACATCACGTTGTATTGAGTGCTATTATACGTTGCCAAGAATACGAGTCGTACATGCTCTAATAGACCTTATCTACGATTTTTGTACGAAACTATTACATTCATTATTTTCCTACGGATTTTTGACGAATTTGAAAAGCAAACGTACTTCGTAAGAATTGCGTCAGTATTTTCCTACACATTTCCTAAGGATATATATAAATTTGTTTTAAAAATAACATATATGTGTATTACAACAAAAAATTATCCATTCCGTGAGTAATCTGTTAGAGAGAACATATATTTTTATTAAATAATAAAATTTATATTTTAATATCATTAATTTTGTTTTTTATATATATTTTTTATGATAAAATGGATTACTACGTATTTCCTACTAATGATTAAAATGAAAACGAATTCCGTCGGAATTCTGTCAGAAATTGCCGACACCTTTCCTACGCATATCGATTCCTACGAATTTCTGACAATTGCTTAATATGAAAATGAATTCCGTGGGAAATCCGTCAGAAAGTTCCGAAACTATTCCTACGCAAAGCTAAGACCCTTTCTTGTTCGTCGGAATATCATAGGAAAAGTGTCGGCATTTTCATTCGTAGGAAATGCGTAGGAAATTTTGGTAGGAATAGATACAGTTTTCTAGTAGTTCGAGACTTGAAAATAAGGGTAATTACCCATGGCGTCGGGATTGGAGGAGAGTTTATGGACGAAATTAGGGCCCCCACTTCATAGTTCGCTTAGGGTCTCCAAAAACGTAGGAACGGCCCTGACTACATCCTAACACTAGCTTGTCCAAATTAAGAGGAAATAAAATTGAAGGGTTGTAGACATCATACACATAATGGTTGTTAGATGATGGGAGTGGGAGAAGTTCGTTTGATGGTTTCTCTTGAATTATTTCAAGATCAACATGCTTGTTATTATCTGGCTACATATAGAAATAGTAATGAACCACAACCTATGAATAAGTTACATGTTTGAATCAAGTTCATGTTTAAGAAACAAAAAGGATAGATCAGGTGGCCATTGCTAACCTGTGTATACTACAATATCAAGGACAAGAACCTCCATGAAGATGATATTAATAAAAAATGATGAAACAGCGGGTTGCTTTAGTGTTGAGAATAACCACTTCATTATCACGATATAATTATTCAGCTGATGTTGCATTTAATTGAATCATAGGGTTAAATTCAACCCGGTTGAACCATCCGGCACAATCCTGTACAATCGATTGAACCGTTTTTTAATCAAATCCAGTACAATCTAAAAACCGGTTTTTAAAACATTAATACTAACCATTGAGTTGATTTGATGAATTTATATCCATTCAAGAAAATATTCATTACCATTCAAGAAATGACCTTTATATATATATATATATATATATTATATATATATATAATATATATAGGGAGAGGATCATAAGAAAACTAGATATAGATGAGAAAACTAGAAAACAAACTAAAAAAGCCAAAAAAAACATAAAAAACATACAAATTGTTTTATTTTTTTTTTACAATTTTTTATAAAAAATCATTGCATTTTAGTATAAAAAACTTTTTTTTCAAAAAAAAAAACTTGTACTGCACATGTGCACTATATGTGTACTACACATGTGCATTATATGTTTATGTTGCACATGTGCATTATATGTTTTTTTTTTTAAAGTTTTTTTATATAATATATATAGCGAATTTTAATAAAATAATCAAAAAAAAAAGTTTGAACCGGCTCGTCGAACCCTAACTAGGATCTTTTAACCTTAAACCCTAAATCCTTACCCCTAACCCTAAATATATTAGGGTTTGGATTTACGGTCTTATATTAGGGTTTAGCCTTAGGGTTTATCCTTAGGGTTTAGTTTTATGGTTAATCATTAGTATTTAGGGTTTAGCTTTAGGGTTTAGGGTTTAGCTTTAGGGTTTAGCTTTTAGGGTTTATAGCTTAGATTTTACGATTTAGCTTAGTTTTTAGCCTTATTTTTTAGCTTTAGGGTTTAAGGGTTAGGATTTAGGGTTAAGAGATCCTAGTAAGGTTCGACGAGCCGGTTCCAACGCCACAGGAATGAGTCCAATCGGAGTTCGTTTGAGTCGGTTCCCCACTCTTTTAGTGTTCCTGAATGAACCTTTCCCTATATATATATATATATATATATATATATGTATTAGCTTCATGAGTGAACATCCATGTTTGTGAACAAAGTGAACTAATCATGACCATTGAGTTTGTAGATCTAGAATTTGGCTTTAATGGCAAGATTGTAATTATATTTTGTAACTTCCATGTATTTAATTGTATTTTTTTCTCTTCATTTAATTAATTTATTTTTTCTCTCTCTCTTGATTCTCTTTCTAATTAAAAGAATATTTAATTATATTCTCTATACTTTTTTTAACTAATTAGCTAACTTGATATTTGATAATTAAAAAAATACAAACATTCAAATATTGTTTCATCTTATGTTTTTTTTTAAATATATTAAACCTAATTAAATTATGTTTTTTTAACATATGTGTATACAGGTCGGTATATACAAGACTAATACACCTGTGTATTATTACATCTTGTTTCCACAGGTTGGTATAAACCTGACTTATACACCTATGTATTAATCAAGTATATATGTGTATACAAGAGTTATACACATGTGTAATATTACAACTGGTTTCAACAGGTCGGTATAAATCTGACTTATACACATGTGTATAATTCAAGTACATATGTGTATATCAGACATATACACCTGTGTATTAGTACATAGAGAATGTAATTAAATTAGTTTTGAACTTAAATTACCCTTTTTGCACTTAAATTAGTTTTGAACATATAAGAGCATTGTTTTGATATCTAAAACTGATTATACAACTTATATATATATGTGAGCGTGGTTTTTTTTATGGATACCCATAGGAAAGGGTGAACAAAGGAAAATGTTCTTTCTTGAAGGTGTGAATTATTCGCAAATGTCGAGAGGTCTAGCATATGTTGTTTTAACCGCAAAATACAAATTTTGCATAAAACCTTTCATTTCAAACCCCTTTTGAGCCTAGAACCTTTCATTTCAAAACCCACAGAATACCAATTTTGCATAAATAACCCATAACCCAAAACTAATTTTATTGTGACACCCCTTTATTTTAGTAAAATTCGGTTATTTTGAAATACACAAAAAAATGTGACTTAGTTATCTTGTGAATATCCTATGGAAAAAAACGTGGAGTTGTTTGAAATGAAATAAGCAAATTTATTGTGCATCAAGTTAACTTCGCTTTCGATTACGAATGCTAATTTATCCATTCCTTATGCTAGAATTAAGGGTTTTCATCTATGTGTAAAACCCATTTCGTCATATTACTAGACATTCATCCGAATACCTAATATAATCAAGTTCCACATACAAACTAGTAAACAACATGATTTCAAGAACCTATCGACATTGACATAGCATCAATTTCATCATATCGTACAAAACCCATTTCAAGTCATGTATGAACACTTACTCAAATCTATAATTTGTTCAAGTATCTTACACATACATACAAGTATGATGATCATGAACACTTATATATTATCAATTTTATCATATAATCAAAACCCATGTTGAGGCATGTATGGACACTTAATCAAATCACTAAATTGTTCACATACCTTTGTTTAGATGATGTTAAAGAGCTAAAATCTTCAACATGCAATCAAAATTGCTTTAATTTCGATTTGGATTTAGTGATTTTAAGAAGATTATCAAGAGCAAGGGTTTCCCCTTTCTTTCTCCTCTCTGTACGCACACACACACACACACACCCCTTCATGTGTGTGTCTTTGTGTTTTATTTTTGTTTTAATAGAACATATTTTCCAATTTCCCATTTTATCCCCTCGTGTATGGTTTTGTTGTAAAAAGGCCACCATTCATGATTTCATTATTTAGCAACTTATCATAACTAGGTTTAGATGTTCTGTAACCCTTGTGCAAAATTTTGAGCTTTCAAAAACTTCTTCTTTGAAGGCATTTCGATAACCGATACCTAAACGTAACCCATTTAACGCAACGTACACATCGGGACAAGTAAACGAGCTAAACATACCCTAAATATCCTTTATATAACTTAGAAATAAGTTTTGAAAGGTTTTGTATGTCAAAAACAAGCCTATTCGATCACATGGACTATTTATGACAAACTACGAAAGTCTGCCGATTCTCGTAGCGGCGCACACTCCGGAACAAGGACATAAGCTAAATACCCTTTACATAACTTATATATAAGTTGTGAGGGCTTAGGAATGACAAAAACACCTTTATGCAACTTCAGGGGCTATTTTGCAAATTCTGCGAAACTATGCCAATTTGCGTATTTCTCTATCCGGAACATGTATGGACATCCAAAAATTTTTTTAATCATTAAAATCTTGTATTTTAATGATTAGAATGCAAAAATATCGTTCGTCACGCATTTACGGTCATTTGCGCGTCTGTTACGACTTTCGTCATAATTAACCGAAAACCGCAACCGTACGACCAAACGAACAGACACCTGAAATATATTTGGACATATTTCAAGTTTATATATATTTTTTATGATAAAATGGATTACTACGTATTTCCTACTAATGATTAAAATGAAAACGAATTCCGTCGGAATTCTGTCAGAAATTGCCGACACCTTTCCTACGCATATCGATTCCTACGAATTTCTGACAATTGCTTAAAATGAAAATGAATTCCGTGGGAAATCCGTCAGAAAGTTCCGAAACTATTCCTACGCAAAGCTAAGACCCTTTCTTGTTCGTCGGAATATCATAGGAAAAGTGTCGGCATTTTCATTCGTAGGAAATGCGTAGGAAATTTTGGTAGGAATAGATACAGTTTTCTAGTAGTTCGAGACTTGAAAATAAGGGTAATTACCCATGGCGTCGGGATTGGAGGAGAGTTTATGGACGAAATTAGGGCCCCCACTTCATAGTTCGCTTAGGGTCTCCAAAAACGTAGGAACGGCCCTGACTACATCCTAACACTAGCTTGTCCAAATTAAGAGGAAATAAAATTGAAGGGTTGTAGACATCATACACATAATGGTTGTTAGATGATGGGAGTGGGAGAAGTTCGTTTGATGGTTTCTCTTGAATTATTTCAAGATCAACATGCTTGTTATTATCTGGCTACATATAGAAATAGTAATGAACCACAACCTATGAATAAGTTACATGTTTGAATCAAGTTCATGTTTAAGAAACAAAAAGGATAGATCAGGTGGCCATTGCTAACCTGTGTATACTACAATATCAAGGACAAGAACCTCCATGAAGATGATATTAATAAAAAATGATGAAACAGCGGGTTGCTTTAGTGTTGAGAATAACCACTTCATTATCACGATATAATTATTCAGCTGATGTTGCATTTTAATTGAATCATAGGGTTAAATTCAACCCGGTTGAACCATCCGGCACAATCCTGTACAATCGATTGAACCGTTTTTTAATCAAATCCAGTACAATCTAAAAACCGGTTTTTAAAACATTAATACTAACCATTGAGTTGATTTGATGAATTTATATCCATTCAAGAAAATATTCATTACCATTCAAGAAATGACCTTTATATATATATATATATATATATATATATATATATATATATAGGGAGAGGATCATAAGAAAACTAGATATAGATGAGAAAACTAGAAAACAAACTAAAAAAGCCAAAAAAAACATAAAAAACATACAAATTGTTTTATTTTTTTTTTACAATTTTTTATAAAAAATCATTGCATTTTATGTATAAAAAAACTTTTTTTCAAAAAAAAAAACTTGTACTGCACATGTGCACTATATGTGTACTACACATGTGCATTATATGTTTATGTTGCACATGTGCATTATATGTTTTTTTAAAAGTTTTTTTATATAATATATATAGCGAATTTTAATAAAATAATCAAAAAAAAAAGTTTGAACCGGCTCGTCGAACCCTAACTAGGATCTTTTAACCTTAAACCCTAAATCCTTACCCCTAACCCTAAATATATTAGGGTTTGGATTTACGGTCTTATATTAGGGTTTAGCCTTAGGGTTTATCCTTAGGGTTTAGTTTTATGGTTAATCATTAGTATTTAGGGTTTAGCTTTAGGGTTTAGGGTTTAGCTTTAGGGTTTAGCTTTTAGGGTTTATAGCTTAGATTTTACGATTTAGCTTAGTTTTTAGCCTTATTTTTTAGCTTTAGGGTTTAAGGGTTAGGATTTAGGGTTAAGAGATCCTAGTAAGGTTCGACGAGCCGGTTCCAACGCCACAGGAATGAGTCCAATCGGAGTTCGTTTGAGTCGGTTCCCCACTCTTTTAGTGTTCCTGAATGAACCTTTCCCTATATATATATATATATATATATATGTATTAGCTTCATGAGTGAACATCCATGTTTGTGAACAAAGTGAACTAATCATGACCATTGAGTTTGTAGATCTAGAATTTGGCTTTAATGGCAAGATTGTAATTATATTTTGTAACTTCCATGTATTTAATTGTATTTTTTTCTCTTCATTTAATTAATTTATTTTTTCTCTCTCTCTTGATTTCTCTTTCTAATTAAAAGAATATTTAATTATATTCTCTATACTTTTTTTAACTAATTAGCTAACTTGATATTTGATAATTAAAAAAATACAAACATTCAAATATTGTTTCATCTTATGTTTTTTTTTAAATATATTAAACCTAATTAAATTATGTTTTTTTAACATATGTGTATACAGGTCGGTATATACAAGACTAATACACCTGTGTATTATTACATCTTGTTTCCACAGGTTGGTATAAACCTGACTTATACACCTATGTATTAATCAAGTATATATGTGTATACAAGAGTTATACACATGTGTAATATTACAACTGGTTTCAACAGGTCGGTATAAATCTGACTTATACACATGTGTATAATTCAAGTACATATGTGTATATCAGACATATACACCTGTGTATTAGTACATAGAGAATGTAATTAAATTAGTTTTGAACTTAAATTACCCTTTTTGCACTTAAATTAGTTTTGAACATATAAGAGCATTGTTTTGATATCTAAAACTGATTATACAACTTATATATATATGTGAGCGTGGTTTTTTTTATGGATACCCATAGGAAAGGGTGAACAAAGGAAAATGTTCTTTCTTGAAGGTGTGAATTATTCGCAAATGTCGAGAGGTCTAGCATATGTTGTTTTAACCGCAAAATACAAATTTTGCATAAAACCTTTCATTTCAAACCCCTTTTGAGCCTAGAACCTTTCATTTCAAAACCCACAGAATACCAATTTTGCATAAATAACCCATAACCCAAAACTAATTTTATTGTGACACCCCTTTATTTTAGTAAAATTCGGTTATTTTGAAATACACAAAAAAATGTGACTTAGTTATCTTGTGAATATCCTATGGAAAAAAACGTGGAGTTGTTTGAAATGAAATAAGCAAATTTATTGTGCATCAAGTTAACTTCGCTTTCGATTACGAATGCTAATTTATCCATTCCTTATGCTAGAATTAAGGGTTTTCATCTATGTGTAAAACCCATTTCGTCATATTACTAGACATTCATCCGAATACCTAATATAATCAAGTTCCACATACAAACTAGTAAACAACATGATTTCAAGAACCTATCGACATTGACATAGCATCAATTTCATCATATCGTACAAAACCCATTTCAAGTCATGTATGAACACTTACTCAAATCTCTAATTTGTTCAAGTATCTTACACATACATACAAGTATGATGATCATGAACACTTATATATTATCAATTTTATCATATAATCAAAACCCATGTTGAGGCATGTATGGACACTTAATCAAATCACTAAATTGTTCACATACCTTTGTTTAGATGATGTTAAAGAGCTAAAATCTTCAACATGCAATCAAAATTGCTTTAATTTCGATTTGGATTTAGTGATTTTAAGAAGATTATCAAGAGCAAGGGTTTCCCCTTTCTTTCTCCTCTCTGTACGCACACACACACACACACAACCCCCTTCATGTGTGTGTCTTTGTGTTTTATTTTGTTTTAATAGAACATATTTTCCAATTTCCCATTTTATCCCCTCGTGTATGGTTTTGTTGTAAAAAGGCCACCATTCATGATTTCATTATTTAGCAACTTATCATAACTAGGTTTAGATGTTCTGTAACCCTTGTGCAAAATTTTGAGCTTTCAAAAACTTCTTCTTTGAAGGCATTTCGATAACCGATACCTAAACGTAACCCATTTAACGCAACGTACACATCGGGACAAGTAAACGAGCTAAACATACCCTAAATATCCTTTATATAACTTAGAAATAAGTTTTGAAAGGTTTTGTATGTCAAAAACAAGCCTATTCGATCACATGGACTATTTATGACAAACTACGAAAGTCTGCCGATTCTCGTAGCGGCGCACACTCCGGAACAAGGACATAAGCTAAATACCCTTTACATAACTTATATATAAGTTGTGAGGGCTTAGGAATGACAAAAACACCTTTATGCAACTTCAGGGGCTATTTTGCAAATTCTGCGAAACTATGCCAATTTGCGTATTTCTCTATCCGGAACATGTATGGACATCCAAAAATTTTTTTAATCATTAAAATCTTGTATTTTAATGATTAGAATGCAAAAATATCGTTCGTCACGCATTTACGGTCATTTGCGCGTCTGTTACGACTTTCGTCATAATTAACCGAAAACCGCAACCGTACGACCAAACGAACAGACACCTGAAATATATTTGGACATATTTCAAGTTTATATATATTTTTTATGATAAAATGGATTACTACGTATTTCCTACTAATGATTAAAATGAAAACGAATTCCGTCGGAATTCTGTCAGAAATTGCCGACACCTTTCCTACGCATATCGATTCCTACGAATTTCTGACAATTGCTTAAAATGAAAATGAATTCCGTGGGAAATCCGTCAGAAAGTTCCGAAACTATTCCTACGCAAAGCTAAGACCCTTTCTTGTTCGTCGGAATATCATAGGAAAAGTGTCGGCATTTTCATTCGTAGGAAATGCGTAGGAAATTTTGGTAGGAATAGATACAGTTTTCTAGTAGTTCGAGACTTGAAAATAAGGGTAATTACCCATGGCGTCGGGATTGGAGGAGAGTTTATGGACGAAATTAGGGCCCCCACTTCATAGTTCGCTTAGGGTCTCCAAAAACGTAGGAACGGCCCTGACTACATCCTAACACTAGCTTGTCCAAATTAAGAGGAAATAAAATTGAAGGGTTGTAGACATCATACACATAATGGTTGTTAGATGATGGGAGTGGGAGAAGTTCGTTTGATGGTTTCTCTTGAATTATTTCAAGATCAACATGCTTGTTATTATCTGGCTACATATAGAAATAGTAATGAACCACAACCTATGAATAAGTTACATGTTTGAATCAAGTTCATGTTTAAGAAACAAAAAGGATAGATCAGGTGGCCATTGCTAACCTGTGTATACTACAATATCAAGGACAAGAACCTCCATGAAGATGATATTAATAAAAAATGATGAAACAGCGGGTTGCTTTAGTGTTGAGAATAACCACTTCATTATCACGATATAATTATTCAGCTGATGTTGCATTTTAATTGAATCATAGGGTTAAATTCAACCCGGTTGAACCATCCGGCACAATCCTGTACAATCGATTGAACCGTTTTTTAATCAAATCCAGTACAATCTAAAAACCGGTTTTTAAAACATTAATACTAACCATTGAGTTGATTTGATGAATTTATATCCATTCAAGAAAATATTCATTACCATTCAAGAAATGACCTTTTTATTTGATTCTTTGTTTATATATATATATATATATATATATAGGGAGAGGATCATGAGAAAACTAGATATAAATGAGAAAACTAGAAAACTAACTAAAAAAGCAAAAAAAAAAACATAAAAAACATACAAATTTTTTTAATTTTTTTATAATTTTTTATAAAAAATCGTTGCATTTTATGTATAAAAAAACTTTTTTTTCAAAAAAAAACTTGTACTGCACATGTGCACTATATGTGTACTACACATGTGCATTATATGTTTACGTTGCACATGTGCATTATATGTTTTTTATTTTTTTTAAAAAGTTTTTTTATATAATATATATAGCGAATTTTAATAAAAAAAAAAGGTTGATATGCTTTTTTGGATTTTTTAGTTAGTTTTTTGGTTTTCTCATTTAAACTAGTTTCTCATGATCCATCCCCTATATATATATATATATATATATATATATATATATATATATATATATATAATATATATATAATATATATATATATAGTGTGAGGTTCATTGGGGAACACTAAAAAAGTGGGGAACAGTGGGGAATGGACTCAAACGAACTCCGATTGAACTCATTCCAACGGCGTTGGAACCGGCTCGTCGAACCCTAACTAGGATCTCTTAACCCTAAACCCTAAATATATTAGGGTTTGGATTTAGGGTCTTATATTAGGGTTTAGCCATAGGGTTTATCTTTAGGGTTTAGTTTTAGGGTTAATCATTAGTATTTATGGTTTAGCTTTAGGGTTTAGGGTTTTAGGGTTTAGCTTTTAGGGTTTATAGCTTAGATTTTACGATTTAGCTTAGGTTTTAGCCTTATTTTTTAGCTTTAGAGTTTAGGGGTAAGGATTTAGGGTTAAGAGATCCTAGTAAAGGTTTGACGAGCCGGTTCCAACGCCGCAGGAATAAGTCCAATCGGAGTTCGTTTGAGTCGGTTCCCCACATTTTTAGTGTTCCCCAATAAACCTTTCCCTATATATATATATATATAAATATATATATATATATATATATATATATATAAATATATATATATATATATATATATATATATATAATATTAGGTTCATGATGTTATTGTGTACAAAGTGAACGAATCATGACCATTGATTTTGTAGATCTAGAATTTGGCTTTAATGGCAAGATTGTAATTATATTTTGTAACGTCCATATATTTAATTGTATTTTTTTCTCTTCATTTAATTAATTGTTTTTTCTCTCTCTCTTGATTTCTCTTTCTAATTAAAAGAATATTTAATTATATTATCTATACTTTTTTTCACTAATTAGCTAACTTGATATTTGATAATTAAAAAAAATACAAACATTATCAGATATTGTTTCATCTTATGTTTTTTTTAAATATATTAAACCTAATTGAATTATGTTTTTTAACATATGTGTATACAGGTCGGTATATACAAGACTAATACACCTATGTATTATTACATCTTGTTTTCACAGTTTGGTATAAACCTGACTTATACACCTGTGTATTAATCAAGTATATATGTGTATACAAGAGTTATACACATGTGTAATATTACAACTTGTTTCAACAGGTCGGTATAAATCTGACTTATACACCTGTGTATAATTCAAGTACATATGTGTATATAAGACATATATACTTGTGTATTAGTACATAGAAAATGTAATTAAATATTTTTAGTTATGTTTTATATGAAACAATATTTGATAATGTTTTTATTTTTTTTTAAAAATATTCAGATATTAAGTTAGTTAACGGTGAAAGAAAAAAGTATAGAGAATAAATTAAATATTCTTTTAATTGAAAAGAAAAATTAAGAGAGAGAAAAAAAGTAATTAACTAAATGGAAGTTAAAAAAGATAATTACAATCTTGCCACTAAAGAACAAATATAGATCTACAAAATCAATGGTTAGGATTAGTTTATTTTGTTCACTAATATATATATATATATATATATATATAGGATCCTGTAAAAAAGCCAAAAGTGTGAGAAGGGTAAGAACAAATCTAAACCATTAGATCTTTAATCTAATGGTTGAGATCTTGATGGCAATCTTGTAAATAGTATAACAATTAAAATAATTAATTTTCTAGATTAAGGGTATAAAGGTAAAATTAACATTTTTAATTTTAGAAAGTCATATACAATCCATATGAAAGTTCCCCTTTTATTTTTTAAACGCCCTTTTTTACGCGTAACTCGTTTTTTTTTATATTAAACCATAATAACGAGTGTTTTTTAATCTTTAATATGAGTACAATATTACTATACTTATATACAGAAAAAAACTTACGTTTAATCGAATGTTTCAGTTAATGGTTTTTTGTTTCAGTTCATGGTGTTATATACTTATTGAATTGTGTTATATACTTATTGAATGGTGTTATATATGCGCTGAATGGTTGTTGCAGTGTGATTCGTAGTGTTTTTATAGAGATCTTTAAAATGGTGTTATATACTTATTGAAGGGTGTTATATAAATTTGGGTGGCGGTTTATGGAAGGTTTTGAATTAATTAAATCAATGATAAAATTACTTGATTACCCTTTTCAATTAATTTAGATCTAATGGCTTAGATTCTTTCTTACCTTTCTCATACTTTTGGTCTTTTTTACAATAACCTTACACTATATATATATATATATATATATATATATATATATATATATATATATATATATGAGCGTGGTTTTTTATGGATACCCATAGGAAAGGGTGAACAAAGGAAAATGTCTTTTTTGAATGTGTGTGAATTATTCGCAAATGTCAAGAGGTCTAGCATACGTTGTTTTAACCACAAAATAAAAAATTTGCATAAAACCTTTCATTTCAAACTCCTTTTGAGCCTAAAACCTTTCATTTCAAAACCCACAGAATACCAATTTTGCATAAATAACCCATCACCCAAAACGAATTTTATTGTGACACCCCTTTATTTTGTAAAATTCGGTTATTTTGAAATACACAAAAAAATGTGACTTAGTTATCTTGTGAATATCCTATCGAAAAAACGTATAGTTGTTTGAAATGAAATAAGCAAAATATTCATTACCATTCAAGAAATGACCTTTTTATTTGATTCTTTGTTATATATATATATATATATATATATATATATTAATATAGGGAGAGGATCATGAGAAAACTAGATATAAATGAGAAAACTAGAAAACTAACTAAAAAAGCAAAAAAAAACATAAAAAACAATATTAATTTTTTTAATTTTTTATAAAAAATCGTTGCATTTTTATGTATAATAAACTTTTTTTTAAAAAAAACTTGTAATGCACATGTGCACTATATGTGTACTACACATGTGCATTATATGTTTACGTTGCACATGTGCATTATATGCTTTTTTTATTTTTTTAAAATTTTTTTTATATAATATACATAGCGAATTTTAATAAAAAATAAAAAAAAGGTTGATATGCTTTTTTGGATTTTTTAGTTAGTTTTTTGGTTTTCTCATTAATATTTCTCATGATCCATCCCTATATACATATATATATATATATATATATATATATATATATATATATATATATATATATATATATATATATATATATATATATAGTGTGAGGTTCATTGGGGAACAGTGGGGAATGGACTCAAACAAACTCCGATTGGACTCATTCCAGCGGCGTTGGAACCGGCTCGTCGAACCCTAACTATGATCTCTTAACACTAAACCCTAAATCCTAACCCCTAAACCCTAAATATATTAGGGTCTTATATTAGGGTTTAGCCATAGGGTTTATCTTTAGGGTTTAGTTTTAGGGTTAATCATTAGTATTTATGGTTTAGCTTTAGGGTTTAGGGTTTTAGGGTTTAGCTTTAGGGTTTAGCATTTAGGGTTTATAGCTTAGATTTTACGATTTAGCTTATGTTTTAGCCTTAGTTTTTAGCTTTAGAGTTTAGGGGTTAGGATTTAGGGTTAAGAGATCCTAGTTAGGGTTTGACGAGCCGGTTCCAACGCCGCAGGAATGAGTCCAATCGGAGTTCGTTTGAGTCGGTTCCCCACTGTTCCTCACATTTTTAGTGTTCCCCAATGAACTTTCCCTATATATATATAATATATATTATATATTTATTTATTAGGTTCATGATGTTATTGTGAACAAAGTGAACTAATCATGACCATTGATTTTGTAGATCTAGAATTTGGCTTTAATGGCAAGATTGTAATTATATTTTGTAACGTCCATGTATTTAATTGTATTTTTTTCTCTTCATTTAATTAATTGTTTTTTTCTCTCTCTCTTGATTTCTCTTTCTAATTAAAAGAATATTTAATTATGTTCTCTATACTTTTTTTCACTAATTAGCTAACTTGATATTTGATAATTAAAAAAAATACAAACATTATCAGATATTGTTTCATCTTATGTTTTTTTAAATATATTAAACCTAATTGAATTATGTTTTTAACATATATGTATACAGGTCGGTATATACAAGATAATACACCTATGTATTACTACATCTTGTTTCCACAGGTTGGTATAAACCTGACTTATACACATGTGTATTAATCAAGTATATATGTGTATACAAGAGTTATACACATGTGTAATATTACAACTTGTTTCAACAGGTCGGTATAAATCTGACTTATACACCTGTGTATAATTCAAGTACATATGTGTATATCAGACATATATACCTGTGTATTAGTACATAGAAAATGTAATTAAATATTTTTAATTATGTTGTATATGAAACAATATTTGAAAATGTTTTTATTTTTTTTAAAAAATATTCAGATATTAAGTTAGTTAATGGTGAAAGAAAAAAGTATAGAGAATAAAATTAAATATTCTTTTAATTGTAAAGAAAAATTAAGAGAGAGAAAAAAAGTAATTAACTAAATGGAAGTTACAAAAGATAATTACAATCTTGCCACTAAAGAACAAATCTAGATCTACAAAATCAATGGTTAGGATTAGTTCATTTTGTTCACTAATATATATATATATATATATATATATATATAGGATCCTGTAAAAAAAGCCAAAAGTGTGAGAAGGGTAATAACAATCTAAACCATTAGATCTTTAATCTAATGGTTGAGATCTTGATGGCAATCTTGTAAATAGTATAACAATTAAAATAATTAATTTTCTAGATTAAGGGTATAAAGGTAAAATTAACATTTTTAATTTTAGAAAGTCATATACAATCCATATGAAAGTTCCCCTTTTATTTTTTAAACGCCAATAACTTTTTACGCGTAACTCGTTTTTTTTAAATTACACCATAATAATGAGTGTTTTTTAATCTTTAATATGAGTACCATATTACTATACTTATATACAGAAAAAAACTTACGTTTAATCGAATGTTTCAGTTAATGGTTTTTTGTTTCAGTTCATGGTGTTATATACTTATTGAATGGTGTTATATAATTAATGTGAATAGGGTGTTATATATGCGCTGAATGGTTGTTGCAGTGTGATTCGTAGTGTTTTTATAGAGATCTTTAAAATGGTGTTATATACTTATTGAAGGGTGTTATATAATTATTGAATGGTGTTATATACGTGCTGAATGGTGTTTGTAGTGTTATTCGTTTCTATAAATTTGGGTGGCGGTTTATGGAAGGTTTTGAATTAATTAAATCAATGATAAAATTACTTGATTACCCTTTTCATTAATTTAGATCTAATGGCTGAGATTCTTTCTTACTTTCTCACACTTTTGGTCTTTTTTACAATAACCTTACCCTATATATATATATATATATATATATATATATATATATTTATATATATGAGCGTGGTTTTTTATGGATACCCACAGGAAAGGGTGAAAAAGGAAAATGTCTTTTTTTGAATGTGTGAATTATTCGCAAATGTCGAGAGGTCTAGCATACGTTGTTTTAACCACAAAATAAAAATTTTGCATAAAACCTTTCATTTCAAACCCCTTTTGAGCCTAAAACCTTTCATTTCAAATCCCACAGAATACCAATTTTGCATAAATAACCCATCACCCAAAACGAATTTTATTGTGACACCCCTTTATTTTAGTAAAATTCGGTTATTTTGAAATACACAAAAAATGTGACTTAGTTATCTTGTGAATATCCTATCGAAAAAACGTATAGTTGTTTGAAATGAAATAAGCAAATTTATTGCGTATCAAGTTAACTTCGCTTTCGATTATCAATGCTAATTTATCCATTCATTATGCTAGAATTAAGGGTTTTCATCTATGTGTAAAACTCATTTCGTCATATTACTAGACATTCATCCGAATACCTAATATAATCAAGTTCCACATACAAACTAGTAAACAACATGATTTCAAGAACCTATAGACATTGACATAGCATCAATTTCATCATATCGTACAAAACCCATTTCAAGTCATGTATGAACACTTACTCAAATCTCTAATTTGTTCAAGTATCTTACACATACATACAAGTATGATGATCATGAACACTTATATATTATCAATTTCATCATATAATCAAAACCCATGTTGAGGCATGTATGGACACTTAATCAAATCACTAAATTGTTCACATACCTTTGTTTAGATGATGTTAAAGAGCTATAATCTTCAACATGCAATCAAAATTGCTTTAATTTCGATTTGGATTTAGTGATTTTAAGAAGATTATCAAGAGCAAGGGTTTCCCCTTTCATTCTCCTCTTTGTACGCACACACACACACACACCCTTCATGTGTGTGTCTTAGTGTTTTATTTTTGTTTTAATAGAACATGTTTTCCAACTTTCCCATTTTATCCCCTCGTGTATGGTTTTGTTGTAAAAAGGCCACCATTCATGATTTCATTATTTAGCAACTTATCATAACTAGATTTAGATGTTCTATAACCCTTGTGCAAAATTTTGAGCTTTCAAAAACTTCTTCTTTGAAGCATTTCGATAACTCATACCTAAACGTAACCCGTTTAACGCAACGTACACATCGGGATGAGGACACGAGCAAAACATACCCTAAATATCCTTTATATAACTTAGAAATAAGTTTTGAAAGGTTTGGTATGTCAAAAACAAGCCTATTCGATCACAGGGACTATTTATGACAAACTACGAAAGTATGCCGATTCTCGTAGCGGGCACACTCCGGAACAAGGACATAAGCTACACATACCCTAAATACCCTTTACATAACTTAGATATAAGTTTTGAGGGCTTAGAAATGACAAAAACACCTTTATGCAACTTCAGGGGCTATTTTGCAAATTCTGCGAAACTATGCCAATTTGCGTATTTCGCTATCCGGAACATGTACGGACATCCAAAAATTTTTGTACTCATTAAAATCTTGTATTTTAATGATTAGAATGCAAAAATATAGTTCGTCACGCATTTACGGTCATTTGCGCGTCCGTTACGACTTTCGTCGTAATTAACCGAAAACCGCAACCGTACGACCAAACGAACCGACACCTGAAATATATTTGGACATATTTCAAGTTTCTATGCTTTATCTTCCTTATAAAGCTTAAAAATGGGGTTAACGAATGTTAAAAGTGCCAAAACGCGTCGGAAAACAAGTTTTAGGCTGCAGGGACCTGTTCTGCCAATTCTGAAACTTTAGAATCTCAGGCGCCACGCGAGAGAATCACTTAGACCTACCGCGACCCATGGGGGATGCCAGTTTTCAGCAATTAGATGGCAGCTTCTTGTTCATCTGACTTGACACCTATAACTCTTTTTGCTACACTTTCTCAGGTCTTGACACCTCACTAAACACTTGGAAACATCCTAGAACATGTCCCAACACTTGGCATGATCTTAAAGCTCTCCAACAATTTGATCTTCAACCAAATTCCTTGCTCATTTCCATCTTTCTTCTCTCTAACTCTAAGTGGAGTTGCTACCTTATTAGGAGGCCTCCCATTTGAGTTTTTCTAGTAATCTTGGCTTCCTTGAGTGCAAGTAAGTGCTCTAACTAAGCCTTGTTCATTCTTTTATGAGCTAAAAGTCAAACACTTTGACTTACTGTTTGACTTTTGGTTTTGACCATTAATTGTCAATTCAATGTCCAATTGGACTTTGCAACGTGATCGTAATCATGATTTGGTTATGATCCTTAGCGATCGTGCCTACTGATTACCACAGTTTACTAGTAAAGTGACGAGTCAAGTTTCGGTCAATAATGCGCAAATGCGCATTATACGACGGAACTATTTTCGGGTATCAAAACCCTTCTTGATACCGAATCAGTTTTATAAACTTACGTAGACATGTTTAACATGTCTAACTCGTCACTTTTAGTTTAGTACTTGTTTAGGGTCGTAAGTCGAGCGGTCTTGATTACCACTTTGACTTTCGAATCTGACCCGTTTGGTCACCTTTACGATCCGATCAAGCCCATTAGTATGACCATAGTATCATAGGGAATAACCCTCTGAGGTTATACCTTAAGGTCATACCGTTTGGTTAGTCAAATGACAAGTCGAATATGTATTCCTTATAATGCCGAAAATACCCTTTTTGCACTTAAATTAGTTTTGAACATATAAGAGCATTGTTTTGACATCTAAAACTGATTACACAACTTATATAAACTAATTTTGGCATATTAGACTTGTCATAGGACATATTTAACCACCCGAACCCATAGTTACGTTTATGACCCGATAAAGTGGCGTAAACCACTTTAGCAAGCCATAGCGAGTCAAAACTCTTTGAAAAGCTTCCAATTCAGAATGTTTGATATTATAAACCATAATATACAAGATCCAACTCTTGTTTGGTTTATATACCTCATTCTATCCAATCTCTCATTTTCAAGTTTGACACACTAACATGTAGTTATCAAATACACTAGGAACCACTTCGACACTTGATCTATTGATCCTTTGCGCTTTGTTATATCATTTGAAAAAAGATCCATACGCAATCCCAGGCGAGTACATTGCTCCCCTTCTTTTACGTTTTCGGATGTTTTGGGTGATTCATATGTGTAATCAATTTTTCACAATGTATGGCAATTATATGTTTACTAAGAGCATTTTTGTGCAATATTCCTTTTATGCAAGACATGACAATTAGGGACACGAAACAAATTCTTATAGTATCTTTCTATCTTTATAGATTGATCCAGTAGGATACTTGAAGTAGAGTCTTAAATCTTCTATCTTTATAGTAAGATTTCTAAGAAGTGCTTTACACGCCGATGACGATGGTTATTGTTTATGTGTAGAGATTGTTGGTGAATTAGATAGCGAAACTAGAGTAATACAATAAGAACATGGTGGATACGCCGCTGGTACTTCCTATATATAAGTGTGCTTATTGTATTACCCTTCGTAGCGTTATCCGACTCACCATTAGGATTTAGGACTTTATGATTCAATGTGACTAAACCAAAGCATAGTTTGATATGCTAAACCAAAGTATAGCCTGATATACTAAACCAAAAATGTGACCAAGATGATGATTATGTGGTTATTGTGATTAGTTGTGATTTAGATAACGAAACGAGTGTAATACTATAAGAAATGGTGGATACGCCGCTGGTACTTCCTATACATAAGTGTTCTTATTGTATTACTCTTGTAGCGTTATCCAAATCACATTAGGATTTTGTGTTGATTGATTCAAAGTACAATATTCAAATACTTGTAGAACTCTTTCATATTTTTATATGTTAGATTCTTAGAAGGATAAACCAAAGTATTATTTTAAATCATTGATTTGATTTCTAAAAATACTCACGCAAGTTATGACAAGTTTTCAATATTGTTGTTATTAATCCTTGATTGGATTTCTAATAACACACTCACAAGTTTTATGATCAAATTCAAGGCGATTACAATGAACAAAGTACAATTTTCAATGACATAAAAATTACTTAGTATTAATCATGTTGCCATATACAAAACTATTTTGTCACGAGTTTCATAATCAAGTTAATATATTGCAATACTAAATCTTTTTGCCATTCTTTGGCTTTAAAGAGTCCATTTTCAATAGACGACTCCTGTAGTTGTCGAAGTATTGCAACCCTAAACTTTTGCCATTAAATTGACTAACAAAACTTTGTACTCGCCAACATTGTTTGTTGATGTCTCGTTTTCACATATGTTTCAGGTTTCGATTATTCAAGTTTGTTGCACATAGGAATGCATCCGGACTTTAAACTTCTTTAATCAAAAGACAACTTCATGTTTTCCTTGTATTGTAAAACGATGTTAATAATAGTGAAACAATTTAGTATCGGTTATGGCTAAGCAATATGTAACGTGACTCCTCGATATTTCCATCGTGTGTTGTCGTTTTACGCGATCGGGGTGTTACAAATTGGTATCAGAGCACTGGTTATAGGGAATTAGGTTATTAGAATGCCTTTAACCTAGTCTATAACCTTCCTAGGGGCCTGAACATGAGTAGACTTAGGATCTCCATGCTAATCCTCATCCTTACTCGTGCCACAATTATTCTATGAGTTACAAATCATCTATCCTTAGATGATTTATCCTAAATCCTTAGGCTTATTGCCTCAAAGTATTCCTCAAAACATTTTTTCAACAATATTTTCATTGGAATACTTCTCAAAATGTTTTCACAAACGCTCTCAATAAAATGTTCCTCGACCTATTTATCTCAAACATTATATCAAAAAGGTTTCTCAAAATGTTTTACTCTCATATATTTTCATCGAAATCTTGGGTTTTAATAATGTGAACTCATGCAATCTGGAAGGGTGAATTCCGGTACCCGAGTTTTCTGTCTAAGGCTAGAGCGTTCGTACAAATCCGCATTTTTGGACCAGTCACTCTTACCTGGGAACTCTTAGGGTGAGTGTTCACTCATAGGCTAAAGCATGTCTTCTCGAAACATTATGAAAACCCATCTACCTTGATCAGTCGAATGATTCCTAAACACTACTCTAGCTCTCTGATATGACTCATATGTTACGACAATATTCAACCCATCCGAAACAAATTTCACTTTTATCTCACGACACTTTATAATATACCTCATTTTCAAATACTATTTTTTGCTTTCCAAATTTTTCAAATTTTATTTATTTGGATAAGAGTTTTCAAAATTTATACATGAAGTTTCTTTATATATAAAAAAAATTCGATTAAAAATATTTTTATCTTAAAAATTAATTTTCAAAAGTAAAGAAATTTTAACACAAATCATTAACTTGGTTTGTATTTTCTCATCCAAAAGTATAACAAAAGTTTATTTTCAAACAAATTTCAAAACAAAATTCACAACACTATTCTTCTAAGTACAAGAACACGATTTTGAAACGAATACCAAGTTGAGATTTTCAAATCACTATGGTGTTTAGATTTATAACAATTTTCCAAAATCTAACTTATTTTGTTATAGCTACCTCTTCGAGATGCCTCCTCATCGTGACGTCTCGAGGAACGCTGAAATGGCGGCAATGATAGCTCAGCAAATAGCTGTTGTACTCCCTAACCTTGTGGCCCAACTCAATCAAACCTACTACAGTAACGACAACAACAACAATGTTCCTACGCCATGTAACTACAAACAATTCAACTCAGCTAAACCACTCGAGTTTAATGGGTCTGAAGGAGCAACTGGGCTCCTACAATGGTTTGAGAGTATAGAAAGCACATTTCGCCCTGTTCAGTGTCCTAATGAGCGCAAGGTAGAGTTCGCCTCGAGTGTTTTCCAAAAGAGAGCACTCACTTGGTGGAACGGAGTCATGAGAGACAGAGGTGCAGAAGTAGCTATGACACAAACGTGGAAGAATTTAGGAATCTTATGATGAAAGAATTCTGTCCACGACACGAAATAAGGCTACTTGAAACCGAATTCTATCACCTTAAATAAGATAGTGGGGAAAACCGTGCCTACACTGACCGATTTGAACAGTTAAGCCTACTCTGCCCCATTATGGTCACACCTTTGTATCGGGCCATTGAGAAATACATTGATGGATTACCTGATCCAATTCAAGATATTGTCGCTGGCAACAAACCCGCAATGCTTAGGGAGGCTAAGGAATTAGCCGCTACCCTAACTGACTCCCAAGTTAGAAAAGGGAAACATTTTCTGAAAAGGAGACAAGAAACGAACTACATGAGAGAAATCAAGTGAAGCAAAGGGTGAACCTTCCAAAAGTTCTAAGAAGCATAAGGCTTCAAAAATTATACAATTGCCACACCAATTCCACTAAACTTGGTACCCTTTAAGGGATTTTATCGTGGAAAGCAACCTCGGTGTAATCGTTGCAACTATCACCACCTAACAAATTCCCCATGCCGCCAGTGTACAATATGTGGTCTTTTTGGACATCTAGTTGCGACCTGTCGTATCCAAAACCAAGCAGCCCCTACTCAAACTCGTCCTCGCTACCCAGCTAGAGCATGTTTCAATTGTGGTGATCCAAATCATTTCAAAGGGAAACTGCCCTAGACTTGCTAATGCTGACTTAGCTCATGGACGAGTATTTAATGTTAATGAGGTTCAAGTTGATGATCAAGCACTCATGATCATTTGAACCTTTATGTTTTCTTCTTGTCATCCAAAACTATGAACATATTCCAATATTATTTGGAATTACAATATAAATTTCAAGAAGTTTTTCTTCATTCTTGTTATTCGTATTCCATTTACAAATTGTAATTTACAACTAAAATTTCGAGGATTCGTTCTTTAGGAGCCAAATCTCGCAATTTAACATATTGTGATTGCATATTAATGCATTCATACAAGTTCTGCACGACAATGTCTACAAACACTATGTGATTATCGCCGCTACTTTTGTTTTCATGATATTACATACATGGTTTGTTAACTTAATATGTATAGCACATGATTACAAATACCTTTTCGCTTAGTATGTTAACCTAGCATACTTAGCACATGTTTCAAAATATTGTCATGACATACTTACATTGTTTATGACAATCCATGCTTAGTATATGATGCATACTACCAGTTTGGTTAGTGTGAAACATATATTAACATTTATACTAGAATGAAATACTTGCTACAAATATTGGTTGGATGCAAAACAAGTATTGTTATCATTGCTGGTATAAAACAACGATCTGATCTGACAAATGTTGTGTTATGTCAATGTTTGTTTGATATTAGATGATACCTCGACCTCAATATTTGTTACCTTCACTTAACAAGAGGAGCTATGTGGACCATATGACGAAACACGTAATTATGGGTGCACACTTAATTATGGGGTTCGACATATGAGAATCATAGTAAGCTTTGTTGAGATGATGGCATAAAATCTAGAGTGATTAGGTAACGGGAAGGGTATGACGCAATAAGACCACGGTGGATACGCCGATGATACTTCCTATATATAAGTGTTCTTATTGTGTTATTCTCCGGAACGTTACCAGAGTCGCTTGAGGGTTTTATCTTATCTTGGACCATTATGTGATTGTGTGATTATTTGTTATCTGTTTATTGAATGCAATGGATGAGATGAGTACATTCATTAACTCTATTCGAGCCGGACGGGAGTATATTATGGTGTTAAAGGTGACGACCTTGATGCATAGGTATGTTGACCCGTCTCCTATGCATGAGATGCTCATGGTACATGGGATGTACCTGTGGGACGTTAGAAACCGTGTACGTATGGCCAAGCTTGAATGTACACCCCTTTGTTTGCTATAGATTTACACTAAGTGCCTTAGTATAACATAGTGCCATACAAAACAATTTTTACACACTCGATGAAACAAATTTTATATATTCGATGACACTTTAAAGATTTACGAGTTCTAAAAGGTTTAAATACCTTAAGATGCCCTGAATATCCTTGCTTACACTTTGAATTCCCCCCAAAATTTCCAACACCAAACAATGCTCCGCATTTTTTGAATCTAGCACTCTGCTCATCTTTCAATCATTCCAAATGCACTCTACGGTCTCCTTCGAATAAATTTCATGACAAAATTTCCTAAAGTAGGGGAGACTGTAACCCTTGTGCAAAATTTTGAGCTTTCAAAAACTTCTTCTTTGAAGGCATTTCGATAACAGATACCTAAACGTAACCCGTTTAACGCAACGTACACATCGGGACGAGGACACAAGCTAAACATACCCTAAATATCCATTATATAACTTTGAAATTAGTTTTGAAAGGTTTGGTATGTCAAAAACAAGCCTATTCGATCACAGGGACTATTTATGACAAACTACAAAAGTCTGCCGATTCTCGTAGCGGCGCACACTCCGGAACAAGGACATAAGCTACACATACCCTAAATACCCTTTACATAACTTAGATATAAGTTGTGAGGGCTTAGGAATGACAAAAACACCTATATGCAACTTCAGGGGCTATTTTGCAAATTCTGCGAAACTATGCCAATTCGCGTATTTCGCTATCCGGAACATGTACGGACATCCAAAAATTTTTGTACTCATTAAAATCTTGTATTTTAATGATTAGAATGCAAAAATATCGTTCGTCACGCATTTACGGTCATTTGCGCGTCCGTTACGACTTTCATCGTAATTAACCGAAAACCGCAACCGTACGACCAAACGAACTGACACCTGAAATATATTTGGACATATTTCAAGTTTCCTATGCTTTATCTTCCTTATAAAGCTTAAAATGGGGTTAACGAATGTTAAAAGTGCCAAAACGCGTCGGAAAACAAGTTTTAGGCTACAGGGACCTGTTCTGCCAATTCTGAAACTTTAGAATCTCAGGCGCCACGCGATAGAATCACTTAGACCTCCCGCGACCCATGGGGGATGCCAGTTTTCAGCAATTAGATGGCAGCTTCTTGTTCATACTGACTTGACACCTATAACTCTTTTTGCTACACTTTCTCTGGTCTTGACACCTCACTAAACACTTGGAAACATCCTAGAACATGTCCCAACACTTGGCATGATCTTAAAGCTCTCCAACAGCTATAAATACCCTTGATCTTCAACCAATTTCCTTGCTTATTTCCATATTTCTTCTCTCTAAACTCTAAGTGGAGTTACTACCTTATTAGGAGGCCTCCCATTTGAGTTTTTCTAGTAATCTTGGCTTCCTTGAGTGCAAGTAAGTGCTCTAACTAAGCCTTGTTCATTCTTTTAGCTTATTATGAGCTAAAAGTCAAACAGTTTGACTTACTGTTTGACTTTCGGTTTTGACCATTAATTGTCAAGTCAAAGTCCAATTGGACTTTGCAACGTGATAGTAATCACGATGGTTTTGATCCTTAGCGATCGTGCCTACTGATTACCACGTTTACTAGTCGAAGTGACGAGTCAAAGTTTCGGTCAATAATGCGCAAATGCGCATTATACGACGGAACTATTTTCGGGTATCAAAACCCTTCTTGATACCAAATCAGTTTTATAAACTTAGTTAGACATGTTTAACATGTCTAGCTCGTCACTTTTAGTTTAGTACTTGTTTAGGGTCGTAAGTCGAGCGGTCTTGACTACCGCTTTGACTTTCGAATCCAACCCGTTTGGTCACCTTTAGGATCCGACCAAGCCCATTATTATGACCATAGTATTATAGGGAATAACCCTCTGAGGTTATACCTTAAGGTCATACCGTTTGGTTAGTCAAATGACAAGTCGAATATGTATTTCTTATAATGCCGAAAATACCCTTTTGCACTTAAATTAGTTTTGAACATATAAGAGCATTGTTTTTACATCTAAAACTGATTATACAACTTATATAAACTAATTTTGGCATATTAGACTCGTCATAGGACATATTTAACCATTCGAACCCATAGTTACGTTTATGACCCGATAGTGGCGTAAACCACTTTAGCAAGCCATAGCGAGTCAAAACTCTTTGAAAAGCTTCCAATTCAGAATGTTTGATATTATAAACCATAATATACAAGATCCAACTCTTGTTTGGTTTATATACCTCATTCTATCCAATCTCTCATTTTCAAGTTCGACACACTAACATGTAGTTATCAAATACACTAGGAACCACTTCGACACTTGATCTATTGATCCTTTGCGCTTTGTTATATCATTTGAACAAAGATCTATACGCAATCCCAGGCGAGTACATTGCTCCCCTTCTTTTACGTTTTCCGGATGTTTTGGGGTGATTCATATGTGTAATCAATTTTTCACAATGTATGGCAATTATATGTTTACTAAGAGCATTTTTGTGCAATATTCCTTTTATGCAAGACATGACAATTGGGGACACGAAACAAATCCTTATAGTATCTTTCTATCTTTATAGATTGATCCTAGTAGGATACTTGAAGTACAATCTTAAATCTTCTATCTTTATAGTAAGATTTCTAAGAAGTGCTTTACACGCCGATGACGATGGTTATTGTTTATGTGTAGAGATTGTTGGTGAATTAGATAGCGAAACTAGAGTAATACAATAAGAACATGGTGGATACGCTACTTGTACTTCCTATATATAAGTGTGCTTATTGTATTACCATTCGTAGTGTTATCCGACTCACCATTAGGATTTAGGACTTTATGATTCAATGTGACTAAACCAAAGCATAGTTTGATATGCTAAACCAAAGTATAGCCTGATATAGTAAACCAAAGTATAGCCTGATATACTGAACCAAAGCATAGCTTGATATGCTATCAAATCCTTAAAGCATCTATCTATCTTCATAGTTAGATTCTTGTAGGATGTTTAAAGTACTAATTGGTAGTCCTTTATTGGATTCTGTGTACTTTAATACGTATATGACAAGACAATGTGACCAAGACGATGATTATGTGGTTATTATGATTAGTTGTGATTTAGATAACGAAACGAGTGTAATACTATAAGAACATGGTGGACACGCTGCTGGTACTTCATATACATAAGTGTTCTTATTGTATTACTCTTCTAGCGTTATCCAAATCACATTAGGATTTTGTGTTGATTGATTCAAAGTACAATATTCAAATCCTTGTAGAACTCTTTCATATTTTTATATGTTAGATTCTTAGAAGGATAAATTAAAGTACTATTTTAAATCATTGATTTCATTTCTAATAATACTCACACAAGTTATGACAAGTTTTCAATATTGTTGTTATTAATCCTTGATTGGATTTCTAATAACACTCTCACAAGTTTTATGATCAAATTCAAGGCGATTACAATGAAAAAAGTACAATTTTCAATGACATAAAAATTACTTTGTATTAATCATGTTGCCATATACAAAACTATTTTGTCACGAGTTTCATAATCAAGTTAATGTATTGCAATACTAAATCTTTTTGCCATTCTTTGGCTTTAAAGAGTCCATTTTCAATAGACGACTCCTGTAGTTGTCGAAGTATTGCAACCCTAAACTTTTGCCATTAAATTGGCTAACAAAACTTTGTACTCGCCAACATTGTTTGTTGATGTCTCGTTTTCACATATGTTTCAGGTTTCGATTATTCAAGTTTGCTGCACATAGGAATGCATCCGGACTTTAGACTACTTTAATCAAAAGACAACTTCATGTTTTCCTTGTATTGTAAAACGATGTTAATAATAGTGAAACAATTTAGTATCGGTTTTGGCTGAGCAATTTGTAATGTGACTCCTCGATATTTCCGCCGTGTGTTGTTGTTTTACGCGATCGGGATGTTACATGTTCCTAGTGAAGTTACTAGATATGGGTCTTACCACCCGATTTAGTTTAAGTTCCACTCACCCGAGCCTTTTATTAACTTATACTTACTACAAAATATTTGTTCACTTCTTATTTAACATTAGATTTATTTAATTAAATTCTAATGTTTACCTGGTTAACTTTTTCCACTAACGGTACTTTACCCGCCTTTTAATATTAACATGGTTTGATTACCAAACCCGTTTTTGGGTGTTACAGCCAGGTATAAATAGGGTACTGATGTAGTCTTAAACCGTCAGTATATCTTGTAATACGGTTCATACCGGCCTTCCGGTGTAAGCTCACATTATAAAAAGTTGTTTAATTGAGTAAGAATATTAGATAAAGCCTCCTTGAGATGTGTTGATCTTTTGGTTACTACATCCATGGCCGGCTCCATAGGCTTGGCAAAAAACAAGGGCCTTCAAGTTTTAAGAAAGTTTTTATATATGGTATATGTATTAAGCTCAAATAAATACTTTATTTCAAAACTAAACTGTATTTTCATTGAAGGAGACCAAAATAAATATTGTTTAGCAAAAAGGTCAGGTTTCAAAACCCATTTCGCCTTGATTTCCAACTATTACAACACAACAACCATCAACCTGATCATCAGTATTTAGCGGTCTAAAGTACCATTGTTCCCACTTCCCATCGCAACCTACTTTTAATTTCTAGGCTATCGGCTATCACTATAGACCGTGTGGGCCTTGATATATCTTAATGGCCCAATTAAGCCCTTTATTATGTAACATTCAACGTTGAAGAGTTATACCATGTTGTATTGAGTGATATTATATCGTAACGAACAATTACAAGTCACACATGCCCTAATAGACTGTGTTAAACCTCGATATATCTTAATGGATCGTTCAGGCCTTTATTATGAAACATTCGATGTTGAAGGGTTACAGCATTCAGTGATATTATATCGTAACGAAGATTTACGTACAAGTCATACATGCCCTCATGGACCGTGGTGGCCTTGATATATCTTAAAGGCCCGTTGAGACCTTTATTATGTAACATTCGATTTGAAGGGTTACATCACGTTGTATTGAGTGCTATTATATGGTTGCCAAGAATACGAGTCATACATGCTCTAATAGACCTTATCTACGATTTTTGTACGAAACTATTACATTCATTATTTTCCTACGGATTTCTGACAAATTGTTAAAAGGAAACGTACTTCGTAGGAATTGCGTCAGTATTTTCCTACACAGTTCCTACGGATATATATAAATTTGTTTTAAAAATAACATATATGTGTATTACAAAAAAAAAATTATCCATTCCGTGAGTAATCTGTTCGGAATTTCCAACACACTTTCTTCGGAATTAATTTAGAGATAACATATATTTTTCTTAGTAATAAAACTTCATATTTTAATATCGTTAATTTTATTTACTATCAATATTTTTTATGATAAACTGGATTCCTACTTATGATTAAAATGAAAACGAATTTCGTTGGAATTGCGTCAGTATTTTCCTACACATTTCCTACGGCAATATATAAATTTGTTTTAAAAATAACATATATGTGTATTACAAAAAAATTATCCAATCCATGAATAATCTGTAAGAATTTCCAACACACTTCCTACGGAATCAATTTATAAATAACATATATTTTTATTAAATAATAAAATTTATATTTTAATATCATTAATTATGTTTTTATATATATTTTTATGATAAAATGGATTCCTACGTATTTCCTACTAATGGTTAAAATGAAAACGAATTCCGTCGGAATTCTGTCAGAAATTGCCGACACCTTTCCTACGCATATCGATTCCTACGAATTTCTGACTAATGCTTAATATGAAAATGAATTCCGTGGGAAATCCGTCAGAAAGTTCCGAAACTATTCCTACGCAAAGCTAAGACCCTTTCTTGTTCGTCGGAATATCGTAGGAAAAGTGTCGGCATTTTCATTCGTAGGAAATGCGTAGGAAATTTTGGTAGGAATAGATATAGTTTTCTAGTAGTTCTAGACGAAAAAATAAGGGTAATTACCCATGGGTCGGGTTTGGAGGAGAGTTTATAGACGAAATTAGGGCCCCCACTTCATAGTTCGCTTAGGGTCTCCAAAAACGTAGGAACGGCCCTGACAACATCCTAACACTAGCTTGTCCGTATTAAGAGGAAATAAAATCGAAGGGGTGTAGACATCATACACATAATGGTTGTTAGATGATGGGAGTGGGAGAAGTTCATTTGATGGTTTCTCTTGAAATTATTTCAAGATCAACATGCTTGTTATTATCTGCTACATGTAGAAATAGTAATGAACCACAACCTATGAATAAGTTACATGTTTGAATAAAGTTCATGTTTTGGAAACAAAAAGGATAGATCAGGTGGCCATTGCTAACCTGTGTATACTACAATATCAAGGACAAGAACCTCCATGAAGATGATATTAATAAAAAATGATGAAACAACAGGTTGCTTTAGTGTTGAGAATAACCACTTCATTATCATGGATATAATTATTCAGCTGATGTTGTATTTTAATTGAATCATAGGGTTAAATTCAACCCGGTTGAACCGTCTGACACAATCATTTACAATCGATTGAACCGTTTTTTAATCAAATCCAGTACAATCTATAAACCGGTTTTTAAAACATTAACACTAACCATTGAGTTGATTTAATGAATTTATATCCATTCAAGAAAAGATTCATTACCATTCAAGAAATGACCTTTTTATTTGATTCTTTGTTTATATATTATATATATATATATATATATATATATATATATATAATATATAGGTGAGGTCCATTGGAGAACACTAAAAAAGTGGGAACGGAATCAAACGAACTCCGATTGGACTCATTCCAGCGGCGTTGGAACTGGCTCGTCAAACCCTAACTAGGATCTCTTAACCCTAAACCCTAAATCCTAACCCCTAAACCCTAAATATATTAAGGTTTGGATTTATGGTCTTATATTAGGGTTTAGCCTTAGGGTTTAGTTTTTAGGGTTAATCATTAGTATTTAGGGTTTAGCTTTAGGGTTTAGGGTTTTAGGGTTTAGCTTTAGGATTTAGCTTTTAGGGTTTATAGCTTAGAATTTACGATTTAGCTTAGGTTCTAGCCTTATTTTTTAGCTTTAGAGTTTAGGATTCAGGGTTAAGAGATCCTAGTTAGGGTTCGACGAGCCGGTTCCAACGCCGCTGGAATGAGTCCAATCAGAGTTCGTTTGAGTAGGTTCCCCACTATTCCTTACTTTTTTAGTGTTCCCTAATGAACCTTTCCATATATATATATATATGTATATATATATATATGTATGAGCGTGGTTTTTTTATGGATAACCATAGGAAAGGGTGAACAAAGGAAAATGTCTTTTTTTTGAAGGAGTGAATTATTCGCAAATGTTGAGAGGTCTAGCATACGTTGTTTTAACCGCAAAATACAAATTTTGCATAAAACCTTTCATTTCAAACCCCTTTTGAGCCTAAAACCTTTCATTTCAAAACCCACAAAATAACAATTTTGCATAAATAACCCATCACACTAATTTTATTGTGACACCCCTTTATTTTAGTAAAATTCGGTTATTTTGAAATATACAAAAAAATGTGACTTAGTTATCTTGTGAAAATCCTATCGAAAAAAATCTAGAGTTGTTTGAAATAAAATAAGCAAATTTATTGCTTAAGTCACAAATAAATAAATCTTTTAAAAGAAAACCGACATTTTACGCCTTTAACCACTTTTCAAATAAAACTACCATACCCTTAACCAAAAGCCTACCTTTAAAAAGTCCTCTTGATATTTACAAGGATTATGTTAAAAATGAGGAGGTTTGATTACTTGTCAAGCATATGGTAGGAGTAAGTTCTATACCGGGACCGAGCGTTTCATTTATACATCTTTGCCCGAGTGTTGAGTGATCACTTAGGTGTGTGAATTTGTATTTAGCTAAAAGAAATTTTAAAAAGCATATTATGCCCAAAGATATTTATTTTTCTTAAAAATAGTTCTAAATAAATCATGTCGAATAGAATTGTAAATAAAATAAAAACAAGAATAAAAAGAACTTGGATTCCCGACACTCTACAAACAAGACCCGAAAACTTATTCTCTACCAATTTCATTTGGGTGTGTAAGCAGTATTAAAGAGTTTTGCTTGAGGACAAGCAAAAATTCAAGTGTCGGGGTATTTGATATGCACCAAATGCAACATATAAATTCTATCAAATAAGGTATAAAATCAACCCTTTTTAGTGCTAATGTTAGAAAAAGTGTGTTTCTTTGTATACTTTTGATTTTCAGGATTAAAAGAGTAAAATTGTACAAAAGAAACAAATTAACGGCAAAAACAGCATGAATACAAAAGAAGGAAAGTTGATACATTATACCAACCCTCCGAGCTTCACCCCAAGACCAAACACCACGAATCAAAACACGGGGCTGTGTCCCATGGACATGAGCCGTGGTAAACAGAGAAGAAGGAGGACACGTGGCCATGCCCACCAGGCATGGGGCCTTGTGAAGCTTCTGTTTCCAGCTATAAATAGGGGTGTTTGGTTCCATTTCAGTCGATCCCTTGGCAAGCGACTTCTCTCACACCTACCACCACAGTACCACCATCATCCACCACATTCATCCATCATCCATCTTTAGAGTGTGTGTAGTAGTCTCGGGATCCAAGATTGATTGTAAGAGTTTTTGTCAAACAAAGGCTATGCTTGGCTAATCTCTTACATCACTTGGTGAAAACAAGTCATTTACGTATTAGTTTTGATTTCCAAGCTTCGGTTAACTTTTTAATTGGGTGTGTATTAATGACTTTAATATCTAGTTGTTTACAATGAAATGAACTTTATTCTATCATCTCTTCATGTTTTGTTGATTCACTCATTCGTGTCTTTACGGTCTATATAAAGCATGTTAACTGCCTTGTGGGGGGTTAGAAGGGTGGTTTGGGTAATGTTCTTGCCTCGTTCAATGTATAGATCTTGCGAGAACTTGTTTCAAGATTATTAGAACTTCTGTTAGGGCAGATAGCATCAAATTAGGAAAAGTAAGAACGGCTTGAGTCCCATATAAATAAACTACTATTAAAAATTTAAACCGGCCTTACGAGACTGTATCCTGCTGACTCAGACCAATATGGCCGAGGGTAGCGTTGCCTCCAAAAGAGGGACATGCCATATTTTGCATTAATAACTTACTTAATTAGCTTTCAATATTCTGGCCTTGCGGGACTGTATCCCTGCTGACTCAGACCAATATGGTTGAGGATAGCGTTGCCTACAAAAGAGGGACATGCCACTATTACTAAGATAATCTCTTAAAAAACCTAAAGTAGGGAATCATCAAAGGATACATAAATGACGAGTCGGAACCAAGTTACTCTATCTCGTCTATTTGTTTCTTTTATTACTTTATTTTTCTTCTTTATTTTACTTATTAAAAACGTTTTCTTAAAATTTGAGTAGATTAGACGTCGACGACATTCCGGCATTAAAAGCTCTTGTTTCCTTGGACTGCCTCAGTATCTTACCATCACTATACTACGCATACCATGGGTGCATTTGCCCTAACGTGTTGTAGAGAGTTATAGTGTTATATCGTGTTTTATAAATTTAAAGCTTGATAAAAAGAGTAAAAAGGTACTAAAAATAATAGTAAAAATATACTCACCCTCGCTCACGTCAAGACACCTATAAAACTCTAAAGGTTGTTAAGATTACCGGTTTAATCTAGACTCCTTTCGGATATCTAAGTGTTTTATGAAAAGTACCTTAATGTGACCAACTCCCTTACGTATGAAAGTCTAAGGTAACTTGGGTTTTTGATTCGACCCAATAGACAAAAAATTGATAAGGAAACTAAGACGGGCTTCTTACGAGGACCTACCTACTAATTTACCAACCTAGACCTAGCAATAATCTTGCACCTCTTAATTATTGAATATCGCTTCTATGGTATATCGTCCAATTGACCAAACAAATCACAAACACAAAGTTCATGATCTAACACAATCCTTTTATATGAAAGACATTCAACTAAGATCATGCAAAGCAAGAAACAAAGATTAAGCAAATTCATAAATGCAAACACACCGAATCAATAACCAAGTTCTTTACTTTAACAAAAAAATCCATAAATAACAAATATCCAAATCAAAATAATAACTTTAACATTCGTTCATCACAATCTAGGTAGTTTTAGGGTTTTAGCCAACAATCATATTTATAATAATCAAATCACAAAGAAACGAAGAATTCATAGATAAAATAGAAGGAAACTAGAAAACAGACAAAACGGGAAGACAAAACCCGGTGAATCCTTAATCTCGTGCCTTCAAGCTTCTACCCGATGATTCCTAGCTCGAAAACCCTGCAAAATCTTGCTCTCCAAGCTCTCAAATTCGTCCAAGATGGTTGTAATTCGGCTAGGGTTGGACATCTTTCAATAATTAGGTATTTATAGGTTTCCCCAGCTCAACAACCAACAGCTCCATGAATCATTCTGTGATACATTGCTTCTCGTCACCCGCGACCTACATCTACCATCACGTCGCGGGCTGCGGCGTGTTCTTTTAGTCAACCTTGGTCAATGGTCCTCTCGCGGCACATGGCCTTCTTTCCCTTCTCTTCTCACGGGTCGCGAGGAGCCTAATTTCATCGAATTTTGTGCTTTTTCAGCTCTTGACCTCCGGCTCTCGTTCCGGTACTCGTCTTTTGCATATTTTGGCTCGTTTTTCCACCTTTTCAGCAACAACTCTCATCCGAGACTTGGTAAACACAAACGGATTAGCAATATACACATCTAACTAAAAACCAAACGAAAACTAACTAAAATTATATAAACTATACACGATAAATGGATGTAATTTTAATACATCAACTTTCCTGAAAATCCTAGCAAAGACGTCCTACAACTTCTTGATAAGCTTAAAATACAAGACATTTGGACCTGATGATCTTTCACTTCCACAACTCCATACTTCTCTTTAGTTTCCTCTAATGGAAATTGTGATGTAAAGGAATCAGATTCATCCTTTTATAGTCTTTTGACACTAGAGGTGACTAATTTCGATCTTAAAGTCATTAGCTTGTAGAACTTTTCTTGAAAATACCTTATTGCTTTCGAGTTGATTTCATACAGGTCATTAGACCAAGATCCATTTATTTCCAAACTGCAAATTGGGTTGAACATATGGTATATGGTGGTCAGGGCGATATTCCTCACAACCTTGTGGCAGATATAGAAAGTGAATAATGAAAAGGAATTCAACAGGAAGAATACATCTATCATAAAGACAATGGAAGACATCAAATCCACGTTTTTTATGGATAAAATGCTTGTCAAAGTTTTCTAGTTTAAATTGGGCTAGATGGCGTGATTATACTATAAAGGATGTAATTGCTTAATTGTACTCTTGTAGTTGGGTTTTGGTAATTAGCTGGCCCGGTTTCTATATATATATATATATATATATATAGATGTCGGTTGTTAAAAAATATATTGCCAAAACCATTGACTCTTTCTTTTTCCCACTTATTCTTGATAATACCTAGAAAAAAGAATTTTCATCACCATGGATTGTCCATTTAACCCTATCCTTTTGTTGAAGTTTTGATTCTTTGCATCTTGCTTCTTTTGGCCTGTTAAAACCCCTTGTTCATTGGTGTTAGAGATTAGAATGGTTTTAAGAATGGTTTTAAATGAGTATGCCCTCCACACTTGGTAACATGTATCAATGTTTACCTAGGTTTTCCTTCGATCTTAAATAACCAAATTAACTAAAACTAGTTGATGATACTAAAGTCACCACACATTCGTACCATATTTTCCATTCTAAGTCCATCCTTACAACATTAATTCAACCGCAATCAACCTTTTCCTTCTAACTTGATCATATTAAATTCCTAAGAGTGGGAAAACGTGTACGATATAACAGAGAAGGGATGGATTTGACACACGATTCCAACAAAGGGGTTGTGTTGGGTTATATAAGATCTGCTGATGATGAAAGCCAAAACCCAAAGGAACCGTCTTCCCTGCCTAATGGAATAAGTTGAAGTACATTCACTGGTCTAAAATTACCCCCCTAAAGTCTTCCCAAAACAATTGCCCAAACTATTTATACAAAACTGCCGCCTTCAAGAATAGAGAACAGAAGAACAAGTGTTGGAATGTCAAAGTGCTAGTTAACAAGTCTACAAGTCAAAGACCAGAAGTTCTAGATTCCTAGAAGTGCTGGTTCGTACTAGCAGTTTTAGAGAATCCAACTATTTTCACTTATTCTCACTAGAAGTAGTAGCTCAATGTAATAGTGTAACTATTCAGCTAACTGCTAGTAGTTACATCATTTAGTGAGTTGTTAGGGGTCACTTTCATGGTGATGTCACCAACAGTTCTCTCCTCATATATATAGTTCTTTATATTCAATGTAACAGTAACACTAAGAGCCTTAGAGCATAAGGACTTTGAGAGATAGTGTAACTGGTGACGAGAAGTACAATTATACCTTGTGATCATATTACATCAGAATTGAATTCAATATGAAATCATTTTGCCATCATTTCAAAATCTAGTTGTATTAGATTGATGTGTTTTATTTTAATTGTTTGATTGAATTTCTAAATTTGTTCAACTGTTCTATAAAAAAAACACACCACACACATTCTTCGATCCAACAGGCTGATTTGTACATGTTGATGGTTGATGATTAATGTCTATTGGATATATTATTAATGTTTATAAAATAATAATTAAACTTTTGTTTATTAAATAAAAGATCAATCAAATTAAACAAAAACATTCAGGCCATTAGTACATTGTATATTTGAATTTGAGTAGATTGAAGTATGTAAAGGAATTTTTACATATTGACCCCTAAGAATCCCTTACGTAAAACACACTAAATAGTTAAAAATTAACTTTTTTTATTAAACAATGGACTAAACATGTAACTTTCCTAGTTTATATTCTATTTGATTTAAACAATTAATAACTGATCATTTTTTTTTGTTTTGGTGAAAAATCTGATCAAGGATAATGTAACCAAATCAGATTTTGTGAGGTAATGTGCTTAAATGTCAAATGATTGAACAATCAAATATGAAATGTAATGAACAATGAACACAAAGATTTGTACGAGGAAAAATCCCCTGATCTTGAATAGATCTCTGGAACAAAAAACCTCGGATAGTGAAAACTATCACTATCAACTCTATTTCACAAAAAAAAGGTTACACCTTCGGATGATATTGAGCTCGTTACAATCCTGAGGGTAAATCGAAAGTAGCAATAATGAGCCTGTGTAATGTGTATACGAGTTGTGTTCTCTAATGAGCTCAATATCCCCTCAAATAATAAGTTTTCAATACAACAACTAACTATTCGAAATACCGGGAAGCTCCCACGTTCGTCCATAACGTCCATATGACCCTATGGACGTGCTTAATTCCCAGCATATTCCACGAATCTCTAGCTTGACTAAGTCCACCTCCCATACCGGCACCGAATTCAAATAATATAAAGATAATTGTTAGAAATTGTTATAAGTACTAAGAATCCTTGATCCTTCCAACAGCCGCTATTCGATATGAGGATAAAATATTCTGAATACACAGAAGGATCACTGATTTATAGGTAATAAAAATCAGCCCTAACAATTGCCCCCAATATGACGGTTGTGAGGGTGGGTCACAACGGTCATATTGCAATCAATTCAAACTAGCTGTTACTGGATAAACGATGTGACTTGCTCAGGCTATTGAACCATCATCGCTATTTATAAGGAAGAGATAACTCCTTTTTCTTTTTATATTCGGAGATTTATCATCACAAATCCACGCCAACAACTGCCAATCAGGTATTCCTCTCTCCTTTTCCTCTCGTTCTTTTTTGATTCCGACAACATGCATACCCGATCCTCTCCGAACTCCAGCTCCAAAAAATCCGGTGACTCTCTCCCATCACAAAACTTGCTAAAGGACCGTTCCTCTGAGATCTATAAGTTCACAGATCGAGAAATCCAGAACCTAAAGCCCTTTTTCCTCCGGGAACTATCTTCAAACCCTTTGATCCATCTGTTCGAAGCGACGTAATGTCGGACACTTGGATTTTCTTTCCCGCCCTACCTTTTCTTTTGGGATTCTCCTACCCTTTTCCATGCTTAACCCAAAGCTTCTTCAAGCTTATCAGCTTCATCTTCAGCCAAGTTATCCCGATGTTATGGAGAACTCTGTTCACCATCGAAGAAGTCATCGAGAAGAAGGGGTTGCAACTCAACCTCTCCGATTTAGCCTTCATGTATTCTTTGGTCATCCACGGTCCAACTGATTTCTGTTTAAAGTCAAAGCCCACCAACCGGTTCCTGTTCTTAAAACCACTCAAAACGATTCTTCTTGGAATAATCAATTTTTCTTTCTCAAAAGGGACTCCCTACGGGAGGGGGATCTGTTGCCTCGTAGGTGGATAACAAAGGGTATGATTTAGATATCTTGCATGTGTTTCACTCATACTTTAACTGCTTTTGATCTTGTTTTCCCTTGCAGTGAAGAACTTTGCAATCCTGGCTAACCTGCCGGGAGTGGCTGAACGAGTACAAGCTTTTCTGGATCTTGACCCTGCCGAAAGAACATTCAAAGCAAGGATCCAGGATCCTGCTGAAGAAGTCCAAACCTCCTCATCCTATAGTGTGTCAAGTAAGTTACTGTAGAATATGTAATATAGATAAACAATTTAAATTTGAGTCAAGTACTTATCTTTTTGATGTATGATGATCAGGTGTCCAGAATTCCACTCCCAAGTCTTCATCTTTTGCCCTCGACGATATCAACAGCCTCATTATCTCCAAGACCGTCAAGAAGGAACCTATGAAGAGCATCCCTACTGCTGAACCTTGCCAAGTCACCACCAGGGCTAAGCCGGTTGAAAGAGGAAGAAGACCTCTGAACAAGAGGGTGACCTCTTCGATCTGAGAAGTGCCTCCATGATGCTTTAACTGAGGTAAGGATCCTTTATCCTGACTTTATAGTTTACATGTCTTATAAGAATCCTGTATCCTGCATTCCGCTTGCCGCTTTGCAGGAATTTTGCCGTGTGAAGATCTACTATGAGAAGAGGATAGCTGAGTAATAGGAGACCCTGGCTAGAATGCGCTCTATTGTGGTTGCCAAGGAGAAAGACATGTCCAAGCTCGAAAAGGAGAAGAAGGCGCTGGAGAAAATGTTGACGGAAGCCGAGGCCATTGCCAACGAACAACTTAAGGAAGCGAAGGAACAGGCCAAACTTAGCATGGCCAAGACCGTTCTCCAATTCATGATCAAGATGGCCAAGGAGGATGGTGATCCTGGTTTTGACAGGTCTTCGTGGGTCATGGCTTCCTGGGAGATGGCCTTGAGCAACTTGGGCGGTGATAATGGAGGTTTGAACAGGTCTATCTCCATTCTCCATTTTTGTTTCTTTGGCGTGTCTCTTAGCTGCAGAAAACAAGGTTCCACAAATATCAGAACCTCTAGAAATGAAGTTAATGACTTGAGCATCTGCAGGCGGTGGAGGAGCTCTTTCAAGAACTTTTTAGAATCCTGGATCCTTGATTTATTCCTTCCAAGCAGCTCCTTAAGGTAACCTTTACTCAAAAGATAACCAATTTTCTTCCTTAATGACATACACTCATCAGTGAGGTGACCGAAATCCTCATGATAAGCACACCATTTCGATTTATCCTTGCTAGCTATGGACTTTTCATTCTTTCTTGGCCACATGGCCTTGTCACCTAAATTTTGCAAAGCAAGGATTAGTTCACTATTATCAGCAGAAAAACAAAATTCAGAAATAGGAGGATAATCCTCATCGTTTTCCTCTTGTTCCACTGCATGCACATTCTGATTGTCAGGCCTAGAGTATTGCTTGGATCGATTATTCTTAAAGAAGGATCCTTGCTTCTCATGTTTTGAGGATCCTGACAATCTTTCTTGGATCCTCTTGTCATCCTCTAATCGAATTGTCACACCCCAACCGATGGCGGAATCATCAGGGCGTGGCACTAAACGAATCAGATTGCTCAAGAGAATCCATAACAATTACTATATGACAATATTTAACAAGGTTCAATTTTCCATAAAACTAAACAAATATTCATACAATAATTTAAATAAATCCAAGTTTCTCAAACAAAGAAATTATAGTAGACAACTTGATTAAGCGCGTATCTAGAGAGATTCAAGATAACCAGCGTTTAACTTGCAACATGCGTTAAAATAATGTCAATACAAAAATGTATTCGTGAGCATACAGGTTTTGATATAATAGCATAGTAGAGAAAAGCGTTGCAAAATACCATATAAAAAACATGATAAATACATATAAACTAAACAAGACAAATTTCACATGTTAAGTTCCGAGAGAAGGCTGGTAAGCTCGCTTTGTGACTTCTTAGCTAGACCCCGTCGGGTGTCAACCAATCTATAGTACCATACTAGCTAAGGTTGGAGTTAACGAAAAATTGTCCTAGTATATATGTTTCAAGCATCATGTGTAGCCATGTGTAATGGGTATTCGCAAATGATAATTAGTTTAGTTCGTGTTGTGTATTTTGATATGAACATATGTAACACCCAAAAAGTGTGTTTAAAGCGAAAATGGGTTCAACTGTACTCACAGTAAGTGCGTAAACAGCAAGACACGAGTGAGATAGAGTGAGGAGAGTGTCGGGTCAGCCTGTGGGTAGAAACATAAGTGCATCATTCTTCGGTAGCGTTGAAACGGTTGAACGGAGAGTTGGGTGTGGAAACAGTTTCGTACGAAATGTGATTTCGTAAGGAACATAATTCCGTGCTAAAATTCATTCTAAAATTTCGTGCTAAAATCCATTTTAAAATTTCGAGCAAACATTCGTGCGAATTTCCGTGCTAAAATTTCAGGGGTTTGACTTGTGAAAATTTTCGTGCTAGAATTTCAAGGGTTTGACTTGCGAAAATTTTCGTGCTAAAATTTCAGTTGTTTGACTTGCGAAAATTTTCATGCGAAAATTTTCGTGCTAAAATTTCAGTGGATTTTCGTGTCCAAAATCGAGTGTTTTCGCGTCATTCTTCAGGAAATCGAGTGTTCATCCCTCCAGCCTTAGGCCACTGGTCAAACCTTGTGCCGGAGAGGTCTTTAGAGCGAGTGAGTCGTTTGTGGAAACTCGAACTGGACCGTACGAACCCAAAGTGATTCCTGCAAGCCAATCTAGTTTGCACAAGTGACTGTTCTTGCGTCTTTGTGCAACCGGAACTGAATCTTCGCTTGGAACGAACGTGATTTCGAATCCATTCCAGGCTGTTTTTGACACTGCTTCGTTCCACTACTTAGTGAACGATACATACGTCGGTTCTATCTGTTTTTGTGTGAAAATTGATCTTGTAAAACAGTTTTGTTAAGATAAACACTTGGTGAGTTTGAAACAACGAGGTTTCTACCTTGAGAAACCAAAGCTAACCCAAATAAAACTCGTTTAAGTGTGAATCCAAGTTGAAAATCAGAAGGTTTTATGAAAAAGATTGTCACACCCTCAATTTCCACTTGCGGAGTTTTACCGCGAGGCGTGTGAACCAACCAGAATCTGAAACACTAGTACGTCGAACGACTCTATATGATTTGATAATACGTTTTCCAAAAATCATTTGATTAACCAATCATCGTAGATTTTAGATTATCTTAGTTAGTTACTAAAGTTTAGCGGAAGCATTAGTTTTTAAAGTTGAGCGGAAGCATAAATAAGTAGTGAAGCGGGCGCCAACACAAACGCCAAAACAAATGAAAAACCCCAAAGCAATATCTAGAATTGAGACTCGATAAAAGATGTCTTGTTCAATGCATGTGAGTGCACCTAGAGCTCCTAGCGTCCTGAGAAACATGTAAAGAAACAAGTGTCAACATTAAAGATGAGTGAGTTCACAGGTTTTCATAAATTCGTTTGTTCGGTTATAGTTTGTTTTCCCCGTTATCCCTAACCCGGGATAACGATTTAGTTCCATTATTCCCATCCTGGAATAATAATGATGGTGGTTCCATTATTCCAAACCCGGAATAATAAGTTGTTGTTTCCATTATTCCAAACCCGGAATAATAAGTTGTTGTTTCCATTATCCCCAACCCGGGATAATATAGTTGTTTCGTAATTAAGTTCAATGTTAACATATATAGGTAGCTAGCCTAAAGTTATGTCACGTAAGTGTTCGCGATCGAAGCTGACTGTTGTGCCTCCGTGTTGCCAGGCCTATCACTGACCATGGCGAAGTTAGGCCAAATTATTCACCCGTTGACCATACCCGGTCGGCTAGCGCGACTAGCTCGGATGGGGCTTGTCGGGCCCAGTAGTACTACTTATAATTCCCCCGCTATTAAACCCAATACTAACGATCCGAGAGATTGACGAGGACTTAAGTGATAAAGCTGCTTAGTGACCATAACATTACATTAACATCAACTTAGTTACCGAATAGTTATGTGACGTTAATTTCGTATAACGTAAAGAGATTGAGTTTGAAGAGGGTATACATGTTTCTCCCCTGTTGTTTAAAAACCGGATAAAGTTAGGGGCCGTGAACTCACCTTTTGTTGCTCGGTTAGTGTAGCAAAGAAGTCGTAAAGGATGGGACCGCTAATCGCGTCCTAACAAACCAATTGATTTCACGTCAGTGTGTGAACACACCAATACAAATTCTACACTTAATTTACGCACAAAGTGATACACACAAACAACATATCTAACACTCAAACATGCATGCAAGTATCCTCATGTGAACCTAGTGATCAAAACAACTTATCATGAACATAATCCAATCCATGCAACAATTTGGTGCACACAATCACAAGTTATCAAATTTCAGCTTAACACTCATAATTCAGCTGTTTTCTAGGATTTTTATAAAATAGTTCCAACGTTCCAAAAATTCCAATATTTTTACCGCAGGTGCCATTTATACTGTAGAAATTTATATAAATTTTCCAAGTCCTAAATCTTTACCATTTAACCATAAATATTAATATACTAGGCTGCAGTCAGATTTATCGCTTTCTGACTGCAGTCCACGGAAGAATTTATTTAAAAATCACTGATCGTCCAATTAACAAAATTCCAGTTGGAGTTGCCCGGAAATTTCCATACCTAGTTGCTGTACAAAATTCATGACTCAACTCCCTACTGATTATAAAATCCAACTCGATAAACAACTAACAAAATTTCAGGATTTTCACAGCTTTAGTTACTGAACTTATTTGGTCCTTTAAAAATATCAAACGACTTCAGAAAAATATGAATCCAGCGCCATTAGATTCGTTATTCAAATGTCTACATTCTAGACATCAGAAATCCGTTTTTCGACAACTAATGACCGAGTTACAGCCAGATGAAGTCGGCTGTAACTATTACTCAGCAACCTGTTTCAGCATATTATTATCATAAACCGTCCATATTATTAACCTAGGCGATCATGAACTGATTTCCTAGTCATAGATCAATACTAATAACATATCCATGGAAACCCTAATCAAAATCTCTAGTTTTTATAAACAAAACATACTTTCAAACTTATAAGTTCCGAAAACAATCATGCATATAAACAACGATAAATCAGCCGATTACATTCAACACATATAATCCGAAACAAACTAATCACTTCATTCACGCACATATATATCTGAACATGATCTTGTAATCAAAAAGATAAATCCTAACCTTTAATAACTAGGTAAGTAAACCGAGACTTGGACAAGAATGATCCGGCTGTTCCAGCAAGATCACGATCGAATGAGGTGAGCAGCTCTGCTGTTGCGACCGAGGCTGAAAGGGACTGAAAGGAGAGGCTGCTCGTGATCAACAGGGAGTGCAAAGGGGCTGTTTGCGGTCGAGGGGATGGAAGGATATGCTGCCGTCGGTTGTTAACTTTTAGGGTTTTGTGTTGTGAATGAATCATGCATGTGGGTTTGTATATATAGCGCAAAGAGAGAGATAAGGGTTACGGTTTGGGTTTGAATTCGTGGCCGAGGAACTTGGGTTGGTTTGGTTTGGGTTTGAACACAATGAGTTTGCGGTTTGGGCTTGATCTCGCGGCCAAGGACTTGGGTTGGTTTGGTTTGGGTTTGATCTTGTGGCCGCATAGTTTGAGTTTAAGGTTTCCTAGAGTCACAAGGAGTTCGGTTTGTGTTTGATCTTGCGGCCGAATAGTTTGAGTTTAAGGTTTGGTTCGTGTCGCGGTTCGGTTCGGTTCGTGTACATATTTACCATAATTATTTTATAACTAAAACAATCACACAATCACACATCACGTATTCATTAACTCGTACACGTTTAATACTTAGCATATACTTTATTCGACAAGTATTGCGTTTAAGTTATCCTAAAAACCGGGATGTCACATTATCCCCATGTTGAAAGAATTTTCGTCCCGAAAATTGAGTAAACACGGTTTAGAATGTAGCGTACATGTTTAGAGTGCCACGCACAAAGAGTTAGTTCATTTATGATGGTACACAACGTTACAAGAAGTTCCCAAGTGCCATGCACAAAGATTCCCAAGTGCCATGCACAAGGACTTAGTTAACAATAGTACGCAAAAGTATGAGAAATTTCCAGGTTGTCACATCATCCCCATGTTGAAAGAATTTTCGTCCCGAAAATTTAGTTACTGGTATCGTTAGTTTGCTGCTCAGTTGCGAAGAGGTGTGGGTATTTGCTTTTCATTTGGTCCTCTCTTTCCCACGTGAACTCCGGTCCACGCTTAGAGTCCCAACGAACCTTAACGATCGGAATTTTGCTGTGACTTCGAGTCTTGATCTCACGATCCATGATCTTGATAGGCTGTTCCACAAAGTGCAGTTGTTCATCCACTTGGATCTCATCCAATGGAATGACTAGAGTTTCATCTGATAGACACTTCTTCAGATTTGACACGAGAAATACGTTGTGAACTCCACTGAGTTCGGCAGGAAGGTCTAATTGATAAGCTACGGGTCAAATACGTTTCAAGATTACAAACGGACCTACGTACCGTGGGTTAAGTTTGCCCCGTTTTCCAAAGCGGATTACACCCTTCCAGGGTGACAACTTCAGTAGGACGCGGTCGCCTACTTGAAATTCGAGCGGTTTGCGTCGTTGATCAGCGTAGCTTTTCTGTCGATCTCGTGCCGCCGCCATGCGGTTTCTGATTTGTACAATCTTTTCAGTAGCCTCAAGTATTAGCTCAGGGCCTGTGAGTTGACTGTCACCGACTTCTGCCCAGCAGACCGGTGATCTACATTTACGACCGTATAATGCCTCAAACGGTGCTGCCGAAATACTCGTATGATAACTGTTGTTATATGAGAATTCTACTAGAGGCAGGTGGATTTCCCAACTATTTCCGAAGTCTACGACGCATGCCCTAAGCATGTCTTCCAAGGTTTGTATGGTCCTTTCACTTTGACCGTCAGTCTGAGGGTGATAGGCTGTGCTCATATCTAAGCGTGTTCCCAACGCTTTTTGGAGTGACTGCCAGAAGTTTGACGTGAAGCGAGCATCTCTGTCTGAGATGATGGACGTTGGCACTCCGTGCCGAGAAACTACTTCCTTTATGTAGATGCGAGTCAACTTCTCCATCTTATCTGTTTCTTTAATAGCTAGGAAGTGTACGGACTTAGTTAAACGATCCACAATTACCCAGATGGTATCGCAACCACCCAAGGTTCGCGGGAGTTTAGTGATGAAATCCATTGAGATCTGATCCCATTTCCACACTGGGATCTCAGGTTGTTGGAGTAGCCCCGATGGCTTTTGGTACTCTACCTTGACTTTTGCACAAGTCAAACACTTGCTCACGTAGGTGGCTATATCAGCTTTCATGTTGGGCCACCAATACGCAGCTTTAAGGTCTTGATACATCTTATTCGAACCCGGATGGACAGAGTATCGGGATTTGTGAGCTTCTTCCATGACTAGCTCTCTGAGGTTTCCGTAGAGAGGTACCCATATGCGATTCATGAAATACCGGGCTCCATTGGGTTTTACTTCCCAATCGCGTTCCATTTTTCCCACTGATTCGGCCTTGATGTTTTCCTCCTTAACTGCTTCTAACTGGGCGTCGCGTATTTGTTCGGGTAGCCCCGAATGAATAGTGAGTTGTAATGCTCGTACACGACGAGGTTTCAAGTGTTCCTTCCTACTGAGGGCATCAGCTACCACGTTAGCTTTACCCGGGTGATATCGAATGGCACACTCATAATCGTTCAAGAGCTCAACCCAGCAACGCTGTCGCATGTTCAACTCCTTCTGATCAAAGATGTGTTGGAGGCTCTTGTGGTCTGTAAAGATTGTGCACTTTGTTCCATAGAGGTAGTGTCTCCAAATCTTAAGTGCAAACACTACTGCTCCCAATTCCAGGTCATGCGTCGTGTAGTTTTTCTCGTGAACCTTCAGTTGTCGCGATGCATACGCGATGACCTTATCGCGTTGCATGAGTACGCATCACAGTCCCTGAATGGAAGCATCACAATATACTACAAAGTCATCTGTCCCTTCCGGCAAGGACAGAATGGGTGCATTGCAAAGTTTCTGTTTCAGCAATTGAAATGCTGCTTCTTGCTTGTCACCCCAAGCATACTTGATGCCTTTCTGGGTGAGGGTAGTAAGCGGTTGTGCGATCTTTGAAAACCCCTCGATGAAACGTCTGTAGTAACCAGCCAATCCCAAAAATTGGCGGATCTCCGTCGGTGTCCTGGGTGCTTCCCAGTTTTTGATGGCTTCAATCTTGGCAGGGTCTACGTGGATACCCTTTTCATTCACGATATGCCCGAGAAACTGAACTTCCCGAATCCAGAAATCACACTTCGAAAGCTTGGCATATAGCTTTTCCTGTTGAAGTAATCCTAGCAGTGATCGTAGATGTTCAGCATGTTCTTCTTCACTTTTGGAGTAGATGAGTATGTCATCGATGAACACAAGTACAAATTTGTCGAGGTATGGTTTACACACGCGGTTCATGAGGTCCATGAACACCGCGGGTGCATTGATGAGACCGAAGGGCATGACCAAGAACTCATAATGGCCATACCGAGTACGAAATGCCGTCTTAGCGATATCCTCCTCCCTGACGCGTAGCTGGTGATAACCAGACCGTAAATCAATCTTGGAGTAGTAACTTGACCCTTGAAGTTGGTCGAAGAGATCGTCGATGCGAGGTAACGGGTATCGGTTCTTGACAGTAACCTTGTTGAGTTCCCTGTAGTCGATGCACATGCGGAAAGTCCCGTCCTTCTTTTTGACAAAAAGGACTGGAGCTCCCCATGGCGAAACGCTTGGTCGGATAAATCCTTTTTCTAATAGCTCCTGAAGTTGGGTAGACAGCTCCTGCAGCTCGGCTAGAGCTAGGCGGTATGGAGCCTTGGCGATAGGAGTTGCATTGTTCCCCAATTCGATTTCAAACTCCAATTGTCGATGGGGTGGAAGACCAGGTAGTTCTTCTGGGAATACATCGGAAAAATCACGGACGACAGGGATGTCTTCTATACGTTTCTCGTCCTTAGGCTGTTCGGTAATCAGTGCGAGTAAAGCGAAGGAGTTCTTCCTCCGAAGATACTTCTGCGCTTGCATGAAAGAGATGATGTTGGTGACGGCGCTTGCCTTATCGCCTTGTACCGTCAGGATTTCGTCGTTAGAGAGTGGAATACGGATAGATTTTTCGAAGCAGAGAACTTCAGCCCGGACGTCGGATAGCCAGTCCATTCCGACTACCACGTCAAAACTACCCAGGGTAGTTGTCATCAGATCAATGGTAAAAGCATGACCCGCGAGTTTGAGTTGACAGCCGGATACTGTATGGGTCACATCTACAGAATTACCATCGGCTAATTCTATAACATAAGGGGTCTCTAATGGTTTAGGCGTGAGTTTTAGGTTCTTCCTAAAAGACTCAGATATAAAGCTCCTATCCGTACCCGTATCAAAAAGCACAGTAGCAAAATGTTCATTAAGGGGAAACTTACCGGTGACCACGTTCGAGTCGTTTCTGGCCTCTCCGCGGCCCAATGTGAATGCGCGACCTTTGGCACCTCCTGTGCCACCGTTTCCATTATTGTTGTTGTTATTGTTGTTGTTGTGGTTATTGTGGTTGTGGTTGTTTCCACCATTGTTGTTGTTGTTACGCAGCTGTGGGCAGTCTCTTCTGAAATGGGCAGTGCTACCACACTGATAGCATCCCCGGTTAATACCCTGCTGCTGACCCTGGGGTTCACGACAATCCTTTGCCGCATGTCCCACCTTGCCACATCGTTGGCAGCGATTCCCGGCACAAGGGCCGTGATGATGAAGATTACAGCGACTGCACTGCGGCTTTCGACCTACATAGCCGCCTGCATTCTGGTTGTTGTTGTTGTTGTTGTTGGCGGGCTGATTTTGGTGACCCCTGTGGCTGTTGTAATGATTGAACCGTTTCTGGCTCCCCTGTTGTGGCTAAGATGACGAAGACTGTCGAGCAGACGAGTCTTCAAACTTTCTTTTGTTATCAGGGGCAACTTCAGTTGTACCCCGTGCTGGCAACTTCTTTTGATCCACCGCCTTATCGGTGAGTTTGTGAGCCAGTCGGATTGCTTGATGTTCAGTTGCAGGGTTACTAGCCATTACCATACCCTGAATCTCCGGAACCAGACCCCCGAGATAGAACTCGAGTCTTTTCTCCACAGTGTTGGCCAAATCGGGACACAGAAATACCAAGTCATGATGTTTTGCGGTGTAAGCTTCAATTTCAGATCCCACCATCTTGTGGTTCCATAAGGCTTGCTCCAACTGTTGCACTCTGTCTCGTGGACAGTACTCCTCTTTGATTAGGGCCTTGAACTCGGCCCGGACCATTGCATTGGCAGCAATAAGTCCACGCGTTTGGACTTGTGCATTCCACCATGTCAGTGCCCCATCTTCCAGTGTTGAGGCTGCGTACTTGACCTTGTTGGCCTCTAGACAGTTGCACATTTCAAAAACGGATTCAGATTTTTCGATCCAGCGGACCAGTCCAATGGGTCCTTCCGCCCCCGAGAATTTGCTTGGTTTCGCGTCGAGGAACATCTTGTAGGGGTTAAAGCCCCCTCCTGCTGACAGAGAACAGGTAGTCAGCAAGGAATTTTACTAGCCTCACTATTAGATTTTCACACGAAAATTTAATAATGGTTACCTGCCGGTTGGTTCTGAACACCCGCTAAAGCTGCGTTCACGTGCTCTTGAATCATGGCAGCTAGCTCTTCGGGCGTCAAGTTAAGGTTTCCACGTCGTCCAGTTTCCATTTAGATCTTCGAAACACAACATAAACACACCCCGATAAGTCTATATATCCAATATAGTTATCCTACTTCGTACTTTAATAATTATCAAGTTACGTCAACTCAATATATTAAATAGTCAAAAGAAATACTTGATTAACTGAAATTTCAACGTCCTACAAAGGTGCAAATCAAACATATGAATTCACTATAAAGTCTCAAGTTTAAACACAAGTGGGAAAATAAATAGACTGGAGGAAAGTAAATAAAATAAGCGAGACGTGTCAGTCGTCTACGTCTCCATCCCCCAAATCACTGTCGTTGCCGTCATCCTGCGCGGCATTTCCAGCTTCTACAGCTGGGTCCTCCTCCGGATCCTCCTCTGGATCCTCCTCTGGATCCTCTTCAGGGTCCTCCTCTGGATCCTCTTCCGGATCCTCCTCCACCGGCACTGGAGGGGCCGGTGCTGGTGCAGGTGCTTGATTTTGCTGTAGCTCCTGAATGTTCCAACTATTTTCCAGGACTCTGTCCTCGAGCCAGTCGGCTCTTATCTGCTCAGCACGCAGATCTCTGGCTAAGGTGTTACGAGCTATCTTACTCGTATGGTGCTCTTCCTCGAGCGAGTCGGTTTTACCTGTCAGTTGTCGGATCATCCATCCTTGTGCTAGGATGGTTTCCTGCATTCTTTCTAACTGTGCTTGTTGTTTATGTATTATGATTCTAAGTAGGTCAATTCCTACTTCTACAGGGTTAACCGGTTCAACCGGCACAGCAATGGTTGGGCGTGATGACGACTCCTCCCCCAGAGCGAGCCTTTTCCTCGCAGCTGAGCGTGTCTCCACGCCATAAGATGGTAAGGGTTCCACCATAGGTGCCTTTCCTGGCGCTCTTGGTGGCGTAAGTTTGTCGGATGATGATGACGATGAGGATGATGACATTGCCTGTTAGGTCGTGTAGTTAGTTACGAGTTGTTTTCATTTCTTATTATGAAGGCATAATCTACATAACACAGTTGTGGTATATTGCATAACAAGATATAACAGTTCGCTGCCAAGCTACGTCTAGTGTCGTGTATTCAATTATAGTTTAAGTCTACTTCTAATGCAAACCTGGTTCTCTATAGCTAGTGGCTCTGATACCAATCTGTCACACCCTCAATTTCCACTTGCGGAGTTTTACCGCGAGGCGTGTGAACCAACCAGAATCTGAAACACTAGTACGTCGAACGACTCTATATGATTTGATAATACGTTTTCCAAAAATCATTTGATTAACCAATCATCGTAGATTTTAGATTATCTTAGTTAGTTACTAAAGTTTAGCGGAAGCATTAGTTTTTAAAGTTGAGCGGAAGCATAAATAAATAGTGAAGCGGGCGCCAACACAAACGCCAAAACAAATGAAAAACCCCAAAGCAATATCTAGAATTGAGACTCGATAAAAGATGTCTTGTTCAATGCATGTGAGTGCACCTAGAGCTCCTAGCGTCCTGAGAAACATGTAAAGAAACAAGTGTCAACATTAAAGATGAGTGAGTTCACAGGTTTTCATAAATTCGTTTGTTCGGTTATAGTTTGTTTTCCCCGTTATCCCTAACCCGGGATAACGATTTAGTTCCATTATTCCCATCCCGGAATAATAATGATGGTGGTTCCATTATTCCAAACCCGGAATAATAAGTTGTTGTGTCCATTATTCCAAACCCGGAATAATAAGTTGTTGTTTCCATTATCCCCAACCCGGGATAATATAGTTGTTTCGTAATTAAGTTCAATGTTAACATATATAGGTAGCTAGCCTAAAGTTATGTCACGTAAGTGTTCGTGATCGAAGCTGACTGTTGTGTCTCCGTGTTGCCAGGCCTATCACTGACCATGGTGAAGTTAGGCCAAATTATTCACCCGTTGACCATACCCGGTCGGCTAGCGCGACTAGCTCGGATGGGGCTTGTCGGGCCCAGTAGTACTACTTATAATTCCCCCGCTATTAAACCCAATACTAACGATCCGAGAGATTGACGAGGACTTAAGTGATAAAGCTGCTTAGTGACCATAACATTACATTAACATCAACTTAGTTACCGAATAGTTATGTGACGTTAATTTCGTATAACGTAAAGAGATTGAGTTTGAAGAGGGTATACATGTTTCTCCCCCTGTTGTTTAAAAACCGGATAAAGTTAGGGGCCGTGAACTCACCTTTTGTTGCTCGGTTAGTGTAGCAAAGAAGTCGTAAAGGATGGGACCGCTAATCGCGTCCTAACAAACCAATTGATTTCACGTCAGTGTGTGAACACACCAATACAAATTCTACACTTAATTTACGCACAAAGTGATACACACAAACAACATATCTAACACTCAAACATGCATGCAAGTATCCTCATGTGAACCTAGTGATCAAAACAACTTATCATGAACATAATCCAATCCATGCAACAATTTGGTGCACACAATCACAAGTTATCAAATTTCAGCTTAACACTCATAATTCAGCTGTTTTCTAGGATTTTTATAAAATAGTTCCAACGTTCCAAAAATTCCAATATTTTTACAGCAGGTGCCATTTATACTGTAGAAATTTATATAAATTTTCCAAGTCCTAAATCTTTACCATTTAACCATAAATATTAATATACTAGGCTGCAGTCAGATTTATCGCTTTCTGACTGCAGTCCACGGAAGAATTTATTTAAAAATCACTGATCGTCCAATTAACAAAATTCCAGTTGGAGTTGCCCGGAAATTTCCATACCTAGTTGCTGTACAAAATTCATGACTCAACTCCCTACTGATTATAAAATCCAACTCGATAAACAACTAACAAAATTTCAGGATTTTCACAGCTTTAGTTACTGAACTTATTTGGTCCTTTAAAAATATCAAATGACTTCAGAAAAATATGAATCCAGCGCCATTAGATTCTTTATTCAAATCTCTACGTTCTAGACATCAGAAAATCCGTTTTCGACAACTAATGACCGAGTTACAGCCAGATGAAGTCGGCTGTAACTATTACTCAGCAACTTGTTTCAGCATATTATTATCATAAACCGTCCATATTATTAACCTAGGCGATCATGAACCGGTTTCCTAGTCATAGATCAATACTAATAACATATCCATGCAAACCCTAATCAACATCTCTAGTTTTTATAAACAAAACATACTTGCAAACTTATAAGTTCCGAAAACAATCATGCATATAAACAACGATAAATCAGCCGATTACATTCAACACATATAATCCGAAACAAACTAATCACTTCATTCACGCACATATATATCTGAACATGATCTTGTAATCAAAAAGATAAATCCTAACCTTTAATAACTAGGTAAGTAAACCGAGACTTGGACAAGAATGATCCGGCTGTTCCAGCAAGATCACGATCGAATGAGGTGAGCAGCTCTGCTGTTGCGACCGAGGCTGAAAGGGACTGAAAGGAGAGGCTGCTCGTGATCAACAGGGAGTGCAAAGGGGCTGTTTGCGGTTGAGGAGATGGAAGGATCTGCTGCCGTCGGCTGTTAACTTTTAGGGTTTTGTGTTGTGAATGAATCATGCATGTGGGTTTGTATATATAGCGCAAAGAGAGAGATAAGGGTTACGGTTTGGGTTTGAATTCGTGGCCGAGGAACTTGGGTTGGTTCGGTTTGGGTTTGAACACAATGAGTTTGCGGTTTGGGCTTGATCTCGCGGCCAAGGACTTGGGTTGGTTTGGTTTGGGTTTGATCTTGTGGCCGCATAGTTTCAGTTTAAGGTTTCCTAGAGTCACAAGGAGTTCGGTTTGTGTTTGATCTTGCGGCCGAATAGTTTGAGTTTAAGGTTTGATTCGTGTCGCGGTTCGGTTCGGTTCGTGTACATATTTACCAAAATTATTTTATAACTAAAACAATCACACAATCACACATCACGTATTCATTAACTCGTACACGTTTAATACTTAGCATATACTTTATTCGACAAGTATTGCGTTTAAGTTATCCTAAAAACCGGGATGTCACAAAGATGAAGGTTTTTGTAATAGAGAAGTTTAATGAAATCGGAGATAATCTCGTGTAAAATGGTTGTGGAAATCGTTGTGAGTTGCGTGGAAAACGTAGTCTTCTTACTTGGATCAGAGAAAACGAGCTAGAGAGCTTTTGGTGTGGAATATCAGCAAGCTGAGAATGAATGTTTAAGTGTTGTATTTATAGGAGAAGAGAGTGGGAGTAGTGTCTGGTGAAAGTGCGGAAATTTTCGTGCAAAAATTTTCATGCGCCGACGCACGAAAATTTTCATGCGATTTTTTTTCTTTTTAGGTTAAGCTTTGTTAGGTTAAGTGCGTTAAGTGTTCTAGCAAGGTGTTAAGCATATTAATCGTTTAACTAGAATAAATAAATGAGATAGCATGCGTCCCAGTTCCCAAGTCTTGCGAGAGTCGCGTTGTTGTTTAAGCGAGCAGATAGCCTTGGAAACATCACGCCATTTTCCTAGTATTAGTGAGTGCATTGTAATCGTAAGTGTTTTGAAGTGCGATGTAGTGTGTTGAAATAAGCGATGTAGTGCGAAAGTATCGATGTAGCGTAGTAAGCGATATAGTTCACATTATGGTCTGAATCTCTGGTGCTAGGCATAACGAGAGTAACGAGCACGAAAGTCAAGGTTGTTACAGTCTCCCCTTTAGGAAAAATCGTCCCGAAATTTATTCGAAAGGGAGACCTTCAGAATTTACATGAATAGATAACGATAAAAGCATTAGGGTGAACTGAGAATGAACCGTAACACCCCAAATCGCGTAAAACAACACGCGGCGGAAACACTTCGGAAGTCACGTAACAGATTGTTTCAACAACACATGGTATTTCATATTTTGTTTTATTGGATATTAAACATATATTATAGTTTCATATTGTTTTAGAACTTTCAAACAAACTTAAACAAACAAACAAGCATATTTATTGTCTTTCTTATTTTATAAGCACTAAGGTCCACGTCCGATCCTACATGAGCATGCATCAGTATCATCAAGCATTGTTCCCTGAAACATATGTGAAAACGAGTCAGCAAAAATATGCCGGCGAGTAAATAGGTTTTGTGTGTGTGTCAAGTTTATGGCTTTGAATATGTATTGCAATACCTTGTCAGACTTCTAGAGTCATTAATTGAAAACCTTGTAATCAAAAAGTATTTGATATTGCAATGATAACTAACCAATTTAAAACAAGTTAGTTATAGTTTATAAAGACTCGTAGCCATAAATCTTGACCAAAACATTTGTTTCGTAAATCCGAGTAGTAAATCATCTTGACATAGCTTGTATGGTTTATATCTTTAATTGAAATCGTTGCGTGTCATCGTTTGAAAACATTTAATCGAGTGATGCAAATAACGACACGAATGTAGTACGATAAAAGCAATTATATATAGGAAGTACCGGTGGCGTATCCACAATGCTTTTATCACATTACACCCATCATGTTATCTAAATCACTTATCATAACCAATCGTCCATTGTTCATTGTTCCTTGTTATACACCAATCGTTCATCGTTCCTTGTTATAAACAAATCGTTCATCGTTCCTTGTTTTAGTTGTGAAAACTTTTGGTCATTTCGGGAATACATTCAAACCATTGTTGACTTGTTCGAGACCACCCACGGGGTCCCTTAATCATATAACAAACCACCAAAGGGTTTGTTACAAATACAGTTTCAGTCGCTTCACAAAATTCCCCACAAACCCCGGGAATTTTGGTAACGGGATTGTCAGTCCTAGTCGTCGTAACTTACTACTGGTCAGCTTGGCCATTGTTAATGAATGTCATTCTTGTTATGAATATAATGCACCAACAAGTTCGTTCACATTATTGAAATTAAATTGTTTATATAAACCATCGTATTTGTATTTTGAAAGCTTGAAAAATATTTAGCACATATGGACCACCCCAAAATATTTGCAAAACATAAAAGAGGGGAACTATGTACTCACTTGTGATTGCAATAAAGTCCTTGTTCAAGAAGATAAACCAAGATCAAGAATCCGTGAAATCAATTATGTCCTAAAATCGGATAATTGTGTAAATATCGGGAGTTTAATCGGCGGATCGGATAGAATGAGACCTTATAAACCAAATGAGCATTTGAGCTCATATGACATGGTTTATAAAGTTAACATTCTGAGTTGGAAAGATTCTTAAGTGCTTTTGACCCGTTATGACCCGTGAAGGTAGTTTAAGCCATTTTAACGTGTCATTTACGTAACTACGTGTTCGGATGGTTAAATATGTGTTACGATAATTCTAAATTATCAAAACATGTTTAATATGTTATTTAATCAGATTATATGTCAAAACTTATGTCACATATGTTTATAGTTGATTTATTTGTAAAAAGGACATTTTGGTCATTATTGAAGATTATATCAACTAATTATCATAACACTAACCAAATGACATGACCATAAGGTATAACCTCAGAGGGTTATTCCCTTAATAATTATGGTCATAAATATGTATTTGGTTGGGTCCAAAGATCAACTAAACGGGTCAGATTCGAAAGTCAAAGCGGTGGTCAAAACCGCTAGACTTATGAGTCTAAACAAGAACTAAAACAAAAGTGACGATTTAGACATGTTTTGACATGTCTAATTAAGTTTATAAAAGAGTTTGGTACCAAAACAAACTATTTTGACCCTCGAAATCAGTTCCGTCATAAAAATGCGTATTTATCGCCTTTTGACCAGAACTTTGACTTGTCAAAATGACTAGAAAAGATAGAAATCAGTAGGTATGATCATTAGGGATTATGACCAACATAATTATGATCATATTAACAAGTTCAATTGGATTTTGTTTTGACCAATTTATGATCAAAACCGAAAGTCAAGTAGAAGTCAAACTATTTGATTTTTAGCTCAAATATGCCACAAAAATGGAACAAGACTTGAATGAAATACTTACAAGTACCAAGGATTACCAAAGAATCACAGAGGGAGCTCCGAAGATGGTTGAAAATTCGGATTGTAGTAGAGTGGATCAAAGAAGGTGGTTGCAAAGGTTAAAAAATGAAGATGATCATGGAATTTATAGATTTCTTGGAGTCTCTAGGAGTAAGACAAGTGTCCATGACTCACCAACACGTTAGATTAGTGTCCCACATTTGTCAAATGTAGAGATTAGGATGGCAAAGTCGTTTGATGTGTCAAAGAACGAATTAACCAACTGCAGTCACCTTTCTGATGAGCTGGGCACCCTTTACGGACCGTATGGGGTTTTGCCTTACGGTTCGTAAGGCCCTTGCAGGGGCTAAAGTTTCAAATTTGGCAGAAATAGCCCCTGAACTTGTTTTTGACACGTTTTGGCACTTCTAACACTTGTTAACCCCATCCATATGGACGTTAAAACATAGGGAACTCAAAATGTATCCAAAAATGTTCCAAAGGTTGGTTCGTTTGGTCGTACGGTTGCGGTTTTCGGTTAATTACGACGAAAAGCGCAACGAACGCGCGCGTGACCGTAAACGCGTAACGAATGATATTTTTGCATTCCAATCACTAATATACAAGATTTTAATGATGACATAAATTTTTGGATGCCCGTACACATTCCGGATAGCGAAATACGCGAAAAGACATAGTTTCGCTGAATTTGCAAAATAGCCCCTGAAGTTACAAAAGCGTGATTTTGCCATACCGAAGCCCTCGAAACTTATTTCTAAGCTACGTTAAGGGTATTTAGGGTATGTTTATCTTATGACCTTATTCTGGAGCGTGCATTGCTACTAGAATCGGCAGACTTTTGTAGTTTGTCATAAATAGTCCCTGTGATCGAATAAGTTTGTTTTTGACATACCAAACCCTTCAAAACTTATTTCTAAGTTATGTAAAGGATATTTAAGGTATGTTTAACTTGTTTCATTGTTCCAGAGTGTACGTCATATTAAACTGGTTACGTTTACGTAACAGTTTGCGATTTCACTTCAAGAAGTAAATTGAAAACTCGGAATCGTGCAAGAATTGAATATGTGCAAATAGTATTATCAATGTGAATCTCATCGAGTGGAATATGGTGGTCTGTATCAGGTAAACATTTCTTTAGATTGGACACGTGGAAAGTTGGGTGAATATACCTGAGTTTAGGAGGTAGCTCAAGTCTGTAGGCCACCTTTCCGATTCTTCAACGATCTTAAATGGTCCAACGTATCGTGGTGCAAGTTTTCCTTTCTTTCCAAATCTCATCACTCCTTTCCAAGGGATACCTTGAGTAGGACGTGATCACCAACTTGGAATTCTAAGGGCTTGCGTTGCTTATCCACGTAACTCTTTTGACGGCTTCTAGCTGTCAGAAGGTTATTGCGAATTTTCTTGACTTTTTCGGTTGTGTCGTGGATGAGGTTCAGGTCCAGTAAACTGCGACTCTCAAACTTCATTCCAACAAACAGGTGAACGACATTTTCGACCGTATAGAGCTTCAAAAGGTGCCATGTTGATGCTGGCGTGATAACTATTGTTGTAAGAGAATTCGATCAACGGTTGATGCGAATCCCAACTACTACCAAAATCGATCACACAAGCTCTAAGCATATCCTCCAATGTTTGAATTGTTCTTTCAGTTTATCCATCCGTTTGAGGATGATAAGCAGTGGTCAGATTGAGTTTGCTTCCCATAGCAGATTGCATGGTCTTCCAAAAGTGAGATGAGAACCGAGCATCTCGGTCAGATATAATGTTCAAAGGAACACAATGACGAGATACAATCTCATCGACATAGATCTTGGCAAGTTTGTCAGCAGAGTAGTCCGCGCGAATTGCCAAAAAGTTTGCTGACTTTGTTAGACGATCGATCACTACCCAAATAGCATCATGATCTCTAGATGTGCGCGGTAGTTTCGTGATGAGATCCATCGCAATGTTCTCCCACTTCCATACCGGTATCTCCGGTTGTTCCAATAAACCAGACGGATGTTGATGCTCGGCCTTGACTTTGAGACAAGTAAGGCATTTAGATACATACAGGGCAATGTCATTCTTCATACCCGACCACCAATACTGGGTACAGAGGTCCTGGTAATTTTTGTAGCACCAGGATGAATGAATAACGAGACTTATGAGCTTCATCCATCAATAGAGCATGTGTAACATCCGTCAAAAACGGATTTTACCAAACCCGCTCCGTTTATTAACCGAACAATCAGTTAAAAATTTCGTTGCGAATTTAATGCCCAAAATATTTTTAAACGATACATAATTAATTATTATATGGGAATATATAATTTGTTTTTGAAAAACTGTCAAAAATAAGAAAATAAAAATAATTTGGCACTGCCGGGTTTCGAACCCGGGTCAGTCAGCCGGTTCAACCAACTTAACACACACACACTCAACCACTAGCGCCACTGATGTTTCTTGTTAAATGTTAGAATCATTTAATTCATAACATGTCTTTCCGAATTCAAAAACCGGCGCCAAATGCAGTCGTCGGAAATCCCGGCAAACTCGCCAATAATTTATGACTTTTTCAGTTATAACGTAAAACTTAATCGCTACATCGGTTATAACCGACGCCTGAACCCGTCGACACAAGTTATAACCGCCGGAGACTTTCTAACCGACGAATCAAGTCGGAAATTGGACCAAGTTCATCGATAACCTGCCTTATAAATACCCCCTCGAACCTCTGCAAATTTTTCGCTCAAAACCGCACCCTTTCTCGGCGAAAACTCACTCGCCGGAAATCTTCTGCTCATCGCCGGAAAACCGAACCCTCCATTTCTGAGCCTTACTGAACCCCCTGAGCTTATACCGAAGTCACCCACATCCTTTTCAAGTTTTCTGAAAGACTCGCTGCTGCAAGACACACGACGCCGGAGTCTGTTCTGTCGCCGGAGTTCTGCCTGAGAAACAGAGGAATCCAGTCGGTATACCTCACGCCTAAATCTTCCCTTCTTTTTACATATCTCATCTGTAATTAATTGAAAAAACGCTAACGAACACGATTAAAACATCGAACCAGTCGGTTTTCCGATTCTGGTTAAAATCTAACGAAGAAGATGAAGTTGCGGTAACATATAAGTTTAATTAAAATCAAGATATAACTCGGGTTAGACACACAGTCCAGCGGTGGACTGTGTGCACATTAAACACACTAACGTCTCGAGTTCGAATCTTGTCCCACGCATGCCGCCTTAATAAAAATGTCTTTTTTTTGTTAAACGAACCGGAGTCACACTGTTACATGTTAAGTTTATTAATAACCGAATAATAACCAAGTTAGACACACAGTCCAGTGGTGGACTGTGTGTATGTTTTATCACAGGACAAGAGTTCGAGTCCGGTCTACTACATCGATCCGGACAAATATCTAACTTTTTAAATAAGTCAGAAATGAAAATACTTAGTTTGTGTTTAAGTATAATAAAAATCAGTTAAGTTAACAAGTTGGACACACAGTCCAGCGGTGGACTGTGTGTTAGCATAAGCCACAGGTCCCGGGTTCGAGACTGTGGAGCGCACCGAGTCACGGATTAAAATCGTTTTTAAGAAATAAAGGATTTTCTGTTTAATCTAATTAGTATATAAATATAATTAAAAACATAAATATTTCGGGTTAGACACGTAGCTCAGTTGGTAGAGCTGCGTGCACGCGTACGGGAGGTCTCGGGTTCGAGCCTCACTCAGCGCACATATACACGCATACGAACCGGTCAAACAGTCAACGGTTAAGGTCAACGGTCAAAAAAAGTCAACTTTTTTATTATTATTTTATTTATTTATTTTAATTAAAAATCAATTAAAAATACTTAAAAATAACATTTTAAGGTTAGAAAATAGCCTTAAACTCACAAAAATACACCCAACAATCCTACTAAAATGGATTAATAAAATCCGTTTACTTACCGAAACATAATGCTATTTATCTAGGTTAATTTCACTCGTGGTTAAAACCACTTCGCGTGCATTCAACATCATCAACCGAACGCACCCACTGTGAGTGAATCTTACAACTCCCCCTTTTTAATTACACGTTTTGGGGTGTGTATGTGTCACAAAATAATTAACTCGTTTATTTAAACTTGTGCCATACCATATCGTGATCTAAACTTAGATTGTTATTATTGTTGTAATTATGTATTTCATTTTGTCCACTTATACGAAATTCATTCATTAAGCCCATCAGTTCCTCGTGGTAACGAGTTGAGCAACGCGTGCCTCAAAACCAATTCATTAATTGTTCATGTGTGTATTATTGAGTTTATATTGTTTGTAGTTATGTCTTTCATATTATCATGTTTATGCAATTCATTCATTAGGCCCATCAGTTCTGTGAGACGATTGAGCAACGCGTGCCTCTAAACGATCCATTATTGTTCATGTGTGTATTGTTTAATATTAAATTGATTTATGAATAAGTTTACATCTATTTTTACTCATGTGTGGTTGTGCACATTATTTCATAATCAATTAAATAAACTTGTTCAAATGTTTTCCATAGGATTCACTCGCCAACTTTTGTTGATCCAAAAACCCTTTTACACATGATACAGGTGAACAGGATGAAGCAAGGAAAACATAGGAAATGCCTTAGAAGAAAACAAAGAAGCTTAGACTGATCATTTAGGTCATTGATGTAATTATGATTGTAAATTTCCATTAAATTGTATTAATGAATATGAAACGTTAAAATAAATGTCATGAGCTTTGATGATAACCCAATCATGCCCCGATCACCTTTTCTGCTGCGGGTCGGGGTGTGACAGATTGGATATCAGAGCCATGACTATAGGGATATAGGATAGGTTATTAGACCCTTAGAGCCTATACTATAGTCTGCCTAAATTTTAATTGATTAGGTGGTTACATACAAACTTGTGATATTTAATTGTTTCATATTTGTTTATACTTACAGTCAAACATACATACTTATATACATATTCATTATACATATATCAATGTTCATATATTCAATTCATTTTCATACTCTCATTATTCAAAGATTTTGTTGCAATTTTCAAATCTCATCAAAGTAAGTTCTGCGACGGGCATGTAGTAACTGGAAGGGTACAAGTACCGGTAGTCGGAACGTCCTGTCTAGGTTGGCATTCGTATAAATCCAATATAACGGACCAGTTTGCCTACCTGGGGACTAGATAAGTACGAAGGACCTATTAGGCCAAAGCATGCCACACCAAACGTCGTTCGAACTAATCCCACTTTGAGGTGTCACCGTGTCTACACCTGGACACATTCCGAATATCACACGTTGTATACATATTTCTCGATTTTCTCCGGGTTTTAGTGTACGCAACCAGGCAAACCCATGCGAACCATATGAAAAACCGGTATTCATGGGGTCCCACATGATTACAAAGGTGAAGTATGGCGGCATGTAGGGCCTAATGGCGAGCAAAGCCCAAGACATCCTATGGATGTAGTAGATTTATTTTTCTATAATTATTTTTATGAATGTTCATTCCTAGTGCGACCCATGATCCCAAAAGCATCCAACTCATACTCTTGTCATGTATTCCTTGTAGATGTCTTCTAACCACGCCCGTAGGAAGACAAGAGCAGGAAAAGCCCGCGAACGCATGGCTGCCTTAATCGCTCAACAAATGGCTGCCATAATACCCAACATTGTAATCCAAGTACAACAAGCACTTACCGCTAATCCTGTCAATCAGGAAAACCAAAACATTATCAACTCTCCCCCAAATACCACTAAATGCACCTACAAGCATTTCAAATCATGCGACCCTCCGAAATACAAAGGGACTGAAGGCGTCACTGCTCTCCTCCATTGGTTTGAAGAAATGGAGAACACTTTTCTAAATTGCGATTGTCCCGATGATCGCAAAGTGCGATATGCTACCGGTCGATTATATGGGATATCACTTACTTGGTGGAATACAGAGAAGGCCAAATGAGGTGTTGAAGATGCTATGACTTTAACTTGGAATGAATTGAAGGAAATCATGACCAGACGATTTTGCCCAAGGAGCGAAATCAAGAAATTAGAAGATGAATTTTATTCGTTGAAGCAAAAGGAAGGCGACCACACCACGTACAACAAAAGATTCCTCGAGTTACATAAATGGTTCCCAACATGTTCACTCCCCTCTACCGTTTGATCGAGCACTACATTCGTGGTCTTCCGTCAAAGATTCAAGACTCGTAATAAGTACCTCGCCTGCAACTTTGGAAGCAGCAATGGAGCTAGCAACAGCGCTCACCGAGAACCGAATCTGGAACAAAGATTTCAAGGAGGAGAAGAAGAAGGATAAAGAATCGACTGAAACCTCCGACTACACCCAAACCGAATCCCCTTCTCAACCCAATTCTAAGAGAAAAATAGACGGGCAACTTTTCGCTGCTATCCAACGAAATCAACCAATTTCACACGCCATACCCATCCAAGCTATCCCAATCACTCAAGTGGCACCCAACTCAACTTACCCAAATAAGAAACCATATCTTGGACCTCACCCTCGATGCAACAACTGTTTTTACCACCATCCCCTTACCTTACCTTGTCGACTATGTGCAACTTGTGGACGCTATGGTCATTTGAGCAAGGTTTGCCGCACCTTTCAAAACTAAATCTCTCCCCCTACTCAAACCATGAACCAAACCTATCAACAACCCCAATACCCCATGTTCCATATGTTCGAGCTTGTTTCAATTGTGGCGACCCTACCCACTTTAGAAACACATGCCCTCAATTGGTTAACGTCATCAACACTCAAGCTCAATCAAACCCAGTTAACCAAGTAAACCAAGAAAACCCAACCGCTAGGCCACCAGCAAGAGGAAGAGTCTTCAACATCAACGCCAATCCTGTTGAAGATAATGACGGCCCAAACGAAGATACCCAACTAGTCCTCTTCACTGAATATCCAGATTCAACTCCTATCGTTTAGTTTTATTTTTTTCTTTATCACATAGAACCAAACATAACTTAAGGATAAAGCCAATGAAACTTTAACAAGAATATGGTGGATACGCCGCTGGTACTTCCTATATATAAGTATTATTGTCAAAGGATCAGAAGCATTATCTGGCGGTTATAAGAGGTTCCATGTGTAGACTGTATGAGTAATTATTGTTTATTATTTCAGTACATGCAATTTCATAGGCCGCCGCTCCCCATTACATTATGAGCGTTGAGCATGTTCCCCATTTCATTATGAGGTTGAACCTGGCTGCCCACATACGATCGGCTCCGTTTGATTGAGCCTTGATCGCACAGACATTTTCATTTTCAGTACATGCAATACGATCGGCTCCGTTTGATTGAGCCTTGATCGCACAACATTTTCATTATCAGAATCTTGTGGTTGTTGTGTTTGTTGTAGAGTCGCATAGAACTAATCATAACTTGCGGATAAAGTCAATGAGAATTTGACAAGAATATGGTGGATACCCCGCTGGTACTTCCTATATATAAGTATTCTTGTCAAATGATCGGAGGCATTATCAGGCGGTTATGAGAGGTTCCATGTATAGGCTGTTTGTGTGATTGTTGTTTAGATTAAGTGTATTATTTTCAGTACATGAAATACGATCGGCTCCGCTTGATTGAGCCTTGATCGCACAGACATTTTCATTTTCAGTACATGCAATACGATCGGCTCCGTTTGATTGAGCCTTGATCGCACAGACATCTTCATTATCAGTATTTTGTGGTTGTTGTGTTGTAGTAGAGTCACATAGAACTAATCATAACTTGCGGATAAAGTCAATGAAAATTTGACAAGAATATGGTGGATACGCCGCTGGTACTTCCTATATATAAGTATTCTTGTCAAAGGATCAGAGGCATTATCAGGCGGTTATGAGAGGTTCCATGTATAGGCTGTTTGTGTGATTGTTGTTTAGATTAAGTTTATTATTTTCAGTACATGCAATACGATCGGCTCCGCTTGATTGAGCCTTAATCGCACAGACAATTTCTTTTCAGTAATGCAATACGATCGGCTCCGTTTGATTGAGCCTTGATCGCACAGACATTTTTTTTCATTTCCAGTATTTTGTGTTTGTTGTATTGGTTGTATAGTCACATAGGACTAATCATAATTCACTGATAAAACCAATGAAAATTGACAAGAATATGGTGGATACGCCGCTGGTACTTCCTATATATAAGTATTCTTGTCAAAGGATCAGAGGCATTGTCAGACGGTTATGAGAAGTTCTATGTAGGATTTAGTAGTTTCTTGGTAACTAATCATAACTTGTGGATAAAACCAATGAAAATTTGGCAAGAATATGGTGGATACGCCGCTGGTACTTCCTATATATAAGTATTCTTGCCAAAGGATCAGAGGCATTATCAGGCGGTTATGAGAAGTTCCATGTAGGATTTAGTATTGCCTTGGTTGAAATTTGTGTTACATTTATATCATCTTGCTATTTAAGAGATTGGATTGTGTTCCATTTCTACATAAACTAACCTCTCCTTCATAACAAACGAGAGAGGAATGCCACCATTCAAACATATATGCTATCAGAATGTGGATTCAAATATTAGCTGTTGTGTTTATTTATGTTCTATAGTCATAGAACCAATCATAACTTACTGATATTAGCTGTTGTGTTTATTTATGTTCAAATATTAGCTGTTGTGTTTATTTATGTTCCATGTAGGTTGTAGTATTAGAAGTTTTGCCTTAGGATATAACCATACCCTTCCAAACATATCCAAACTCTTATGCATGATATCATAGTTAGCAAATCAATTCTGCTTATCAATACTTTTACAGTAGGCAACAAAAAGCGATTCCTGTAATAGGGTACTTAACCCTTGCAAGGAACGTTACCGCCTCAAACAAAAACTTAAACCCTTACTTTTTCAAGCATGTAACTGTCAAACTAAACACCATCATTCTTTTAGTCAAATATATCACTATTTAAATTTCGGACGAAATTTCTAAAAAGCAGGGGATACTGTAACATCCGTCAAAAACGGATTTTACCAAACCCGCTCCGTTTATTAACCGAAACAATCAGTTAAAAATTTCGTTGCGAATTTAATGCCCAAAATATTTTTAAACGATACATAATTAATTATTATATGGGAATATATAATTTGTTTTTGAAAAACTGTCAAAAATAAGAAAATAAAAATAATTTGGCACTGCCGGGTTTCGAACCCAGGTCAGTCAGCCGGTTCAACCAACTTAACACACACACACTCAACCACTGCGCCACTGATGTTTCTTGTTAAATGTTAGAATCATTTAATTCATAACATGTCTTTCCGAATTCAAAAACCGGCGCCCAAATGCAGCGTCGGAAATCCCAGCAAACTCGCCAATAATTTATGACTTTTTCAGTTATAACGTAAAACTTAATCCTACATCGGTTATAACCGACGCCTGAACCCGCGACACAAGTTATAACCGCCGGAGACTTTCTAACCGACGAATCAAGTCGGAAATTGGACCAAGTTCATCGATAACCTGCCTTATAAATACCCCCTCGAACCTCTGCAAACTTTTTCGCTCAAAACCGCACCCTTTCTCGACGAAAACTCACTCGCCGGAAATCTTCTGCTCATCGCCGGAAAACCAAACCCTCCATTTCTGAGCCTTACTGAACCCCCTGAGCTTATACCGAAGTCACCCACATCCTTTTCAAGTTTTCTGAAGACTCGCTGCTGCAAGACACACGACGCCGGAGTCTGTTGCTGTCGCCGGAGTTCTGCCGGAGAAACAGAGGATCACGCCTAAATCTTCCCTTCTTTTTACATATCTCATCTGTAATTAATTGAAAAACGCTAACGAACACGATTAAAACATCGAACCAGTCGGTTTTCCGATTCTGGTTAAAATCTAACGAAGAAGATGAAGTTGCGGTAACATATAAGTTTAATTAAATCAAGATATAACTCGGGTTAGACACACAGTCCAGCGGTGGACTGTGTGCACATTAAACACACTAACGTCTCGAGTTCGAATCTTGTCCCACGCATGCCGCCTTAATAAAAATGTCTTTTTTTTGTTAAACGAACCGTAGTCACACTGTTACATGTTAAGTTTATTAATAACCAGAATAATAACCAAGTTAGACACACAGTCCAGTGGTGGACTGTGTGTATGTTTTATCACAGGACACGAGTTCGAGTCCGGTCTACTACATCGATCCGGACAAATATCTAACTTTTTAAATAAGTCAGAAATGAAAATACTTAGTTTGTGTTTAAGTATAATAAAAATCAGTTAAGTTAACAAGTTGGACACACAGTCCAGCGGTGGACTGTGTGTTAGCATAAGCCACAGGTCCCGGGTTCGAGACCTGTGGAGCGCACCGAGTCACGGATTAAAATCGTTTTTAAGAAATAAAGGATTTTCTGTTTAATCTAATTAGTATATAAATATAATTAAAAACATAAATATTTCGGGTTAGACACGTAGCTCAGTTGGTAGAGCTGCGTGCACGCGTACGGGAGGTCTCGGGTTCGAGCCTCACTCAGCGCACATATACACGCATACGAACCGGTCAAACAGTCAACGGTTAAGGTCAACGGTCAAAAAAAGTCAACTTTTTATTATATTTTATTTATTTATTTTAATTAAAAATCAATTAAAAATACTTAAAAATAACATTTTTAAGGTTAGAAAATAGCCTTAAACTCACAAAAATACACCCAACAATCCTACTAAAATGGATTAATAAAATCCGTTTACTTACCGAAACATAATGCTATTTATCTAGGTTAATTTCACTCGTGGTTAAAACCACTTCGCGTGCATTCAACATCATCAACCGAACGCACCCACTGTGAGTGAATCTTACAACTCCCCCTTTTTAATTACACGTTTTGGGGTGTGTCATGTGTCACAAAATAATTAACTCGTTTATTTAAACTTGTGCCATACCATATCGTGATCTAAACTTAGATTGTTATTATTGTTGTAATTATGTATTTCATTTTGTCCACTTATACGAAATTCATTCATTAAGCCCATCAGTTCCTCGTGGTAGACGAGTTGAGCAACGCGTGCCTCAAAACCAATTCATTATTGTTCATGTGTGTATTATTGAGTTTATATTGTTTGTAGTTATGTCTTTCATATTATCATGTTTATGCAATTCATTCATTAGTCCCATCAGTTCCTCGTGGGAGACGAGTTGAGCAACGCGTGCCTCTAAACGATCCATTATTGTTCATGTGTGTATTGTTTAATATTAAATTGATTTATGAATAAGTTTACATCTATTTTTACTCATGTGTGGTTGTGCACATTATTTCATAAGCAATTAAATAAACTTGTTCAAATGTTTTCCATAGGATTCACTCGCCAACTTTTGTTGATCCAAAAACCTTTTACACATGATACAGGTGAACAGGATGAAGCAAGGAAAACATAGGAAATGCCTTAGAAGAAAACAAAGAAGCTTAGACTGATGTTTAGGTCATTGATGTAATTATGATTGTAAATTTCCATTATATTGTATTAATGAATATGAAACGTTAAAATAAATGTCATGAGCTTTGATGATAACCCAATCATGCCCCGATCACCTTTTCCGCTGCGGGTCGGGGTGTGACAGCATGGAGATTGTGTTGATTCGGAACCCACAAACGGTTCATGTAGTATAGTAATCCATCGTCTTTCGTTTCAATTTGAAGTTCGAGTTGGTGAGGTAGTTCGTCTTTCAACAAACCTTGGGTTACACAAGTGCGTTGGGCTTCAAGAATACGTGTTTGGATATCGGATCGAACTTGAACACAATGAAGCTTGACACGTTCTTTATGACTAAGCGCGTCAGCCACAACATTCGCCTTACCAGGATGGTAGCGAATTTCACAGTCGTAATCATTTAGAAGCTCTACCCAACGTCGTTGTCTCATGTTTATCTCCTTTTGATTAAATATGTGTTGGAGACTTTTGTGGTCCGTGAAAACCACACACATCATGCCATAAAGATAATGTCTTCAAATCTGAGAGCAAAGACAACAGCTCCCAACTCAAGATCATGAGTTGTGTAATTATTCTCGTGGACCTTCAGTTGTCTCGATGCATAGGCTATGACTTGCATGAGAACGCAACCAAGGCCTAAATTCAATGCGTCACAATAAACCACAAAATCATCATTACCATCGGGTAAAGACAAAATAGGAGCATCACAGAGTTTTAGTTTCAAAGTTTGGAAAGCTTCCTCTTGTTAGGGTCCCCACTCAAAAGGTTTATTCTTTTGAGTCAAAGCAGTGAGGGGAACCGCGATCTTTGAGAAGTTTGCAATAAACCGTCGATAGTAACCAGCAAGACCAAGAAATGAGTGAACTTTTGTGGGAGTAGTGGGTGTTTTCCAATCCTTAATCACAGGGATTTTGGAAGGATCCACATGAATACCTTGCTCATTGACAATGTGACCCAAAAACTGAACTTCTTTCAGCTAGACCTCGCATTTAGAGAATTTGGCATATAGTTGTTCTTTCTTTAGAAGTTTTGTTGTCAAACGAAGATGTTGCTCATGCTTGGCTCGCGACTTAGAATAAATGAGAATGTCGTCGATGAAAACAATGATGAACTTGTCCAAATAAGGTTTACAAACCCGATTCACCAAGTCCATGAATATGGCTGGTGCATTTGTCAAACCGAAAGGCATGACAGTGAACTTGTAGTGACCATATCGTGTGCGGAAAGCAGTTTTAGGAATATCCTCCTCGTGAACACGAAGCTGATGATACCCAGAATGCAGATCAATCTTGGAGAAATAGGTAGCACCTTGTAATTGATCAAAAAGATCATCAATGCGAGGTAGGGGATATCGATTCTTGATCGTGAGTTTGTTGAGCTCACGATAATCGATACACATCCGTAAGGATCCATCCTTCTTTTTCACAAATAAGACAGGAGCAACCCATGGAGAATAGCTCGGACGAATGAAACCTTTGTTAGATAACTCTTGAAGTTGTTTCGATAACTCTTGCATCTCAGACGGTGCAAGACGGTAAGGAGATTTGGCTATCGAGTTAGCACCGGGTAAAAGATCCATACGGAATTCAACTTGATGTGCCGGGGGTAAACCAGGTAGATCTTCAGGAAAGACCTCAGGATAGTCTCGAATAACAGGAATATCTTGAATACTCTTGTTCTTTACTTTCTCCTCTACGATGTGTACCAAGAACGCCATATAATTCTTTCGTAAGTACTTTTTTGCTTGGGTACATGTCATGAGTTTTATGTTACTAGCGGGTTTCTCTCCATGGATTTCTAAGGTTTCATCAGAAGGAAGAGGTATACGAACTATCTTGTCAAAACAAATAACTTCGGCATGATGCTTGGTTAACCAATCCATTCCAATAATGATGTTGAAACTCCCAAGTTGCATTGGTGTGAGATCAATAGAAAACAAATGATTGTTGAGGTTTAACTGGCAATTTTGAATGACGGAATCAAGTACGAGATGTTCACCATTGGCTATTTCAACTGACAAGGGTTTTCCTAGTTTAGTTCTAGGCATCGAAAGCAACGGCTCAAAGGCTAATGATACAAAACTTCTATCGGCACCCGAATAAAAAAGAACAGTAGCAGTATGATTGTTAACAAAGAACGTACCGTTAACGACTTCGTTATCAGCACGGGCCTCGTTGGTGTTCATATTAAAAGCTCGTCCAAGAGCTGGATTTGCGTTTGTTAACCTCGGCCAATTGTTTTTGTAGTGACCCATTTCATCGCAGTTGAAACATGAACCAGGCGGAAAGTGAGGTCGAACGGGATTTGCTTGTGGTTGAACTGGGTTCTGTGCAGCTAGGTTTGGGTTAAAGCGACAAATGTTCTCCAGGTGACCAAGTTTTCCATAGGTAGTACACTGTCGACACGGTATTTGAACTTGATGGTGACCATTACATCGGTTGCAAAGCGGTGCACTTCCCGCATAAGGTTTCTTTACTGGAGGTTGAGCTGGTTGGTTTTGGGTAGCAGTTGGAGCAGGTTGTGCAGTCACAACAAAGTTTTGAGAAGCCTTACGCTTCTTCGATAGTTTGGAAGGCTCGGCTTTGTTTCCCTTCGGTTTCTCTTGAGTTGACTTAGCAAAGAATTTCTTATCGCCTTTGCGATGAAGGTTACCTTTCCTGACTTGTGAATTGGTTAAGGTTGCAGCTAACTCAATAGCTTGTCGAACAGTGGTAGGGTTGCTACCAGTGACGATATCTTGCACAGGATCAGGTAAACCATCAATATACTTTTCAATCGCCTTATCCAAAGGCGTCACCATCGAAGGACAAAGTAAACCCAACTCCTCATATCGATCAGTATAAGCACGACTCTCACCACTGTCTTGCTTAAGATCATGAAATTCGTTCTCCAGTGCCCTTTGCTCGTGGCGAGGACAGAACTCCTTCATCATAAGAGCTTGAAGCTCTTCCCAGGTTTGAGCTAAGGCTACTTTAGCACCTCTGTCCCTCCACCATGTCAAAGCTCTTTTCTTGAACACACTAGATGCAAACTCGACCTTTCGCTAGTTTGGACACTGAACAAAACGGAACGTGCTTTTGAGACTCTCAAACCATTGAAGAAGCCCCGTAGCTCCCTCAGACCCAGTGAACTGAAGTGGTTTGGCCGAACAGAATTGTTTGTAGTTGCACGGAGCTGGTGCATTGTTATTGTTATTGTTGTTCGCTTGATTTAATTGAGTCACTAGGTTCGGGTTGATCGCAGCCATTTGCTGAGCGATAAGTGCAGCCATTTCGGCATTTTGAGTTGTATCACGTAAAGGAGGCATTCTAGAAAAGAAACATGATGAAAGATATGTGAGAATGACATTCGAAAAATAATATCAATAGAAGCATCAAAAATATCGACGGAACATAAGGATGGTGGTCACTTGTTTGTTTCTCAAAACACACAAATGACACACGGTGACTAATCAAAGTAAATGGGTCTTATAATGTATCGCAGAGATATGCTTTAGCCTATAAGTGGACACTCACCCCAAGAGTTCCCAGGTAAGAGTGACTGGTCCGATTAAGTGGATTTTTATGAACACTCTAGCCTTAGACAGAAAACTCAGGGTACAGGCACCCACCCTTCTAGATTGCACGTGTTCACATTATTAAAACCCAAACTTTGATGAGATTTTGAAAACTTCAAAGGCTTAAAGCCAAAACTAAATCATCTAAGGATAGATGATTGATTTTCAAAAGGAGTTTGTAATTTGTGAACTTGTTTTTGTAATCCACCTAAGGATAGGTGATTGTATTGTGTTTTAAATCTAAACGCAAGAAAACTTGCATTAGGGTCCTCGGAAGGTTTTAGTCTAGGTCAAAGCATTACTAATAACCTAATTCGCTGTAACCAGTGCTCTGATACCAACCTGTAACACCCCAAATCGTGTAAAACAACACGCAGCGGAAACACTTGGAAGTCACGTTAACAGATTGTTTCAACAACACATGGTATTTCATACATCATTTTATTGGATATTAAACATAGATTATATTGTCATATTGTTTTAGAACTTTCAAACAAACTAACAACCATATTTATTGTCTTTCTTATTTTATAAGCACTAAGGTCCACGTACCGATCCTACATGAGCATGCATCAGTATTATCAGGCATTGTTCCCTGAAACATATGTGAAACGAGTAAGCAAAAATATGCCGGCGAGTACATAGGTTTTGTGTGTGTGTCAAGTTTATGGCTTTGAATATGTATTGCAATACCTTGTCAGACTTCTAGAGTCATTAATTGAAAACCTTGTAATCGAAAAGTATTTGATATTGCATTGATAACTAACCAATTTAAAAAAGTTAGTTATAGTTTATAAAGACTCGTAGCCATAAATCTTGACCAAAACATTTGTTTCGTAAATCCGAGTAGTAAATCATCTTGAAATAACTTGTATGGTTTATATCTTTAATTGAAATCATTGCGTGTCATCATTTGAAAACATTTATTCGAGTGATGCAAATAACGTCACGAATGTAGTACGATAAAAGCAATTATATTAGGAAGTACCGGTGGCGTATCCACAATGCTTTTATCACATTACACCCATCATGTTATCTAAATCACTTATCATAACCATCGTCCATTGTTCATCGTTCCTTGTTATAAACCATCGTTCATTGTTCCTTGTTATAAACCAATCGTTCATCGTTCCTTGTTTTAGTTGTGAAAACTTTTGGTGTTTCGTGAATACATTCAAACCTTTGTTGACTTGTTCGAGACCACCCACGGGGTCCCTTAATCATATAACACACCACCAAAGGGTTTGTTACAAATACAGTTTCAGTCGCTTCCCAAAATTCCCCACAAACCACGGGAATTTTGGTAATGGGATTGTCAAGTCCTAGGCGCCGTAACTTACAACTGGTCGGCTTGGCCATTGTTAATGAATGTCATTCTTGTTATGAATATAATGCACCAACAAGTTCGTTCACATTATTGAAATTATATTGTTTATATAAACCATCGTATTTGTATTTTGAAAGCTTGAAAAACATTAGCACATATGGATCACCCCAAAATATTTGCAAAACATAAAAGAGGGAACTATGTACTCACTTGTGATTGCAATAAAGTCCTTGTTCAAGAAGATAAACGAAGATCAAGAGTCCGTGAAATCAAGAGTGTCCTAAAATCGGATAATTGTGTAAATATCGGGGGTTTAATCGGCGGATCAGATAGAATGAGACCTTATAAACCAAATGAGTATTGGAGTTCATATGACATGGTTTATAAAGTTAACATTCTGAGTTGGAAATATTCTTAAGTGCTTTTGACCCGTTATGACCCGTTAAGGTAGTTTAAGCCACTTTAACGCGTCATTTACGTAACTACGTGTTTGGATGGTTAAATATGTGTTATGATAATTCTAAATTACCAAAACATGTTTAATAATGTTATTAAATCAGATTATATGTCAAAACTTATGTCACATATGTTTATAGTTGATTTATTTGTAAAAAGGGCATTTTGGTCATTATTGAAGATTATATCAACTAATTATCATAACACTATCCAAATGACATGACCATAAGGTTTCTTGATAATTTGGTCATAAATATGTATTTGGTTAGGTCCAAAGATCAACCAAATGGGTCAGATTCGAAAGTCAAAGCGGTGGTCAAAACCGCTAGACTTATGAGTCTAAACAAGCACTAAAACAAAAGTGACGATTTAGACATGTTTTGATATGTCTAATTAAGTTAATTAAAGAGTTTTGGTACTAAAACAAACTGTTTTGACACTCGAAATCAGTTCCGTCATAAAAATGCCTATTTATCGCCTTTTGACCAAAACTTTGACTTGTCAAAATGACTGAAAAGATAGAAATCAGTAGGTATGATCATTAGGGATTATGACCAACATGATTATGATCATATTAACAAGTTCAATTGGATTTTGTTTTGACCAATTTATGATCGAAACCAAAAGTCAAATAGAAGTCAAACTATTTGATTTTTAGCTCAAATATGCTACAAAATGGAACAAGACTTGAATGAAATACTTACAAGCACCAAGGATTACGAAAGAATCACAGAGGGAGCTCCAAAGATGGTTGCAAATTCGGATTGTAGCAGAGTGGATCAAAGAAGGTGGTTGCAAAGGTTCAAAAATGAAGATGATCATGAAATTTATAGATTTCTTGAAGTTTCTAGGAGTAAGACAAGTGTCCATGACTCACCAACATGTTAGATTAGTGTCCCACACTTGTCAAATGCAGGGATTAGGGTGGCAAAGTCGTTTGATGAGTCAAAGATGAATTAACCAGTTGCTGCCACCTTTCTGATGAGCTGGGCACCCTTTACGGACTATATGGGGTTTTGCCTTACGGTCCGTAAGGCCCTTGCAGGGGCTAAAGTTTCAAATTTGGCAGAAATGGCCTCTGAACTTGTTTTTGACGCGTTTTGCCACTTCTAACACTCGTTAACCCCATTTTTAAGCTCCATAAGGACGTTAAAACATAGGGAACTTGAAATGTGTCCAGAAATGTTTCAAAGGTTGGTTCGTTTGGTCGTACGGTTGCGGTTTTCAGTTAAATACGACGAAAATAGTAATGAACGCGCGCATGACCGTAAACGCATAACGAATGATATTTTTGCATTCCAATCACTAATATACAAGATTTTAATGATTACAAAAATTTTTGGATGCCCGTACACGTTCCGGATAGCGAAATACGCGAAAAGACATAGTTTCGCAGAATTTGCAAAATAGCCCTTGAAGTTACAAAAGCGTGATTTTGCCATACCGAAGCGCTCGAAACTTATTTCTAAGCTATGTTAAGGGTATTTAGGGTATGTTTAGCTTATTACCTTGTTTCAGAGCGTGCATTGCTACGAGAATCGGCAGACTTTCGTAGTTTGTCATAAATAGTCCCCGTGATCGGATAAGTTTGGTTTTGACATACCAAACCCTTCAAAAATTATTTCTGAGTTATGTAAAGGATATTTAAGGTATGTTTAACTTGTGTCATTTTTCCGAAGTGTACGTCATATTAAACTGGTTATGTTTACATAACAGTTTGCGATTTCACTTCCAGAAGTCGTTTGAAAACTCGGAATCGTGCAAGAATTGAATATGTGCAAATATCATGATAAATAAACAAAACTCATAAATAAAACACAAAATTTCATTCATTGATAACTTGTTTGTTATTGTTACATGCTCGAATTGCCACAGATATCACATGAACGAGCTGTCGAACGAAGATTGACAAGTGGGAACGTCTCGGCGACATGGGAAATCGATGAGCGGAAGCGAGTTGTTTGACTAAAGGATGGAAGCTCATGAGTTGACGATCAAAAATGTTTTAAGTTCTCGAAAAGTTTTTTTAAATTATTATGAAAAAGGTTTTAAGGAAAACTTGATTTATGAAAATTTTTTCGCAACGTGGCGTTAGGCTGAGTCGATTTCTCATTGCAAGAAGAATTTTACCTGCCCAAAGGTTTTAATAAAAATCAAAATATTTAGAAAAAAATTCCATTTATTTCCAAAACATAACGATAAAAACAATTTTTTAACGGTATCAAGAAGTTTAATTAGCGTCGAACCCCACATGGCATATTTCCACGAAAGTTTGTTAATATGGCTAAAACACTTATATATAGGAAGTACCAGTGGCGTATCCACCATGTTTTAGCCATATTGCCTCCGTCTCGTGGAGCAATGTCAGGTGTGCCGACATATTAAGGATAGATTTCGATAACCTAGGTCCAAGCGGCAAAAAGGTCGGACCACGTTTGAAAAGAAGACATAGTAGACTGAGCGGAGAAGCTGATTGCAAATTTGGTTAGGGATAAGAGTGCGTAGGAATGGTTCGGCGATTGGAATAACGAAGCGGTAAGAATGAGAGATACGGTAAGCGTTGAAGCGTCGTGAGGGAAAAGAGATAATCGAAGCGATAGCATTAAGGCGTCGGGAGGGGAAAGAGATAAGCGAAGCGATGGCGTTAAAGCGTCGAGAGGGGAAAGCGATAAGCGAAGTGCAGTAGATTCCAGCGAAAGTGAGATTGCGATGCCGTAGATTTTTGAGATATCTAGCGTTTGCGCGATCGAGAAGTGATGAGATGTTACGCCTTGCGAAGGGGGTTTAGCGTGTTGAAAGTAGTCACAAAAGTATGAAGGTCTAATAACGTTCAACTTACACATGACATTTCTTCACGAGAGTTTGTTAGCGTGGCAAAAGCATTTATATATAGGAAGTACCAGCGGCACACTTTGTCGACATGGTTAAAACGCTTATATATAGGAAGTACCAGCGGCGTATCCACCACGTTTTAACCATGCTTTTAACATTAGGGAACCATTAGAACTCACTACAATCCCCATGCAGACACCAAGATGATCCCATGTACACCGTGATTAACTTGTTGTTTGCATGTTTATCGTAACTTATTTTAAAGGCGCATAGTAGGGGTAAAATATATTATATCGTGATATACTATATAGCGTTAGTAATAAGACTTAGTGTGTGAGCCTAGACTAAGTGCCATAACGAGAGAGAGAGAGAGAGAGAGAAAGATGTCGTCGTATGTTTAAAACGACATCGTACGATGAAATAATTAGAAAGCATAAGTAATAACGTCGAAAATCGTACCATCAACAACGTCGTTCTGCGCCTAGTCGGTGTTGATGTTGACGACTTCTGCTGCTGAGGCTGCGGTTGCTGGTGCTACTGGTGCGCAGATGCTAGGGCTGCGAGCTGAGTCGGCGGTGCTGGAAGTGCTAGCATCTTATGTTGTTGTGGCCCTGTGCGGTAGTAGTTGGTGAAGTGACCGAAACAGTTGCAATTGATACAGTAGCGACAGCTGGCTCCGGCCTGGTGGTGATACGTACATCTCTGACACTGGGGGAGAGTTCCAGTGTAGGCACGCCTTGGGAGAGGTGCAACTGTTCGGAGAGGCTCAGGGTTAAGCGGTACAGTTGCTGAGTAATTGAGACTCGAGCTCTTTCTCTTGTGGCTAGGCTCGGTGGCGTCTTGCGGCGGTTCGTCGTTGTCGTCGAATAATTCGATAGTAGCTTGGTTCAGCTTCTCAGTGGAATTCTTGGAGAAAAATCCGGCCAAGACTCGCTTGTCATTGATCTCTGCTTCTAATTGATACGTTTCTTCGATGGTAGCCGGTCTTGCAGCTTCGACAAAATCACCCACACACTCAGGCAAAGCACATAGGTACTTTTTGATAGCCTTTTCAGGAGTGTTGACTTGGCTGGGGCAAATAATGCTAAGCTATTTGAACCTTGCTGTGAGGCCGGCGTTGTCAACTTCAACTTGCTTGATTTTCCAAAACTCATTTTCTAGCTTTTGGACTTCGTGGGGAGGGCAATATTCTCTCTTCATGAGCTCTTCCAGTTTTTCCCCATGATAACGCGTAAGCTGCATCGTTCGCACGTTTGATGCGCTCGGCTGTCCACCATGAGCTCTTCTAGTTCTTCCATGTATCACACGTGGTATGAAGATGCTCAGGGCACCCACTCTGACGGAGGGTAACCACGATTGCATCAAACCACTGAAGCATCTCAGATACACTTCCTTCACCTGTGAAGACCATTGGGTCACAGGCCTTAAACTATTTGTAAGAGAAAGTAGACTTTGGTGCATCGGTCTTGGAGTCTTCCGATGTCTGAGTTACTGAGGGCTTGAACTTGAGAGACGATACAGAATGACCTTGGCCATTTCCTTGGCCATGAGTGAGGCAATTCTCTTATCGGCGTTTCTTCTGGCGTGACGTCGCGAGTTGGAAGCGTTCGAAGACATCTAGACAAAAGATTTGGAATGCGATTCGATCATAATGATTTTTGAAATTGCGATGCGATTTAGCCCGTTAAAAACTTGTTATCTAGTAACATGTATTTTTAAGATCACATGGGAAAACACGTAAGTCCTAGATTCTCACGTATTCACATAAGCACATGTAACCACGTACTATTTATGCGTGTGTATATATATATTGTGTGTGTGGTTGTGTGTGTGTGTGTATGTATATATTATAGAGAGAGAGCAGAGGACGCGTTTAAGAGAGTTGTTATAATTTAGTTTTGTTGCGAGTATTAGCTCTTGTTTTATATTGCAATGGTTGTGCGAATTGTGCGTACGTTTATGGAGCGAAAAGCGATAAATCGAGAAATCGATAAAGCGTAAAATCTTCAATTCGAAAACATATAAACATAATAAAATTCGATGATGCGTAAAATCGGTGATTGCAGGCTTAAAAAAATTGAGCATCCTGGGTTTTGAGACAACGACTACCCAAAGTGATTCGATCATTCCGTTGAGTTTGGACACACACTTTGGCCTAATAGGTAAATGCTCTCACCGCCTGGCGGCTAACGACGTTACCCTTCCAGTTACAACGCGTCCCAAATCGTTGAAACAATCGAGACTTTGTCGAGATTGAAAATCATCGAGTGGGACGAGTTTTCAAGGTTCGAGTTTCACCCCTAACTTAATAACTTCGAATCCCTAATTATGGTTTGCCTCCCGGACCCATCAGGTGGTTTCCACCGGATATAATGGGAAATTTCCGTTAAAATGTGGATATCACTCCTAACTTAACGGATAATTTCGTGCTAATCGGAATACGCAGAGTGAGTGATTCATTGAGATTTCGCGGTTTTCACACATAATCTCGACAAATCGACTCGTTTCTGATGTACGAGTATCTTTGCAGCTTCGTGTGTTGTGTCTAAGTCTTAGGAAAGACTTCATATAGTATTTTAGTCCAAAGACAACGTTTTAATCAGATAAGCAAGGAATAGGCACATAGTTTCCTACTATAGACTAGGCAATTTACCTAATTCCCTATAGTTATGGCTCTAATACCAATCTCTTACACCCCAACCGATGGCGGAATCATCAGGGTGTGGCACTAAGCGAATCAGATTGCTCAAGAGAATTCATAACAATTTCTATATGAAAATATTTAACAAGGTTCAATTTCCTATAAAACTAAAAAAATATTCATACAATAATTGAAATAAAACCAAGTTTCTCAAACAATGAAATTATAGTAGACAACTTGATTAAGCGTGTATCTAGAGAGTCCTAATCTTGATTCAAGATAACCTGCGTTTAACTTGCAACATACGTTAAAATAATGTCAATGCAAAAATGTATTGGCGAGCATACAGGTTTTGATATAATAGCATAGTAGAGAAAAGCGTTGCGAAATACCATATACAAAAACATGATAAACACATATAAACTAAACAAGACAAACTTCACATGTTATGTTTCGAGAGAAGGCTGGTAAGCGCGATTTGTGACTTCTTAGCTAGACCTCGTCGGGTGTCAGCCTATTTATAGTACCATACTAGCTAAGGTTGGAGTTAACGAAAAAGTGTCCTAGTATATATGTATCAAGCATCATGTGTAGCCATGTGTAACGGGTATTCGCGAGTGATAATCAGTTTAGTTCGTGTTGAGTCTTTTTATATGAACGTATGTTTTACCCAAAAAGTGCGTTTAAAGCGAAAAGGGGTTCAAGTATACTCACAGTGAGTGCGTAAAAAGCAAGACACAAGTGAGATAGAGTGAGGAGAGTGTCGGGTCAGCCTGCGGGTAGAAACAGAAGTGCATCAGTCTTCGGTAGCGTTGAAACGGTTGAACGGAGAGTTGGTTGTGGAAACAGTTTCGTATGAAATGTGATTTCGTATGGAACATAATTTCATGCTAAAATTCATTCTAAAATTTCGTGCTAAAATTCGTGCGAAGTTTTCGTGCTAAAATTTCAGTGGTTTGACTTGCGAAAATTTTCGTGCTAAAATTTCAGTAGTTTGACTTGCGAAATTTTTTGTGCTAAAATTAAGTGGTTTGACTTGCGAAAATTTTCGTACGGAACATAATTTCGTGCTAAATTCATTCTAAAATTTTGTGCTAAAATTTCATGCTAAAATTCGTGCGAAATTTTCGTGCTAAAATTTCATGCGAAATTTTCGTGCTAAAATTTCAGTGGTTTAACTTCCAAAAATTTTCGTGCAAAAATTTCAGTGGTTTGACTTGCGAAAATTTCCGTGCTAAAATTTCAGTGGTTTGACTTACGAAAATGGGAAAATTTTCGTGCTAAAATTTCAGTGGTTTGACTTGCGAAAATTTTTGTGCTAAACTTTTAGTGGATTTTCATGTCCAAAATCGAGTGTTTTCGCGTCATTCTTCGGGAAATTGAGTGTTCATCCCTCTAGCCTTAGGCCACTTGTCAAACCTTGTGCCAGGAGGTCTTTAGAGCGAGTGAGTCATTTGTGGAAACTCGGACTGGGACGTACGAACCCAATGTGATTCGTGCGAGCCAGTCCAGTTTGCACAAGTGACTGTTCTTGCGTCTTTGTGCAACCAGAACTGAATCTTTGCTTGGAACGGACGTGATTTCAAATCCATTTTAGGTTGTTTTTGACACTGCTTCGTTTCACCACTTAGTGAACAAACCCTACCTCAGTTCATTCCGTTTTTGTGTGAAAATTGATCTAATAAAACAGTTTTGTTAAGATAAACACTTGGTGAGTTTGAAACAACGAGGTTTCTACCTTGAGAAGCCAAAGCTGACTCAAATATACTCGGTTAAGTGTGAATCCAAGTTGAAAATCAGAAAGTTTTATGAAAAAGATGAAGGTTTTCGTAAATTGAGAAGTTTAGATGAAATTGGAGATAATCTCGTGTAAAATCGTTGTGAGTTGCGTGGAAAACGTAGTCTTCTTACTTGGATCAGAGAAAACGAGCTAGAGAGCTTTTGGTGCGGAATATCAGCAAGCTGAGAATGAATGTCTAAGTGTTGTATTTATAGGAGAAGAGAGTGGGAGTAGTGTCTGGTGATATTTTCATGCAGAAATTTTCGTGCAAAAATTTTCGTGCGATTTTTTTTCTTTCTTTTTTAGGTTAAGCTTTTTTAGGTTAAGTGTGTTAAGTGTTCTAGCGAGGTGTTAAGCATATTAATCGTTTAAATGGAATAAATAAACGAGATAGTATGCGTCCCAGTTCCCAAGTCTTGCGAGAGTCGCGTTGTTGTTTAAGCGAGCAGAAGCCTTGGAAACATCACGCAATTTTCCTAGTATTAGTGAGTGCGTTGTAATCGTAAGTGTTGTGAAGTCCGATGTAGTGTGTTGAAATAAGCGATTTAATGCGAAAGTATGCGATGTAGCGTAATAAGCGATATAGTTCACATTATGATCCGAATCTCTGGTGCTAGGCGTAACGAGAGTAACGAGCGCGAAAGTGCGGGTTGTTACACGAATGGATCTCAAGACCCTTGTTGGATAGATCCTTGATTAGCACAGGAACCTAATTTGGTATCTAACATTCATATAGGCAGAAACTATGTGACGTGTTAATCAAATATGCAAAAATTACTAGTTTAATTGTTGTTTATTGATCATAAAGTCCAAATACATGAAAGATCCTGACCGGGCAGAGCTTCGCCTCTGTCGTGACAAAGTTGCAAAAGTTACAAACGAAAATCACAAGTCACCTATTTATAGCACAACAAGTTCGCTTGGGAGTTAACAAGTTCGGGCAAACTTGTCTTGAACAAGTTCGGCCGAACTTGTCCAACATTACTAAACTGGGCGAACTTGTTGTCTAATTACATAAATAACCCTTATACTTGACATAATCTAGCCCAAACTAAACAAACTCGATCCAAGTCTAAGACATAGACATTATGTACTAATAGACTCCCCCTTGGATATCATCTTCGTCTTGATCAGTCTTCAAAGCTCTATCTTTGTCTAACGCGTCCAAAGAAGTTCTTAATTGGTTTCTTTCTATGTTCTTGCGACGGAATCAGCGTTTGATCTGTAGGTGGCACTTTAGTCATGAATTGATAACGTCTGAGTCTCGCCTCCCTACCCATATAATGAATCGTTTAGTAGTGAAGAGAAATCAAAATCATCAACAACTTTGGCATCCACAACCTTCTAACCAACTCCTCCCAGATCATCATCATTACCATCATCGTTATCAGAGTCGTCTTTAGTGTCATCAACCAGTTCATCATCATCTTTATCTTCAGCTTCTTCATCGTCTTTTTGTTCAGTTTCTGTCTCTGGTGCATTAACAGACTCAGAAGCTTTCGCAGACTCGACTATAGGTTCTGTAATCTCGGGCATACTTTCAACAACATGTTTACCCTTCCCCTGTTCTGATAACTCCTTTTCTGCTTTTTCTTTTGCTTCTTGAAGTTCTAATCTGGCATACTCATCAACAAAATCAATACCCAAGCTATTCGACAATACTTTCTGCAATCTGTTGAATCTTCTATCATTCAAATCACGTTCTGATCGTAATTCTGCAATTTCTTCCTGCAATCATTCATTTGCATCTTGCAAGCTTTCAATTAGGGCCTTTAAGTATCCTCTATCACCTTCCAGGAATTTGACCTTGTCATTCAGAATCTCTTTCTCTACCTCACTTTGTTTCACCAAACGTTCCAAAGCAGCTTTCTCTGTTTCATTTTTTGCAACTTTATCTTCCAGAACTTTAAAACGTTTTTCCAATTCATCAATATCAGATTCTGGGTAGAAATCGTTCAAATCTTGAATATCAACTGGCTCATTATATTTCCAAATAACTTCGACTTCGGAGTAGTCTTTGCTGTAGACTTAGGTGTACTCCGGTGTAGATACTGGAATTTCTTTAGGTGTAGAGCTTTCAGGTTGAGAAGTTGTCGGTGGATCTTGAGACGTGATGATAGGAATATCAAGCAATACAGACTCAGGAGGTTCTTGTGTGACTCCTGTCTGTACTAAAGTCTCTTGGACAGCAGATGTTTGCACTGTTTCAGCCGCAGGAGGTTCTTGTGTAACTCCTGATTCTTTTGCAACAGAAGGTTCTTGTGTGACTTATGTGCTTTTAGGCTTTCCAATGTATCGGCGGCTTTAGGCTTTTGAACTTTCTTGCCTTTTGTCTTTGGAGACCCTGTAGTCTTCGTTGTTGTAGCTTTAGCAGAAGACTTAACTCGTTTACCTTTCTTCTTTGGTCTCTCCTCATCTGACCCTTCTCTAATTCCGGTTCATAATCTGCATCTGTTTCTTTAAGCTTTTCTGTTGTAGTTTCAGCAATAGATTTCTTTGTAGCTCTTTCCAGAGAATCGTCACTATCTTCATCATTTTCGGATGTTGGAAAAATAACATCATCTTCCTGCGTTGTTTTCTCTTGACTTTCAATATTTACTGCAGCACTCGATCCAGCTTCTTTTTGAACATTAACAGGCTCCTCTTCGTCTATTAACATTGTTTCAATTTTCTTTGCCTTTCACGAAGTTTTCTTTTTCTTTTCAACGACCACTTTCTTAAGAAACCAATCACTGCGCTTTTCTTTGAAGGTTGACATCCATTCTAACTCAGCGTTTCTTTCATTCTAATCGTCGCTGTCATCTTTTCGCCATTTGTACTCTGGTGGCGCAACATAATAAACAGAAACTATTGCACCGAATCAAGGCTTTGCGACATGTGCTGAAGCTTGTTTCTGGAATGTAATAAGCTTCTTGACAGTTGTATCGTCCAGATGACTAAGATAAACAATATCATTTGGATCCTTCGCGATTTTCTTGAATTTGTCGTCGATCAACATCTGTAAGAATCTTGGATACATCACGAGCCTGTTCGATCCCATGTTTTCTTCATATGTGTGAATACAAGTTTCGAATAATTGAACTTCTTGTTTAGAATAAGTGCTATGGCCATGCATACCATGTAATCTTGTACATCGTACAATCCAGCCTTTCGATGACTGATCGCATGAATAATTGCATGCATAAGAAACTTGTAAGGGTTTGGAACTCCCCCTTTCTTCAAGTTAGATTTGTTTACGTGCCCCTTGTAACCCATTCTGCAGAAACAACCTCGCACCATTCGTTCATTGAGCATCATTGGATCATTCTTATCGTCGTTAAAGTTTAGAAATTTTTGGATGTCAGCTTCTGTCACTGTTATCTCCTTATCCTCATCTCCAACACGAACCACTGAACTAATCACTGTATCATTATCATTTATTGCTGCAGAATTCCAAAATCTATAGACGTGCGACCTGTAAACCATCGTCTTTTCTACTATTGCCTTGTGAATAGGAATACGCCCCATAAACTTGAGAATACTGTCAAATGCTTCGAGTGATGAACATATAGTCTTGTCGAGCGTAATGCACATATTGTGAAACTTGTTGAACGAGAGCTGAATATTCTGCAAACACGAAGATCAAGATGAAATTAGCACAGTATAACAATTTTCACAAACCTAATATCAAGTTCGGGCGAACTTGATTGGTCATTTAACCATTACACATCGTAGACTTTGAATTCAGCTTGTCCACCCCAAAGTCAGTATCAGCGTATCCCGTCAGATCAAAGTTATCGTTCTTTGGATAACACAAGCCGGTGCTTGGACATCCCTTCAAGTAACGGAATATTCTCTTGACTATCTGCATGTGAGACACTCGGAGACTGGATTGATATCTAGTGCAAAGGCAGGTAGGATACATGATATCTGGGCCAGATGCCGTCAGATACATCAGAGATCCTATCATCGACCGATAGAGTGTATCATCTTCTTTGGTTCTTGTTTCGTCGATGCAAATCCCGTGATTCAGTGCCAGAGGAGTAGAAAGCGGCTTCGAGCTATCCATTTCAAACTTCTTCAGAATATCATGAACGTATTTTGTTTGATGAATGAATATGTCGTCTGGTAACTGATCAACTTGTAACCCGTGGAAGAATTTCATTTCGCCCATAGAAGACATTTCGTAGTTTTTCTTCATAATCTTCTCGAATTCTTTGCAAAGACTATCATTCGTTGAACCAAAGATGATATCATCCACATAGATTTGTACGATGATTAGATGATTTCCGACTTCTTTGGTAAACAATGTAGTGTCCACTTTGCCTCTAGTAAAGCCATTTCCAACGAGATTTTGACATAACGTCTCGTACCAAGCTCTTGGGGCTTGATGTAATCCATATAAGGCTTTGTCTAGGAGATAAGCTTTGTTCTTGTTTAGCAAATCGACGAACCCCAGTGGTTTGGCCGACGTACACTTGTTCGCGTAGCTTACCATAGAGAAATGCGGATTTCACATCTAACCGAAACACTTTAAGACCTTTCCAAGCTGCGAATGCAAGGAATATGCGGATTGACTTTAATCGTGCAACCGGTCATAAACTTCCGTATAGTCAATTCCTTCTTGCTGGTGGAAACCTTTGACAACAAACCGAGCGTTGTTTCTAACGATAACACCTCGACCATCTCTCTTGCACTTGAAGACCCACTCCGTGTCTATTGCTTTTTGCTTTGGTGGAAAGTCTACAAGTCTCTAGACTCCCAGTTTCTCAAACTATAACAACTCTTCCTACATCGCTATCACCCAGTTCTCATCACCCAGAGCTTCATTCACAGTCTTCGGCTCGATTTGAGATATGAAACATGAATAATAACAATAATCTTGAGTAGGAGCCACTCGGGTATAGAAAAAACTTAATGCTTTGTTGATTTGACTTCTTGTTCGCACACCAGTCTGTAACTCTCCAATAATGTTTGTTGAAGGATGATAAGAATAAGATCGTGACATTTCCTCACTAGAAACATCAACCGTATTGTCTTGATTTGTGACATTCAGATCAACGATCAAATCAACTTCAGGAGCTCTAGATGTAGCTTCGTTTTGATTGCTCGGGCCAGCAGATTGATTCAACATGCTTGTTATCTGCTCGGATTCTTCATCGGAAGAGGATTCTCCATCATCATCGAAAGTTGGAGCTTCATTAGAGTCAGAAATCTGATTCTGAGATATATTGGGCTCTGTAGTTGCATTTCCTGATTCAATGGGAACTTGCCTGATTTTTATCAAATTTAATCAAGTTCGCCCGAACTTGATTGATTTTTTAAGGATTTTACCCAAGTTCGCTCGAACTTGCCTGATTTTTATCAAATTTAATCAAGTTCGCCCGAACTTGATCAAAATTTGATTGAAATTCTCTTCAAGTTCGCCCGAACTTACTGATTTCTTTGGATTTTCTCACAAGTTTGCTCGAACTTATATTCTGAGTGAAACAAGTTTGCCCGAACTTGTTAAATAGCGAGTTTCACATGCTGTGACAAGTTTCTCAAAGGCATGAAAATCCCGAAAAACGTCTCGGACATTATATATCATTAGATTCGTATTGACGAGACGAGTTTAAAGCTCTAATATGGTAAAAATAGTTTTCCGAAAAATTTTAAAAGTTTTTAGCAAACCGATACGTTAATATTGTCAGTTAAAAAGTCAAATTTTTACTAAAATTGTATGTTTGCTAATCATTTTTCAAGTGTTTTAAACGACATATTAGTTTGGAAAACGAAATGGGGTATGTGAAGTTGCCAATGTTGATGAGATTAGAAGAGTATGAAGCCTGGTATGAAAAATTCGTGAACTGGGTCCAAGCTATGCATTTCCGCAGTTGGGTTGCGATTGAGACAAGTTATGTCGTTCCTAGAGATGAGAATCAGAAAATTCTAGAGAAGTGCATATATTCTACTCAACAGAAAGATGATTATTTTGCTGAAAAAAAATGATTAATCAGCAGAAACTATTGCACCGAATAAAGGCTTTGCGACATGTACTGAAGCTTGTTTCTGGAATGTAATAAGCTTCTTGACAGTTGTATCGTCCAGATGACTAAGATAAACAATATCATTTGGATCCTTCATGATTTTCTTGAATTTGTCGTCGATCAACATCTGTATGAATCTTAGATACATCACGAGCCTGTTCGATCCCATGTAGTTCTTCATATGTGTGAATACAAGTTTCAAATAATTGAACTCGTTTAGAATAAGTGTTGTGACCATGCATGCCATGTAATCTTGTACATCGTCCAATCCAGCCTTTTGATGACTGAACGCGTGAATAATTGCATGCATAAGAAACTTGTAAGGGTTTGGAACTCCCCCTTTCTTCAACGTAGATTCGTTTACGTGCCCCTTGTAACCCATTCTGCAGAAACAACCTCGCACCATTCGTTCATCGAACATCATTGGATCATTCTTATCGTCGTTAAAGTTTAGAACTTTTCAGATGTCAGCTTCTGTCACTGTTATACATTGCGACTGAACTAATCACTGTATCATCATTGTACATTGCCGCAGAATTCCAAAATCTATAGACGTGCGACCTGTAAACCACCGTCTTTTCCATTATTGCCTTGTGAATAGGAATACGCTCCATAAACTTGAGAATACTGTTAAATGCTTCGAGTGATGGACAGATAGTCTTGTCGAGCGTCATGCACATATTGTGAAACTTGTTGAATGAGAGCTGAATATTCTGCAAACACGAAGATCGAGACGAAATTAGCAAAGTATAACAATTTTCACAAACCTAATATCAAGTTCGGGCAAACTTGATTGGTCATTTAACCATTACACATCATTAAGTTCAGGCGGACTTGATTGCATAAAAACATTACAATTCAGACAAGTCCGCCCAAACTTATCAAAAGAATTTGATTGTTTCTTAAAAAAGTTCGGGCGAACTTGTTAAGATTTAACATTTGAAACACATTCAGACAAGTCCGGGCGAACTTGTCAAGTATTCATAAATTTTCTGAAATTCTCAAACAAGTTCGGACGAACTTGTGAGAACATTAACAGTTTAACACTTGAGGACAACTTCGGCCGAACTTGGTTCAAGGAACCATTTAACAAGTTCGGGCGAACTTGTCATCATCTTCATGAAAACCTGCAATCATCACCTTCATGCCATTTCGGTTAAAATTAAAGCCATGTTTATGGTCGATTAGGTTTGATTAATTGATTTTATGGTCCAATTCGATCTATGACAACCTAACTTATGTCTAAAAGTTCAATTCAGATCTAAACTTGTTCAAAAACATTCAAATCTCGGTTCAATCTCGAATCTCTTACCATAGCCATGATAAGTAGGGTGTAAATCACCACAAATCAGTATTAATTTCGGCAGCAATTCGACACAAGATTGCCAATTTTGAAAATCGCACAAATCGCCTCAAGTTCGCTCAATTTTCAGAAGAGCAGATAATGAAGTTCGGGCGGACTTGTACCATATATATAGGTCACAAGTCCGGCGAACTTGTTAAAACCAATCAATTAAGATTAGCATAAGTCTGGGCGAACTTATCATTTATTAATGCCTTTAAAGCACAGACAAGTTCGGCCGAAACTTGATAACAAGTCCAGATGAAGTTGATCAACTTCAAATTCAAAATTTTTCAAAGTTTTACAATTTTGACCCTGAACTTTTCAAATTTTACCAGTTTTATAAATCCACTCTATTAACCAAGTGCAAGCTAATGACCTTGGTTAACCAATTTGTCTGTCGAGTCCAAGTTAATGACCTCGGTTTGACCCGTTATGAACAAACTGTTGGTTTTTCTCACAATCAAGTTTCAAATTAATGAACTTTTAATTGTTTTAGCTTATCAGATTTTATAGATTAGCCCCCAATCCCGTTGTCAATTAGATTTTCACCAGTTTAGCACCTTACCATACTTCAAATATCCGTTCTCCAACATTGGCTTGTTGAAACAAATGTAGAAACAAAATCTTTTTGTATTTTTGCAAGTTTATGCTAAAACACACTGAAAATCTTTTTGGTTTTAATCTGTAAAGCAGATTAACTATGTACAGACATATGTATAAAAATTTTAAACAAGTAAACTATGTACAAACATATTTTACAGACATATTTTTGTGAATTCGTGTCTAACGATCATATCAGTTGATTGAGACATATCACTAGTACCGTTGACCTTTTGATGACTTTAAGTTTTAAACTTGTTTACCTAGATTGTCGATATGTTTGTCCACTTAAACTTCGACACATTTCTCGATTGTTCCAAGATATGTTAGGTATGAATTATGAAACTTGACTTAACTATGGTTCCCATCTCAGAATATACTCCAGTATAAGGTTCCCTAGATTTCGTCTTACTTGTGAATATAGCATAATTGATATCTGTATCTGGGTTAATGCGAAGCCTTGAAAGCTCAGGTTAATACCATCGTATCGACAAAGAGATGAAGCCTCGACTTAAAGGTGTGTTCCAATTAAGGAATCTTTTAAGCACTACAAATGATTAGATCTTTCGATTCTTTTCAGCTTTGCATGCAGTTTAGGGGTTTATAGCAAAAGCATTATAGAAGTTCTAGGCTATTGCTTCCGAAAAATCAGAAGAACTTGTATAATACCCCAGATATCAACTATCTATAAAGACCTCGTATCTCAGAATCAGGCAATCTCTCAAACGATATTTCGGAGTACTAAGTCCATATATACGAGAGATGTTAATCCACAAGATTAAGCAGTTGTAAAATTTAGTTTATATCTCAGAAACAATTTGCTGAACATGTAAAGCCTATCGACACATCCACAGTAAGACTCGTTTATCACTTTTAAACTTTACAATTCTTCAGCATACTGTGATAGTCCACTGATGTACTATCATTTCCTTTGTGGCACTAAATTCTTTTTGTCTTTTTAAATGTTTATGTACTTTTTGAATTTTTTATATGTTTTTGTATTTTCTCAAATATTTCTCCCCCTAAAATCAAAAACATATTTTTAGATTTTAGTTTTTAAGAAATACTAATCTAAAAGATATACAAACCAATGTGGATCACGTGAACTCGTCATCCGATCCATGCCTCTGCACCTGTCAACAAATTTTTAATACCGTTAAGCCTCATTAGATATTTAAATCTTGTTAAAGGAAATGCATTGGTATAAAAATCAGCTTTTTGTTCATCGGTGTGGATTTTTTCAATTCGCACCAACTTCTTTTCATAGCAGTCACGAATGAAGTGATAACGAATTTCTGTGTGTTTAGTTCGAGAGTGATGAACAGCATTTTTAGTGATGTTGATTGTTGCCTTATTGTCTACATATAAAGGGGTATCAAGAAATTTCAATCCAAAGTCCCTCATCTGTTGTTGAATTCATAGGATTTGTGAACAACAGCTGGAAGCAGAAATGTATTCTACCTCACAGGTAGAAAGAGAGACCGTGGTTTGTTTCTTGCATTGCCACATTACTAATCTAGTTTCGAAGAACTGGCAACCAGCCGTCGTAGACTTTGAATTCAGCATGTCCAGCCCAAAGTCAGAATCACCGTATCCCGTCAGATCAAAGTTATTGTTCTTTGGTTACCACAAGCCGGTGCTTGGACATCCCTTCAAGTAACGGAATATTCTCTTGACTATCTGCATGTGAGACACTCGGAGACTGGATTGATATCTCGTGCAAAGGCAGGTAGGATACATGATATCTGGGCGAGATGCCGTCAGATACATCAGAGATCCTATCATCGACCGATAGAGTGTATCATCTGCTTTGGTTCCTGTTTCGTCAATGCAAATCACGTGATTTAATGCCAGAGGAGTAGAAAGCGGCTTCGAGCTATCCATTTCAAACTTCTTCAGAATATCATGAACGTATTTTGTTTAATGAATGAATATGCCGTCTGGTAAAAGATCAACTTGTAACCGGAAGAAGAATTTCATTTCGCCCATAGAAGACATTTCGAAGTTTTTCTTCATAATCTTCTCGAATTCTTTGCAAAGACTATCATTCGTTGAACCAAAGATGATATCGTCCACATAGATTTGTATGATTATTAGATGATTTCTGACTTCTTTGGTAAACAATGTACTGTTCACGTTGCGTCTAGTAAAGCCATTTCCAACGAGATATTGAGATAACGTCTCGTACCAAGCTCTCGGGGCTTGATGTAATCCGTATAAAGCTTTGTCTAGGAGATAAGCTTTGTTCTTGTTCAGCGGATCGACGAACCCTGGTGGTTGGCCGACGTACACTTATTCGCGTAGCTTACCATAGAGAAATGCAGATTTCACATCTAACTGATACACTTAAAAACCTTTCCAATCTGCGAATGCAAGGAATATGCGGATTTACTCTAATCGTGCAACCAGTGCATAAACTTCCGTATAGTCAATTCCTTCTTGCTGGTGGAAACCTTTGACAACCAACCGAGCATTGTTTCTAATGATCACACCTCGATCATCTCTCTTGCACTTGAAGACCCACTTCGTGTCTATTGCTTTTTGCTTTGGTGGTATGTCTACAAGTCTCCAGACTCCCAGTTTCTCAAACAGTAACAACTCTTCCTACATCGCTATCATCCAGTTCTCATCACCCAGAGCTTCATTAACAGTCTTCGGCTCGATATGAGATACGAAACATGAATAATAACAATAATCTTGAGTAGGAGCCACTCGAGTATAGAAACAACTTAATGCTTTGTTGATTTGACTTCTTGTTCGCACACCAGTCTGTAACTCTCCAATAATGTTTGTTGAAGGATGATAAGAATAAGATCGTGACATTTCCTCACTAGAAACATCAACCGTACTGTCTTGATTTGTGACATTCAGATCAACGATCAAATCAACTTCAGGAGCTCTAGATGTAGCTTTGTTTTGATTGCCCGGGCCAGCAGATTGATTCAACATGCTTGTTATCTGCTCAGATTCTTCATCAGAAGAGGATTCTCCATCATCATCGAAAGTCGGAGCTTCATCAGAGTCAGAATTCTGATTCTGAGAAATATTGGGCTCTGTAGTTGCATTTCCTGGTTCAGTAGAAACATTTGCTGGAGTTGTAGTATAATATCGAGTCTGTATTTAGGAGCGAAATGATGAAGTTTATGTATGTTTTAGGCCAAGTTCGCTTGAAATGTATGTTTTGTAGTCAAGTTCGGTCGAACTTGACTAAGCAAGTTCGCCCGAACTTGCATCCAACAAGCGAACTTGACATCCTATAAATAGAAGTCTTGTCATTTCATTTGTAAGATTCAGAGATTTTATCACGAAAGAGGCGAAGCTCCGTCCAAGTGTTTCCAGGATTTGTAACGTTGAATATTAATGAAACGGTGATTAAATAGAAACAAATGAGTGTATCCAATGTCGCCTAAGCAAACGGATTCCGCACCTTTACCTTAGGTTTGTTAGATTAGTGCCCGAACGATTCATATAACGGACCTTCAAGTGGTATCAGAGAAGGATTAGCCTAATTTGAAGACATTAGACATAGAACATCTCATCTTCTACTCATTTCTTCTATTTTTAACTTTTCTTGGACAATTCATGGAAAAAATGGACTGATTTTCAAGTATAATACGTAATATCCAAAATAAATAAACCCTTGTAAAGTTCAGAGCTTAAAACAAACGAATTCATGTCAAAAATTGCAAAAAACCATGTCGAATAACTCAAGTTCGCTCGAACTTGACTGAAAAATTCACATGTTTCATCAAGTTCGCCCGAACTTGATTGATTGTTTAAGGATTTTACCCAAGTTCGCTCGAACTTGCCTGATTTTTATCAAATTTAATCAAGTTCGCCCGAACTTGCTGATTTCTTTGGATTTTCTCACGGGTTCGCTCGAACTTGTATTCTGAGTGAAACAAGTTCGCCAGAACTTTTTTAAATAGCTGAGATTCACATGCTGTGACAAGTTCGACCGAACTTGTCTAGGGTTTCTAAAAAAAGGCATGACAATCCCGAAAAACGTCTTGGACATTATATATCGTTAGATTCGTATTGATGAGACGCGTTTAAAGCTCTAATATGGTAAAAACAGTTTTCCGAAAAATTTTAAAAGTTTTTAGCAAACTGATACGTTAATATTGTCGGTTAGCAAGTCAAATTTTTACTAAAATTGTCTGTTTGCTAATCATTTTTCAAGTGTTTTAAACGACAGATTAGTTTGGAAAACGAAATGGGTATGTGAAGCTGCCAATGTTGATGAGATTAGAAGAGTATGAAGCCTGGAATGAAAAATTCGTGAACTGGATCCAAGCTATGCATTTGCGTAGTTGGGTTGCGATTGAGACAAGTTATGTCGTTCCTAGAGATGAGAATCAGAAAATTCGGGAGAAGTGCATATATTCTACTCAACAGAAAGATGATTATTTTGCTGAAAAGAAAATGATTAATCAGCAGAAACTATTGCACCGAATAAAGGCTTTGCGACATGTACTGCTTGTTTCTGGAATGTAATAAGCTTCTTGACAGTTGTATAGTCCAGATGACTAAGATAAACAATATCATTTGGATCCTTCACGATTTTCTTGAATTTGTCGTCGATCAACATTTGTATGAATCTTGGATACATCACGAGCCTGTTCGATCCCATGAAGTTCTTCATATGTGTGAATACAGGTTTTGAATAATTGAACTTCTTGTTTAGAATAAGTGTTGTGGCCATGCATGCCATGTAATCTTGTACATCGTCCAATCCAGCCTTTTGATGACTGAACGCGTGAATAATTGCATGCATAAGAAACTTGTAAGGGTTTGGAACTCCCCCTTTCTTCAACGTAGATTCGTTTACTTGTAACCCATTCTACAGAAAAAACCTCACACCATTCGTTCATCGAGCATCATTGGATCATTCTTATCGTCGTTAAAGTTTAGAACTTTTCGGATGTTAGCTTCTGTCACTGTTATACATTGCCGCTAAACTAATCACTGTATCATCATTATACATTGCCGCAGAATTCCAAAATCTATGGACGTGCGACCTGTAAACCATCGTCTTTTCCGTTATTGCCTTGTGAATAGGAATACGCTCCATAAACTTGAGAATACTATCAAATGCTTCGAGTGATGGACAGCTAGTCTTGTCGAGCGTAATACACATATTGTGAAACTTGTTGAACGAGAGCTGAACATTCTGCAAACACGAAGATCGAGACGAAATTTGCAAAGTATAACAATTTTCACAAACCTATCAAGTTCGGGAAAACTTGATTGGCCATTTAACCATTACACATCATTAAGTTCAGGTGGACTTGATTGCATAAAAACATTACAATTCAGACAAGTCCGCACAAACTTATCAAAAGAATCTGATTGTTTCTTAAACAAGTTCGGGTGAACTTGTTAAGATTTAACATTTGAAACACATTCAGACAAGTCCGGGCGAACTTGTCAAGCATCCATAAATTTTCTGAAATTCTAAAACAAGTTTGGGCGAACTTGTGAGAATATTAACTGTTTAACACTTGTGGACAAGTTCGGTCGAACTTGGTTCAAGGAACCATTTAACAAGTTCGGGCGAACTTGTCATCATCTTCATGAAAACCTGCATTCATCACCTTCATGCCATTTCGGTTAAAATTAAAGCCATGATTATGGTCGATTAGGTTTGATTAATTGATTTTATGGTCCAATTCGACCTATGATAACCTAAGTTATGTCTAAAAGTTCAATTCAGATCTAAACTTGTTCAAAAACATTCAAATCTTGGTTCAATCTCGAATCTCTTACCATAGCCATGATAAGTAGTGTGTAAATCACCACAAATCAGTATTAATTTCGGCAGCAATTCGACACAAGATTGCCAATTTTGAAAATCACACAAATCGCCTCAAGTTCGCTCAATTTTCAGAAAAGCAGATAATGAAGTTCGGGCGGACTTGTACCTTATATATAGATCACAAGTCCGGCGAACTTGTTAAAACCAATCAATTAAGATTAACATAAGTCTGGGTGAACTTATCATTTATTAATGCCTTTAAAGCACAGACAAGTTCGGTCGAACTTGATAACAAGTCCAGACGAACTTGATCAACTTCAAATTCAAAAATTTTCAAAATTTTACAATTTTGACCCTGAACTTTTCAATTTTTACCAGTTTTATAAATCCACTCTATTAACCAAGTCCAAGCTAATGACCTTGGTTAACCAATTTGTCTGTCGAGTCCAAGTTAATGACCTCGGTTTGACCCGTTATGAACAAACTGTTGGTTTTTCTCACAATCAAGTTTCAAATTAATGAACTTTTAATTGTTTTGGCTTATCAGATTTTATAGATTAGCTCCCAACCCCATTTTCAATTAGATTTTCACCAGTTTAGCACCTTACCATACTTCAAAGATCCGTTCTCCAACATTGGCTTGTTGAAACAAATGTAGAAACAAAATCTTTTGTATTTTTGCAAGTTTATGCTAAAACACACTGAAAATCTTTTTGGTTTTAATCTGTAAAGCAGATTAACTATGTACAGACATATGTATAAAAATTTTAAACAAGTAAACTATGTACAAACATATTTTACAGACATATTTTTGTGAATTCGTGTCTAACGATCATATCAGTTGATTGAGACATATCACTAGTACCGTTGACCTTTTGATGACTTTAAGTTTTAAACTTGTTTACCTAGATTGTCGATATGTTTGTCCACTTAAACTTCGACACATTTCTCGATTGTTCCAAGATATGTTAGGTATGAATTATGAAACTTGACTTAACTATGGTTCCCATCTCAGAATATACTCCCGTATAAAGATTCCCTAGATTTCGTCTTACTTGTGAATATAGCATAATTGATATCTGTATCTGGGTTAATGCGAAGCCTTGAAAGCTCAGGTTAATACCATCGTATCGACAAAGAGATGAAGCCTCGACTTAAAGGTGTGTTCCAATTAAGGAATCTTTTAAGCACTACAAATGATTAGATCTTTCGATTCTTTTCAGCTTTGCATGCAGTTTAGGGGTTTATAGCAAAAGCATTATAGAAGTTCTAGGCTATTGCTTCCGAAAAATCAGAAGAACTTGTATAATACCCCAGATATCAACTATCTATAAAGACCTCGTATCTCAGAATCAGGCAATCTCTCAAACGATATTTCGGAGTACTAAGTCCATATATACGAGAGATGTTAATCCACAAGATTAAGCAGTTGTAAAATTTAGTTTATATCTCAGAAACAATTTGCTGAACATGTAAAGCCTATCGACACATCCACAGTAAGACTCGTTTATCACTTTTAAACTTTACAATTCTTCAGCATACTGTGATAGTCCACTGATGTACTATCATTTCCTTTGTGGCACTCAATTCTTTTTGCCTTTTTCAATGTTTAGGTACTTTTTGAATTTTTTATATGTTTTTGTATTTTCTCAAATATTTCTCCCCCTAAAATCAAATACATATTTTTAGATTTTAGTTTTTAAGAAATACTAATCTAAAAGATATACAAACCAATGTGGATCACGTGAACTCGTCATCCGATCCATATTTAACATCTGCCTCTGCACCTGTCAACAAATGTTTAATACCGTTAAGGCTCATTAGATATTTAAATCTTGTTAAAGGAAATGCATTGGTATAAAATCAGCTTTTTGTTCATCGGTGTGGATTTTTTCAATTCGCACCAACTTCTTTTTATAGCAGTCACGAATAAGTGATAACGAATTTCTATGTGTTTAGTTCGAGAGTGATGAACAACATTTTTAGTGATGTCGATTGTTGCCTTATTGTCTACATATAAAGGGGTATCAAAAAATTGCAATCCAAAGTCACTCATCTATTGTTGAATCCATAGGATTTGTGAACAACAACTGGAAGCAGAAATGTATTCTACCTCACAGGTAGAAAGAAAGACCGTGGTTTGTTTCTTGCATTGCCACGTTACTAATCTAGTTTCGAAGAACTGGCAACCAGCCGTCGTAGACTTTGAATTCAGCTTGTCCACCCCAAGTCAGAATCACCGTATCCCGTCAGATCAAAGTTATTGTTCTTTGGTTACCACAAGCCGGTGCTTGGACATCCCTTCAAGTAACGGAATATTGTCTTGACTATCTGCATGTGAGACACTCGGAGACTGGATTGATAACTCGCGCAAAGGCAGGTAGGATACATGATATCTGGGCGAGATGCCGTCAGATACATCAGAGATCCTATCATCGACCGATAGAGTGTATCATCTGCTTTGGTTCCTGTTTCGTCAATACAAATCCCGTGATTAATGCCAGAGGAGTAGAAAGCGGCTTCAAGCTATCCATTTCAAACTTCTTCAGAATATCATGCACGTATTTTGTTTAATGAATGAATATGTCGTCTGGTAACTGATCAACTTGTAACCGGAGGAAGAATTTCGTTTCGCCCATAGAAGACATTTCGAAGTTTTTCTTCATAATCTTCTCGAATTATTTGCAAAGACTATCATTCGCTGAACCAAAGATGAAATCGTCCACATAGATTTGTACGATGATTAGATGATTTCCGACTTCTTTGGTAAACAATGTACTGTCCACGTTGCGTCTAGTAAAGCCATTTCCAACGAGATATTGAGATAACGTCTCGTACCAAGCTCTCGGGGCTCGATGTAATCCGTATAAGGATTTGTCTAGGAGATATGCTTTGTTCTTGTTCAGCGGATCGACGAACCCTGGTGGTTGGCTGACGTACACTTGTTCGCGTAGCTTACCATAGAGAAATGCGGATTTCACATCTAACTGATACACTTAAAAATCTTTCCAAGCTGCGAATGCAAGGAATATGCGGATTGACTCTAATCGTGCAACCAGTGCATAAACTTCTGTATAGTCAATTCCTTCTTACTGGTGGAAACCTTTGACAACCAATCGAGCGTTGTTTCTAATGATCACACCTCGATCATCTCTCTTGCACTTGAAGACCCACTTCGTGTCTATTGCTTTTTGCTTTGGTGGTATGTCTACAAGTCTCCAGACTCCCAGTTTCTCAAACTGTAACAACTCTTCCTACATCGCTATCACCCAGTTCTCATCACCCAGAGCTTCATTCACAGTCTTCGGCTCGATATGAGATACGAAACATGAATAATAACAATAATCTTGAGTAGGAGCCACTCGAGTATAGAAACAACTTAATGCTTTGTTGATTTGACTTCTTGTTCGCACACCAGTCTGTAACTCTCCAATAATGTTTGTTGAAGGATGATAAGAATAAGATCGTGACATTTCCTCACTAGAAACATCAACCGTACTGTCTTGATTTGTGACATTCAGATCTACGATCAAATCAACTTCAGGAGCTCTAGATGTAGCTTCGTTTTGATTGCTCGGGCCAGCAGATTGATTCAACATGCTTGTTATCTGCTCAGATTCTTCATCAGAAGAGGATTCTCCATCATCATCGAAAGTCGGAGCTTCATCAGAGTCAGAATTTGGATTCTGAGAAATATTGGGCTCTGTAGTTGCATTTCCTGGTTCAGTGGGAACATTTGCTGGAGTTGTAGTATAATATCGAGTCTGTATTTAGGAGCGAAATGATGAAGTTTATGTATGTTTTAGGCCAAGTTCGCTTGAAATGTATGTTTTGTAGTCAAGTTCGGTCGAACTTGACTAAGCAAGTTCGCGCGAACTTGCATTCCACAAGCGAACTTGACATCCTATAAATAGAAGTCTTGTCATTTCATTTGTAAGATTCAGAGATTTTGTCACGAAAGAGGCAAAGCTCCGTCCAAGTGTTTCCAGGATTAGTAACGTTGAATATTAATGAAACGGTGATTAAATAGAAACAAATGAGTGTATCCAATGTCGCCTAAGCAAACGGATTCCGCACCTTTACCTTAGGTTTGTCAGATTAGTGCCCGAACGATTTGTATAACGGACCTTCAAGTGGTATCAGAGCAGGATTAGCCTAATTTGAAGACATTGGACATAGAACATCTCATCTTCTACTCATTTCTTCTATTTTTAACTTTTCTTGGACAATTCATGGAAAAACTGGATTGATTTTCAAGTATAATACGTAATATCCAAAATAGATAAACCATTGAAAAGTTCAGAGCTTAAAACAAACGAATTCATGTCAAAAATTGCAAAAAAACCATGTCGAATAACTCAAGTTCGCTCGAACTTGACTGAAAAATTCACATGTTTCATCAAGTTCGCCCGAACTTGATTGATTGTTTAAGGATTTTACCCAAGTTCGCTCGAACTTGCCTGATTTTTATTAAATTTAATCAGGTTCGCCCGAACTTGCTGATTTCTTTGGATTTTCTCACGAGTTCGCTCGAACTTGTATTCTGAGTGAAACAAGTTCGCCCGAACTTTTTTAAATAGCTGAGTTTCACATGCTGTGACAAGTTCGACCGAACTTGTCCAGAGTTTCTAAAAAAAAGCATGACAATCCCGAAAAACGTCTTGGACATTATATATCGTTAGATTCGTATTGACGAGACACGTTTAAAGCTCTAATATGGTAAAAACAGTTTTCCGAAAAATTTTAAAAGTTTTTAGCAAACCGATATGTTAATATTGTCGGTTAACAAGTCAAAATTTTACTAAAATTGTCTGTTTGCTAATCATTTTTCAAGTGTTTTAAACGACAAATTAGTTTGGAAAACGAAATGGGGTATGTGAAGCTGCCAAAGTTGATGAGATTAGAAGAGTATGTAGCCTGGAATGAAAAATTCATGAACTGGGTCCAAGCTATGCATTTCCGCAGTTGGGTTGCGATTGAGACAAGTTATGTCGTTCCTAGAGATGAGAATCAGAAAATTCTGGAGAAGTGCAAATATTCTACTCAACAGAAAGATGATTATTTTGCTGAAAAGAAAATGATTAATCAGCAGAAACTATTGCACCGAATAAAGGCTTTGCAACATGTACTGCTTGTTTCTGGAATGTAATAAGCTTCTTGACAGTTGTATAGTCCAGATGACTAAGATAAACAATATCATTTGGATCCTTCACGATTTTCTTGAATTTGTCGTCGATCAACATTTGTATGAATCTTGGATACATCACGAGCCTGTTCGATCCCATGTAGTTCTTCATATGTGTGAATACAGGTTTGAATAATTGAACTTCTTGTTTAGAATAAGTGTTGTGGCCATGCATGCCATGTAATCTTGTACATCGTCCAATCCAGCCTTTTGATGACTGAACGCGTGAATAATTGCATGCATAAGAAACTTGTAAGGGTTTGGAACTCCCCCTTTCTTCAACGTAGATTCGTTTACGTGCCCCTTGTAACCCATTCTGCAGAAACAACCTCGCACCATTCGTTCATCGAGCATCATTGGATCATTCTTATCGTCGTTAAAGTCTAGAACTTTTTGGTTGTCAGATTCTGTCACTGTTATCTCCTTATCCTTATCTCCAACACGAACCACTGAACTAATCACTGTATTATCATTATACATTGCCGCAGAATTCCAAAATCTATAGACGTGCGACCTGTAAACCACCATCTTTTCCGTTATTGCCTTGTGAATAGGAATACGCTCCATAAACTTGAGAATACTGTCAAATGCTTCCGAGTGATGGACATATAGTCTTGTCGAGCGTAATGCACATATTGTGAAACTTGTTGAACGAGAGATGAATATTCTGCAAAAACGAAGATCGAGACGAAATTAGCAAAGTATAAAAATTTTCACAAACCTAATATCAAGTTCGGGCAAACTTGATTGGTCATTTAACCATTACACATCATTAAGTTCGGGCGGACTTGATTGCATAAAAACATTACAATTCAGACAAGTCCGCGCGAACTTATTAAAATAATCTGATTGTTTCTTAAACAAGTTCGGGCGAACTTGTTAAGATTTAACATTTAAAACACATTCAGACAAGTCAGGGCGAACTTGTCAAGCATTCATAAATTTTCTGAAATTCTCAAACAAGTTCGGGCGAACTTGTGAGAATATTAACTGTTTAACACTTGAGGACAAGTTCGGCCGAACTTGTTTCAAGGAACCATTTAACAAGTACGGGCGAACTTGTCGTCATCTTCATGAAAACCTGCAATCATCACCTTCATGCCATTTCGGTTCAAATTAAAGCCATGTTTATGGTCGATTAGGTTTGATTAACTGATTTTATGGTCCAATTCGATCTATGACAACCTAAGTTATGTATAAAAGTTCAATTCAGATCTAAACTTGTTCAAAAACATTCAAATCTCGGTTTAATCTTGAATCTCTTACCATAGCCACGATAAATAGTGTGTAATCACCACAAATCAGTATTAATTTCGACAGCAATTTGACACAAGATTGCCAATTTTGAAAATCGCACAAATCGCCTCAAGTTCGCTCGATTTTCAGAAAAGAAGATAATGAAGTTCGAGCGGACTTGTACCTTATATATAGGTCACAAGTCCGGGCGAACTTGTTAAAACCAATCATTTAAGATTAGCATAAGTCTGGGTGAACTTGTCATTTATTAATGCCTTTAAAGCACAGACAAGTTCGGTCGAACTTGATAACAAGTCCAGACGAACTTGATCAACTTCAAATTCAAATTTTTCAAACTTTTACAATTTTGACCCTGAACTTTTCAAATTTTACCAGTTTTATCAATCCACTCACTTGACCAAGTCCAAGCTAATGACCTTGGTTAACCAATTTGTCATAACCCAACCGCTGGCGGAAACATCGGTGTTAGTGGCACTAGGCGACCAGATTGATTTCACCAGATGTTCCATAACAATCATTTAACATATCACAACCTGCTTAATATCCCATACTATTAAACGTAACTTTTAAACAATTATTACAAAACGGAGATTTCTCATAAAACTCAACTAGGATCGATATCACCTAGATTTATTACACTTGGAAACTAAACAAAATAAAGACAAAACTAAATTACGCATGCAACATCCAAGGCATCCTAGCTATAAATCCTCAACCTGTTACATACGTTAAAATACAAGTCAATACAATTAAGTATAGGTGAGCATACGAGTTTTGTAATACTAGCATAATAAAGAAACCTTTAGAAGGCTTGCGCGTCCATCCTACTAGACCCCGTCGGGTGTTAGCCACACTATAGTACCATACTAGCTAAGGAAAGGCAAGTTAACGAAAATAAGTCATAGTCACATGTTTCTAGCATCACGTATTGAGCATATATAATCAGATTATTCGCGTGTGATAAACAGTTTGATTTGTGAAGTGATTTTTGATATAGGAACGTATGTAACACCCAAAAAGTGCGTTAAAGCGAAAATGGGTTAAGTATACTCACTGTGGGTGCGTTTAGGTAAGAGTTCGGGATCTGCGAGGAGTTGAGAAGAGCGCCGGATCAGCCTGCATACGCGAACGGAAGTGCATCAGTCTCCGAAAAGCTGAAACAGTTAGGTCTTGGTTGGACAGTAGCCAAGTTCGGGCGAACTTGTATGGTTTTGGTGGGTTTAGAGTCAAGTTCGATCGAACTTGATGAGTTTCTTTGAGAAACATGTCAAGTTCGGGCAAACTTGTAAGAATTCCTTACTGTGGTGACAAGTTCGGGCGAACTTGTTTAGTTTCCTAAGAAACTAGACAAGTCCGAGCGAACTTGTAAGAAACTTGGAGAAATTGACCTAAGTTCTGTAGGAACGTCCACGATTAGCACGGGAACCTAAATTTGCTATCTATTGTCCGATTAGGCGGAAACTAATGACAAGTTAACCAAATAACAAGAATTACTCAGTTAAAGGTTGTTTTCATTGATCTAAAGTTCAATACATTCAAGAACCGGATCCGACAGAGCTTCGCCGTCTCTGTGCCAAAATCTCTCCCACTATTACAAATGAAATCTCATGGCACCTATTTATAGTTGAACAAGTTCGCTGGTGAGGGACAAGCCATGGGGTAAGTTCGCCCGAACTTGACCTAGTCAAGTTCAACCGAACTTGGCTTCTCACCTACAATCACGGGCGAACTTGACTCAAACTTGTCTTAAATACGTCTCGTTTCTAACAGATTAAGCCCTATTCACTCAGACTCGATACATAATGACGTAGGCAACAGACATATGCACCAACAGACTCCCCCTTGGATGTTGTCGTAGTCATTGTCTTTAAAAATCTTCTGAGTCTTTCGATCTTTAGTTCTTGTATATACTTTAACATCTTGATCTTTCTATCCTCTTCCTTTTTCTTGAGCTTTTTTCTTGATAAAATTCTTTAAACCAACATGCTCCCCCTAGCTTTAACCTTTAGCCTTCAGACTTCCCTTTGCTTTTGGCTTGAGACTTCAAACTCCCCCAAGCTTTGAGCTTTCTGAAATCTTTGGACAGTGTTTTATCCAGCTCCCCTTCAAACTTTACTACCTGTCTAAATAAATTCTGACATTCAAATAAACATTTCAGATTCACTGTTTTGATATTTTGTACCATCAACATTTCAAACTTTAATCTTCACTTCAATCTATTCTAAAACTTCGAATGTTTCAAGTTCAACTTAATGACCTTGAATGCATTTTACGTTTAAATCCTTCAACTTTCACATTTTTATCATTTAAATATATCAACCAAGTCCAAATTGATGACCTCTGTTTGAAAAACCGTTATGAACAGTCTGATTTTAAAGTTTCAAATTAATGAACTTTTTATGACAATTTTTTCAGCACCTTACCAGACTTCGATGATCTATTCTCCAACATTGGCTCATTGAAAACTAATGTGGAAACAAAATCTTTTTGAAATTTGGAAAGTTTATGCTAAAACACACTGAAAATCTTTTTAATTTTTATCTGAAAAGCAATTAAGAAAGTAAACTATGTACAAACATATTTATAGACATATTTTTGTGAATTCATGTCTAAGGATCATATCAGTTGTTTGAGACATATCACCAGTACGGTTGACCTTCTGATGACTTTAAGTTTTAAACTCATTTACCTAGATTGTCAATACGTTTGTCCACTTAAACTTTACCACGTTTCTCAACTATTCCAAGATATGTTAGGTATAATTTATAAAACTAGACTTAACTATGGTTCCCACTTCTTGAATATACTCCCGAATCCAGATTTCCTAGATTTCATCTTACAGGTGAATATAGCGTAATTGATATCTGTCATTGGGTTAATGCGAGACCTTGAGAGCTCAGGTTAGTACTATCGTACAGACAAAGAGATGAAGGCTCGTCTTTAAGGTGTGTTCCACTTAAGGAATCTTTTAAGCATTGCAAATGATTAGATCTTTCGATACTTTTCAAGATTGCATGCAACTTTTAGGGGTTTATAGCAAAAGCATTATAAAAGTTCTAGGATATTGCTTCCGCAAAATCAGAAGAACTTGTATAATACCCCAGATATCAACTATATATAAAGACCTCGTATCTCAGAATCAGGCAACCCTACAATCGAAATTTCGGAGTACTAAGTCCATATATCCAAGATGTGTTAATCCATAAGATTAAGCAGCTGTAAAATTTAGTTTATATCCCGGAAACAATCTACTGAACGTGTAAAGTCTATCGACACATCCACATTAAGACTCGTTTATCACTTTTAAACTTTACAATTCTTTAGCATACTGTGATAGTCCACTGATGTACTATCATTTCCTTTTTGACAACCAAATTCTTTTTGTCTTTTTTGATGTTTTTGTACTTTTTAAAAATTTTCAATGTTTTTTCAAATTTTCTTACTCCCCCTAAAATCAAAAAAAAAATTTTGGATTTTAGATTTAAAGAAATTCTTCTAAAAATGTAACAAACTAATGAGGATCCCGAGAACTCGTCGTCCGATCCTTTTTTTTCATTTTCTGCATCATCACCTGACAACAGAAACAAACCATTAAACTTTGTTAACCTCAACTTGTAGAAACCACTTGTAAGAATCACTTGAAGGAAATCAATTTTAAATGATTTTTCAATATTACAATCAGTGTTCTGTTCAACGGTGTGGATTTTCTCAAGTTTTCAAAGATTCTTTTTAACTTTTATTTTTTCAACCACTTTGTAATTTCAAAAAACCATCAAAGAATATGACTTTCTAGATAAGTTAAAAACTCATGGAGCTCCGCTATCTTGTATCAACTTTGATAGAATGGATCTTGGGACTCGTGCACATGAAACAACTATTTGAAAAATGAAACCCAAACCTTTTTGATTTTGGGTTTGTACTGATAAGCATCATAACCATATTCTAACTCTTCACCATATTCAAAATCATCATCAAACATTTCGTCCAACGTCGATTTTGAAAACGTTTTGACATTTTCTTTCTTTGTCTGTTTGATTACTGACTCCGTTGATTTAACATTTTCAGTTTTTTCAGCAACAGACTTTGGTTTTTCTGATGATGAAAGCCTTTTCTTAGCAACTCATGATTATAGTTTGCTTCTTGCTTTCTTGATATAGCACCTAGAATCTTTGATTTCATTAAACTTTGAAGTTTCACCTTTTTCAAATGTTGAGTTTTCAAACTTTGACACAGTTTTAGGTTTCACTTTGCATTTAGATTCATAGTTTCTATTTGACTCTGTGATATTTTTCACAATCTCTGGTTGTTTTTGCTTTTCATCTTTTGATTCGGATTTCCTTCGAGGAAACACAGGCTTTAGATTCAGACACTTGCGAGCAATGTGACCAACATTATTGCATTTAAAGCAAGTTCGATTATCAGAACCATTTCCACTATTGGGTTTACTCCACTTGTGGACTTGGTCTTAGCCTTGTCCCGAAGTTCTTTTTCTTTCTTGAATTCATCATTCGATTGCTTACCGATCATGCTTTCTTCTTGAACTGTGCTCGTTCCGTACACAAACTTTATATTCTTACCTTTGTATTCCTGGAACACTGGCTTCTCCTTCTTCTTCGTTCTTCTTCTTCAACCTCCAAACCTAAACCTCCTCTCCTGTGCTCAAGAAAATCACCACCAACCTTTCGATAATTGTTAACATTCCTTTTACGTTTCGAGTAAAATCTTTTCTCATTTTTGTCAAGATCATCTGATAAAACTTCTACAAGTTTAAACAGTTTATCAATTTGATCTTCTTTTACATTCCGAATCGGAAAGCTATCATCGAAGTATAATCTATCAGAAACCTTAACCTTGTACATGACAACGTTAGGATCATCACTTAGATCACTTTCTGAAGCTGTATCGTCATTTTCGGACTGTGTATCAGAACTGTTTGAACTTGAGTTGGCGCTTTGAAAGCTGCCGTTATCAGAATCATTTCCCAACACATTTTTAACCACATCTTTTACCACCGCTTCATTGTCATCATTTGATTTCATAAAAGCTACGTCAATGTTCTCAGGCAATTTATTTTTCTTATCAGACAAAATAAGTAAGTTAAATGCCTTTTCAACGTCATCATTTTTCTTGCATGAATAACTTGCAAGAAATGGTGGAGGAACACATCCGTACTCTTTACGCTTTGATTTCTCACCATTTTCCTCCGATTTAATCGTAGGTAAAATGTGACCAATGACATACGCGTTTGTGGTGTAACTCTTTAGAAGTTGTCTTACCTGTTCTGTTTCAATTTTCATGCCGTGAAGCTCACGCTTTGTTTCAGCAATTGTATTAATGTACATGTTAATTGCCTTTTGTTTCTCAATTACTGTAGCATTTAATATTTTTACATTAGTGTTAAGCTCACTATTAGCATGTTCAACATATTTATATTTGCTTGATATTTTGTCATAAGCCTTTTAGGGTTCTGTAATCATAACGAAAGTTTTCGTTGTGTACAGTCAATCTCTTATGACTTTGACTTTATCAAGACATGGTTCACAAGGACTTGCGCACTTTGTGCAAGGTTTTTCAACCTCCACAACTTTCACAACTTCCTTTTCAGACACACTTACCTTAGCCTTTACCTTTTCTGCGTCTACTTTCAAAGCTTCTTGTTTCTGCATCTCAAGATAAGCAAACTCTTCTTCCTCAGCTCTCTGTCTATATTCTTCTAGAATGGCATTTTCTAGAGCAGCATCAATATATGATGTATCAGATTCATCCACTAACTCTGCTATCATAGCAACACCAGTTTTCTTTCCGGTGTATCCATTCCAGTCAAAACCATCTTCTTCATGAGTAACAACAAGAGCTTGTTTGGTTGTCTTTGCAGATTTATCTTCTACTTCGACTTGTGTTCTTTTCGGATATGGCTTGTATGGAAGAGCTTTCTTGTAGTACTCATTGTTGTTGCCGAAAGGATTTTGGTTTCCACTTTCTTCTTGATTATTGCATTCACGTTTGAAGTGTCCCTTTTGTCGACACCTGAAGCATGTGACTTTAGTCTTGTAAAAACCAAGCTTGTTGCTTGAGTTACCAATATCCCTTCAGTGAGCGCCACAAATTTAGAAACTCTTCTGATGATAGATGCAAGGCTCCACTTGATATCCATCATTTCCAACTCTTCTTCATCCACCTGATCATAATCTTCGGGGGTCATCTCTGGATTACCGATCTATCCAGCAACGAGACTTTCATATGATTCGAGGACAGTAGCAAGAAGTGCTATATGCTGTTTGGCCACCTTTTCAGGAAACACATTCTTCAAATCAACTGCTATGTTGCACTGGAAAATATTTGAATCAGATTAGCTTGGCTTGTCTGATTTTGGAATGATGAGCTTGAACTAGCACTTGTGTAACCAGCATATGGAGAACCTTTATTTGGAGAAGAATTTGTATTTGCACTAAAAGATGTTTGGATTTTCGGGCTTTGAATCGGAGTATCAGGAATACCTCCTTTACAATAGTCACCGACATCTTGAACAACATTAGCATTCTTTGATTTAGCAATCTTCATTAACTCCATTTCATGACCTTCCAATTTTTCTATGAAGGATGACAACTTGAAATGTCTCCAAGATGGACTATTCTTCAAAATCGTCAGATATGTTGTCCATTCTCCTTCTGGAAGTGCATCAGCCAGCTTTTCAATTTGCTCTTTATTAGATCTTTTGATATCATGTCTCCGCATTTGGACCATGAGGTGATAGTATCTATCAATCATCTGCTTCATTGTTTCACCTTTATTCATCGTGAAGATCTCAAATTCTTTCTTGATTAAAGCCTTTTTGCTCTTGATCATTTCGTCACTTCCTTTGAATTTCTCACAAAGAAAATTCCATAATTCTTGCGAAGTGTCATATTCTGGCAATAATATCAAGATATCTTCCTTCACTGATTGTTGTATCAAGCTGGTCATTTTCTTCTCCGCAACATAGTGATCTTTGTCGGTATTTGAAAACTTGTTCAGCGGAAGATCTTGATCACGCTCATCCTTTGACCATTTGTAACCATCCTCAACTGCAACCCAGCTGTTGAATTGATTTGCTTGTATCCGGTTCACAAACTTTTCCTTCCATCCTTCAAACACGTCCATGCTCATTAGGTTTGGCGGTTTCGACGTAGTGCCTATGTCATTGTCGATATTCATTTGGTTCGCCGCAAGAATGTTCGCATTTGATGAAGAAGACACTTGAGAAACGAACACATCGTGGAAAGCTTCCATTTTGATAATCTGAAGACTTATCTGAAAATATAATAAAAAACACACTCGAAAACTGATTAGTAATAGACAATTTTAGCAAAAACTGACGTTTTAATCGACAATCGGTACGTTAAAAACGTTTAAAATTTTTCCGAAAACAATTTTTACCCGATTATATCTTTAAAATTGTCTCGTCGATACGATTCTAACGATATATAATGTTCGTGACGTTTTTTTAGGAACCTTAGACAAGTTCGGGCGAACTTGTCACAGACTTATCAAGGTCGGTCGAACTTGATGTGGGATTTGATAAAAATCACACTTTAGAGCGGACTTGTTAAAAGATTTCAAGAAACAGGTAAGTTCGGTCGAGCTTAGGTGAAATTTCAAGAAAATTATCAAGTTCGGGCGAAACTTGTGAAAGAATTCTAACAATAATTGATCAAGTTCGGGCGAACTTGATCAAAAATATTGAATTTTCTTGCAAGTTCGAGCGGACTTATACAAAACCTTGAAAAATCTATCAAGTTCGGTCGAACTTGATCAAAATCAGTGAAATTTTAATCAAGTTCGGTCGAAGTTGATGTTAAGTTCGACTGAAACTTGTTTCCAAAACATGGTTTTTTCCAATTTTTTGACATCAATTTGATTGAATTTGATGTCCAAACTCTCAGGGGTTTGTTATTAGTGTGTTTTACATGACATATTCAAAGATCACCCATTTTTTACTATGAAATTATCAAGTATGTGAATATGTTAAGAAAAATGATAGAATGGAGATGAAACAGAGAGATCCTTGTCTTGATTCCAGCAAAATTAGGTATCCAGGCTCTGATACCACTTGTAGGAACGTCCACGATTAGCACGGGAACATAAATTTGTTATCTATTGTCCGATTAGGCGGAAAATAATGACAAGTTAACCAAATAACAAGAATTACTCATTTAAAGCTTGTTTTCATTGATCTAAAGTTCAAAACATTCGAGAACCGTAACCGACAGAGCTTCCCCGTCTCTGTGCTAAAATCTCTCCCACTCTTACAAATGAAATCCCAAGGCACCTATTTCTAGTTGAACAAGTTCGCTGGTGAGGGACAAGCCATGGGGTAAGTTCACCAGTTCGGCCGAACTTGGCTTCTCACCTACAATCACGGGCGAACTTAACTCAAACTTATCTTGAATAGGCCTCGTTTCTAACAGATTAAGCCATATTCAATCAGACTCGATACATAACGACGTAGGCAACAGACATATGCACAAACAAGTTCGGTCGAACTTGACCCATATGGGTGCAAGTTCGGTCGAACTTGACCAGTCAGGTGGGGATTCTTAAGCGAACTTGAGTATTTAGGGTCCAAAATCTTGCATTTTCGCGTCGTTTGCTGAGGAAAATTGTTGGGATTGAACCCTATGAAAGGAACAGATGATATAAAGCCAAACAACACTATCCGAGCTTTGGTTCAACTATCAGAGGTTAGAACCTCTGATGTACTTACACTGCTTTCCATAAAGACTGCTAATCCTATCATCTGCCTTCACAAAGCTTCAAGGTCTGCCAGAGTTAACAAGGACAGAGGATACGAATCAGAGTTTAGTCATTAGCTTAGTTAATCAATGTAACCGTGCCAAGCACTGATAGTTAGTATAAGCAGTGTTTAGAGTTAGTTACATATTGTTTCCTGTCACTATCAACCCTGACGTCATCAAAGATGCTCAGAAGGTTAGATAGTTAGTATAAATAGGCAACTCTTGTAACCTTTAAACTCGTCTCTTAAAAGATTAACTTTCGCTTATCATTTTCTCTGCATTTTCTCATTACCAAACTGTAAATGCAAAGGCTGAGGGGGAGTTTGTGAATCACATGCAAGTTAATTAACATGAAAGCATGATGATGATGAAAACAAACGATCATTGCTTGTAGTAAAAGTTTTCCATCTTATTCCGCTGTAAATCTCTTTTAATTCAATCATTTTCCATTTTTGAAACAAAAACTACAAGTAATTCAAACTCAGATCCTAACAATTGGTATCAGAGCTTTATTCATCAAATTCGATCTAACAATCGATTTGGTTCGAACAGATCAGCTCTCTTGCTAATCAGTTTGGTTGTTTTTGTTTGATATTCAGAGTTTTTACTACGTTCAAAGTTTCTAAAAACAAAATCTGAAAAAAAAATCAACTGAAAATGTCTCAAAACACACAGGATGCCAATTCTGGATCCTTGTTCAAACCGCCGATGCTCAAAAGAAATGAATATTTCATTTGGCAACGACGGATGGGTCACATCCTTGCCCAGCAAAACACTAGTTGCTGGAGATCTGTTGCTTATGGACCTCACGTTCCAATGGTTCCAAGCACAGAAGATCCAACCAAACAAGTGCCAAAAAATCCTGAAAACTTTTCGGAGCAGGATTTCCAGAAAATTGAATTGGATGCTAAGGCATTTAGCATAGTTGCTTCGGCCTTACCCAATGAAATTTATGCTGGTCTACTCCATTGCAATAGAGCAAAGGAGTTATGGGATGCACTTAAGGAGCAATTCGGTGGGATTGTGGAAGTGATAGAAATTAATAGAGAAGTTCTAAATCAGCAGTATGAAATGTTCAACCGCTGCTCCACAAATTCAATATGTTCAGGCACCATCACATTCTCAAGTGCTTGTACAACAAGCACCCATTGTTACACAACCTGCTCAAACCACTGCTAGTCAAGCAGAGGTTGGTCAACAAAGCTTTTTCACACAAAGTTATGTTGACTGGAGTAGTTTGCCTGCGGATTTGACTGATGAAAACTTTGCTTTAATGGCCAAAAATGATGTTGAACAAGAATTTTGTTTAATGGCCTTAGAGACAATTGCTGAAGGTGTGAATTTGTGGAGATAGTGTCAAAATCTGATGAAGTTCAAGTTTGTGATAAAACAGTGGTTTCAAGTGAAGAAAGAGAAAATGTTGCTGATAAGGAAGAGAACTCTTCTACTGGCCCATGGAACATCGATGTGTGTGAAGATGAGTGTGAATGTGCTCTTATGGCTGCTACAAAGGTATCACCTCAGATCCTTAAATATCTATGATCTGACAAATGCATCATTGCTTTTGCAAACATCAAAAAGGTGAATGAAAACCTGAGAAACAAAATTTTAGAAGATGAACTTAATTTTGAAAAACTGATTAAAGAGTTAAAATCAAAGTTAAGTGAAAAAGATTATGAAATGAGTAGCCTAAGACATGAATCAAGCATAACCAAGGACCAACTCCAAACTATGGTAGAAAAATACCAAGTTTGTAAAAAGGAGTTAGAAGAAACCCAAATCACTTGTGAAAAATGGGTTGAGTCCTGCAAAGGTTATGATATTATGCTTGATGCTCAGATCAAGAGCAACATCAAGTTTGGTGTAGGTTTTAGAGCCTATGACCAAAATGAGAAAAATGTTGCTGAAATTGATTCTAAGTTGATTGAAGTTGTCCCTACAAATTTGGCTGGTGAAGAGAAAAAAATCACAAATAAAGCTGGAAACAAAATTGTTTTGGAAAAACCAGAGGTTTCAACAAAAGATAAAGAAATTGAAAAATATCAGTTTAAACCAACCTAGTCAGATGAATGTGATATCTTAGAGAACTTTAAGCCAATGGACTTCACAACAACTGATGGTATTAAAGCCCCAAAAGCACTGGTGATCCCTATCAAAGATGTGCCAGGAGAGGTTACAACCACTGCTAAGAAAAAGTCTGATAGGAAAAGAAGAGTAAAGATTAAAAACTTGTTTTGTGAATTTTTGAAAAAAGAAATCATGTGGCTGCAGATTGTTTTCTTTTAAAAGCCTATGACATTAACAAAACTTGTGTTATCAAAAACTCTTCAAAATGCACCATCTGCAGCAAAACAAATCACTCAACTCAACAATGTGCCTATCTCAAAAACTATGAACAAAAGGTAAAAGAGATCAAGGCAAAAGCACTTGAAAGAGAAAGTTCAAGTTCTATTGGAAATAAATCCAAGCAGAGTTTTGAACCAATTGAAACATCTGTTACAAAAGCCATAGCCAAAACCTCTGTTCAAAGAGAGGTGCAAGTGACAGATGCCCCACCTTCAAACTCATTTCCAAGAGGGTATGGCCAACCTACTTATAAAAAGGTTCCTCATGCTTATGAAGGCTACAAAAAGCCTTCAAAGCAAAGAGTAAACAGGCACCCTTATGGATACAATCATCTAATAGGTAATGGTCAAGAGCAGATGTTACAAGAAATTTCAAAACCACTGACCATTGTCCTAGACTTGAGGCTGGACAATTTTTGACCCCATCCAAAGCCATTTTGGCTTTGGAGACCAACTTTAACTGATCTATTTACTTGATGTGCAGGGACCCTCTACTTGCCTTGATAGCTTATGGTATGTAGATAGTGGAGGTTCCAGGCACATGACAGGATGTAGAGCCCTTCTCAAGGACTTCATGGCTCATGGGGGGTATATCTTTTGGTAATAACTCAAAGGGAAAGGTCTTAGGGTCTGGGTCGGTTCTGGCTGGTAAACTCAAGTTTGAAAATGTGAATTTGATTGACAATCTGAAATTTAACCTGCTGAGTATCTCACAAATGAGTGACAGAGGATATGGATCCTTCTTCACTAAGAAAACTTGTCAAATTGTGGGACCAGAGGTTGTCAAAAAGATTGATCAAATCATTGCTGAGAGCAAAGCACAACTCACTGCACACAGAAGTGGGAATGTGTATGTGGTAGATATGTTAAAAGATAATCCTATGTCTGGAACATGCTTATTCTCAATTGCTTCTAGCAAAGAGACTGAGTTATGGCATAGAAGACTTGGACACACAAATCTTAAAACTATCACCACACTCTCAAAACAAAGTCTTGTAAGAGGCTTGCCTCACAAGCAATTTTCCTGTGATGAACATTGTGTTTCCTGTTTAAAAGGCATACAACATAAAAGTTCTCTCAAATCAATTGAAGAGTCCAAAACAAGCCAGTGTTTACAACTGTTGCACATGGACTTGTTTTGCCCAGTGCAAATCATGAGCTTAAAACACAAAAGGTATTGCCTGGTGATAGTTGATGATTTCTCTATGTTTACATGGACTTTCTTTCTTCATTCTAAGGATGAAACGGCAAGCATTTTGCAAAACTTTGTCAAACAAGTAGAAAAGCAATTTGATATTCCAGTAAAAATCTTTAGAAGTGACAATGGAACATAGTTTAAAAATAGGGAGTTGGATGCTTTTTGTGAGTCAAAAGGAATTGTTAGACAATATAGCATTCAAAGAACTCCAGAAAAATGGGGTGATTGAAAGGAAAAACAGAACCTTAATTGAATCAGCAAGAACTATGCTAGCAGATTCTGGTTTACCCCTGTCCTTTTGGGCAGAGGCTGTAAACACTGCTTGCTATGTTCAAAACAGAGTTTTGATTAATCCCAGGCATCAAAAGACTGCCTATGAGATTTTGTATAAAATCAAACCTCTGATTTCATATTTTAAAATTTTTGGCTGTCCATGTTTCATTTTGAACTTAAAAGATTCTATATCTAAGTTTGCAGCCAAAATTGATTGTGGTTATTTTCTTGGATACTCAACCACTGCCAAAGCCTACAGAGTTTTTAACTCTAGGACAAAGTGTGTTGAAGAAACTTTGAATGTGAAGTTCAATGAATTATCATCACTGAAAATCCCAGCAAATCCTGCAGAGCTTTTTGATTTAGATAAATTTACATTTGCTGATGTTTCTATCAAGCTAGACAATGCAGGTACACCACAATCATCTGAAGAAGATCAAGATCAAGGATATAACTGTGTGCTTCCACAAATAAAAATCTATTCTTCAAACAGAGGATCAAGTGCTACAAGCTCTTGTGTAAACTCTGCCACTTCTGGGTCAACAGTGGTTGATCCTCAAACCTCTGCCAGTTCACAAAATCAAACATCTGTTGATTAAAGTCCTACATCTGGGCACCAAAATCATCAGAATGTTACCTCTATACCCTCAATACCACCACCACCATTCTCATCAGTGGCTGATACTCCAATTTCACCAGCAGAGGTTAGCTCAGATGATACACATTTGCAGCCATCACCTCAAAATGCTAGTGTTCCATACCAAGGTGATTTGATTTATCTCAAAAGCCATCAGCAGATCAAGTTATTGGCAACATCAAATCTGGGGTGCTCACACGAAGCCAATCCCAAAATATTTGTCTGGTATTCTATCACTCATACAGCCAGTCAAGTACAAGAGGCACTGAAAGACAACAGCTGGGTAGAGGCCATGCAAGAAGAACTCCTTCAGTTCAAAAGACAACAAGTTTGGGAGCTTGTGCCACTGGAAAAAGATGTAAGTCCAATTGGCACAAAGTGGGTCTTCAATAACAAAACTAATGAAAGGGGTATTGTTGTCAAAAACAAAGCAAGGCTCGTGGTTCAAGGCTACAGACAGGAAGAAGGTATAGACTATGATAGAACTTTTACTCTTGTAGCAAGGTTGGAAGCTATTCGCCTGTTCTTAGCTTTTGCTGCTAAGCACAACATAAAGGTGTTTCAAATGGATATAAAGAGTGCATTTTTGTATGGAAAAATCAAAGAAGAGGTGTATGTCTGTCAACCTCCAGGTTTTGAAGATGCATTCCATCCTGATCATGTCTACAAGCTCAACAAAGCATTGTATGGCTTGAAACAAGCACCAAGATCCTGGTACGAAACTCTATCCACTTTACTCTTATCCATAGGGTTTACTAGAGGCAAAATTGATAAAACCCTGTTTTTAAAATGGAAAGGAAAAGATTTGATGCTTGTCCAAATTTATGTGGATGACATCATTTTTGGATCCACAAGCTTATGTGTGAAGAGTTTCGAAAACTCATGGTAGCAAAGTTTAAGATGAGTTCAATGGGTGAGCTCTAATGTTTTCTTGGTCTTCAAGTTAAACAATTGCACAATGGTACATTTATCCATCAAAAAAGTATGTGAAAGAACTGCTTAAAAAGTTTGATATGGATGATTGTAAACCATGTAGCACACCCATGGCAACCTCCAAGCTAGTCACCATTGATGGTAAAGATGACCTTGTTGATCTAACTCTTTATAGAAGCATGATTGGGTCTTTATTCTATCTAAATACATCAAGGCCAGACATCATGTTTGCAACATGTGTTTGTGCCAGATCACAGGCATTACCTAAAAGTCTGACCTTATTGTTGTAAAAAGGATATTCAGATACATAAAAGGTGCTCCCACACTTGGTATCTGGTATCCAGCTAATGGGAATATTGAGCTTTCAGGTTTTTCAGATAGTGACTTTGCTGGTTGTAAAACTACAAGGAAGTCCATATCAGGGGATGCCAATTCCTAGGTGATTGTCTAGTGTCTTGGCAAAGCAAAAAGCAGGTTGCAGTTTCAACATCCACTACTGAGGCAGAGTATATTGCTGCTGCTAGCTGCACTGCTCAACTCTTGTGGCTTCAAACATTGTTGGATTTTGTATCATGCACTAAAGACTCACTCAAATTGATAGTTTCTCATTCAACTACAAACCACATGACATCAACATCACTTTGTGAGAGATGCTATGAAAAAGGTTGATTTCTTGCATCATGTCCATACTTCAGATCAATGGGCAGATGTTTTAACAGCATTGATCATCTACTTTGAAAATTGTGGCTTCAAACCAGTTGTTGGATTTTGGTATCATTGCACTAAAGACTCCACTCAAATTGGATAGTCAAGCTGCTGAAAATATCATCAAAAATCCAGTTTCTCATTCAACTACAAACCACATTGACATCAGACATCACTTTGTGAGAGATTGCTATGAAAAAGGTTGATTTCTTTGCATCATGTCCATACTTCAGATCAATGGGCAGATGTTTTAACCAAGGCATTGGATACATCTACCTTTGAAAAATTGATCTCAAGGCTTGGTATACTAAACATATTAAAAACAAGTTTTCTTGTAAATCCATGTGTACATAGCATCACAATGTTTTCAGAAAATCAAAAACACCTTAAAAATAGTTAAAATTGAAATTTTTCAATAAATCTATAAAAGTCTGTTCATAACATATGTTTGCTCAAAACCTCTGATAGGTTTGAAAATCTTATCCACTGTTAAAGTGCATCCTCTGATGTCCATTTTTTACCATTTTCAAAACCACTGATGGCTATCCTCTGATAGTGTTAACAAAATCAGTACTGTCCAAACCACTGTCCTAAAACAGTGGTTTGCCACATCAACGGTTACTTTTCTCATCAGAGGTTACACGTGGCCAGATGTTAGCCATCAGATCTTGCAACAGATGCCACGTCATGTTCACTTTTTCAAAACCCCTATAAAACCCCTGTTTTATCTCACTAGTGGTTACCCTAAACTGCGTCGATTTCAAATTCTCAAAACAAACCAAGATAAAATTGAAAAAACACAAGTAGAGGAGGTTGAGCAAGTTTCACCAGAACAAAATGTTCAATTTCAACCTCTTCTACTGAGCCCACTGCTCTTGGTGATCAGGGCAACACAACCGCTGCCCTGAAACCCACACCAAAAATTTCCAAAAGGAAAACCAAAACAATCTCCAAAAAGCCCACCAAACCCAAAAAGGTCCTCTGGAAGATGAGATCCCAGAGGTTAACCCTGTGACAACACCAAAGTCACAAACCACTGTTGCTACTTCTTCACAGCAGATAGTTCAAAGATCTCCCACCGGCTTTGAAACTCCTCCTTCTTCCTCACAAAAGGAAAAGGTTGTAGACATATGGATACCACTTTATGAAGCTCTAGATCCACTTGGGTCTATCTTTCACAGCCCCTCTCCCAGGGCAATGTCGCTTTCTACTCAACCACCTTCACCAATACCTTCACTTCCACCTACAATTGTACCATTGCTGAATGCAATTGAATTAGTTCAGACACAAACCAGCACTTCTCAACAACCTATTACTGAGAATATACTTCATCCAATGGCTGGGTCTGATTCTTTATTCATTGCTAGCCCATCAGCAAATGAAGAGGCTACATCCCTTGGGTTACATGTAACCCTTGGTGATATTTCAACACAAGCAGCCACTACAATTGCTGAACTCCCTAGTTCTCAGTTGGACAGTGGTTTCATTAATAAGACTTGGTTGAAGGCAACCACTGCTGAGGCAACAACTGTTACCTCTATTATGGGAAGTCCCCAGTACCAAGACAAAGGGGCATCTGTGTTTGAAGTTTGTCCTAAAACCACTGCTCATGATAACATAGATATAACTACCACCACTGGTAGGAGTTCAGATGATCCTATTAAAGAGTGACCAGAATAGAAAACTCTGTTGGTGAAATCAAAGATTTACTAAAGTAGATGATAGCTACAAAAGTCAACCCTCTGTTCTATCCACTGCTGATCTCAAAGAAGCTCTTAACCCTCTGTTTCAACATCAACAACATTATTTGGATTTACAACACAAGCATCATGTGAAGAATGTTTGAAACATGTTTGAATCAAGGTATCAAGACACTGCAAGCAGACATTAAAGCCATCAAAGCACATCTACTCACAACCACTGTCCATGCACCTCCAACGGTTATATTTGTTACAACAAATGAAGCCAAAAAGGGGAGAAACCTTTGGGTCCAAAGAAGCTAACAATAGAGGATGATAAGGCCAGACCTACATTGAACATTCCAAGGCCTGATGGTTCAAGAAGATAGTTCAACTGAAGAACTAGTGGCCAAGGCAAGGGCTAGTCACAAGAAGAATGTGATTGAAGAGAGCAGAGTGTTGGTTGAGAGAAAGATTGATCAGCAAAAAGAAATAGGAGAGGTTGGTACTTCATCAAAAAAAGCTCTTGCTAGAAAAGCCAGGCAACTAACATCCACACCTCCTAAAACTAAGCCTAAAACCAGTCCAACCATTAAAACCTCTGCCCTTAAAAACCTATCACATCTTCAAAACCACAACCCACATCCACATAAGCAGATGTTACAGCAACTGTTGTGTCAACATCTGTTGAGACAACAGAGGTTGCAACAGATGCATCTCTATCCACTGCCATAATCACATTTCCCACATCAACTCAACCATTATCCACACCAGCAAAAATCCCACAACCACCATCACCCACCTTAAGGTTTAAAAGAGAAAAATCACAAAAGTGATCAATGATGATGAGATCTCTGCACCTCTTCCACTATCATCAACACCAGTGATCCCTACATTAGTGCTTACAACTTCTTCAACTCCTAAAGTCATTCCTACAGTAAAGTTGTACCTCTTAATTTACCAGCAGTCAGGGAAGAGATCCTAAGTTTCTTTTCAGAAGAGGACCCTGACAAAAGAACAATTCTATCTCTTGATGGCTATCCAAGACCAGCAAATGTTGATGCTTATCTAGAATTGAAAAAGAAGCAAGTAGAGGATATTGCCAAACGAGGATCAGCTGGTAAAAATGATAGAGAAATACATATTATCATGTCCTTTCAATTGAGTAAGGTCACCATTCTGTAAAGCTTTGTCAAGGATCTGAGCAACCTGTTGTCAGTAAGGGAAGATAAGTTGCTCAAGAGTGAACTCATGGAGTATATCATGGAAAAGAAGATGTATAAGGCAACAAGCCCACTGTTCAGGGATTGGAGCTTAGATGAGCTGAGAGAAGAAATCAATAGAATGCAAGAAATGTTGAAAGACCCTCTTAAAAAGCCAACTCCTCCCAACTGGGATTTATACAAGAAAGATATCTCTGAAAATGTCTTGAAGTTGAAGAGAATGAAGCAAGAACTGATTCAAAATCATCATGGTTCCAAAAACCAAGTGATGAGATGGGGTGAGGTGAGGGTGTTAGACACTTACAAAAGTTTGGAAGAAAGAAGGAAAAAGGATCCATCCATGGCTCCCAAGCCTGACTACTCAAAGGAAGATGCTATCCTCAGAGCTCAACTCTCTAAAAAGTCCAGCTCAACATCTGCCCATTCCACACTTGCCCTGCAACACAGGAAAAAGCAAGGGGAGATGAATGAAAAGACTGACAAAGAGTTTGAGGATACATTTATCAAAGAAGGGATTCAGAATATGATTAGTTATCACACAGATGATATAAGTGCCAAGCTGGCTAAAGATTTGTCAAAGATGGCTCATTCACAAACCTCAGCAATAAAGGCTCCTTCAAGAAAACCATCAGACCCAAAAATTCTAAAATGGAAGGTCGATAAAGACACCCATGAATTGATATTGCTAAAGTCTGATGGTGCAACCACTAAACTATCCATGGAAGATGCTTATGAGCTTACAGTAGAAGACTTCCAAGAACTACTATGTTTAGAGCTGGTGAAGGATGCTGATGACATGGAATCTCTTAACTTTGAACTTCAATTCAAAAGTCAAATAAGAGAATTCCTTCTGAGGAATAAAAACCAGAACATAGTGTTTTTGGCATCATCTGTTCCAGGGGGAGATTGTCGGGATTGAACCCTATGAAAAAACAGATGATATAAAGCCAAACAACACTATCCGAGCTTTGGTTCAACTATCAGAGGTTACAACCTATGATGTACTTACACTGCTTTCCATAAAGACTGCTCATCCTATCATCTGCCTTCACAAAGCTTCAAGGTCTGCCAGAGTTAACAAGGACAGAGGATAGGAATCAGAGTTTAGTCATTAGCTTAGTTATTCAATGTAACAGTGACAAGCACTGATAGTTAGTATAAGCAGTGTTTAGAGTTAGTTACATATTGTTTCCTGTCACTATCAACCCTGACGTCATCAAAGATGCTCAGAAGGTTAGATAGTTAGTATAAATAGGCAACTCTTGTAACCTTTAAACTCGTCTCTTAAAAGATCAACTTTCGCATATCATATTTTCTGCATTTTCTCATCACCAAACTGTAATTGCAAAGGCTGAGGGGGAGTTTGTGAATCACATGCAAGTTAATTAACTTGAAAGCATGATGATGATGAAGACAAACGACCATTGCTTGTAGTAAAAGTTTTCCATATTATTCCGCTGCAAATCTCTTTTAATTCAATCATGTTCCATTTTTGAAATAAAAACTACAAGTAATTCAAACTCAGATCCTAACAAAAATCGAGTGTTCATCCCTCCAACCCTGAGCTACTGAGCAAACTTAGGTCGGAGAGGTCTTTTAGAGCGGTTTTAGCCGTTTTACAAAAGCGTGGGCTAATCCGGGCGAACTCGGGGTTCGTTTGGAGTCCGGCTTGTGTAAACCAACATAAACGTCCTTGTGCTTCCAGATCTGGGATCTTGAATGATAGATGCTTCGTTTCATATCAGAAGATGAACAAAACATCATCAAAAGTCCGTAACTTGTGTAGAAATCAATGTTTATCAAAGGTTTTTCTAAGATCTATAACTTACAAGCCGAGATCTTGCAGATCTCGTATTTGGAAGCCCCTGCTAACACCAAACGAACTCGTATTGTGTAGATCTAAGCTTAAAACAGAAGTTTTGGAAGAAAAAGATGAAGATTTTCGTAAAAGAATGAGTTTTGATGAAAACGAAGGCTATGCCTTGTGCCAAAATCGTTGTAAACGTTTGTAAAACGTAGTTGAACATCATTGTAGTTGAAATCGGGTTGATTCTTACTTAGAACATGAAGGTTTCGGGTTTTGAGAGCTCTGGGCGATGTTGCAGCAAGTTCAAATGAGAGAACAGAGCTTGGTATTTATAAGAGAAGGCAAAATGTAAGGCTGGTGAGATCAAGTTCGGTTGAACTTGCATGTTTTCATGCAGGTTCGGGCGAACTTGCTAGGTTTTCAAGAATAAGCAGCTAAGTTCGGCCGAACTTGTACATATTTGTACAAGTTCGAGCGAACTTGAGGTATATGAGGGATCATTGTGTCATCAGGTAAGTTCGGCGAACTTGGGGTAGCCAAGTTCGGCCGAACTTGGCCTGGTGACCAAGTTTCGTTTACCGATTTCGCGTTAGGTGTTCGTTTGGCTATTCGGTTCGTATTAGTTAGTTATATTAAGCGTTAAATTCAAGGCGTTAAGCGTTATAATTGATATAATAGTGTGATTTAGCTATTCGAGAGTGCCAGAGCGATGCGATAGCGAGCGTAATCATAAACACAACACACATAACATATGAATAACATAAAGCCGTATAATTAACTGCGATTTGCGATGCGATGAGATTAGCGATGCGATTTAATAAGTGATTAGATGCGTTAATGACATACAACACCATAAGTAATTAACATAAACTTTATTATAAACCGAATCTCGGGATTATAAAGGTAGATAAACGGGAAAATAAAATGGAAAGATAACAATCGAATTTTCAAGATGTTACAGTGTCCCCTAATTTAGGGAATTTCATCCCGAAATTCAAGTAGTAGCTGTAACAAATAGATGCGGGTACTTGGCCTTCATATCACTTTCCAATTCCCAAGTGAACTCGGCGCCACGTTTGCCTTCCCATCGGACCTTCACGATAGGGATGCGAGAGCGTCGGAGTTTCTTGGTTTCTCGGTCCATGATCTCAACAAGCTTTTCCACGAAATGGAGAGTCTTGTTAATTTGCAGATCTTCGAGAGGGACATGCAGATTTTCTTCGGCTAAGCACTTTTTGAGATTAGACACGTGGAAAGTCGGATGTACATTATTGAGTTCCTCCGGTAATTCGAGACGATAGGCTACTTTGCCGATCCTTTCCAGAATCTTAAAGGGACCAACGTATCGAGGCGCTAGCTTTCCTTTCTTGCCGAAGAGGACCACTCCCTTCCAAGGGGCAACCTTTAGGAGAACGTGATCTCCCACTTCGAACTGCATGGGCTTGCGGCGTTTATCGGCGTAACTCTTTTGAGACTCCGAGCTTTCAAGAGATTGTCTCTGATTTGGAGGATCTTGTCCGTCGTTTCTTAAATTAGCTCGGGACCGGTGATTTGTGCTTCTCTGATCTCGTGCCATGCAATAGGCGATCGGCATTTTCTTCCATACAATGCCTCAAAAGGAGCCATTTGAATGCTGGTATGATAACTATTATTGTACGAGAATTCGATTAAAGGTAAATGCGTATCCCAGTTACCACCGAAATCTATGATGCACGCCCGAAGCATATCTTCGATGGTGCGGATCGTGCGCTCAGTCTGACCGTCGGTTTGAGGGTGAAAAGCGGTACTGAGATTGAGAGTAGTACCGAGAGCGGATTGAAAAGTCTCCCAGAGACGCGAAGTAAAGCGACCATCTCGGTCAGAGATGATGTCACGAGGCGTCCCGTGTCGACATATAACTTTGTCAGTATAGATTCGGGCTAACCGTTCGACCTTAAAGTCTTCTCGTATAGTAATAAAGTGCACATATTTGGTAAGACGATCAACGATAACCCAAATACTATCGTGACCGGATGAAGTGCGGGGAAGCTTGGTAACGAAGTCCATAGCTATACTCTCCCACTTCCACATCGGGATTTTGGGTTGTTCGAGTAAACCAGAGGGCCATTGATGTTCAGCTTTAACTTTCAAACAAGTTAAGCACTTTGAGACGTACACGGCGATATCCTTCTTCATGCCCGGCCACCAATACTTAGGACGAAGGTCCTGGTACATCTTGTTGGCACCGGGGTGAATGGAATTTCGAGATTTATGAGCTTCGTTCATTAGCAATTCACGAATGTTGTCACATGTAGGAATCCAAATACAATCGATATAGTAATAAATACCATTAGGCTTAGATACGAGCTGAGTTTCGGCACCACATTTCATTTCTTCCTCCAAAGTATTCTCGTTAAAACAGGCAAATTGAGCAGAGCGAATCATGATTTCGAGATCATTCAAAGCTTGAGAGTCACGAACACTATACACATAGCTTCGTCGACTTAGAGCATCGGCGATGACGTTTGCTTTGTCGGGATGGTAGCGTATCTCGCAATCGTAATCGTTGAGAAGTTCAACCCATCTGCGTTGGCGCATATTCAGTTCCTTTTGATTAAAGATATGTTGTAAGCTCTTATGGTCGGTGAAGACCGTACACTTAGTACCGTAAAGGTAGTGTCGCCATATCCTCAATGCAAAAACAACTGCACCGAGTTCGAGATCCTGGGTTGTGTAGTTCTTCTCGTGGATCTTGAGTTGTCGAGACGCATACGCGATAACTTTCTCTCGTTGCATGAGAACACAACCAAGACCAAGGCTCGAGGCATCGCAGTAAACAACGAAATCGTCGTTTTCGTCAGGTAAAGCGAGAATGGGGGCGTTGCATAGCATACGCTTGAGAGTTTGAAAAACTTCCTCTTGCTTGGAATCCCAAACGAATGGTTTGTCTTTATGAGTTAAAGCGGTAAGCGGAACGGCGATTTTCGAGAAGTCGGCGATGAATCGACGGTAGTAACCCGCCAATCCAAGAAATGAACGGATTTCGGAAGCATTCTTCGGTGTAATCCAACTCTTGACAGCTTCAATCTTTGCAGGGTCGACGTGAATTCCTTGACTATTAACGATGTGGCCGAGAAATTGGACTTCTTCGAGCCAGAATTCACATTTAGAGAACTTAGCATAAAGGCGATTTCCTTGAAGAAGTTCGAGGACTAAACGGAGATGACGCGCGTGTTCGTCTCTCGACTTCGAATAGATAAGGATATCATCGATGAAAACAATGACGAAACGATCTAAGAAAGCTTTACACACACAATTCATCAAATGCATGAAAACCGCGGGTGCATTGGTAAGACCGAAAGGCATGGCCACGAATTGGCCCTAACGGGTACGAAAGGTAGTTTTCGGAATATCTTCTTCCAATACACGTAACTGATGATAGCCGAAGCATAAATCAATCTTGGAAAAACAAGTAGCACCCTGAAGCTGATCGAATAAGTCGTCGATACGAGGAAGAGGGTAGCGGTTCTTTATTGTGAGTTTGTTAAGTTCACGATAATCGATGCACATACCGAATGATCCGTCCTTCTTTTTCAAGGACAGGAGCTCCCCATGGCGAAGTGCTCGGGCGTATGAAGCCTTTATCAAGAAGCTCTTGAAGTTGGCTTGATAGCTTGCACATTTCGGATGGTGTGAGACGATAAGGAGCTTTTGCAAGGGAGTAGCACTTGGAATCAAATCTATACGGAATTCAACATCTCGAGTAGGGGGTAAACCGGGTAAATCTTCGGGAAAGACCTTAGGAAATTCACAAACCATGGGAACATCTTTATAAGTCTTCTTTTCTTTCTTCGGGTTCACAATGTGGGCGAGGGAAACAATTATCGGCACCAGTATCAAATAAACATGAACCATAAATACTGATCGAGGTGTCGCGCCTCGGTCAAAGATAATATTTATAAACCTGATTTATCCTTAACTATGATTTAGTGGTAGCACGGGGTCGATCCACAAAGAGCATGTGGTTTGCGTACGGATTAGATTGATTTGAAATAAGATCGTCACTTTATGAAGCTTGCTACAAAAACTATTAATTTGTTTATTTGAGAAAGGTGTTGGAATGAACCAACAAGTTGTTTGATTAATTAACTAACAGAACTTGAAAGTTTGCAATCAAAGTAAATGCGATTGTAAGACAATATAGAGAAACAAGGTTCACACCCGGTTCAGTGATTGCACTCCTAGGTTTCTACACATTTTAGATTTGATTCAATTGCAACAGTGATTAAGAATTTAGTGTCACGAGGCTTAGGTGCCAATAGTTATCAACGTTACAAAGAACAGACAAAGATGCACTTCATTACCAAGAACATGTAAATCCTAACCTAGACAAGGCATAAATGCACATAAACATTTCATAAAGTCAAATTTAATCTTCACTCGACAATTTATGAATTCAATACAAATGCAAGACAATTGTTATAAGCTTCAAAATCAAATAGCAAATTGTCACAAATCAAACAAATAACAATGTTTAACCCTAGACTTACAAAAACCTACACCGGGGTGAAACCTCCGGGAATTAGCCGCTCATGGTGAACATGACACGATCAATGGATGATGAAAGCTCGAATCTTGGCATCTTGAACTTGGAGGTGATGATGGAAAGTGGTTAGGGTTTGTGATAAATGATGGTGATGAGTGATGGATGCTTGAAGGATGATGATGATGGTGTTAGGATCAGGGTTTTGGATCGAAAAGTGTAATTGGATGGATTGGATAAGTGGAAGATGATGGTTGATGATGATTGTGGCTCCATGAACAATATTCAAACTCCCAAAATTCATAACTCCTCAAAATAGGTCAAAATCCTCCTTAAACCCGTCCCGAAACTCAACAAACGTAAAATTCGAGATGCAAGAAACGACGAACCGTCGCCGACGGCCTGATGACCCGTCGGCGACGGGCTGTGCTTTTTGGCTATTCTCCCGACGGGTTATCTTGCTGTCTACGGTAAACTTTGGACGACAGGGAAGATTCCACAAGTCGTCGCCGACAGCCCATAGTGGCGTCGGCGACGGTGCTTCTAAACATCAATTTCTGATTTCTTTGTTTCTTGATTCCAATCGATCCCGTTCGCGTTCCGGTGCTCTGTTAAGCTCTTGGTTAACTCCTTAAACTCCGTAAGACCTGTAAAACACAAACGTTATTAAAAGTAGGTATCCGAATTAAAAGTCACGTAAAAACGTTAACTTAAACCATAACAAACACCGGTTTACACCCACACATCACATCCCCACACTTGTCTTTTGCTTGCCTTCAAGCAAATCTGTTTTTCACTTTCGCGTGGGTCAAACAAGAAATACATTCCCCATTCTTGAGACGTACGTTAAGGTCTCAAGTCATACCTGGTTCAAGATGTTTTGCAATTTCAAGTTATTTAACACTCAATGGACTAGTCATTTGAAAATGGTTATTCAAGATTAACCCGCCCTTAAAACCCACAACATGCATATCCCTCACAATGTTCACTCCACTCGGTTTACCAATTTGGCTAATTTTAGTGATGTATTAGAACCTTTTTTAAAGTGATCACTCAAAACCGAATAGAACATATACCGCATATGCTTGCAACTCAATCATTCTCCCCACCGAACACGAATACTTAGCACAAGTCAAAAGGTCTTTAACGGTTGTAACAGGGCTAGGCTAAGGGTATGGAATAGGATATTTAAAGTGGCTAAGGTGATGAAAATTCGATCTTTATTACAATTACACTAAACCGACTAAACACAAGTCGATAACTAATAGGCTAAAACGTTCACCTTTTATTCACAACTACCACACATCTTTTGTGTTTTTCTTCAATCATTCTTCTCTATTTTTCATAGTATTTTATGATTGATTTTTTTTTCAAACTATATACACAACTAATTAACTAATACTATGATCGAATTTCCATCACACGGGTTAGAAAGGTTTAAGGTTAAAGGCTAATTAGGGCGATCAAATGAAAGGATTAGGCTCAACATTGGCTACTAGGGGATATGTTTGGGTAAGGCTAAATAAATGGTGTAAAGCAAAAAAGCCTTAATCATTCTCATGCTTGCATTCGGTCGATGGTCTCAAACGTATCAAAAGATGCAAGTTCTACAATACATGACTAACGGACCACTCAAACAAAGAAACATGTATATGCATAATGTATACAAGTGGCTCAAACACTCACATATTAAGGGTATGAAATGTGATATGCACAATTACAAGTTTCTTAGGCAAATTATTCCCAAATAACTACCCATTAAATACTTTTCATGCCTTTAATTTTGATCTCGACCATGACAAAAGACAAATGGTTCGTGCCATCCCTCGCTAACTTAGTTACTTGTGCTTTTAGATTGCTTCAAATAAAGACATTTTTGAAAAATTTTGAACTTTCCCACATCCCCACACTTGAGGTTAACATTGTCCTCAATGTGTAATGATTAAATGAAAGGGTCAAAATCGAAAAACGTTTACTACCCCATCCCCACACTTGAGGTTAACATTGTCCTCAATGTGTAGAATTAGGGCTCTTTATAATGCACAAGGGATGTGACACGGCTAATTTCCCAAAACTTTCACCCCGGAGACTAAAATACAATTTACACTCCACTTATTATCTAACTAAAAAATCAAAGTAAAAAAGAAACGTATGCACCTGATTTCCGAGCTCGTTCTTCATTTGCTCCACATCTTTTAACAAAGCGGTCGTCTCATAAACATAATGACCTACAAATCTCAACCCTTGTGTAGAAGCATGCTTCTCACAACCATCAAAATTTGTTAGTAACCTAGTTCTACCACTTTTATGAAAATATCACCGATCCATACGTTAATTTACTTTGACTTATGTGGAAAATAATGTACAACAATAACAATCCTAACTCACTTTCGTAGGAATCACGGTTGCATTTAGCTTATGCAACAAGCCCTTTTAAACCTTCCGATAGCTCGTAAGGATGAGTAGGTCTCGTGAGGGTTATATAGAGAACACACCCACAATGTTCATTTAACAAAGAAAGCAATAAAATCTAACTAGAACACAAACTAAAAAAAGAAGGTACAACAACAACATAAAACATACCTCGCCTACCTTTGGTACTGTTCGTTCGGGTCTTTAGGCGGGTACGGGTTATATGGGAACCCGGTGAGGAAGATAAGATATCCTTCCAATCATCGAGTGGTCCAGATTCCCCTTCAGCTGGTGGTGGTGGCTGTATCGGGACGAAACTTGAGCCCGGCATTTCAGGCCAATGTGGAGATGGATAGGAGGGTCTTTCGAGGACGGGAAGGTCCTCATAGTTGAACCATGGTGTATGTTGCTGAAATGGCAACCCGGCCATCAAATTCTGTTGATGTCTCTTTCGATCATGCAGGATCTTGGCGTTATTGATGGCTATTTGTTGATCGGTAGCGGTCGCAATCCAACGCCTATCCTCATAGGCCTCTCGCTCCATACGAGACGATCTTGTTCCTCCTTCCATGCTCTTCGTTGAGCATTTTCTTGAGCCCGCTGTTGCTCCATCAAATTGAATCGAGATTGTTGCTACGCTTTAAACAACTGTTGCTCTTCCCAATATTGTTCAACTTTGGTCATATGGGCATCTTCCTCGTTCCAATGGTTTTGATACTGAGTTTGGAAGCCTTGCTCCCACTGGCGCCTTTCCTCATGGTACCCGCGATTCTCCCTAATACCCGCGGATATGTTGTCATACACCCCTGTTACCCCCGATTATAATTGGTGTAATCCGGCCTACGCGGGAGACAATGATTTGAGCAACCTCATTTGAAATTTCCTGATGCTGTCGGGCATATCTCTATCTCGGTCCCCTCAGACCGGCCTGTTCTTCTTCCTCTTCCACATCATGCATTTCCTCTTCTTGTACAGCCCCTTGGGCTGCAGTGGGATCCGTAAACGTGAATTGGCAACCCTGATCATCTTTCACCGTATATTGCTGACCATAGAGCTCCACGCTAATCTTCCAATGTCGCCTGATTGAGGCAAAACAAACTTGATCAATTAGCTTGGTTACCCATAACGAGTCGGCGGGTAAAGCGTTTTGTTGTAGGATCATTGCGCTTATCAACCTCACATACGGTATCATTTTTCTGGTGCATGATTCATGTGTGTCCCACGTGTTTATCATCACAATTTGGTGACATGACGACTTTGGCGCACCAACCAACAATGAATGTAGCACCCTACAGTCGGGCGCCTTTATCTTCCCGCGGTCTCCAAACCGCACCATGACATTCTCAAGAATATACCTTGGAGGATCCGCCCCTCCAATGACAGATCGTTTCTCGACTCACCTAACCCACCGGACCCCGGCAGCACAGTGACTAACATGCCGGCTGGGTCAGCAGGGTTCACCTTGTTATCCAGAAATTAGTCAATGGTGTAGTAGTAATAAGCATCCGCTCCCAACGAATCAAAACGAGCAATACAATTCATGTGCTCGAATGACATGATCATCTGATTTTTCCCAATGTCACCAATCAATTGCCACGTGACCGGTGGTCCATCCCTGTTTAAAAACCGTAATGTTGACAACCACTCACAAACTGTTGCCAAATAAACCCTCGGTGTGATGTCTTCACGCCAATCTAGAACTCTCTCCCAGCCAAGCCTTTCAAACTTTTGGACAATTCCTATAGCCCTGAACTCCTCCACGTTAACAGATCTTTCAAGAACAGATCGTTCCGGGACCAAAGTCGTGACGTTCCCGAAAACCATCTTCCATCTCCACATTTTTGCCTCCAGTTTATTATTGTTATACCTCGACAACGGCTTCTTCTTGTTATCGTTCAACTGTGAAGCTGTATGGCTGTTTCTGAATTCATCCCAATCCCAATCCTGGCGTTCCAACTGACCATCATCCTCTTCAACATTACTTAATTGTTCCCATTTCTTTTGGACATATCCTGGGCCCGAACCGGCTTGTGAAGATGACCCTTCACCGGATGTCTTACTTCTTTTTTGGGAAAACATGGCTACAATCAAATACAAGAAACCAATTAGTATACCCAAAACTTCAAACACTCTGACTTTTGAACATAAACATAGAGGTTGATTGAACCTTTGCTTTAGATATAAATTAGCTTGTTTAAACTTAAAAGTGGCAACTTTATAATCTAAAACTTAATATTCATCATGTTTATTCCCAACTCCATGGAAGTTCAACAAGATTCAACATCATGCTCATGTTCAAACATACTAACAACATGTATAATCACATCACAAGAGTTGTTGTAAGTTCAAATCCCACTCAAATCATCTATTCATGCCCAAATATAAGCTATAACATAATAAAGTGCAATAAACGACCTACTCTAAACCAAAAAGTTTACAAATTTAGGAAGAAATTGACTAACCATATGATAATCATGCTTAAATCTGAAAAAAAATCATACCTTTAATGTTGTTTAGCCAAGAAGAACTAAAGAAAGAAGAAAATCTTGAAGCTTGATGAACTTCTTCAAAAACCCGAAATTTAACGCCCAGAAATCTTGCAAACAAGCAAGAATTACTAAAAACAAAGTTAGAGGTTTTGTTCCTCTCGGAAAAATACACAAAATAGGCTCAAGAATCGCTAGATTTGGTGAAGATTTGAAGAAGTTATGAAAGATTGAAGATTAGGGTTCGTATGAGGGAGATGAAGTGAGTTATGGTGGTGATGAATGCAGAGATTTTGGGGTAGGTTAGGATTAGGAATCAGATATGGGGTCTCCCGGGTCGAAATTGTGGTCAAAACAAGGTTTGGGTGGAGTTTGGTTGGCTAAAAACAGGTCCCCGTCGCCGACGCCACCCCAAAAGCGAGTTTTTATACTTTTCATCTGACGCACTAACCTGCTGTATACGCCGCGCAAACTTACCCGACAGACAAATTTCCAAGACCCGTCGACGACGGCCTAAAGCCCCGTCGCCGACGGCACACCCATTTTCAAATTTTTTTTCAAAACTATGGGCAAAAAACATGAACTTTTTACAAAAGAAGCCTAGCTTAATTTAAATCCTAAAAATTATAACAAATCTTTTTGTGTGACATTTTCGATTTTAATATTCACTACTAACTTATCGTTAACAATTCTACCACCCCCCCCAAAAGTCGTGTATTGTCCCCAATACACATAAAAGAGTTCGAACACATACCTCGTGTTATCGAGACTCGTTTATAGCTTCCGAAACTTCACACATCTCAAAGAGTTGTTAGATCAAAACAATAAGCATAATTAGTCTAAAACGATGCACCCAAACAATTAAAAATAGTACATAACTCTACAAAACGTGTTACCGGTTCTCAAATGACCTCGTAATGTGGTACGCCCACCACGAAGCTTACCACTTTCGTGTTCTTCTCACCCTTATCATCATTACCATCAAGGAATGGTTTCAGACGTTGACCGTTAACCGTTTGCCTTGACCCATCCTTCGGGTCCTCAATGGTGACATCACCCAATTTTCCGACCCGTGTGATCACGGATGGGCCCATCCACTTACTCTTGAGCTTCCCGGGAAAGAATTTAAGCCTTGAGTTGTAGAGCCAAACCTTTTGCTCTACCACAAACTCCTTTGGCTTCAACTTTGCGTCGTGTGCTCGCTTCATTCCATCCTTGTATTTTGAAGCACACTCATATGCCCCCAGCCGGAGTTCTTCCAACTCGCATAACTTTAACTTTCGCTCATTGCCTACATCATCATATTTCATGTTAACCTCTTTAATAGCCCAAAAAGCACGATGCACAAGCTTGACCGGCAAGTGACAATTTTTACCCAAAACCAAGCGGTAAGGTGTGGTACCAATCGGTGTTTTATGTGCCGTTCGATAGGCCCATAAAGCATCGTTCAACTTTGTCGACCAGTCCTTACGATCCGGTCGACCAGTCTTTTGCAAAATCTATTTGATTTGCCTATTGGATACCTCTACCTGACCGCTTGTTTGCGGATGATAGGGAGTAGCAATTCAATGGTCAACCCCATACCGTTTCAATAGTTTGCCAAAGTTAAAAATTTTGAAGTGAGATCCTCCATCACTAATGATTACTCGGGGGATCCCAAATCTAGAAATTATATTCGTTTGAACAAAATTGCAAACCCCGGTATGGTCATTTGTCTTGGTAGCGATCGCTTCAACCCATTTCGACACACAGTCGACCGCCACCAAGATATACATGTTGCCATGCAAATTAGGAAAAGGGCCCATGAAATCGATCCCCCACACATAAAAAATATCTACAATAAGGATCGGTTGCATGGGCATCTCATCCCGTTTGGAGATACCCCCCAATTTTTGACACTCAACGCAATATTTAGCAAAAGTAAATGCGTCTTTAAAGATAGTTGGCCAATAAAGCCCACTATTGAGCACTTTGTGCCCAGTTTTGTGACCACGGAAATGGCTCCCAGATGCAAATGAATGCAAGTGCGTCAAAACACTCGGGATCTCCTTGTCTGGAATGCATCTTCGAACAACTTGATCCGGACATATTTTGAACAAGTCAGGTTCCTCCAACGTATAGTATTTGATTTGCGACAGGAAGTGCAACCTTCTCCCCCGATCCCAATGAGCCGGTAAGTCACCTGTAACCAAAAAATTCACAATGTTAGCATACAAGGTAAAATAGTGACTTTCAAAATATGCTCATCTGGGAAGGCGTCATCAATCTCTACACGTGAAGAACCCTCTTCCACTATCAATCGAGACAAGTGGTCCACTACCATGTTTTCACTACCCTTCTTGTCCCGTATCTCTAGGTCAAACTCTTGTAGTAAAAGGACCCAACGGATCAATCTCGGCTTTGCATCCTTTTTCTCCATGAGGTACCTGATAGCAGTGTGATCAGAATATATAACAACCTTGTTACCCCATATGTAAGCCCGAAATTTTCCCAATGCAAATACCACCGCAAGTAGCTCTTTTTCAGTAGTTGTGTAATTCAATTGTGCATCCGAAAGAGTCTTACTTGCATAGTAAATAGTAACGGGTTTCTTTCTACCCGTTAACCCAACACGACCCCAACCGCGTAATCGCTCGCATCGCACATGATTTCGAATAGTAAAGACCAATTCGGCGATTGCAATATTGGGGCCTCTACTAATTTCCCTTTCAAAATGTTAAAAGCGGTTTGACACTCTTTGTTAAAATCAAATGATTGGTCCTTAAGCAACAATTTACATAGAGGCTTCGTAATGTCACTAAACCCCTTAATAAACCGTCTATAAAACCCCGCATGACCTAAAAATGATCTAACCCCTTTAACACTCGTCGGATACGGTAAAGTAGAGATGACTTGCACCTTTGCACGGTCGACCTCTATCCCACGAATCGACACCACATGCCCCAACACAATCCCTTCTTGAACCATAAAATGGCTCTTCTCCCAACTCAATACCAAATTTTTCTCAACACATCTTTTCATAACTTTTTCGAGTTGGTCAAGGCATGCCTCAAATGATGACCCAAAAATTGAGAAATCATCCATAAAGATCTCTAAGGACTCCCCCACCATGTCCGAGAATATACTCATCATACACCTTTGAAAGGTGGCGGGGGCATTACATAGCCCAAACGACATTCGCCTAAATGCAAAAGTACCGTAGGGGCAAGTAAATGTGGTCTTAGCTTGATCTTCTGGATGGATAGCTATTTGGTTGTAACCTGAATACCCATCTAAAAAGCAATAAAATTTTTGACCCGCTAACTTCTCAACAATTTGGTCAATAAAAGCTAAAGGGAAATGGTCTTTGGAAGTTGCAGAATTTAACTTTTTATAATTAATACATATTCGCCACCCGGTTACGGCCGGGTGGCGACCTCTTCACCTGTGTCATTTGTGATGACTTGAATGCCATCCTTTTTCGGGACCATTTGCGTTGGGCTCACCCACTGGCTATTAGAGATGGGGTAAATAATACCCGCATCTAGCCACTTCAACACCTCCTTCTTGACGACCTCTCTCATGTTGGGATTTAATCGCCTTTGGGCGTCACGAGAAGGAGTGATACCATCTTCGGTGATGATTTTGTGCATCACCACTGAGGGACTGATTCCCTTCAGATCAGCAATGGTCCAACCAATAGCGGCTCTATGGGTGACCAGACCTCCATGAGCTTTTCCTCTTGCTCTCCGGTTAGATTAGCCGCGATGATCACCGGAAGCGTGTTGCCCTCACCCACATAAGCATATTTCAAATGCTTAGGCAACACCTTCAATTCAACAACCAGAGGTTCAACTAATGACGATTTCAATTTCGTTTCAATCTTTTCCGGAAGACTTTCTAATTGATGCGTCCAAGTAGGTTTTCCTTCCTTCGCCGCCATCTTTTCCAACTCCTCATCCATGCTTCGATTTGTTTCCATTTACAACCTGTCGAACATGAAACACTCCTCTATTGTGTTTTCCTCTTTGACATTAACATCGCATAGAGGTATACACTCGTCAATGACGTCCGCCATATAGCATTCGTCACCAACTAGAGGATTCGTCAATCCCGAAAAAACATTCAACCGCAACCGACGGTTACCAAAATTAATGTCGACCGTACCCGTTTTACAATTGATTTGGGCATTTGATGTTGCCAAAAAAGGTCGACCGAGTATAACCGTTGGTTGTTTGGTTCGGTCCAAAGAAACATAATCAAGTACAAGAAAGTCCACCGGATAATAAAAGTCATCAACTTTTACTATCACATCGGTGACTATCCCACGGGGTAGTTTGGGTGTCAAATCCGCCAACACCACGGTGGTGTTAGACGACTGAAGTGGACCAAACTCATATTGGTCGTACAAACTACCCCGGCAGGATACTCGCACTCGCCCCAAGGTCCAAAAGTGCCCGTTTCATTTTGAATTCACCAACTTGAATAGAAATAATGGGCGCTCCCGGATCTTGTAGCTTTGGTGGAAGTGCACCCGAAAGAATTGAACTAACATTTTCAGTCAAATCAAGTTTCTTGGGAAACTTGTTAGTTTGTTTCTGGTACATAATTCTTTTAAGTACTTCGCATATGAGGGCACTTGTTTGATCGCATCTAAGAGGGGTAGGTTGATTTTTACTTGTTTAAAAATTTCCCACATTTCCTCTTGTTGTGGGCCACGTTTCATAACCACCTTCTTAGATGGTCCCAACAAGGCTTCGGGATAAGGGGCGGTATTAACCTCCACACCCTTTTCCTTAGCCTTTGGGATGGGGATGGTCACAACGGGGGTATTTTTACTATTTTCCGAAACATTTTTATTTTTACCCGTTTGACCGTCAACACTCTCCTCATCACTGACATCTTCCACCACCCCTTCAACAAACTGAGGTGGTGGTGACTCGACACCACTATCTATGACTCGACCACTACGTAAAGAAATTTTATTAATTGGTACCTCACGTGTGTTCTTTGAGTTGGACCCTTGATGCTTAGGGTTTACGGTGGTATCACTTGGAAGTCTTCCTCCACTTCCTCGCATCTGAGCTACCTCTTCAGCAAGTTGCCCCACTTGCTTTGTCAACACCTCATGAGATTTATCCCGCATCTCATTTGCCTTTTTCATCTCCTTGATGTCACTGCTAGATTCTTTCACAACATTCAAGAGTGCATCAATCTTGGCACTCAAGTCATCACCACCGCCTTGAGAGTTCGAATTACCTCCCCCGTTACCACCTTGGTTGTACCCTCTTTGATAATTTCCTTCACGGTTCTGATACGATTGATTACTACCTTGGTTGTAATTTCTTTGATAGCCCCCGTGATTACCGCCTTGGCGTTTTTGGTATGATGACCCGCCTTGGTTACCCGCATCGAAGTGTGGGTTCATGTGATTTTTTGTCACACCCCGACCCGCAGCGGAAAAGGTGACCGGGGCATGATTGGGTTATCATCAAAGCTCATGACATTTATTTTAACGTTTCATATTCATTAATACACTTTAATGGAAGATTACAATCAATATTACATCATGTCCTAAACATCAATCTAGGCTTCATTGTTTTCTTCTAAGGCATTTCCTATGTTTTCCTTGCTTTGTCCTGTTCACCTGTATCATGTGTAAAAAGGGTTTTTGGATCAACAAAAAGTTGGCGAGTGAATCCTATGGAAAACATTTGAACAAGTTCATTTAATTGATTATAAAATAAAGTGCACAACCACACATGAGTAAAAATAGATGTAAACTTATTCACCAATCAATTAATATTAAATAATGCATAAACTTGACAATATGGAATACATAACTACAAACAATATAAACTCAATAATACACACACGAACAATAATGGATTTGTTTTAAGGCACGCATTGCTCAACTCGTCTCACACGAGGAACTGATGGGCCTAATGAATGAATTGCATATAAATTGACAAAATGAAATACATAACTACAAGCAATGTATACAATCTAAGTTTAGATCACAATATGGTATGGCACAAGTTTAAATAAACGAGTAAATTTATGACACATGACACCCCAAAACGTGTAACTAAAAAGGGGAGTTGTAAGATTCACTCACATTGGGTGCGTTCGGTTGATGATGTTGAATGCGCACAAAGTGGTTTTAACCACGAGTGAAATTAACCTAGATAATGGCATAATGTTTCGGTAAGTAAACGGATTTTATTAATCCATTTTAGTAGGATTGTTGGGTGTATTTTTGTGAGTTTAAGGCTATTTTCTAACCTTAAAATGTTATTTTTAAGTATTTTTAATTGATTTTTAAATAAAATAAATAAATAAAAATAATAAAAAAAATGTTGACTTTTTGACCGTTGACCATTGACCATTGACCATTGATTGACTGTTGACCGGTTCGTATGCGTGTATGTGTGCGCTGGGTGAGGCTCGAACCCGAGACCTCCCGTACGCGTGCACGCAGCTCTACCAACTGAGCTACGTGTCTAACCCGAAATATTTCTGTTTTTACTTATATTTATATACTAATTAGATTAAACAGAAAATCCTTTATTTTTTAAAAACGATTTAAATCTAACGACTCGGTGCGCTCCACAGGTCTCGAACCCGGGACCTGTGGTTTAGGTTAACACATAGTCCACCGCTGGACTGTGTGTTTAACTTGTTATATAATCTGATTTTTATTATACTTATATACAATTAAATAATTTCATTTCTGCCTTATTTAAAAAGTTGAATAATTGTCCGAACCGGTGCGGTAGTCCGGATTCGAACTCGTGTCGTGTGTTTAAACATTCACACAGTCCACCGTGGACTGTGTGTCTATCTTGGTTATTATTCTGGTTTTTATTAAACTTAACATATATCAGCCGTGAATCCGGTTCGGTAAAAAAAGAACATTTTTATTAAGGCGAGGTGCGTGGGACATGTATCGAACTCGGGACGTGAGCGTGCTTTAATGTGCACACAGTCCACCGCTGGACTGTGTGTCTAACCCGAGTTATATTGTAATTTTAATTATACATATAGACAACTGAAACTTCGTCTTCTTCGTTAATCTTAACCAGAATCGGAAGTCCGACTGGTTCGAAGTTTTAATCATGTTCGTTAGTGTGTTATGATTAATTACCGGTGAGATAAGTAAAAAGAATGAATGAATTAAACGTAAGGTATACCGAACTGGACTCCTCTGTTTCTCCGGCGATACTCCGGTGACAGCAGAAACTTCCGGCGACGTATGTCTTGCGGCGGAGAGTCTTCAACGAGCTTGAGATAGATGTGGGTGACTTCGGTATAAGTTCTGGGTGTTCAGTAAGGCTCAGAAGTGAAGGTCTCGGTTTTCCGGCGAGGTGCAGAACTTTTCCGGCGAGTGGAATTACGTCGGGTAAAGGTGCGGTTTTGAGCGAAAAAGCTTGCAGAGGTTCGAGGAGGTATTTATAGGGCAGGTCATCGATGAATTTGGTCCGATTTCCGACTTGATTCGTCGGTTAGAAACTTTCCGGCGGTTATAACTTGTGTCGCGGACTCAGGCGTCGGTTATAACCGATGTAGTGATTAAAGTTTACGTTATAACTGAAGTAACCGTCAATTCTTGGCGAGTTAGTCGGAATTTCCGACGACTGTAAATGGGCGCGCCGATTTTGAATTCGAGAATTACAATATGAATTAATTGTTTCCATTAATTAACAAAAACACTAGTGGCGCAGTGGTTGGATGGTTAAGTGTTAAGTTATTGTTGACCCGGCTGACTGACCCGGGTTCGAAACCTGGCAGTACCATTTTATTTTTATTTCATTATTTTTAACAGTTTTTCAAAAACCAATTATATATCCCCATATACTTATTAATTATGTATCGTTTAAAATTATTTTGGGCATTAAATAAGCAACGAAATTTTTAACTGATTGTTCGGTTAATAAACGAGCGGGTTTGGTAAATCCGTTTTTTGACGGATGTTACAGTATCCCCTGCTTTTTAGAAATTTCGTCCCGAAATTTAAGTAGTGATATATTTGACTAAAAAAATGATGGTGTTTAGTTTGACAGTTACATGCTTAGAAAAAGTAAAGGTTTAAGTTTTTGTTTGAGGCGGTAACGTTCCTTGTAAGGGTTAAGTACCCTGTTACAGGAATCGCTTTTTGTTGCCTACGGTAAAATATTGATAAGTAGAGTTGATTCACTAAATATGATATCACGCGTAAGAGTTTTGATATGTTTGGAAGGATATGGTTATATCCTAAAGCAAAACTTCTAATACTACAACCTACATGGAACTTCTCATAACCGTCTAACAATACCTCCGATCCTTTGACAAGAATACTTATATATAGGAAGTACCAGCAGCGTATCCACCATATTCTTGTCAAATTTTCATTGGTTTTATCAGTAAGTTATGATTGGTTCTATGATATGACTCTAGAACATAAATAAACACAACAACCAATATTTGAGTCTAGATTCTGATAGCATACATGTTTGAATGGTGACAGTTCCTCTCTCGTTTTTTATGATGGAGAGGTTAGTTTATGTAGAAATGGAACACAATCCAATTTCTTTAAATGGCGAGATGATATGAATGTAACACAAATTTCAACCAAGGCAATACTAAATCCTACATGGAACTTCTCATAACCGCCTGATAATGCCTCTGATCCTTTGGCAAGAATACTTATATATAGGAAGTACCAGCGGCGTATCCACCATATTCTTGTCAAATTTTCGTTGATTTTATCCGCAAGTTATGATTAGTTACCAAGAAACTACTAAATCCTACATAGAACTTCTCATAACCGTTTGACAATGCCTCTGATCCTTTGACAAGAATACTTATATATAGGAAGTACCAGCGGCGTATCCACCATATTCTCGTCAAATTTTCATTGGTTTTATCAGTGAATTATGATTAGTCCTATGTGACTCTACAACCAATACAACAAACACAAAATACTGAAAATGAAAAAATGTCTGTGCGATCAAGGCTCAATCAAACGGAGCCGATCGTATTGCATGTACTGAAAATGAAAATGTCTATGCGATCAAGGCTCAATCAAACGGAGCCGATCGTATTGCATGTACTGTAAATAATAAATTTAATCTAAACAATAATCACACAAACAGCTTATACATGGAACCTCTCATAACCGCCTGATAATGCCTCCGATCCTTTGACAAGAATACTTATATATAGGAAGTACCAGCGGCGTATCCACCATATTCTTGTCAAATTTTCATTGACTTTATCCACAAGTTATGATTAGTTCTATGTGACTCTACAACAAACACAACAACCACAAGATACTGATAATGAAAAATGTCTGTGCGATTAAGGCTCAATCAAACGGAGCCGATCGTATTGCATGTACTGAAAATGAAAAATTGTCTGTGCGATCAAGGCTCAATCAAACGGAGCCGATCGTATTGCATGTACTGAAAATAATAAACAATAATCACTCAAACAATTTATACATGGAACCTCTCATAATCGCCTGATAATGCCTCCGATCCTTTGACAAGAATACTTATATATAGGAAGTACCAGCGGCGTATCCACCATATTCTTCGTCAAATTTTCATTGACTTTATCCGCAAGTTATGATTAGTTCTATGTGACTCTACAACAAACACAACAACCACAAGATACTGATAATGAAAAATGTCTGTGCGATCAAGGCTCAATCAAACGGAGCCGATCGTATTGCATGTACTGAAATGAAAAATGTCTGTGCGATCAAGGCTCAATCAAACGAAGCCGATCGTATTGCATGTACTGAAATAATAAATTTAATCTAAACATGGAACCTTTCATAACCGCCTGATAATGCCTCTGATCCTTTGACAAGAATACTTATATATAGGAAGTACCAGCGGCGTATCCACCATATTCTTGTCAAATTCCCATTGGCTTTATCCTTAAGTTATTATTGGTTCTATGTAATTCTAAAACATAAAGAAAAACATAAAACTAAACGATAGGAGTTGAATCTTGATTTCCGGTGAAGAGGACTAGTTGGGTATCTTCGTTTGGGCCGTCATTATCTTCAACAGGATTGGCGTTGATGTTGAAAACTCTTCCTCTTGCTGGTGGCCTAGTGATTAGGTTTTCTTGATTTACTTGGTTAACTGGGTTTGATTGGGCTTGAGCGTTTATGATGTTAACCAACCGAGGGCACGTGTTTCTAAAGTGGGTAGGGTCGCCACAATTGAAACAAGCTCGAACATATGGGAACATGGGGTATTGGGGTTGTTGATAGGTTTGGATCATGTTTTGGGTAAGGGGAGAGATTTGGTTTTGAAAGGTGCGGCAAACCTTGCTCAAATGACCATAGCGTCCACAAGTTGCACATAGTCGACAAGGTAAGGTAAGGGGATGGTGATAAAAACAGGTGTTAGATCGAGGGTGAGGTCCAAGATATGGTTTCGTATTTGGGTAAGTTGAGTTGGGTGCTACTTGAGTGATTGGGATAGCTTGGTTGGGTAAGGCGTGTGAAATTGGTTGATTTCGTTGGATAGTAGGAAGATTTGCCCGTCTCTTTTTCTCTTAGAATTGGGTTGAGAAGGGGATTCGGTTTGGGTGTAGTCGGAGGTTTCAGTCGATGCTTTATCCTTCTTCTTCTCCTCCTTGAAGTCTTTGTTCCGGATTCGGTTCTCGGTGAGCTCTGTAGCTAACTCCATTGCTGCTTCCAAGTTTGCAGGTGTGGAACTTATTACAGAGTCTTGAATCTTTGACGGAAGACCACGAATGTAGTGCTCGATCAAACGGTAGAGGGGAGTGAACAATTGGGAACCATTTGATGTAACTCGAGGAATCTTTTGTTGTATGTGGGTGGATCTCCTTCCTGTTGCTTCAACGAGTAAAACTCATCTTCTAATTTCTTGATTTCGCTCCTTGGGCAAAATCGTCTGGTCATGATTTCCTTCAATTCATCCCAAGTTAAAGTCATGGCATCGTCAACGCCTCGTTTGGCCTTCTCTGTATTCCACCAAGTAAGTGTATTCCATATAAACGACCGGTAGCATATCGCACCTTGTGATCATCAGGGCAATCGCAATTTAGAAAAGTGTTCTCCATTTCTTCAAACCAATGGAGGAGAGCGGTGACACCTTCAGTCCCTTCGTATTTTGGAGGGTCGCATGATTTGAAATGCTTATAGGTGCATTTAGTGGTATTTGGGGGAGGGTTGATAACGTTTTGATTTTCTTGATTGACAGGATTAGCGGTAAGTGCTTGTTGGACTTGGATTATAATGTTGGGTATTACGGCAGCCATTTGTTGAGCGATTAGGGCAGCCATGCGCTCGCGGGCTTTTCCTGCTCTTTCTTCCTACGGGCGAGGTTAGAAGACATCTACAAGGAATACGCATCATGAGTATGAGTTGGATGTTTTTGGGATCATGGGTCGTATTTAGGAATGAACATTCATAAAATAATTATAGAAAATAAATCTACTACATCCATAGGATGTCTTGGGCTTTGCTCGTCATTAGGCCCTACATGCCGCCATACTTCACCTTCGTAATCATGTGGGCCCCATGAATACCGGGTTTTTCATATGGTTCGCATGTGTTAGCCTGGTTACGTACACTAAAACCCGGAGAAAATCGAGAAATATGTATACAACGTATGGTATTCGGAATGTGTCCAGGTGTAGACACGGTGACACCTCAAAGTGGGGTTAGTTCGAACGACATTTGGTGTGGCATGCTTTGGCCTAATAGGTCCTTCGTACTCTCATCGTTAGTCCCCGGTAGGCAAACTGGTCCGTTATATTAGATTTATACGAATGCAACCTAGACAGGACGTTCCGACTACCAGTACTTGTACCCTTCCAGTTACTACATGCCCGTCCAGAACTTACTTTGATGAGATTTGAAAATTGCAACAAAATCTTTGAATAATGAGAGTATGAAAATGATTTGAATATATGAACATTGAAATATGTATAATAATGTGTATGTAAGTATGTATGTTTGACTGTAAGTATAAACAAATATGAAACAAATAAATATCATAAGTTTGTATGTAACCACCTAATCAATTAAAATTTAGGCAAACTATAGTATAGGCTCTAAGGGTCTAATAACCTATCCTATATCCCTATAGTCATGGCTCTGATACCAATCTGTCACACCCCGACCCGCAGCAGAAAAGGTGACCGGGGCATGATTGGGTTATCATCAAAGCTCATGACATTTATTTTAACGTTTCATATTCATTAATACACTTTAATGGAAGATTACAATCAATATTACATCATGTCCTAAACATCAATCTAGGCTTCATTGTTTTCTTCTAAGGCATTTCCTATGTTTTCCTTGCTTCGTCCTGTTCACCTGTATCATGTGTAAAAAGGGTTTTTGGATCAACAAAAAGATTGGCGAGTGAATCCTATGGAAAACATTTGAACAAGTTCATTTAATTGATTATAAAATAAAGTGCACAACCACACATGAGTAAAAATAGATGTAAACTTATTCACCAATCAATTAATATTAAATAATGCATAAACTTGACAATATGGAATACATAACTACAAACAATATAAACTCAATAATACACACACGAACAATAATGGATTTGTTTTGAGGCACGCGTTGCTCAACTCGTCTCACACGAGGAACTGATGGGCCTAATGAATGAATTGCATATAAATTGACAAATGAAATACATAACTACAAGCAATGTATACAATCTAAGTTTAGATCACAATATGGTATGGCACAAGTTTAAATAAACGAGTTAATTTTATGTCACATGACACCCCCAAAACGTGTAATTAAAAAGGGGAGTTGTAAGATTCACTCACATTGGGTGCGTTCGGTGATGATGTTGAATGTGCACAAAGTGGTTTTAACCACGAGTGAAATTAACCTAGATAATGGCATAATGTTTCGGTAAGTAAACGGATTTTATTAATCCATTTTAGTAGGATTGTTGGGTGTATTTTTGTGAGTTTAAGGCTATTTTCTAACCTTAAAAATGTTATTTTTAAGTATTTTTAATTGATTTTTAAATAAAATAAATAAATAAAAATAATAAAAAAAATGTTGACTTTTTACCGTTGACCATTGACCATTGACCATTGACTTTGACTGTTGACCGGTTCGTATGCGTGTATGTGTGCGCTGGGTGAGGCTCGAACCCGAGACCTCCCGTACGCGTGCACGCAGCTCTACCAACTGAGCTACGTGTCTAACCCGAAATATTTCTGTTTTTAATTATATTTATATACTAATTAGATTAAACAGAAAATCCTTTATTTTTTAAAAACGATTTAAATCTAACGACTCGGTGCGCTCCACAGGTCTCGAACCCGGGACCTGTGGTTTAGGTTAACACACAGTCCACCGCTGGACTGTGTGTTTAACTTGTTATATAATCTGATTTTTATTATACTTATATACAATTAAATAATTTCATTTCTGCCTTATTTAAAAAGTTGAATAATTGTCCGGACCGGTGCGGTAGTCCGGATTCGAACTCGTGTCGTGTGTTTAAACATTCACACAGTCCACCGCTGGACTGTGTGTCTATCTTGGTTATTATTCTGGTTTTTATTAAACTTAACATATATCAGCCGTGAATCTGGTTCGGTAAAAAAAGAACATTTTTATTAAGGCGAGGTGCGTGGGACATGTATCGAACTCGGGACGTGAGCGTGTTTAATGTGCACACAGTCCACCGCTGGACTGTGTGTCTAACCGAGTTATATTGTAATTTTAATTATACATATAGACAACTGAAACTTCGTCTGCTTCGTTAATCTTAACCAGAATCGGAAGTCCGACTGGTTCGAAGTTTTAATCATGTTCGTTAGTGTGTTATGATTAATTACCGGTGAGACAAGTAAAAAGAATGAAAGAATTAAACGTAAGGTATACCGAACTGGACTCCTCTGTTTCTCCGGCGATACTCCGGTGACAGTAGAAACTTCCGGCGACGTATGTCTTGCGGGGAGAGTCTTCAACGAGCTTGAGATAGATGTGGGTGACTTCTGTATAAGTTCTGGGTGTTCAGTAAGGCTCAGAAGTGAAGGGCTCGGTTTTCCGGCGAGGTGCAGAACTTTTCCGGCGAGTGGAATTACGTCGGGTAAAGGTGCGGTTTTGAGCGAAAAAGCTTGCAGAGGTTCGAGGAGGTATTTATAGGGCAGGTCATCGATGAATTTGGTCCGATTTCCGACTTGATTCGTCGGTTAGAAACTTTCCGGCGGTTATAACTTATGTCGCGGACTCAGGCGTCGGTTATAACCGATGTAGTGATTAAAGTTTACGTTATAACTGAAGTAACCGTCAATTCTTGGCGAGTTAGTCGGAATTTCCGACGACTGCAAATGGGCGCGCCGATTTGAATTCGAGAATTATAATATGAATTAATTGTTTCCATTAATTAACAAAAAACACTAGTGGCGCAGTGGTTGGATGGTTAAGTGTTAAGTTATTGTTGACCCGGCTGACTGACCCGGGTTCGAAACCCGGCAGTACCATTTTATTTTTATTTCATTATTTTTAACAGTTTTTCAAAAACCAATTATATATCCCCATATACTTATTAATTATGTATCGTTTAAAATTATTTTGGGCATTAAATAAGCAACGAAATTTTTAACTGGTTGTTCGGTTAATAAACGGAGCGGGTTTGGTAAATTCCGTTTTTTGACGGATGTTACATTTTTGGCGTTCTCATAATGGAAATTAGGGTGATTCCTCAACCCAGGATGGTAAGTGTTCGAGTTCATGTCATTATACTTCCGATCACCAAACACTTGATTCACTTTTTAGTGTCTTCGGCTTTTCCCATTTGACATTCTATGGTTCTATGATCAAGTCCCCCACACCCATCGCAACCCGCGAATTGTACCACGATAACTTCCTTTTTCTTCATACGGGCCAATTCCCGTTCCAATGTAGAAATGTGGTCCCTTGAACTAGAGTCAAGGTCGGGTAGTGACCGGGATATAGGGTGTTTCTTAGCTCGGTCTGCCGACTCTTTGGCTTTCGATCTTTTAGCCATTCTCTCCAGAAACTCCCAATCGTAATCTTCATGATTACTCAACAATGTTCCATTACTAGTCGACTCCAAATGATTCCATGTCTCTCTGTCTAAGCCTCTCACAAAGCACTTCACCAATTCCCACTTTTCGATTTGATGATGAGGACATTTTCGGATCAATTCTTTATACCTCATGAAAGCCTCATGTAACGGTTCACTCGAGAGTTGCTTAAACGCTCGAATCTCGTCACGCGCATCATTGGTCTTGGCCATCGAGTAATACTCGTCAAGGAAGGCTTGTTGCATCTCCGCCCAAGAGTGAATGCTATTGGTGGGCAATGTTAAAAACCATTGCTTAGCCTTGTCCTTTAGTGAGAATTGGAAAAGACGTAAGCGAACCTCGTCTTGAGTGAAATGACCACCCCCAATAGTGCTACATATGGCCGAAAACTCCTGTAAATGCGTATATGGTTCATCATTCGACTGTCCATTAAAATGAGGAAGTATGTTGATGTAGTTGGGTTTGCAATCAAAAGCAACTCTTCCTCTTGGCGGTGGTACAATCGGAGAATCATTTTCCGATATCATCGGTCGGAACCGACCATCAACTCTTTGCAGTGGTTGACGTTGATTGTTGTTGTTGCGATTGTATCGATTATCCCTTGGTGGACCATTCACCTCTTGGTCCCCCATTCTTCGATCCCCTCTTCTATCACCATCTCGATAACCCCCTTGATTCCCGCCACCCACGTATTGTGTAATCCGATTACGATTGACATTTTGATTGTTGTAATTGTTGTTACCATCGTTTCGGTTCCTATTGTTGTTACGTGGTTGACGGTTGTTCCCATAACCGTCATCTCTACCTTGGTCATAACCGTATCCATCATAATCTCCCACAACACTCGCATATTGATACCCTCCTTCGTTATAACCAAAATTCCCACCGTCGTGGAAAGACCCTTCATTGTCATTTCCCCATCCATCGTCTTCAATCCGGTCATTATAATATCCCCCATCGTCCGAGTATTCCGTGTGAACGCTCACATGTTCTGGTGATTGATAACCGGGTATGCTATAAGGTTCATCGTCCGGGATATTATTCCTCAATTCATCAAGATTGACAAATTGATCTTCATTCGCGGGATTGCCACGATTCGCATTAACACCACGGTTGGCGTTAGCGTTGCGGTTGTTGACATTTGATTTTAATGGGTTTTGTCGGTTTTGGTTTTGAGGTGGAGGTATACGGGCTTGTTGGTTGAGGTTTTTATTAGGACCGCGATTTTGAAATGGTGGTGTAGGTGGTCTTGAGTTGTTACCACACGATTGATTTTTGGGTTTTGAGGTGGGTGATTTGGGTATTGGTATTAATGTTGGTTAGCATTTTGGTTATCCATTGGAACGGTTCCAACGGATGAGGTGCTTGGTGTGTTGGGCTTTGGTGGATTAGAGACAATGGTTGCCTCTAATTGATTGGTTAGATTTCGTCTAATAACCCGCTAAATCTCCGGTTCGAATACTAACGGTGAAGTTCTTTCGGAGTTCCGTGTATGCATGCACTACCTGTAGCCTGCACAAGTAACACACCCGCGTAACACAAAAGCAGATATGATAATACGAAAACAAGCACTTAAACAGTTAATCACAAAAACCAATAAATCCAAACGCAAAGCACATGAACTCCACGGCAACGGCGCTAAAATTTGATCGAGGTGTCGCGCCTCGGTCAAAGATAATATTTATAAACCGGATTTATCCTTAAGTATGAGTTAGTGGTAGCACGGGGTCGATCCACAAAGAGCCTGTGGTTTGCGTATTGACAAGATTGATTTGAAATAAGATTGTCACTTTATGAAGCTTGCTATAAAAACTATTAATTTGTTTATTTGAGAAAGGTGTTGGAATGAACCAACAAGTTGTTTGATTAATTAACTAACAGAACTTGAAAGTTTGCAATCAAAGTAAATGCGATTGTAAGACAATATAGAGAAAACAAGGTTCACACCCGGTTCAGTGATTGCACTCCTAGGGTATCTACACGTTTTAGATTTGATTCAATTGCAACAGTATTAACGAATTTAGTGTCACGAGGCTTAGGTGCCAATAGTTATCAACGTTACAAAGAACGGAGAAAGATGCACTTCATTACCAAGAACATGTAAATCCTAACCTAGACAAGGCATAATGCACATAAATATTTCATAAAGTCAATTTTAATCTTCACATCGACAATTTATGAATTCAATACAAATGCAAGACAATTGTTATAAGCTTCAAAATCAAATAGCAAATTGTCACAAATCAAACCAATAACAATGTTTAACCCTAGACTTACAAAAACCTCACCGGGGTGAAACCTCCGGAAATTAGCCGCTCATGGTGAACATGACACGATCAATGGATGATGAAAGCTTGAATCTTGGCATCTTGAACTTGGAGGTGATGATGGAAAGTGGTTAGGGTTTGTGATAAATGATGGTGATGAGTGATGGATGCTTGAAGGATGATGATGATGGTGTTAGGATCAGGGTTTTGGATCGAAGAGTGTAATTGGATGGATTGGATGAGTGGAAGATGATGGTTGATGATGATTGTGGCTCCAAGAACAATATTCAAACTCCCAAAATTCGTAACTCCTCAAAATAGGTCAAAAATCCTCCTTAAACCCGTCCCCAAACTCAACAAACGTAAAATTCGCGATGCAAGAAACTACGAGCCGTCGCCGACGGCCTGATGACCCCTCGGCGACGGGCTGTGCTTTTTGGCTATTCTCCCGATGGGTTATCTTGCTGTCTACGGTAAACTTTGGACGACGGGGAAGATTCCACAAGGCGTCGCTGACGGCCCATAGTGGCGTCGGTGATGGTGCTTCTAAACCTCAATTTCTGATTTCTTTGTTTCTTGATTCCAATCGATCCCGTTCGCGTTCCAGTGCTCCGTTAAGCTCCCGATTAGCTCCTTAAACTCCGTAAGACCTGTAAAACACAAACCTTATTAAAAGTAGGCTATCCAGAATTAAAAGTCACGTAAAAACGTTAACTTAAACCATAACAAACACCGGTTTACACTCACGCATCAACTACCATTAACGAGAAACGTACCATTGACAACATTGTTGTCATTCTGAGCCTGGCGGTGGTTGAGATTGAAGGCTCTACCACGCGCAGCTTGTGGTTGCTGCTGCTGCTGCTGTGGCTGAGGCTGCGGTGCTGGCTGCTCTTGCTTGACAGGACGATTCGGACAGACATTGGCGAAATGATTTGGATCACCACAAACATAACACACATGTGCTTTTGGAGCTTGCTGCTGATTGGCTTGAGGAGGAGCGGGTAAAGCTGGAGCTGTTGGAGCCTGGGGAGGTGGCTAACGCGGGCCAGTACGAGAACTCACAGTAAAGTGGCCATAGATGTTGCAGTTTGTGCAGAAACGACAGTTTCCACCCACCACATGATGATAAGTGCACTTAGGGCACAGCGGTGAGGACCGGTGTACGCACGCTTAGCTGGAGGTACGTTCGAGGCGGCTGACTGAAGCGGCTGCGGGTTTGCTGGAGCGCGAGAGCATAGTTCTTACTCGGGTTTCCTCTCTTGCATCCCCGACGCTTTCCCTTCAGGTCACTTGGTGGTTCGGTAGTAGCAGTTGGTTTGACGATAGCTTGATTGGCAACTTTCGCATGATTCTTGAAATACCCATCTTGGACTCGCTGATCATTGATCTCAGCGGCGAGCATGAAGGTTTCCTCAATGGTTGTTGTATGAGCAACTTTCACAAAATCTGCGACACACTCGGATAAACCACGGATGTACTTGTTGATAGCTTTCTCCGTCGTCTCAACCTGGCTAGGACAGATGATGCTCAAAATTTTAAACCGAGCAGTAAAACCAGCATTGTCGGGACCATCCTGCTTGATACCCCAAAACTCATTCTCGAGCTTTTGCATCTCATGCAGAGGACAGAACTCCTTCATCATTACTTCCTTGAGTTCCTCCTAAGATAGATTTAGGCTTCATCATTTCCACGCTTGTTTCTTTCGGCTGTCCACCAGTCGAGAGCACGGGACTGGAAGACTCCGGTAGCGTTCACGGCGCGGAGGTCATCGGGGCATCCACTTTACCTAAAAGTGACCTCAATAGCATCGAACCAGCGAAACATGGAAGTCGGTCCGTCATTGCCCGTGAAGGCGAGAGGTGCACAAGCCTTGAACTTCTTGAAGCTGAATCGCTGCTTGGGATTCTCAGTTTCGAGTCGACCGAGGAGTTGCTGCTCACGACATGAATTTCCGAGACGATTTGCGGGATGACTTTTGCCACTTCCTTGGCGACTAGTGAAGCGATGCGCTTGTTGTCGCTGTGCGTTGAGTAGTACGGCGAGTATGGGATCCGAGTGACGACTCTACACAAAGATTTGGATTAGACGAGATTCGATTATAATAGAGTTATATTTAAAATATTTATTATAATTATTCATACAAGGCACAAAACCACATAAGCACGTAGACGCATAAACATGTAGGCACATAAGCATGTAAACATACATAAGCACATATTTGCACGTATTCACCTTCTAATAGTAATAATGCGTAGTGCGATGCGAGATATAAGCGAAATATAAGCGATATATAGTAGCAAGATAAGCGAGATAATACCGCGTATGAGGTTCACACGTCCTCATAGGCGTAAGCGAGTTAAGCGATTAGTTTGGTTGGTGTATTAATTTAGCGTTTTAGAAGTTGTGCGAGTTGCATACATTCGATGGAGCGTAAATGCAATAAATTGAGAAATCGATGATATATAAATCATCAAAGCGAGAAATCGAATAAAGCGAAAATTCTCAAAATTTTAGACACGTAAATAGTAATAAACTCGATGATGCGTAAATCGATGATATAGGCTTAAATCAATTGGGAGTGTCTGGGGTTTTGAGACGTCGACTACCCAAAGTGGTTCGACTACCTTTGCATTCGGACCCACGCTTTGGCCTAATAGATAAACGCTCTCACCGCGAGCGGCTAACGGCGTTTACCCTTCCAGTTAATACGTGTTCCAAATCATCGGTATAACCGAGACTTTGGTGAGGTTGAAAATCGAAGCACATAATTAGTTATTAAGATGCGGGTTTCACCCCTAACTTAACAAAATCATTCCTAGTTGTGGCCACGCTCACAAATCACATCGGGCGTTCCACTAGATAGAAAGGGAGATGTTCGTCGAGGTTTGGATATCACTCTAAACTCAACAAATATATCTCGTGCGAGAGAATGCGCGAGTGAATGATCACATCGAGAGTTCTCGGTTTTCACACCTATTCTCGACTTGATCACTCGTTTTGTGTGATGCAAGCGTTTCCAAGCATGTATTATTGTATTAGCCTTAGGTAAGGCACATTTAAGCATTCATGGCAAGTAGTTTAACATTTAAGTCAAAGATAGGTCAACCCGGGTACTTAAATATGCTACTAGGCCGAACATGGCGATTCTACCTATTATCCTAAGGTTATGGGCTGCTCTGATACCAATCTGTCACACCCCAACCAATGGCGGAAACATCGGGGTTAGTGGCACTAGGCGACCAGATTGATTTCACGAGATGTTCCATAACAATCATTTAACATATCACAACCTGCTTAATATCCCATACTATTAAACGTGACATTTAAACAATTATTACAAAACAAAGATTTCTCATAAAACTCAACCAGGTTCGATATCCCCTAGATTTATTACACTTGGAAACTAAACAAAATAAAGACAAAACTAAACTACGCATGCAACATCCAAGGCATCCAAGCTATAAATCCTCAACCTGTTACATACGTTAAAATACAAGTAAATACAATTAAGTAAAGGTGAGCATACGAGGTTTGTAATACTAGTATAATAAAGAAACCGTTTGCGAAATAGTCTAACTACATATCATGATGCACCGAACCTATTTCTCATGCTAACTACCGTGAGAAGGCTTGCGCGTCCATCCTAACTAGACCCCGTCGGGTGTTAGCCACACTATAGTACCATACTAGCTAAGGAAAGGCAAGTTAACGAAAATAAGTCCTAGAAACATGTTTCTAGCATCACGTATTGAGTATATATAATCAGATTATTCGCGTGTGATAAACAGTTTGATTTGTGAAGTGATTTTTATATAGGAACGTATGTAACAACCAAAAAGTGCATTAAAGCGAAAATGGGTTAAGTATACTCACTGTGGGTGCGTTTAGGTAAGGGTTCGGGATCTACGAGGAGTTGAGAAGAGCATTGGATCAGCCTGCATACACGAACGGAAGTGCATCAGTCTCCGAATAGCTGAAACGGTTAGGTCTTGGTTGGGCAGTAGCCAAGTTCGAGCGAACTTGTATGATTTTGGTGGGTTTAAGTCAAGTTCGTCGACTGATGATTTCTTGAACTGTCAGTTCGGGCAACTTGTAAGAATTCCTTACTGAGGTGACAAGTTCAGGCGAACTTGTTTAGTTTCCTAAGAAACTAGACAAGTCTGAGTGAACTTGTAAGAAACTTGGAGAAATCAACCTAAGTTCGGTCGAACTTGACCCATATGGGTGCAAGTTTGGTCGAACTTGACCAGTGAACTGGGGATTCTTGAACGAACTTGATGTTTTCGGGTACAAAATCTTGCGTTTTCGCGTCGTTTGCTGAGGTAAATCGAGTGTTCATCCCTCCAACCCTGTGCTACTGATCAAACTTAGGTCGGAGAGGTCTTTTAGAGAGGTTTTAGTCATTTTACAAAAGCGTGGGCTAATCCGCGCGAACTCGGGGTTCGTTCGGATTAGTCCGGCTTGTGTAAACCAACATAAACGTCCTTGTGCTTCCAGATCTGGGATCTTGAATGATAGATGCTTCGTTTCATATCAGAAGATGAACAAAACATCATCAAAATTCTGTATCTTGTGTAGAAATCAATGTTCATCAAAGGTTTTTCTCAGATCTATAACTTACAAGCTGAGATCTTGCAGATCTCGTGTTTGGGAAGCCCCTGTTAACAACAAACGAACTCGTATTGTGTAGATCTAAGCTTAAAACAGAAGTTTTGGAAGAAAAAAATGAAGATTTTCGTAAAAGAATGATGTTTGATGAAAACGAACGCTACGCCTTGTGCCAAAATCGTTGTAAACGTTTGTAAAACATTGTTGAACATCATTGTAGTTGAAATCGGGTTGATTCTTACTTAGAACACGAAGGTTTCGGGTTTTGAGAGCTCTGGCGAAGTTGCAGCACGTTCAAATGAGAGAACCGAGCTTGGTATTTATAGGAGAAGGCAAAATGTAAGGTCGAACTTGCACGTTTTCATCCAAGTTCGGGCGAACTTGCTAGGTTTTCAAGAATAAGCAGCTTGAGGTATATGAGGGATCCTTGTGTCATCAGGTAAGTTCGGGCGAACTTGGGGTAGCCAAGTTTGGCCGAACTTGGCCTGGTGACCAAGTTTCGTTTGCCGATTTTGCGTTAGGTGTTCGTTTGGCTAGGTTCGTATTAGTTAGTTATATTAAGCATTAAATTCAAGGCGTTAAGCGTTATAATTGATATAATAGTGCGATTTAGCGATTCGAGAGTGCGAGAGCGATGCGATAGCGAGCGTAATCATAACCACAACACACATAACATATAAATAACATAAAGCCGTATAATTAACTGCGATTTGCGATGAGATGAGATTAGCGATGCGATTTAATAAGCGATTAGATGCGATAATAACATACAACACCATAAGTAATTAACATAAATTTTATTATAAACCGAATCTCGGGATTACAAAGGTAGATAAACGGGAAAACAAAATGGAAAGATAACAATCGAATTTTCGAGTTGTTACACAATTTGTCTGCCGAGTCCAAGTTAATGACCTCGGTTTGACCCGTTATGAACAAACTGTTTGTTTTTCTCACAATCAAGTTTCAAATTAATGAACTTTTAATTGTTTCGGCTTATCGGATTTTATAGATTAGCTCCCAGCCCGTTGTCAATTAGATTTTCACCAGTTTAGCACCTTACCATACTTCGAAGATCCGTTCTCCAACATTGGCTTGTTGAAACAAATGTAGAAAAAAAATCTTTTGTATTTTTGCAAGTTTATGCTAAAACACAATAAAAATCTTTTGGTTTTAATCTGTCCAACAAATCTTTTTGCTTGTTATCTGCTCAGATTCTTCATCGGAAGAGGATTCTCCATCATCATCGAAAGTCAGAGCTTCATCAGAGTCAGAATTCTGATTCTGAGAAATATTGGGCTCTGTAGTTGCATTTCCTGGTTCAGTGGAAACATTTGCTAGAGTTGTAGTAGGTTCTATGTTGATGCATATGTATGTGGCCTACGTCATCGTATAATATCGAGTCTGTATTTAGGAGTGAAATGACGAAGTTTATGTATGTTTTAGGCCAAGTTCGCTTGAAATGTATGTTTTGTAGTCAAGTTCGGCCGAACTTGACTAAAAAAGTTCGCCCGAACTTGCATCCCACAAGCAAACTTGACATCCTATAAATAGGAGTCTTGTCATTTCATTTGTAAGATTCAAAGATTTTGTCACGACAGAGGCAAAGCTCTGTCCAAGTGTTTCCAGGATCTGTAACGTTGAATATTAATGAAACGGTGATTAAATAGAAACAAATGAGTGTATCCAATGTCACCTAAGCAAACGGATTCCGCACGTTTACCTTAGGTTTCTCAGATTAGTGCCTGAACGATCCGTATAACGGACCTTCAAGTGGTATCAGAGCAGGATTAGCCTAATTTGAAGACATTGGACATAGAACATCTCATCTTCTACTCATTTCTTCTATTTTTAACTTTTCTTGGACAATTCATGGACAACGTAAAATCCATAATAGATAAACCCTTAAAAAAGATCAGACCTTAAAACAAACGAATTCATGTCAAAAATTGCAAAAAACCATGTCGAATAACTCATGTTCGCTCGAACTTAACATCAAGTTCGCTCAAACTTGACTGAAAAATTCACATTTTTCATCAAGTTCGCCCGAACTTGATTGATTTTTTAAGGATTTTACCCAAGTTCTCTCGAACTTGCCTGATTTTTATCAAATTTAATCAAGTTCGCCCGAACTTGATCAAAATTTGATTGAAATTCTCTTCAAGTTCGCCAGAACTTGCTGATTTCTGTGGTTTTTTTCACAAGTTCGCTCGAACTTGTATTCTGAGTGAAACAAGTTCGCCTGAACTTGTTAAATAGCTGAGTTTCACATGCTGTGACAAGGTCGACCGAACTTGTCTGGGGTTTCTAAAAAAAGGCATGAAAATCCCGAAAAACATCTCGGACATTATATATCGTTAGATTCGTATTTACGAGATGAGTTTAAAGCTCTAATCTGGTAAAAACAGTTTTCTGGAAAATTTTAAAAGTTTTTAGCAAACTGATATGTTAATATTGTCGGTTAAAAAGTCAACTTTTTAACTAAAATTGTCTGTTTGCTAATCATTTTTCAAGTGTTTTAAACAACAAATTAGTTTGGAAAATGAAATGGGGTATGTGAAGCTGCCAATGTTGATGAGATTAGAAGAGTATGAAGCCTGGAATGAAAAATTCGTGAACTGGGTCCAAGCTATGCATTTCTGCAGTTAGGTTGCGATTGAGACAAGTTATGTCATTCCTAGAGATGAAATCAGAAAATTCTGGAGAAGTGCAAATATTCTACTCAACAGAAAGATGATTATTTTGCTGAAAAGAAAATGATTAATCTTATCCAGCAATCGGTTAAGGAAGACATCCTAATACTTTTACCAGAATACAAGACTGCGAAAGAATTATGGACATCTCTGAAGAATAAGTTTCAAGAGAGTGTAGTGGTTAAGAACTGTGAAGCTCTAGTTTCAAGTATATCCACAAACGAGTCTTCAAGTTTTAAACCAGTCTGCCCGGTCTATGATGTAGACAATTATCAGGTAGATAATGCAAAACTCTTGAGTAAGATTGAGAGTTTGACATTAGAAAATAAAACGTTAATAGAAAATGAAAAGAATTTGAAAACAAAATAAAAATTTTAGAAAATGAAAAATTACAAATGGTAATAGATTTTCAAAATGAAATAAAAATGTTTAAAAATGAAAATATTGTTTTTGAAAAATTAAATATAGAAAATCAAAAAGCAATAAATTCTCATATTGAGAAAATTGCTCAACTTGAAAAAGAAGTTGAGACTATTAAAAATAAAGTTGTTAATTCAGAAAAATTATTGAAAGGTTTTGTGACTTTCTCTTTAAAGTTAGACCATATATGTCCAAAACCAATCAATAATAATAAAAAGGAAATTCCAATAAGTGACAATGTCACAAATTATGACGATATCATAATTGAGGATTGTGATGATAATACCGATGATGAAAATGATAAAAATGATAAAAAGGAAATATTTTTGAAACTAAAAGAAAAATTTCAAGAAACTGTCTACAATCTACTGAAAAAGGTGAATGCTCAACGCAAAAACCTTCTAAGCAGAATGGAGAACAAAAACCACATGAAAAACAAAATTCTATAAATTTTCAAAACAAAAATAAAAGCTCATCGGTACAGTCATCCAATCATTATAAAAACTCATAAAAATTTGAGAATAAGTGGTGCAGGTCGTACACAGTGCTTCAAAGTCAAATCAATTTTACAGAAGAAGCAGGAAAGATGACTACTACACGTCAAATCAATGTGCTGATTTGGGTGTTTGGTCTGAATCGAAGATTGGTACGATAACAAAGTGTGTTACAACTGTGGATTTGGTGGACACATTGCTGTTAACTTCCTGAAAAAGAGATTTGATACGAGAAGATGCTATAAATGTCAAATCAAAGGTCATATTTCCAGGGATTGTCCGACTAATCTGAAAAGAAGATCGGTTAAATCTCAGGGGGAGAAAAGACCAGAGGAGAAGAAAACAGATAAGAAAAATGAGAAAACTGTAGAGAAGCATAAAGAACAAAAAGTCAAGTTATCACAAGGGCAAAAAGACAGATTGAGAAAAAAGAGGAAAAAGTTAGAGAGTATTTGGAAAAGATTTTGTCCTCGGATACGTCTAAAAAATCAGATAAAAGTTCTAATGAATCATTTTACTCACAGTCAAGTAAAACGAATTCATCAGATACAAATCTGAGGACAAAAGAGAGAGCAGTGGAGAAAAATTTGATAATTCAAACAGTTAAAAAAATCAAAGAAAGTAAAATTTTCAAATAAAGCTTCTATCAAATTGTTTGAATATCAAAAAGAGTGTGAATTTTTGTTTACTTCAGATGTTAATGATTTTGGTAAACCTAAATCCAGAATGGATTGGGTTCCAATTCAAAACTGATTAAAGTTTGTTTGAATGTGCAGGATAACCAAGCTTCAAGCCAAAGGTCATTTCAGAAGCACTGGTTGTTCATACAGAGAGACAAGAGATAGGAGTGATATTCCACACAAACAAAATGGTAGTCTCGCGTTCACATTCGTAAAAAGTCGTTAAATGGTTAAAATGGAAGATTCTTATTTTCGATTTTAATAAGATGTTTTATATTTTAGGGGAAGAAAAAAATTCAATGTAAAAAATTGTAAATGAAAACATCATTTTAAAATGTTTCCAAAAACAATACAAAATCTCAATAATGTCAAAAACATTAAAAAATGAGATTACTTGTGCGCAAAAAGGAAATGATAGTACATCAGTGGACTATCACAGTACGCTAAATATTTGTAAAGTTTAAAAAGTTATAAACAAGTCTTACTGTGGATGTGTCGATAGGCTTTACACGTTTAGTAAATTGTTTCCGGGATATAAACTAATTTTTACAAACTGCTTAAACTTGTGGATTAACACATCTTGGATATATGGACTTAGTACTCTGAAATTTCGTTTGAGAGATTGCCTGATTCTAAGATACGAGGTCTTTATAGATAGTTAATATCTGGGGTATTATACAAGTTCTTCTGATTTTGTGGAAGTAATAGCCTAGAACTTCTATAATACTTTTGCAATAAACCCCTAAACTGCATGCAATCTTGAAAAGTATCGAAAGATCTAATCATTTGCAGTGCTGAAAAGATTCCTTAATTGGAACACACCTTAAGGTCGAGCCTTCATCTCTTTGTCTGTACGGTAGTACTAACCTGAGCTCTCAAGGTCTCGCATTAACCCAGATACATATATCAATTACGCTATATTCACCTGTAAGATGAAATCTAGGGAATCTTGATACGGGAGTATATTCAAGAAGTGGGAACCGCAGTTAAGTCAAGTTTCATAATTCTAACTAACATATCTTGAACAATTGAGAAATGTGTTAAAGTTTAAGTTGACAAACATATTGACAATCTAGGTAAACAAGTTTAAAACTTAAAGTCATTAAAAGGTCAACGGTACTGGTGATATGTCTCAAAAACTGATATGATCCTCTAGCACGTTTTCTCACAAAAATACAAACTGTAAATATTACATTTTAGTATATTTACATTTCTGCATTCAATATTAAAAATCCAAAAAGATTTTTTTCTCCCTAATAATGTTGAATGTGAGCCGGACCAACGAGACTGTTAAGAAACTGTTTGTGTGTGGATACGTGTGATTGTTCTTAATCGTCAAATCTTAGAGATTCGAAGCATCATTTGAGGGGGAGCTAGATAAACACGTTGATTAAAGGGTAACCGAAAGCTTAAAGTAGGGGGAGCATGGATGATAAAGTTATTCAAGAAAAAAAGATCAAGAGAACATTAAAGACTCAGGAACTTATTTGAAGAATGATGACTACGTCAACATCCAAGGGGCAGTCTGTTGATGCATATGTCTGTTGCCTACGTTATCGTATAATATCGAGTCTGTATTTAGGAGCGAAATGACGAAGTTTATGTATGTTTTAGGCCAAGTTCGCTTGAAATGTATGTTTTGTAGTCAAGTTCGGACGAACTTGACTAAGTAATTTCGCCCGGACTTGCATCCCACAAGTGAACTTGACATCCTATAAATAGGAGTCTTGTCATTTCATTTGTAAGATTCAGATAGTATAAAAATTTCATCTTATATGAAGATTCCGGCATTTTTGAAATTTGTGACTCTGCAATAGTATTCGGGTGGTTTCCGACTACAGATTAACCGGGAAATAAAGAGATTTGAGATTCATTGGGATTCTTGATCACAGAAAGTTCAAATTATTCAGATCATGATACAGATTGATGATTAAGGGTTAGAGTACTGATCCCGGTAAAGGAACAGTTAGTTGGATTTGCAGTCATTTGTACCAGTGAGGAACTGAGGACGTTCATAACGTTCGGTGATGATCTTAGGAATTAGTGACTAGCTCCAAAGACGGATGGTTTCAAAATTACCAAGGAAATCTGATGATAGCCTTTGGTGGCCATTATTTTTAGTCTTCAAGCATATGAATCATTCTTTTCTTTGGACTAACCGTCGTTGGATGATGATGTTTGGTGATTAAGTGGCGCTGGTCTACCGGAGATAGCTATATATCTGTTACTGTGACTGAAGATGATGAATGTGATTTTGATCATGGACGAGTGATTCTCAGATTCGAAGTTTTACCAGATGATTTGGTTCCGATGATGATTTACTGATTGAAAAAGATTACCGATTTGCTGATTAGGAGTGATTACGGAAATTGGGATTTTAGATTTTGTGGGTAAACATTGATTTGAAGTTTACCGGTGTGGTATTTTGAAGTTTCTATCAATTGCCGGTTGAGTTTTGAAGATCGGAAGATCGAGCATGGGAGATATGCGCTAAACTGAACGCGGATGTGGTTAAAGTTGAAATGGAGAAGCTGCGTTGATGAGCTTCAAATTGGTGTCTATTCAAGATAATCTATCAGTCAAGCAAATCAGAGGAGGTTGGAAACTGTGCAACAAATATCTGAACTGGAGATTTCAGGGGGAATTAGATGTTGATAATGCAAACCCGAATAATCAATTAAGGGGAATTTGTTGACGCGTTTCGACGACATCGGCAAACACCTTGATTGAAGTTGCAGAATATTCAAACACGGCTCACGTTTGAAGACCAAGATTTGACAGTAACGAACAAGGGGGAATTTGTTGATGCACTTTGTGTTCGTCACTTGTCGAATAGGCTAGATAAAGCGTGTGTTGAATATTGTATAGGTTAGAATCGAACACACGGCCAAAATACGGAGTTTTCAGTGTAAAAGGAAACAAGTTCGCTCAAACTTGACCTGTGAAGTCAAGTTCGCTCATGATGGTGATGTTGATGTCAAGTTCGGCCGAACTTGACTAGGTCAAGTTCGCCCGAACTTAGATGCTTACCAGCGAACTTCTCATCCTATAAATAGGTGGTGTGTGTTCGTTTGTCATTTGAGTTTTTGCCATCCCTACGGGAAGGTGCTACCGGATTCTCTCCAGGAACTCCGGCAGCTAGACTTATAAAGATGTATACTCTTTCGGTATGAATGAAGACTTCCGTTGCATTCTGTTTCTACTCCATTCTTAATAACATTCTACCGAAACTGTTATATACGTTTACGCATTAACTTCCATCTAGAACCGCCTGATCATGGACCTTCATTCTACTTCTGCTTCAGACACTTGTTCAACTTGAACACCACTATTACTCGGACCTGCACCAGAAGACGATGTACCAACAGTGGGTTGATTAACACAATTGGCCTAATAATCTGTTCTTGGTTTGCCGACTGTTGAAGATAATAAAGAGCTGCAAGTTCTTCATCAGACGGTTCTTCTGGCAAGTCGAATAACTTCCACAAATCTTGGTAATTGAACAACCACGCGTCGCCTTTTCTTCGAATAAGAGTTGTGCATCAAAAGCAATCAACGTGTTGTGCTTCGATCACTTTTCTCAAAGCAGGACATAAACTCTTCTTAGCAGACTAGCGTAACCAACGAAGAAACCTTCAAGCGTTTTAGCACCAAACTTACCATCTTGATCAATCACAATACATGGTGCACCAAACGGTTCTAGATATTTCAAATTTGGTTTCTTCAGTTGATCATCTTGAAACAAGTCTTTTTAGTCGGTTTAACAGTTAAGACTCTGTTTAAAGTGTAGCATGCCGCTGCAACCGCCTCACTCCAGAAGCTAACAGGAAGTTTTGAGTCTACAAGCATGGTTCTTGCTGTTTCGATCAAAGTTCTATTCTTCTTCTCAGCTACACCATTTTGTTGTGGAGTATATGACGCACTAAATTCGTGCAAAGTTCCTTTAGCATTGCAAAACTCTTTCATCTTGTTGTTCTTGAATTTCGTGCCATTATCACTTCTAATACGTCTAACAGGGAGATGATATAGATTTTCAAGCTTCTTGAAGAGAATCACTAGATTTTCAAATGTTTCATCTTTAGACTCTTGAAAGAAAACCTATGAATATCGAGAATAATCATCTGTGACGACCAAACAGTATAGATCTCCGGATATACTTCGAACATTTACTGGACCGAAAAGTTCCATATGTAGACGTTCAAGCGGCAACTTTATAGAATTCAGAATCTTCTTAAGATGTGACTTTTCTTCTGCTTCCCTTTCTTACATTCAAGACAATGATCTGTCATGTGGAAACTTGAAGATTCACCCCCTCGACTAAATTGTTATGAACCGGAAAATTCATTTTCCTCAAATGTACTTTGAACATTTACCGGACCGAAAATTGTTTTTCGCGTGGAGCACGCATAAGAATCCAATCATCCGGAATTTTGAAACCCGGCTTAAGTATCATACACTCCTTATTATTGAAATGAACTGTGAACTGTTTATCACAAATCTGTGATATACTTAGAAGATTGTTCTCTAGCTCAGCAATGTAATTCACATGATCAAATTATACTACGCAGTTTTAAAGTTTTCCTTCAGCTACAATCCGGCCTCATTGGTTTCCAGCGAAGCCAACATATCCTCCATTTATCGCTTTGATATCAAAAGCAGCGCTTTCATCCCGGTCATGTTCCTTGACGCTCCGCTATCCAGAATCCACTTTGATAGAATGGATCTCTGGAGCCCCTGCACACATTAACATTCAGTGAAAAAGTGCGACCCAAGCCTTCTTGGTCTTGGGTTTGGGATAATAAGCTTCATAATCATCCTCACAATCATCACTCAGAACTTCATCGACATTATCATTCTCAAACTTAACCTTTTTCTTATCTTTTGAAAGTTTGACAGTTTCAGTTTTATCTTTGAAACAGACACTTTGTTGACCTTGGTTCAGACTTTGCAACTTCATATGTTGTTGATTTCTTTTTGGCAATCCAGGATTGTGATTTAACTTGTGCCTTTTTAATGTAAAACCTTGAATATTAGTTTTCATTTGTTTTGGAAGTTTCACCTTTCTCAAAAATTGAATTTTCAAACTTCGATTCAGTTTTAGGTTTAACTTCACTTTTTGATTAATTTCTTTTCAGAATTGTGATAGGTTTTACAATCTCGGGTTGCTTCAGTTTCTCAACATCTGAACTTTTTTTTCTTCGAGGATAAATCGGCTTTGATTTCGGACACTTGCGAGCAATGTGAGAAACTTCATTTCGTTTAATGCAAGTCTGATTATCATGAGAATGTCCACTAGTGGGTTTTACTCCACTTGCGGATTTAGCCTTATCTCGAAGTTCTTTTTCTTTCTTAAAATCATCATTTGATTGTTTTCCAATCAAACTTTCCTCTTGAACCGTACTAGTCCCATACACAAATGTCATGTTTTTATCTTTGTATTCGCGAAATGGTGACTTTTTCTTTTTCAGTTCATCTTCTTCGTCTAAACCCAACCCTGCTCTCCTGTGTTCAGGAAAATCACCACCATTTCTTTGGTAGTTGTTTCTTTTAGGTTTAGAATAAAACTTCTTTTCATTAATTTCCAAATCTTCTGATGAAACTTCAACGAGTTTGAAGAATTTATCAAGCTGATCTTCCTTCACATTCTGAATCGGAAAGCTCTCATTGAAATATAGTCTATCAGAATCCTTAACCTTGTACATGACAACGTTAGGATCATCACTTAGGTTATCTTCTGATGATGTATCGTCATCTTCAAATTGTGATTCAGAATTATTCGAACTCGAGTTGGCGCTCTCATAGTTGCCATCATCAGATTCATTCAAAACATTTTCAACAACATTTTTAACCCACCGCTTCACCATCATCACTTGTGTAGGTTATATCAATGTTCTCAGGCAGCTCATTTTTCTTTTCAGTTAAAAGTTCAATGTTAAGCGCCTTTTCCATCCCTTCGGCCTTTTTGCGACAATACTTTTCGCACAAGGGTGGTGGAACATTGCTATAATCTCTATGTTTCTTACCTTTGGCTTTCTGAACATTTTCTTCCGACTGAATTGTTGGAAGAATATGATCAATGACGTAGGCATTCGTGGTATAACCTTTTAAGAGCTGTCTTGCCCTTTCAGTTTCGATTTTCATATCTTGAAGTTCTTGTTTTATGTCAGCAATGTTGTTTATGTAAACGTTAATAGCTTTTTGTTTTTCCATTAATGTAGCTTTTAACATTCTGATAGTGTTATGTTGTTCAATATTATTGTTATCCAACCTGCTGTAATCATCTTTCATTTTGTCATAAGCCTCTTTCATTGTGCAGTAATCATATTTGAAATTGTTGTTATGCGCATTGAGTTCGCTTATGATTTGTGACTTTTCAGCACATTGAACACAAGGTTCAGCACATTTTGTACATGGTTTTTCAACCTCGACAATTTGTACCTTTACCACCTCTTTTTCTACAACTTTTACCTCAGGACCTACCTTTGTCAGATTTGCCATCATAGCTTTGTTGGCGAACTCTGTGAGGTTTTCTTCATTCATTTCTTTGTTCACATTAATGACTTCTTCAACCATTGGTTTCACCTCAGCAACATGCTCCGAAGATGTTGTATCACCAAAACAACCTGCAAAACTAGTAGTCATGTTAGGAGAAAGGATACTCTGCACCTTTGTGTGGTGATAAATTTCCTCTTCCTCTACTTGTTGTAAGTATTCTTCTAGCATTGCGCTTTCCATGGCTGCATCCTCAGCAGATGTATCTTCTACAATCTCGGTCATTAGAGCAACTCCGGTTTTCTTGGCAATATATGAATTCCAGTCAAAACCGTCATCTTCATTCGAAGCAACCATTGCCTTTTTTGTGGTATTAGATGGATTCTCTTGGATTTCGACTTGTGTCTTCTTTGGGAAAAGCTTGTATTGTAGTGACTTCTTGTAGTATTCACTGCCACCTCCAAATGGACTTTGGTTACCAGTTGCCTCTGGATTCTTGCATTCTCTTTTGAAGTGCCATTTTTGTCGGCATCTGAAACAAGTGACTTTTGTTTTGTCGAATCCTAATTTGTTTCTTAAATTCCCGATGTCGTTGCCGGTTAGAGCAACAAACTTAGTAACCCTCGAATGATCGAAGCTAAAGACCACTTAATGTCCATCAGCTAAAGCTCTTCTTCATCTACTTGATCATAGTCTTCGACAGTCATTTCTGGATTACCAATCTTTCCAGCCACCAAACTTTCATACGATTCCAACACTGTGGCAAGAAGTGCCATGTGTTGTTTAGCGACTTGTTCAGAAACGGCATTGTTTAAGTTGACTGCAATGTTGCATTTGAACACATTTTGATCAGATTCGATTGATTATTCTGATTTGATTGATTCTGATATGAAGAATTAGAACCCGTGCTTGAATATGATGAACTCTGAGGACTCTGGTCATATTTTGGATATGATTGAGTTTGACTCTGTGGCGAATGGTTCGAGGAATTCAGATTCGCACTAAAAGTGGTTTGGATTTTTGGGCTAGTGATATTCTCTTGAGCTCCTGTTTTGTTGTAAAGTCCTACATCTTGAGTAACGTTTGAATTCGTTGATTTGGCTATCTTTAACAACTCCATCTCATGCCCCTCCAGCTTATCAATGAAAGTGGAAAGTTTGAAGAATTCCCAGCTCGGGCTTTTGAGCACCATGAAATAAGTCGTCCACTCACCCTCTGGCAATGCGTCAGCCAATTTATCAATGTATTCTTCTTCGTCTTTTCAAGCCCATGTCTCCTCATAATCACGTTTAGATGACAAAACCCTTCGATCATTTGTTTCATCGTTTCGCCTTTGATCATCGTGAATATGTCAAATTCCTTCATGATCAACCCCTTTCTTGTTTTTTTTTTCCATTTCTGCACTTCCCTGGTATTTGTTCTGCAAGAATTTCCATAGTTCTTGTGCAGTCTTATATTCCGGTAGCAGTACCAATATATCTTCTTTCACCGATTGTTGGATCAAACTTATTCTCGGTGACATACACATCCTTTTGAATCGTAGAAAACTTGCTTATGTCGATAACATTATCATTTTTATCTCTGGGCCATGTATAGCCAGTTTCTACTGCAACCCACATTCCCATTTACCATGCTGCAACATTGCTGATGTCAATATTAGTTAGCTTTGTACAATTTTTTCATCTATTCACTTGTGAGGAGTTTATCTTAACCATTCTAATTCTGCAGCTGTGAAAATACGTAGCTTGAACCCAGTTAGTGAACGTTTCTTTCCAACCCTTGTACTCATCCATACACATGAGTTTTGGTGGTTTCACAGATATGCCCATCTCGTTATCAATGTTCACTAGATTCACCATTTGAGCATTCGATGCTGAAGCCGTCATAAAAGCACTGTGAAGATCTTCCATCTTGAAAAACGGATGAATATTACTGAAAAACACGTTCGCAAAACTTCGAAAAATGATTAGACTACTGACAAGTTCGGGCGAACTTGCAGTTTGAGAAAATCAAGCTCAATTTTACACAAGTTCGGGTGAACTTGTGTTGACAATTTTGAAAATTTCACCCTGATGAAGTTCGGGCGAACTTATGTAGATTTTCTAGAGAATTATCACGTTCGGGCGAACTTGTACTTGAAATTCAACAAACTTTAATCAAGTTCGGGCGAACTTGATAAAGATTTGATTGAAAAATATACAAGTTCGAGCGGACTTTATCAAATGACCTTGAAATATCAATCAAGTTCGGGCGAACTTGATTAAAAACATTGAATTTTTAATCAAGTCCGGGCGGATTTGATGTTAAGTTCGACCAAATCAAGTTTGTTAAACATGGTTTTTTCAACTTTTTGACACCAATTTGTTTGAATTTGATTTTGAAACTCTCAGGGGTTTATCATTAGTGCATTTTACATGACATATTCAAAGTTTAGCAACTTTTATCCGTAGGTTCATTGTTTTTCTTAAAAATGAAGAAAAATGGTAGAAATGAGTAGAATAAGAGTAGATCTTGCAATGATTTTACCAAATCATGTATCCGTGGCTCTGATACCACTTGTTGGATCGCTCCTTGATTAGCACAGGAACCTAATTTGGTATCTAATGTTCATATAGGCGGAAACTATGTGACGTGTTAATCAAATATGCAAATACTACCCGTTTAAATGTTGTTTATTGATCATAAAGTCCAAATACATGAAAGATCCTGATCTGGCAGAGCTTCGCCTCTGGCCTGACAAAGTTGCAAAAGTGATAAATGAAAATCACAAGTCACCTATTTATAGCACAACAAGTTCGCTTGGGAGTTAACAAGTTCGGGCGAACTTGTCTAGAATAAGTTCGGCCGAACTTGTTCCAATATTACTAAACCGGGCGAACTTGTTGTCTATTTACATAAATAACCCTTATACTTGACATAATCTAGCCCAAACTAAATAGACTCGATCCAAGACTAAGACATAGACATTATGTACTAACAACCCTGTTCCTTACTTCATCTACATTCCTGCAATGTGTCATAACAAGATCATCATAGAATGGAGAATCCTTTAGTAATTCCATTTTAAATGCTTCCACAGCAGTGGTAATATCTAAACTAGGGATTTCTAAGGATTCTCTACTAAATTTAGTGATGTAATCTCTAAGTGATGAAGTGATTCATCACGACCTTGGGTGATCCTATACAAGTCACTAGTTAACCTTTCAAATGATCTACTACAAGAAAATTGTTTATTGAACAAGTTAACCAAATGAGAAAATGAAGTTATAGAGTAAGGAGGAAGACTTAGCAGCCACTTTAGTGCTAATCCAGTGAGTTTGGATCCAAAGCCCTTACACAGACAGGCTTCCTTTAACCTTTTAAGGATGGGGTTTATCTCCATCATTTCTCTGTATTGAGCCACATGCTCCTCCGGGTCATTGGTACCATCATACAACCTCATACTTGGAGTCTGGAAACGCTTTGGTATCTCAACATTGCTTATGTGAGGTGCAAAGCGAGATATCCTATGGCTATCATCTGGGATCTCAGGAGTAGGTTTGACCACTCCGGGAATACTGGATATAATATCCTTGAGTTTTTGTAACTCCTTGGCCATAGCTTGGTTGATACCTGCATCTGCATGTAAGTAAGGTTAGTATCAAAAGACGTAGTGAAGTTGTTACCTCCCGATTGGTTTGGAACTGGTAACCCAGAAGTTTGTCTAGTATAAGATGTATCTGGTGTAACAGTGGGGCAAGAAGAAGCAATGGTCTGCATGAGAATGAAGTCCCCTTCATAAATTTCAGAGCTTCTCCATAATTGTCTCCCTAAGAATCCTTGATCCTGGAAAATGTTAGATCCTTGAACTTGAGATGAGTATCCTTGATGTAGAGCATAGAATCCTTTAGACTGGTACGTCCCTTGTGATCCTCCAGGTTCATAGAAGAATCCTTGAGGCTCCGTGGTTCCCAGTGATCCTCGCTGAAGGATAGATGATCCTTGAGGCTGGAAGTAGGATCCTTGAGCATGTGTCATTGCCAGTGATCCTTGTTGATGATTGGAGGATCCTTGAATCTGAACGCCGGATCCTTTGGAATATTGGATTATTGACAATGGAGTAGCAAAATCCAACGACCTGGACATTAATGGAGAATGATCCTCCACTGATTTCTTTTGCTTCTTGATTTCATCAATCACGAGAAGGATCCTTTGATTAGTTTTGTCCTGTTGTTCCATGTAACCCTTATCTGCAAAATCAAAGTAGAAAGATCACTGTTAATAAACAATAGAGGTTTTTGATCCTGTGTAAATAGGTGTTGTTTTCTTCTGAGGATTCTCAGCACTCTTCTGGTATGCAGGGGGATAGGAGGAAACGATGAACTGGTCTGCAATGAGGTAACTGCCGACATGGCACTTGAAGTGAGTTTTCCTTGAGAAGCCATATGATTGATGTAAATGAATAGAAATGAATGATTTTTTTAGAATTGAAGCATCAATTGCCCCACGGTGGACGCCAAACTGTTTTGGTCAAAAATCTGATTAAGGATAATGTAACCAAATCTGATTTTGTGAGGTAGTGTGCTTAAATGTCAAATGATTGAACGATCAAATATGAAATGTAATGAACAATGAACACAAAGATTCGTACGAAGAAAAAGCCCTTGATCTTGAATAGATCTCCGGCACAAAAAACCTCGGATAGTGACAACTATCACTATCAACTTCGGATGATATTGAGCTCGAAAGTAGTAGAAATGAGCTTGTGTAATGTGTATGCCAGTTGTGTTCTCTAATGAGCTCAATATCCCCTCAAATAATAAGTTTTCAATACAACATAACTATCCAAAATACGGGGAACCTCCCACGTTCGTCCATAACGTACATATGACCCTATGCACGTGCTCAATTCCCAGCATATTCCACGAATCCCTAGCTTGACTAAGTCCACCTCTCATACCTGCACCGAATTCAAATAATATATTGAAGACAATTGTTAGAAATTGTTATAAGTACTAAGGATCCTTGATCCTTCCAGCATCCCTATTCAATATCAGGATAAAATATCCTCAATACACAGAAGGATCACTGACTCATATGTAATAAAAACCAGCCCTAACAGTTTTATACAGGGAAAAGGTACTAATATTATTATTAAAATCAATAAATTTATTTTTATAAAGTATTGCTCTTAAGTTATTAAAACAATGATTCACGATAAATGTAAAGTTATGTGATATTTAAGTGTAAAAAGTTGCTATTAGAAAAACAACTATAAGGGCAATCACATCGAATTTCTTATCTTTATTCTAATAATTTAACTAAAAATACAATGAACCTAAAACTTTAAAGATTTTTTTAAAGATAAAACCGCACGTCCTATCTGGTATGACTATATGGAATGAGTAGTTGATTGGTATATTTATCAATTCAGTATAGCACTCTATACTAAGTATTTCAACTCGAATGATGTAAGAAAATTAATCAAACCTTCTTCTTAACCTTATAATTTAAGGATATGAGACACAATACACATGGGTACGTAGATTTACATAGAGTGGGCGGGTTCTAGGGAACCCACGGAATATTAAATTTTTAAAAGAACATATATACATAAAATAAGGAGTGAATCCATATATAAAATAAGGAGTGAAGACAGATACTATAATGAAGCATGGTGTTAGTGGTAAAGGGAGCGATCACTAGTTCAAGTATCAGCTAAAGTGAGTTGTGATTTTTTTAAAACAATCAGTTCAATGTTCAAGTATTAGCGAAAGTGACTTGTAATTTTTTTGAAAACAATAAGTTCAATTTTAGTACACAACGCAAGAAGTTTAAACACCCATTCAATTCACCATTGTCACAAAAAATTTAGGACACATATATCATGACTACAATGATCACATAATTGCCCATGTGATCATTTTATCTGGTATGATCAGATATATATTAGTGTACTTCACACGAAACATTATCATTGGATCACAAAACCCCCACTATGATTCGTAGTCTTAGTTGACCATGTTTATTTATAAATCACACCAAGTTATGAATGTATAGTTTTTAATAAATTTCAATACATATTCCACGGTGATATATAACCTGATGGGCTTAAACCACATGATATACATACACATACTTTCTATTATTAGGTTATGTAACACTTACATTTGAAAGAATACGAACAAGACCTTGTTCATGTTCGTTTGTTAAGGAAATATATGCGTTAACGAACTGTTCATAAACACTTACCAAACAAGATTTTATGCTTGTGTTCATTTGTTAATTTAAAGTAACAGACCTTCCTTCATGAACACAAACTAATGCTGATGAACACAAATAAAAACAAGCAAACATTAACATATGTTTATGAATAAAATATATAATACACTAATACTTATCATATATTTTCTTTCTTGGAGTTTTAAAGTATATAAATACATTTAGAACTTAAAAACACTAATAACTATTGAACACAAAAGAACATGCTACCGAATTTTCACAAACATAAATGAACAAACATGACCTCTATTCATATTTATTTGTTTATTTAACTAAATGAACGGAATTTCTTGTTCATGTGCATTCATTTATTAAATGAACAAACAAACACGAACTTTCCGCCAAACAATTCATCAACTATTCGCTAAACGTTGGATTCATTTGCAGCCCTACATGTGCTCATAGATTCTTGTAATTCTTGATTCCTTATACAAATTCGTTGACTTTAAAGTCAAATACTCTTTATATCAATTTTACAAGTTATTGCCATAAAACTCAATATTACCATGTATTGGTCAGTTGAACTAATAAGCCTCAATCATACGAAAATAAAGTTAAAAAGAGAAAATTACATGTTTTGTCCTTTATCTTGATACTCTTTAAGGCGGTGTCCTTATCAAAGAATTTCAACAGAATTTTCCCTTTATAAGAAATTTTGCTGTATGTTTTGTCCTTTGACTAGGGATGGCAATGGGTCGGGTTCGGGTCGGGTATTGGAAATCCCATATCCATACCCGGTTGTAAAATCGTGTCCCATACCCGACCCAATAACCGTCGGGTATTTGTCAGGTAATTACCCATCGGGTACCGGGTATACCCGCTGGTATCGGGTATACCCATTAGTTTGTAAAAAGATATATGTTGGGATTTCCAAATACATATTTTTACAATTATAATTACTATATAATTTTGTTTATACAACAACTATATAATTTTATTTATGCAACAACTATTATAAATTTAAAATGTATATTACATACATATAAGTTTTATCATAAATTTATAATAACTTTATAATACTTATACACCTATATGTATATAATTCACAACATACAAAATATAAATACTATTATCAAACACATGTACTAAAGAAAATTTTGTTTTTTTACATTATGAGCATACTAAAACAGAAATATAAATTAAAATGTTCGGGTATATGATCAGGTATATAGTTCGGGTAAATGGGTATATGGTTTCGGGTAATCGGGTCAGGTATCACCTAATCCCATACCTGACCCATACCTATGAAAATTTTTAAAACAAAACCCATACCCGGCCCAATACACGTCGGGTATCGGGTATACCCGTCCAATTTGTGTCGGATTTCGGGTATACCCGTCGGGCTCGGGTATTTTTGCCATCCCTACCTTTGACCCTAACCTAGTTAGATTTTTTTTGTTAAGTCTAGTTACGTGCCTTGCACATAAGGGTAGTTTTGTCAATATACTCAATTTTTGTTCTTGTTTTTTAATAAAAATCAAAGAGTAGATCACATGTCACCGTTCTCATTCCTCTCTCCTTAATCCACAAGATCACCACCATAGCCACACCAAACTGCCACCAACAACCACCACAACCACCTGATCTGAGCAAGGACGTTGTTGAAAGAGTGACAGAAGACAGTGGTGATTGGGTTAGGGTTCGATGACGGAGGGCCCTGAGGTGGAATTAGAAGGCGATGGTTCAGGCACTCTAAATCTCTGGCCGTGAACTCGAATCTCCGGCTATCATATCATGGATCCAGAGGCAGAGACACGTGAATGCTGAGGTGGCGAGGTGGAGGTGGTGTTAGGGGTTTAAAGAGGAGCCTGTACGGCGAGGTGGAGGTGGTGTTAGGGTTTAAAGATCTAGGGTTTTGGTGGGGGTTGTGGTGGGCTGATGGTGGTAGAGAGTGAAGTTGATTGTGGAGGTTGTGGTTTGTTTTGGGGGAGGCGTTGGCTGATTTATGGTGGGCTGATGGTGATGGTGATGGTGGTGGGTCTTGGGTGAAGCTGATTGTGTGCGAGAGAGAGGGTGGTAGAGAGAGAAAGTTGTAGGGAAGAAAGTGGTAGAGAGAGGGGGTGGTGGTGGTGGGTTGATGACGGTGGCAGGTGGGTTGATGGTGGTGGTGGTCGGTTGATGGTGGTGAGAGGTGGTGGTAGGATCTGAATATGTGTGAGAGAGATTGTGGTAGAGAGAAAGAGAGCTGTAAAGAGAGAGAGAAAGTGGTATAGAGAGAGACAGAGAGTTTTATATATATATATATACTAGTACCATACCCGCGCGATGCGGCGGGGGCCACAATTTTCAACGCGGTACTCGTTTTTTTGTTAGTGTATTAATTCTCTAGTTAGTTATCCCGTCCTTTGCCGTTGGCAAACCAGTATTTATCAAAATTTAAAGACAAACGTAAACGCAACGGTACCTACAGCTAATATTATAAACGTACCTGGAACTAAAATATTATAATGGGATTCGACCTCTATGTGGCGGGAATTAGGTTAGTTCGGTTTGGTTCGTTATGGTACTGACACTCATTACTATAGACAACATCTTAGAAAATCAGCCCAAACTCCTTATTTGACTTGAGAAACTGCAGAGCTTACAGGTGGAGATGCAAAAAGATCAACTTTAGTCTTCAAAGGATGAAGAAAACTCTAAAAAGATAGTTTTAACGGAATCTAGAGTGGTTTCAGTGGGCACAATAGGACTTTTGGACCACTGGCTGAAACAAAAAAAAAAACACAAGCACTTTAAAGGACTTGAAGAGCATCACCCACACTAATGTCATCCGGTTTTTAATTTTGGCGCTCCAACCAATATAATAGTAGCGCGGCTGATTCAATAACATGACCATTTTCAAATTATGCATTACAGATGGTTGAATATTTAAATACATTAAATCAGTATCCAAAACTCAATTCGGATTGTTGTGACATAATCTAACTTTTCTAAATGAAGTCTCATCATGTACAAATTGATTTTTTTAGTTGGTATCTTGTGGACATAAGCTTGCTAGAATACACTACTGCAGTGCCATCAATGGAAGCCTTAACCATTTTTACTGCATAATTTACCATTCATATAAACCATTCAACTTATTGGCTAAACAACTTACCAATAATTGTTACAGGAACATGCACCTTGTTTAAAATGATGAAACTGACTTCTATCTCACATTTATTTCCCAATCAAAAAACTTTGAAATAAGTTTACTCGTCTCATGACAGTCTTTAAGAAAGAATAATTCATGATGTCAGTACGTGACCAATATCCTTCAAAAGCAACCTGCAACTTCTAAAATCTCGTCGTTTTTTGGAAACAACCTTGCACTTGCGAAACTTCTTCTTCATCTTTCCGATGACAGTTGCCGGATTTTTGATTCATTGATGTAATGATACAAACGACAAATCATTGAAGATTCATTGTACCGGCGAAAACTTCACCATCGTTACTTGCAATTTGTTTAGCCTAAAACCTGGTACCGCCACCATCCATGGTAGCCTTCAAAAAGTACCTGGTGAGAAGAAAAGAATGATAAAACTTTCAATTTGTACCCGTATTTAAGGCAAACTGGTCGACAAGCACCTAAATTGTAATTCAAGTTTTTCTTGACTTCATTAGCTTATTAAAAATATCAAAATTTTAGACCAGAAGTGTCCGGGGTCTACCTGTCTGACCCGTCTAAACCTGTTGCACAAGAGTTACATGCTTTGACACAAACCAAATTGACCCACTATTTAAAATGGCCCGTTTTGACTTGAACCCATTCTTACTCGTGACCCAACCCGACCGGTCCACTTTAGGAGTCAAATAATAATTTAAAGTACCTCAAGATGCTTTTATGTTTGTAGTAGACACAATGCATATGAACCTTGAATTCTGCATGGATGAAACATAAAATTAACTGATGAGATGAATTTTGGTTTCATTTGTTGTTCGGTTCCAACATTAATAGTATACATATTAACAATATAGGCCTAAAGTTGTGCCTTAATGACAATAAGAACATCTGGCAATCATCATATCAGGATTAAACATTGCCCTTTTTAACACTAATTTTTAATAATTTAGACTTCTTCTATTTGAATAACAAAAATTATATAAAAATGAAGGCATAAAGATGGCGATAGTTACCGTATTATCAATTACCAAATGAAGACAAGAAGTTACCATCTGAGTTCTCTTTTGCACTATACATGCATTTTGCTAGTTTTTTGACACTCAAATCTGCAGGGTACCAAAAGATATCAAAGTGACAATTAAATCATTTTTAGGATCAACATTCTATGGAGTTACTAAAAAACAACAAACCATGCATTTGGCCAGAAAATCATACTTTCATATAAATAAAATAAAGTAAAAATTCATTAACGATTTAACCCTTTAATTTTGGTGGCTGCTTTTCAAAATAGACAGTTTTTTCACTATAAAGATGGTAATATATTTATATGTGAATCATTTCTAATCAAACTTTCTTCGTGAGATGTTTAATCATTTAACTCAGTTACCTCTTTGATAACTTATTAAGATAGATTTTGTTTTCACTATAAGGATGGTAATATATTTATATGTGAATCATTTATAATCAAACTTTCTTCGTGGGATGTTTAATCATTTAACTCAGTTTACCTCTATGATAACTTATTCAGATATATTTTCACTGGTTAAATGTAATAAATTTAAAATTCAGCCAAATAAAGTTCATATCTCGTACCTGCGTTTTATGATGACTGACAACACAATCTGCAATTAAACCTGCAAAATCGCATAGCTTAAAAATCAGATAATGAATTTCGAGCTAGATTAGTATCCAAATTGCAATTAGAGGTATTGTATCGTTTGTTACCAGTGTCACCGATGACGGAATACAGATGAATATGAGTCATAATGGCAAAATTAATTCTAGCTTATCTTAAGAATCCCTTGTATAGTGGTGTATGAATGGCCTACACATGAATATGAGTCACCTGCTGAAAATTGTTATTGCACCTCAAGTCATATACCTGTTTACAGAGAAAGTGAAAAGATAGTTAAAATATAGATGGCAGCCATTTACACTTTCTATTGTGTAGATCAATGTACTCATTGTCTATTGTGTGTAATATGCCTTTCAACTTCTTTTTAATGATGTCAAAAGTAAATTGCCTGGATAAAAAACCAAGAGTGCATTGTCACTTAAAAAAACATTACTTGAATTTAACTACATGCGTAACATCAATTTCAAATTCCTTTTGATCACTAATAAAGACTAAAAGTGATATATGAAAGTTGCATCACATAAGTTTATGCATATTGTTTTTATAGATTAGAAGTCACCCTCCTTGCAACTCAGCATATCCACCATTGTTGCTTCTGGTGATCCAGTGAAGTGTCTCGATGTCTCCTAATGTAACATAAGTAATATACCAACTTTTCCAAAGCATTCCACACCCCAAAACACTACTCTAACCCCTTTTCATAAAAAAAATAACCAAACAAACGCTTCCTTCCGGTTCCATTCAAACAAAACATTATTTATTCTTTTACGCTCCCTTACATATTTCCTTTCAAACAAAACCACCCCCAACAAAAGTTGATTTCAGATTTCCTACCTGGGATCCCCATCCTACAATTTTTTTATAAAACTCTATAATACTACATCTATTACGGTTGAAATTAAATCCCTGCTTATGTATTGTACCTTCTATACACCTTACACTTTTTGGGGAAACGACATCGTTATACCCGGATTCATGAAAATGGAGTCAATATGTCCATTCTTGCCCCTTATAGGTTTCGAAAATAGGATTGAAGATTACATGTTAGCGAGAAATATCAAACCCGTGTCTCAATATTGGTCTCATCTATCATGTACATTCCAAACAAATCGCATAACTCGTACCATTTTGGATGTTGAGGATAATGACTGTTTCTAGCAGCATTAAAATTATGTTCTTTCATTTTTAACAAATCCTGCATTCCAAAAAACACAAATTACGTGTCAAACTTGTTGATCATAATTGGCTGCCCATTAACAAGTAACTGTTTTGGCTGGCCATCAATTAAAACAGTTTTTTAAATTAACAAAATGATGTAAAGCATGTATTGAAGTAAAGTGAATTCGAGATTTTAGTTACCTGAAACAGAAAACAATAAAAAAAGCACTCTTAAACCACATCATTTAGTCCCTTGCACCGCCATCAGCACCCCTCATTTCCAAATATCTCTCAGGTGTAACCTTACTCAGAAAGAAACGAAGTATGATTAAAATAAAAACAAAACTTGTTGGGATTGAACCCTATGAAATGAACAGATGATACAAAGCCAAATAACACTATCCGAGCTTTGGTTAAACTATCAGAGGTTAAACCTCTGTTGTACATACACTGCTTTCCCTAAAGATTGCTCTCCTATCATCTAACTTCACAAAGTTGCAAAGGTCTACTAGAGTTACAAGGATCAGAGGATAGAGATCAGAGCTTAGTCATTAGTTAGATAAACAGAGTTTTATTACGTTCAAGGTTTTTAAAACAGAAATCTGTGTAAAATCAACTGAAAATGTCTCAAAACACACAGGATGCCAACTCTGGATCCTTATCCAAACCACCGATGCTCAAAAGAAATGAATATTTCATTTGGCAACGACGAATGGGTCATATCCTTGCTTAGCAAAACACCGGTTGCTGGAGATCTGTTGCTTATGGACCTCATGTTCCGATGGTTCCAAGCACAGAGGATCCAACTTAACAAGTGCCAAAAAATCCTGAAAACTTTTCGGAGCAGGATTTCCAGAAAATTTAATTGGATGCTAAGGCATTTAGCATAGTTGCTTCGGCCTTACCCAATGAGATTTATGCTGGTCTACTCCATTGCAATAGTGCAAAGGAGTTATGGCATGCACTAAAAGAGCAATTCGGTAGGACTGGGGAAGTGATAGAAAGTAACTGAGAAGTTCTAAATCAGCAGTATGAAACGTTTTGTCACTTGAAAGGAGAGTCTCTAACACAACAGTTCGAACGTTACAGCTGTCTCATCAGTGAACTTAGACCGGTTAACGTGGTTTTTCCTAATTCGACTGTCAATAGTCGTTTCCTTAGATCGTTACCAGATAAGTGGGAGACTATAGCTTATGTAACACGAAAATCTGTTGGGTTTAAAGAAATGTCGTTGACACAACTTCATGGGATACTCCTCACTTATGAGAGAGAGTTAAACCAGAAAAAGAAGTTGAAAGATTCTGGCAAAATGACTGATGATTACTCATTGGGTAATACAGCTCTTTTTGGCCAAGAAGAGGGATCTGGCAGCAGTAAGGACCAAATTTATGATCACTATATAGATATTACTTCTGGTTGGAACTTTGGATCTGAAACATATGCACCCAACTATGCTTTCACTGCTAGTGGGAATGCCAAACCTCTGACAATCTATCATTTGAGCTGAATGACTTGCAACATTTTGAACCTTCTGATCTTGAAGAAATGGATATTTTGCACCAACTGGCCCTATTGAGTGTTAGGGCTAGTAAATTCTATAAGAGAACTGGTAGGAAATTCCTAGGATTGCATGGGGGATTGAAGGTTGGGCTAGATAAATCAAAAGTCAAGTGTTATAAGTGTAATAGGTTAGGACACTTTGCCAGAGAATGCAGGTCTCAAAATTCTGGACCAATAGTGACTCATCCTGGCCCTAGACCTCAACACACACAAAACAATGTTCATTATTCCCAATATACCCCAACTCAACATGTTCAAAACACTGCCCACTTTGCACATCCTGCTACTACTGTTCCAGTGCATTATGTTCAATCCACTGCTCCACAAATTCAATATGTTCAGGCACAATCACATCCTCAAGTGCATGTACAACAAGCACCCATTGTCACACAACCTGCTCAAACCACTGCTAGTCCGGCAGAGGTTGGTCAACAAAGCTTTTTCACACAAAGTTATGTTGACTGGAGTAGCTTGCCTGAGGATTTGACTGATGAGAACTTTGCTTTAATGGCCAAAAATGATGTTGAACAAGAATTTTGTTTAATGGCCTTAGAGACAATTTGCTGAAGGTGTTGAATCTGTGGAGATAGTGTCAAAAACTGATGAAGTTCAAGTTTGTGATGAAACAATGGTTTCAAGTGAAGAAAAGGAAAATGCTGCTGATGAGGAAAAGAACTCTCATGCTGACCCATGGAATGTTGATGTGTGTGAAGATGAGTGTGATTGTGCTCTCATAGCTGCTACAAAGGTATCACCTCAGATCCTTAAAGATCTATGTTCTGAGAAATGCATCATTGCTTTTGCAAACATTAAGCAGGTGAATGAAAACCTGAGGAACAAAATTTTAGAAGATGAACTTAATTTTGAAAAACTGTTTAAAGAGTTAAAATCAAAGTTAAGTGAAAAAGATTCTGAAATGAGTAGCCTGAGACATGAATCAAACATAACCAAGGACCAACTCCAAACTATGGTAGAAAAATACAAAGTTTGTAAAAAGGAGTTAGAAGAAACCCAAATCACTTGTGAAAAATAGGTTGAATCCTGTAAAGGTTATGAGATTATGCTTGATGCTCAGATCAAGAGCAACATTAAGTTTGGTGTAGGTTTTAGAACCTATGACCAAAATGAGAAAAATGTCGCTGAAATTGATTCTGATTTGGTTGAATAGTCCCAACAAATTTGGCTGGTGAAGAAATAAAATCACAGATAAATCTGGAAACAAAATTGTTTTGGAAAAATCAGAGGTTTTTAAACAAAAGATAAAGAAATTGAAAAATATCAGTTTAAACCAACCTGGTCAGATGAATGTGATATTTTAGAAAACTTTAAGCCAATGGATTTTACAACCTCTGATGGTATTAAAGCCCCAAAAGCACTGTGATCCCTATCAAAGATGTACCAGCAGAGGTCACAACCACTGCTGATAAAAAGTCTGATAGGAAAAGAAGAGTAAAGATTAAAAACTTGTTTTGTGAATTTTGTGAAAAAAGAAATCATGTGGTTGCAGATTGTTTTCTTTTAAAAGCCTATGACATTAACAAAACTTGTGTTATCAAAAATTCTTCAAGATGCACCATCTGCAACAAAACAAATCATTTAACTCAAGAGTGTGCCTATCTCAAAAACTATGAGCAAAAGATAAAAGAGATCAAGGCAAAAGCACTAGAAAGAGAAGGTTTAAGTTCTGCTGGAAATAAATTTAAGCAGAGTTTTGAACCACCTGAAACATATGTTACAAAAGCTTTAAACAAAACCTCTGTTCCTAGAAAGGTGCAAGTGACAGATGTCCCACCATCAAACTCATTTCCAAGAGGGTATGGCCAACCAGCCTATAAAAGGGTTCCTCTTACTTATGAAGGATACAAAAAGCCTTCAAAGCAAAGAGTGAATAAGCATCCCTATGGATACAATCATCTGATAGGAAATGGTCAAGAGCAGATGTTACAAGAAAATATCCAAACCACTAACCATTGTCCTAGACTTGAGACTAGACCATCTGTGACCCTATCCAAAGGCATTTTTGCTTTGGAGACCTATCTTAACTGATCTATTTACTTGATGTGCAGGGACCTTCTACTTGTCTTGATAGCTTATGGTATGTAGATAGTGGAGGTTCCAGGCACATGATAGGATGTAGAGCCCTTCTCAAGGACTTCATGGCTCATGGGGGGTGATATATCTTTTGGTAATAACTCAAAGGGAAAAGTTTTAGGATCTGGGTCGGTTCTGGCTGGGAAACTCAAGTTTGAAAATGTGAACTTAATTGACAACTCACAAATGAGTGACAGAGGGTATGGATCCTTCTTCACCAAGAAAACTTGTCAAATTGTGGGACCAGAGGTTGTTAAAAAGATTGATCAAATCATTGCTGAGAGCAAAGCACAACTCACTGCACACAGAAGTGGGAATGTGTATGTGGTAGATATGCTAAAAGATAATCCTATGTCTGGAACATGCTTATTCTCAGTTGCTTCTAGCAAAGATACTGAGTTATGGCATCGAAGACTTGGACATACAAATCTTAAAACTATCTACCACACTCTCAAAACAAAGTCTTGTAAGAGGTTTGCCTCACAAGTAATTTTCCTGTGATGAACATTGTGTTTCCTGCTTAAAAGGAAAACAATATAAAAGTTCTTTCAAATCAATTGAAGCGTCCAAAACAAGCCAGTGTTTACAATTGCTTCACATGGACTTGTTTGGCCCAGTGCAAATCATGAGCTTAAAACACAAAAAGGTATTGCCTAGTGATAGTTGATGATTTCTCTAGGTTTACATGGACCTTCTTTCTCCACTCTAAGGATGAAACTGCAGTCATTTTGCAAAACTTTGTTAAACAAGTAGAAAAACAATTTGATCTTCAGGTAAAAATCTTTAGGAGTGACAATGGAACAGAGTTTAAAAATAGGGAGTTAGATGCTTTTTGTGAGTCAAAAGGAATTGTTAGACAATATAGCATTCCAAGAACTCCAGAGCAAAATGGGTGGTTGAAAGGAAAAATAGAACTTTAATTGAATCAGAAAGAACTATGCTTGCAGACTCTGGTTTACCATTGTCCTTCTGGGCAGAGGCTGTAAACAGTGCTTGCTATGTCCAAAACAAAGTTTTGATTAACCCCAGGCATCAAAAGACTGCCTATGAGATTTTTTATAAAATCAAACCTCTGATTTCCTATTTTAAAGTTTTTGGCTGTCCATGTTTCATTTTGAACTTAAAAGATTCTACTAAGTTTATAGCCAAAATTGACTGTGGTTATTTTCTGGGATACTCAACCACTGCTAAAGCCTACAGAGTTTTTAACTCTAGGACCAAGTGTGTTGAAGAAACTTTGAAAGTGAAGTTCAATGAACTTTCATCACTGAAAATCCCAGCAAATCCTGCAGAGCTTTTTGATTTAGATAAATTCACATTTGCTGATGTTTCTATCAAGCTAGACAATGCAGGTACACCACAATCATCTGGAGAAGATCAAGATCAAGAATATGACTGTGTGCTTCCACAAACAAAAGTCAATTCTTCCAATAGAGGATCAGGTGCCACAAGCTCTTGTGTAAACTTTGCCACTTCTGGGTCAACAGTGTTTGATCCTCAAACCTCTGCCAGTTCACAAAATCAAACATCTGTTGATAAAAGTCCCTACAATTGGGCAACAAAATCATCAGAATGTTAACTCTGTACCCCCAATACCACCACCTCCATTTCCTTCAGCGGCTGATACTTCAAATTCACCAGCAGAGGTTAGCTCAGATGATACACATTTGCAGCCATCACCTCAAAATGCTATTGTTCCATACCAAGGTGATTTGATTTATCTCAAAAGCCATCCAGCAGATCAAGTTATTGGCAACATCAAATCTAGGGTGCTCAAATGGAGCCAATCCTAAAATATTTGTCTTTTTGCTGGTTTTCTATCACTCACACAACCAGTCAAGTACCAAGAGGCATTGAAAGACAACAGCTGAGTAGAAGCAATGCAAGAAGAACTCCTTCAGTTCAAGAGACAACAAGTTTGGGAGCTTGTGCCACTGCCAAAAGATGTAAGTCCAATTGACACAAAGTGGGTCTTCAAGAACAAAACTGATGAAAGGGGTATTGTTATCAAAAACAAAGCAAGGCTCGTGGTTCAAGGCTACAGACAGGAAGAAGGTATAGACTATGATGAAACTTTTGCTCCTGTAGCAAGGTTGGAAGCTATTCGCCTGTTCTTAGCTTTTGCTGCTAACCACAACATAAAGGTGTATCAAATGGATACAAAGAGTGCATTTTTGTATGGAAAAATCAAAGAAGAGGTGTATGTTTGTCAACCTCCAGGTTTTGAAGATGCATTCCATCCTGATCATGTCTACAAGCTCAACAAAGCATTGTACGGCTTGAAGCAAGCACCAAGAGCCTGGTATGAAACTCTATCCACTTTTCTCTTACCCATAAAGTTTACTAGAGGTAAAATAGATAAAACTCTATTCTTAAAATGGAAAGGAAAAGATTTGATTCTTGTCCAAATTTGTGTGGATGACATCATTTTTGGATCCACAAGCACTGCTATGTGTGAAGAGTTTCGAAAACTCATGGCAGCAGATTTTGAGATGAGTGCAATGGTGAGCTCCAATGTTTTCTTGGTCTCCAAGTTAAAAAATTGCAAAATGGTACATTTATCCATCAAAACAAGTATGTGAAAGAACTGCTTAAAAAGTTTGATATGGATGATTGTAAACCATGTAGCACACCCATGGCAACCACCAAGCTAGTCAACATTGATGGTAAAGATGACCTTGTTGATCAAACTCTTTATAGAAGCATGATTGGGTCTTTATTGTACCTAACTGCATCAAGGCCAGACATCATGTTTGCAACATGTGTTTGTGCCAGATCACAGGCATTACCTACAAAGTCTGATCTTATTGCTGTAAAAAGGATATTCAGATACATAAAAGGTGCTCCCACACTTGGTATCTGGTATCCAGCTAATGGGAATATCGAGCTTTCAGGTTTTTCAGATAGTGACTTTGCTGGGTGCAAAACTACAAGGAAGTCCACATTAGGAGGATGTCAATTCCTAGGTGATTGTCTAGTGTCTTGGCAAAGCAAAAAGCAGGTTGCAGTTTCAACATCCACTACTGAGGCAGAGTATATTGCTGCTGCTAGCTGCACTGCTCAACTCTTGTGGCTTCAAAACCAGTTGCTGGATTTTGGTGTAACTGCACTAAAGACTCCACTCAAATTGGACAGTCAAGCTGCTGAAAACATCATTAAAAATCCAGTTTCTCATTCAACTACAAAGCACATTGACATCAGACATCACTTTGTGAGAGATTGCTATGAAAAAGGTTTGATTTCTTTGCATCTGTCCATACTTCAGATCAGTTGGCAGATGTTTTAACCAAGACATTGGATACATCTACCTTTGAAAACTTGATCTCAAGAATTGGAATGCTAAACATGGATTAAAAACATGTTTTCTTGTAAATCCATGCGTACATAGCATCAAAATGTGTTCAGAAAATCAAAACTCATCCTTAACAATAGTTAAAGTTGAAATTTTTCAATAAATCTTTAAAAGTCTGCTCATAACACCTGTTTGCTCAAAACCTCTGATAGGCTTCAAAATCTTATCCATTGTTAAAGTGTATCCTCTGACTTCCATTTTTACCACTTTTTCAAAAACACTGATAGCTATCTTCTAATAGCTTTAAAAATCAGTGCTTTTCTCATCAGAGGTTACACGTGGCCAGATGTTAGCCGTCAGCTCTTGCATCAGATGCCACATCATGTTCACTTTTTCAAAACCCTATAAAAACCCTGTTTTATCCCTCACCAGTGTTTACCCTAAACTGTGTCGATTTCAAAAATCTCAAAACAGTTTTTCTCGCTAACACAATGGCTCCCAAATCAAAATCTTTGAAGAAATCCACACAAGCACTTCCACCCTTCACTCTCATAATCAAAACCCCACATAATTACACTGCCATACTTGAAGCAAACGACGCAAATACTCGCTATCATCCAATGATTCGAATTTTGCAAAAGTCAAATTCAAGCACATGTTAGAAGTCAAAGCCCCAATTTACATTGATTCTCTTTGTGACTTCTGGAATAAAGCTAAGGTTCACTCAACTTCTGCTGGTGTTCCTTATACAATAATCTCAAGAGTAGGGGGAGTGTTGATGCAAATTAGCCCCAATCGATCTCTCAAGTTTTCAAGTTAAATGACATAGAACACCCTATGTCATTTCCCCAAAATAAGATCCAAGGAGAGTTTCTGGAAAGAGGTTATGTAGGCCAGATGAAAGGTATGACCATCTTTAAACCTAACTTTCCTGCTGAGATGAGATTTTCTTTCACACAATTCTAACTTGTCTCTCAGCAAAAATCACTGCTTTCAATGAAATTCCATTGAACATGCAATATCTGGGGTATGCAATTTTAACTGATACAGATTTTAACTACTCCTAGATACTGTTCAACGATCTTGGGAATAATTTTCAAACTATTGCAAAAAGAAAAGCTTTTTTGATTAATCCACGTTTTCTGAGTGTTTACTTACAAGATCAAATCAAAGGTCCTGAAAGTAAAAAAGGCGCTGTGACTTAACCAGGCTGCCTCACTCATGAAACCTTCACCAGAATAACAAACCAAGATAAAGTTGCGAAAACACAAGTAGAGGAGGCCGAGCAAGTTTTACCTGAACAAAATGTTCAAACTCAACCTCCTGCTACTGAGCACACTGCTCTTGGTGATCAGGGCACCACAACCGCTGCTCTGAAGCCCACACCAAAAATCCTCAAAAAGAAAACCGAAACACTTACCAAAAAGCCCACCAAACCCAAAAGGGTCCTCTGGAAGATGAGATCCTAGAGGTTAACCCAGTGACACCACCAAAGTCACAAACCACTGCTGCTACTTCTTCACAGCAGATGGATCAAAGATCTCCAACCGGCTTTGAAACTCCTCCTTCTTCCTCACAAAAGGAAAAGGTTGTAGACACAGGGACACCAAATTATGAAGCTCTAGATCCACTTGGTTCTATCTTCCACAGCCCCTCTCCCAGGGCACTGTCGCTTTCTACACAGCCACCTTCACCAATGACTACACTTCCACCTACTATGTTACCATTGCTGAATGCAATTGAATTAGACTAGACACAAACCAGCACTTCTCAACAACCTATTACTGAGAATATACTTCATCAAGAGGCTGCGTCTGACTCTTTATTCATTGCTAGCCCATCAGCACATAAAGAGGCTACATCCCTTGGGTTACATGTAACCCTTGGTGATAGTTCAACTCAAGCAGCCACTACAATTGCTGAACTCCCAAGTTCTCGGTTGGACAGTGGTTTCATTACTAAGACTTGGTTGAAGGCAACCACTGTTGAGGCAACAACTGTTACCTCTGTTGTGGGAAGTCCCCAGTTCCAAGACAAAGGGGCATCTATGGTTGAAGCTGGTACTAAAACCACTGCTAATGATACCATAGCTACAACTACCACTTCAGGTAGGAGTTCAGATGATCCTTATAAATTAGGTGATGAGCTAAAATACCAGGATTTGACGGAGAGAGTGACAAAGATAGAAAACTCTGTTGATGAAATCAAAAGTTTACTAAAGCAGATGATAGCTACAAAATGTCAACCCTCTGTTCTATCCACTGCTGATCTCAAAGAAGCTCTTAACCCTCTGTTTCAACATCAACAACATTATTTGGATGTACAACACAAGCACCAGATAATTGATGTTAGAAACATGGTTGAATCACGGTATCAAGACATTGCAGCAGACATTAAAGCCATCAAAGCTCATCTACTCACAACCACTAGCCATGCACCCCCAAGGGGGAGAAACCTTTGGGAAACAAAAAGCTGAAAATAGATGATGATAAGGCCAGACCTACATTAAATATTCCAAGGCCTGATGGTTCAAAGAAGAAAGATTTAACTGATGAAATTGTGGCCAAGGAAAGGGCTAGTCACAAGAAGACAGTGATCGAGGAGAGTAGAGTGTTGGTTGAGAAAAATATTGAACATCAAAAAGAAAAAGGAGAGGTTGGTACTTCATCAAAGAGGATACCTGCTAGAAAAGTTATGTGACATTTGTGGTGATCCGATCGTGTATCAATTCCGGATGAATTATTAATCAATGAAATTTTTGTGTTTTATTTATGAGATTTGTATTTTTATCATGACAATTGCACGTAATCGATTCTTGCACGATTCCGAACTCTGAAACGACTTCTAGAAGTGAAATCGCAAACTATTACGCAAACGTAATCAGTTTAACGCGACGTACACTCCAGAACACCAACATAATCTCAACATACCCTAAATACCCTTTACATAACTTAGAAATAAGTTTTGAAGGCTTCGGTATGGCAAAAACATGCTTATTCAACTTCAGGGGCTATTTTGCAAATTCTGCGAAACTATGCCAAATTGCGTATTTCCTACTCCGGAACATATACGCACATCCAAAAAATTTGTGTAACCATTAAATCTAGTATTTTAATGATTGGAATGCCAAAAATATCAATCGTACGCGTTTACGGTCATTTGCGCGTTCGTTACGATTTTCGTCGTAATTAACCGAAAATCGCAACCATACGACCAAACGAACCGACATCCGAAAAGTTTCCAAGCATTTTTCAAGTTCCCTATGCTTTATCTTCAATATAAAGCTTAAAAATGGGGTTACCAAGTGTTAAAAGTGCCAAAACGCGTCGAAAAACAAGTTTTAGGCTGCAGGGGCCTGTTCTGCCAATTCTGAAACTTAGGAATCCCAGGCGCCATGCGAGAGACCCCTCAAGATCTCCCGCGACGCGCGGGGGATGCTCAGTGGCAGCGGCTACCTGGCAGCTTCTTTTCATTTGACTTGACACCTATAACTCGTTTTTGCCACACTTCTCCTGGTTGCAACACCTCACTAAACACTTGTAATGATCCTACAACATCTCCTAACACTTGGCATGATCCTAAAGCTCTCCAAAAACTATAAATACCCTTGATCTTCAAACAAATCCTTGCTCATTTCCATCTTTCTTCTCTCTAAACTCTAAGTGGAGTCGCTACCTTATTAGGAGGCCTCCCATCTGAGTTTTTCTAAGTAATCTTGGGTTCCTTAAGTGCAAGTAAGTGCTCTAACCAAGCCTTGTTCATTCTTTTAGCTTATTAAGAGCTAAAAGTGAAACAATTTGGCTTACTGTTTGACTTTCAGCTTTGACCATTAGTTGGTCAAAGCAAAGTCCAACTGGACTTTGCAACGTGATCGTAATCACGATGGTTATGATCTTTAGCGATCATGCCTACTGATTACCACGTTTCCTAGTCGAAGTGACAAGTCAAAGTTTCGGTCAATAATGCGCAAATGCCATTATACGACGGAACTATTTTGGGTATCAAAACACTTTGTTTTGATATCAAATCAGTTTTATAAACCTTGTTAGACATGTTTAACATGTTTAACTCGTCACCTTTAGTTTAGTGCTTATTTAGGGTCGTAAGTCGAGCGGTCTTGACCACCGCTTTGACTTTCGAATCCGATCCGTTTGGTCGATCTTAGGATCCGACCAAACACATATATGTGACCATAGTTGTATAGGGAATAACCTTCTGAGGTTATACCTTATGGTCACGACGTTTTGTTAGTGTTATGTTAAGCCGTCTATTATGCCCTACAAATGACCAAAATGCCCTTTTTGCGCATAAATCAACTTTAAGCATACGTGACCAATGTTTTGACATATAAACTGATGTTACAACTATATTAAACTTATTTTGGCATATTAGACTTATCATAACACATATCTAACCATCCGAACATGTTTTTACGTAAATGATCCGTTAAAGTAGCGTAAACTACCTCAACGAGTCAGAACGGGTCAAAAGCACTTAGGAATCTTTTCAAATCAAAATTAGACTTTGTTAAACCATTTCATATGAGTCCCAACACTCATTTGGTTTACAAGGCCTCATTCTATCCGATCCGCTGATAAATGTCCCGACATTTACATAGTTATCCAATTTTAGGACACGTTTGATTTCACGGACTTTTGAGCTTGTTTGGTCTTTTATTCAAGGTTACTTTACAATCCCAAGTGAGTACATAGCTCCCCTCTTTTATGATTTTCAAATATTTTGGGTGATTCATATGTGCTAAATTGTTTTCAAGTTTTCAAATTACAAATGCTATGGTTTATATAAACACGACGATTTCAATAATGTGAACAAACTTATTGGTGCGTTATATACATGACACGAATGACATTCATTAGCTTTGGCCAAGCCGACCAGTAGTAAGTTATGGTACCATAGGACTGACAATCCCGTTACCAAGTTTTCCGGTGTTTGTGGGGAAGTTTGGGAACGACTGAAACTATTACTTTAACAAACCCTTTGGTGGTTTGTTTTTGCAATTTAAAGATACCCTTTGGTGGTATAGACGAGTCAACACAGGTTTGAATGTATTCAACAAAACGACCAAAAGTTTTCACAATTAAAACAAGGACGATTTGTTTACACGGACGATGAACAATTGGTTAATGACACGAACAATGGATGATTGGTTTATGACACGGACAATGAACGATTGGTTTATGGTAAGTGATTTAGATAACGAAAGGTGTGTAATGTGATAAAAGCATGGTGGATACGCCGCTGGTACTTCCTATATATAAGTGCCTTTATCATATTACATTCGTGTCGTTATTTGCATCACTTGGAACAAAGGTTTTCAAACAATGACACGCAACGAATTTCAATTAAAATATAAACCATACAAAGTTTCTTCAATGCGATTTACTACTCTAATTTACAAAACAAATGTTTTGGTCATGATTCATGGCTACAAGTCTTTTATAAACTATAACTAACTTGTTTTAGTTGGTTAGTTATCATTGCAATACCAAATACTTTTGAGATCAAAGTTTTTAAATTAACGACTCTAGTAGTCTGACGAGGTATTGCAATAAATATTCAAATCCATGAATTTGACACACTCACAAAACCTACGTACTCGCCGGCATATTTTTGCTGACTCGTTTTCACATATGTTTCAGGAAACCAAGTTTGATGTCGATGCATGCTCACGTAGGATTGGACGCGGATTAGTGCCTTAAAATATGAAAGACAATAGTTTAATTAGTTTATTTTAAACTTCAAGACAATGTAACTATGTAATTTCAATATCCAATAAAACATAACTTTAATTACCATTTGTTGTTGTAACAATCTGTTAACGTGACTCCCCGACGTTTCCGCCGCGGTTTGTTGTTTTTACGCGGTCGGGGTGTTACATATTGGTATCAGAGCACTGGTTATAGGGAATTAGGTTATTAGTAATGCTTTGACCTAGACTATAACCTTCCTAGGATCCTAACGCGAGTTTACTTGCGTTTAGATTCTTAATACACCACCATCACCTATCCTTAGGTGATTACCAAAAACAAGACAAAATTGAAGGCATAAAGTCAAAAATGAATCACCGGTCTCTTTTAGCCTTCAAGGTTTTCAAATCTCGTCAAAGTTTGGGTTTTATTAATGTGAACACATGCAATCTGGAAGGGTGGGTGCCTGTACCCCGAGTTTTCTGTCCAAGGTTAGAGTGTTCGTACAAATCCACTTAATCGGACCAGTCACTCTTACCTGGGAACTCGTGGGGTGAGTGTCCACTTATAGGCTAAAGCATGTCTTCGTGATACATTATAAAGACCCATTTACTTTGATTAGTCACCGTGTGTCGTTTGTTTGTTTTGAGAAACGAACGAATGGCCACCATCCTTAATTCATCGATATTTTTCAACACCTCTCTTGATTTATATCAATCTTACCTATTATCACTCAGCAAATTGCTGTTGTACTCCCAAATCTTGTGACCCAACTCAATCAAGCGAACAACAATAACAATAACAATGCACAAGTTCCGTGCAACTATAAAACAATTTTGTTCGGCTAAACCACTCTCGTTTTCTGGGTCTGAGGGAGCTACTGGGCTTTTGCAATGGTTTGAGAGCCTCGAAAGTACTTTTCGTCATGTGCAATGCCCAAACGAACGAAAAGTTAAGTTTGCGTCGAGCGTGTTCAAAAAGAGAGCTCTTACATGGTGGAATGGTATTATGAGAGACAGAGGTGCTATGTAGCCTTAGCACAAACTTAGGAAGAGCTTAAAGCTCTAATGATGAAGGAATTCTGTCCTCGTCATGAGCAGAGGGCGCTTGAAAACGAATTCCATGATCTCAAACAGGATAGTGGTGAGCATCGTGCTTATACTGACCGGTACGAGGAGTTAAGTTTACTCTGTCCTTCAATAGTGACACCTTTGGATAAGGCAATCGAGAAGTATATCGATGGTTTGCCTGATCCTGTTCAGGACATTGTTACCGGAAGTAACCCAACCACTGTCCGACAGGCCATTGAGCTAGCTGCGACTTTGACCGAGTCTCAGGTCAAAAAGGGTAACCTTCATCACAAAGGTGATAAGAAATCATCCACCAAAACCACTCAAGAAAATCAAAAGGGAAACAAAGCTAAGCCTTCCAAACGTTCAAAGAAGCATAAGGCTTCTCAGAACTTTGTTGTTACTACACAACCCGCTCCAACCACTCAACCCAATCAAGCTCCCCAAAACCAACCAGCTCAACCTCCTGCGAGGAAGCCATATGCTAGTACTGCACCGTTGTACAATCGGTGGAACGGTCACCACCAAGTTCACCAACCATGTCGTCAATGTATTACTTGTGGAAGATTTGGGCACTTGGCCAACGTTTGTCGACCTGTTCCAAACCAAGCTGCTCAGAATCTTGTCCAACCCCAAGCAAATCCCGTTCGACCTCACTTTACACATGGGTCATGTTTTAACTGTGGCGAGATGGGCCATTACAAGAACAATTGCCTGAAATTAGCCAATGCCAACCAAGTTCGTGGACGAGCATTCAACATTAACGCCAATGAGGCCCGTGCTGATAACGAAGTCGTTAACGGTACGTTCCTTGTCAACAATCATCCTGCTTCTATTCTTTTCGATTCGGGTGCCGATAGGAGTTTCGTATCCTTAGCCTTTGAACCATTACTTTCAATGCCAAGAATAAACTAGGAAAGCCCTTGATTGTCGAGATAGCTAGTGGCGAACCTCTTAGACTTGATTCTGTCATTTGTGATTGCCAATTGAACCTCGCTAACCACCATTTTCCCATTGACCTCACGCCAATGCAACTTGGGAGTTTCGACATCATCATAGGAATGGATTGGTTAACCAAGCAAAATGCTGAAGTTATTTGTTTTGACAAGATAGTTCGAATACCTCTTCCCTCTGGTGAAGTCTTAGAAGTTCGTGGAGAGAAACCCGCTAGTAACCTTAAACTCATGACTTGTAACCAAGCCCAAAAATACCTACGAAAGAACTATGTTGCCTTCCTGGGACATATCGTAGAGGAGAAAGGCAAAGGCAAAACTATTCAGGATATCCCCGTTGTTCGAGATTATCCTGTGGTGTTTCCTGAGGAATTACCCGGTTTCCCTCCTGTACGTCAAGTTGAGTTCCGTTGCTAAATCTCCTTACAGTCTTGCATCGTCTGAGATGCAAGAGTTATCAAAACAGCTTCAAGAGCTATCTGATAAAAGATTCATTCGTCCGAGCTATTCACCTTGGGGTGCTCCTGTCCTATTTGTGAAAAAGAAGGACGGATCTTTCCGTATGTGTATTGATTATCGTGAGCTCAACAAACTCACGATCAAAAATCAATATCCCCTACCTCGCATTGATGATCTCTTTGATCAGCTACAAGGTGCTAGTTACTTTTCAAAGATTGATCTGCGTTCTGGGTATCATCAACTTCGTGTGCTCGAAGAAGATATTCCCAAGGCTGCCTTTCGCACTCGATATGGTCATTACGAGTTTATTGTCATGCCTTTCGGTTTGACAAATGCTCCAACTGTTTTCATGGACTTGATGAATCGGGTTTGTAAACCTTATTTGGACAAGTTCATCATTGTTCTCATCGACGACATTCTTATTTATTCCAAATCTCGAGCCGAACGTGAACAACACCTTCGATTAACTATGGAACTACTAAAGAAAGAACAACTTTTTGCCAAATTCTCCAAGTGCGAGTTTTGGCTAAAAGAAGTTCAATTCTTGGGACACATAGTCAACGAGCAAGGTATACATGTGGATCCTTCCAAAATCATTGCGATTAAGGATTGGAACGCACCCACTACTCCCTCAGATGTTCGCTCATTTCTTGGTCTTGCTGGATATTACCGTCGATTCATCGCAAACTTCTCAAAGATTGCGGTTCCCCTCACCGCTTTGACTCAAAAGAATAAGCCTTTTGAGTGGGGACCCAAACAAGAGGAATCTTTCCAAACTCTGAAACAAAAACTCTGCGATGCTCCTATTCTATCTTTACCGATGGCAACAATGATTTTGTTGTCTATTGTGACGCATCGCCTAGGCCTTGGTTGTGTTCTTATGCAACGAGATAAAGTCATAGCCTATACGTCAAGAAAATTGAAAGTCTACGAAAAGAACTACACGACCCATGATCTTGAATTAGGTGCTGTAGTTTTTGCTCTCAAGATTTGGAGACACTTCCTTTATGGTACGAAATATGTGGTTTTTACCGACCACAAAAGTCTCCAACATGTATTCAATCAAAAGGAGCTGAACATAAGACAACGACACTGGGTCGAACTTTTAAACGACTACGACTGCGAAATTCGCTACCATCCTGGTAAGGCGAATGTTGTGGCCGATGCGCTCAGTCGTAAGGAACGTGTCAAGCTTCATTGTGTTCGAATTCAATCCGATATCCAGACACGTATCCTTCAAGCTCAGCGTACGTATGCTACACAAGGCATGATGGGTAGTGAATTACCACTTCAACTTAAGCTTCAACTCGAAACGAGAGACAATGGATTATTCTATTATTTGAACCGTTTGTGGGTTCCAAATCAAGACAACCTCCGCACCTTATTGATGGACGAAGCTCATAAGTCTTGTTATTCAATCCATCTTGGTGCAGACAAAATGTACAAGGATCTTCATACCCAGTATTGGTGGCCGGGTATGAAGAAAGACATTGCCTTGTATGTATCAAAATGCCTAACTTGTCTTAAAGTCAAGTCTGAACATCAACGCCCATCTGGTTTGCTTGAACAACCAGAAATTCTGGTATGGAAGTGGGAGAACATTGCGATGGATCTCATCACAAAACTACCGCGCACATCTAGAGGTCATGATGCCATTTGGGTAATCATTGATCGTCTAACAAAGTCAGCACACTTTTTGGCAATTCGTGAGGATTACTCTGCTGACAAACTCGCCAAGATCTATGTCGATAAGATTGTATCTCATCATGGTGTTCCTTTGGACATCATATCTGACAGAGATGCTCGGTTCTCATCTCTTTTTTGGAAGGCCATGCAATCTGCTATGGGAACCAAACTCAATTTAAGCACCGCTTATCATCCTCAAATGGATGGACAAACTGAAAGGATAATTCAAACATTGGAGGATATGCTTAGAAGTTGTGTGATCGACTTTGGTGGTAGTTGGGATTCGCATCTACCGTTGATCGAATTCTCCTACAACAGTTATCACGCCAGCATCAACATGGCACCTATCGAAGCTTTATACGGTTGAAAATGCCATTCACCTGTCTGTTGGAATGAAGTTGGAGAGTCTCAGTTTACTGGACCAGAACTTATTCATGACACAACAGACAAAGTCAAGAAAATACGCGATAACCTTCTGAAAGCTAGAAGCCGTTAAAAGAGTTACGCAGACAAACGAGCAAGCCCTTGGAATTCCAAGTTGGCGATCACGTCCTACACAAGGTATCCCCTTGGAAAGGAGTGGTTAGATTTGGAAAGAAAGGAAAACTTGCACCACGATACGTTGGACCATTCAAGATCGTTGAAAGAATAAAAAAGGTGGCCTACCGACTTGAGCTACCTCCTAAACTTGGAAACGTTCACCCAACATTCCACGTGTCCAATCTAAAGAAGTGTTTAGCTGACACAAATCTTCACGTCCCTCTCGACAAAATTCGAGTTGATGACACTATGCACTTTGTCGAGAAACCTGTGAAGATTTTGGACTGTGAAGTCAAGAAACTCAAGCGAAGATGAATTCCGATAGTCAAAGTTCGCTGGGAATCCAAACGTGGCCTAGAATTTACTTGGGAATGAGAGGATCAAATGAAAGCAAAATACCCACATCTGTTTTCACAAGTTTCTTCGAATTAAATTTCGGGACGAAATTTCCTAAAGTAGGGGAGACTTTGACATTTGTGGTGATCCGATCGTGTATCAATTCCGGACGAATTATTAATCAATGAAATTTTTGTGTTTTATTTATGAGATTTGTATTTTTATCAAGACAATTGCACTTATTCGATTCTTGCACGATTCCGAACTCTGAAACGACTTCTAGAAATTAAATCGCAAACTATTACACAAACGTAATCATTTTAACACGACGTACACGCCGAAACACCGACATAAGCTAAACATACCCTAAATACACTTTACATAACTTAGAAATAAGTTTTGAAGGCTTCGGTATGGCAAAATCATGCTTATTCAACTTCAGGGGCTATTTTGCAAATTTTGCGAAACTATGCCAAATCGCGTATTTCCTACTCCGGAACATATACGCACATCCAAAAAATTTGTGCAATCATTAAAATCTAGTATTTTAATGATTGGAATGCAAAAAATCAATCGTTACGCGTTTACGGTCATTTGCGCGTTCGTTACGATTTTCGTCGTAATTAACCAAAAACCGTAACCGTACGACCAAACGAACCGACATCCAAAAAGTTTCCGAGCATTTTTCAAGTTCCCTATGCTTTATCTTCCTTATAAAGCTTAAAAATGGGGTTAACAAGTGTTAAAAGTGCCAAAAGGCGTCGAAAAACAAGTTTTAGGCTGCAGGGGCCTGTTCTGCCAATTTTGAAACTTAGGAATCCCAGGCGCCACGCGAGAGACCCCCCAAGATCTCCCGCGATGCGCGGGGGATGCCCAGTGGCAGCAGCTACCTGGCAGCTTCTTGTTCATTTGACTTGACACCTATAACTCGTTTTTGCCACGCTTCTCCTGGTTGCAACACCTCACTAAACACTTGTAATGATCCTACAACATCTCCTAACACTTGGCATGATCCTAAAGTTCTCCAAAAACTATACATACCGTTGATCTTCAAACAAATTCCTTGCACATTTCCATCTTTCTTCTCTCTAAACTCTAAGTGGAGTCGCTACCGTATTAGGAGGCCTCCCATCTGAGTTTTTATAAGTAATCTTGGGTTCCTTGAGTGCAAGTAAGTGCTCTAACCAAGCCTTGTTCATTCTTTTAGCTTATTATGAGCTAAAAGTCAAGCAGTTTGACTTACTATTTGACTTTCAGCTTTGACCATTAATTGGTCAAAGCAAAGTCCAACTGGACTTTGCAACGTGATCGTAATCACGATGGTTATGATCTTTAGCGATCATGCCTACTGATTACCACGTTTCCTAGTCGAAGTGACAAGTCAAAGTTTCGGTCAATAATGCGCATTATACGACAGAACTATTTTCGGGTATCAAAACCCTTTGTTTTGATATCAAATCAGTTTATAAACCTTGTTAGACATGTTTAACATGTTAAACTTGTCACCTTTAGTTTAGTGCTTATTTAGGGTCGTAAGTCGAGCGGTCTTGACCACCGCTTTGACTTTCGTATCCGACCCGTTTGGTCGATCTTAGGATCCGACCAAACACATATATGTGACCATAGTTGTATAGGGAATAACCTTCTGAGGTTATACCTTATGGTCACGACGTTTGGTTAGTGTTATGTTAAGCCGTCTATTATGCCCTATAAATGACCAAAATGCCCTTTTTGCGCATAAATCAACTTTAAGCATACGTGACCAATGTTTTGACAGATAAACTGATGTTACAACTATATTAAACTTATTTTGGCATATTAGACTTATCATAACACATATCTAACCATCCGAACACGTTTTACGTAAATGATCCGTTAAAGTTGTGTAAACTACCTTAACGAGTGATAACGGGTCAAAAGCACTTAGGAATCTTTTCAAATCAGAATGTAGACTTTGTTAAACCATTTCATATGAGTCCCAACACTCATTTGGTTTACAAGGCCTCATTCTATCCGATCCGCCGATTAATGTCCCGACATTTACATAGTTATCCAATTTTAGGACACGTTTGATTTCTCAGACTTTTGAGTTTGTTTGATATTTTATTCAAGGTTACTTTGCAATCCCAGGTGAGTACATAGCTCCCCTATTTTATGATTTTCAAATATTTTGAGGTGATTCATATGTGCTAAATTGTTTTCAAGTTTTCAAATTACAAATGCTATGGTTTATATAAACACGACGATTTCAATGATGTGAACGAACTTGTTGGTGCGTTATATACATGACACGAATGACATTCATTAGCTTTTGCCAAGCCGGCCAGTAGTAAGTTATGGTACAATAGGAGTGACAATCCCGTTACCAAGTTTTCCGGTGTTTGTGGGGAAGTTTGGGAACGACTGAAACTGTTTACTTTAACAAACCCTTTGGTGGTTTTTTATTGCAATTTAAAGATACCATTTGGTGGTATAGACGAGTCAACACAGGTTTGAATGTATTCACCAAAACGACCAAAAGTTTTCACAATCAAAACAAGGACGATTTGTTTACACGGACGATGAACAATTGGTTTATGACACGAACAGTGGATGATTGGTTTATGACACGGACAATGAACGATTGGTTTATGGTAAGTGATTTAGATAACGAAACGTGTGTAATGTGATAAAAGCATGGTGGTTACACCGCTGGTACTTCCTATATATGAGTGCCTTTATCATATTACATTCGTGTCATTATTTGCATCACTTGGAACAAAGGTTTTCAAACAATGACACACAACGAATTTCAATTAAAGATATAAACCATATAAAGTTTCTTCAAGGCGATTTACTACTCGAATTTACAAAACAAATGTTTTGGTCAAGATTCATGGCTACAAGTATTTTATAAACTATAACTAACTTGTTTTAGTTGGTTAGTTATCATTGCAATACCAAATACTTTTGAGAACAAAGTTTTTAAATTAACGACTCTAGTAGTCTGACGAGGTATTGCAATACATATTCAAAGCCATGAATTTGACACACTCACAAAACCTACGTACTCGCCGGCATATTTTTGCGTACTCGTTTTCACATATGTTTCAGGAAACCAAGTTTGATGTCGATGCATGCTCACGTAGGATTGGACGCGGACTTAGTGTCTTAAAATATGAAAGACAATAGTTTAATTAGTTTATTTTAAACTTCATGACAACGTAATTATGTAATTTCAATATCCAATAAAACATAACTTTAATTACCATGTGTTGTTGTAACAATCTTTTAACGTGACTCCCCGACGTTTCCGCCACGGTTTGTTGTTTTTACGCGGTCGGGGTGTTACAAGTTAGGCAACCAACATCCACACCTCCTAAAACTAAGCCTGCAACCAATCAAACCATTAAAACCTCTGCCTCTCAAAAACCTATCTCATCTTCAAAACCACAACCCACATCCACACAAGCAGATGTTACAGCACCTGCTGTGTCAACATCTGTTTATACAGCAGAGGTTGCAACAAATGCAACTCTATCCACTGCCATGATCACATTTCCCACATCAACTCATCCATTATCCACACCACCTAAGATCCCACTACCACCATCACCCACTTTAAGGTTCAAAAGGAGAAAAATCACAAAGTGATCAATGATGATGAGATTCATGCACCTCTTCCACTATCATCATCAACCAATGACCTCCACATCAGTGATTACAACATCTTCAACTCTTGAAGTTACTCTTGCAGCAAAGTTGTATCCTCTTGATTTACCAGCAGTCAGGGAAGAGATCCTAAGTTTCTTTTCACAGGATGACTTGACAAAAGAACAATCCTATCCCTTGATGGCTATCCAAGACCTGCAAATGTTGATGATTACCTGGAATTGAAACGAAAGCAAGCAGAGAATATTGCCAAAAGAGAAACAGCTGGTAAAGGTGATAGAGAAATACAGATTGCCATGTCCTTTCAACTAAGTAAAGCCAACATCTTACAAAACTTTGTCAAGAACCTGAGCAACCAGTTGTCAGAAAGGGAAGATAAGCTGCTCAAAAGTGAACTTATTGAGTATATCATGGAGAAGAAGATGTATAAGGCAACAAGGGCATAGTTCAAGGATTGGAGCATACATGAGCTAAGATATGAAATCAACATAATGACAAGAAATGTTGAAAGACCCTCTTAAAAAGCCAACTCCTCCTAACTGGGATTTATACAAGAAAGATATGCCTGAAAAAGACTTAAAGTTGAAGAGAATGAAGAATGAACTAATTCAGAATCATTATGGTTCAAAGAACCAAGTGATGAGATGGGGTGAGGTCAAGGTGATAGACACTTACAAAAAGTTGGAAGAAAGGAGGAAAAAGGATCCACCATGCCTCCTAAACCTGATTATTCAAAACAAGATGCTATTCTCAAAGCCCAACTCTCCAAAAAGTCCAGCACAACATCTGCCCATTCCACACTTGCCCTGTTACACAGAAAAAGGCAAGGGGAGATGTCTCTAAAGACTGACAAAGAGTTTGAGGATACATTTATCAAAGAAGGTATACAGAACATGATTGATTATCCAACAGATGATTCAAGTGCCAAGCTGGCTAAAGATTTATCACAAATAGCTCCTTCACAATCCTCAGCAATAAAAGCTCCTTCAAGAAAACCTTCAGACCCAAAAATTCTAAAGTGGAAGGTGACAAAGATACCCATGAATTGACACTGCTCAAGTCTGATGGTAATGCCACTAAACTATCCATGGAAGCTGCTTATGGGCTTACAGTATATACTTCCAAGAATTATTATGTTTAGAGCTGGAGAAGGATGTTGATGACATAGAATCTCTTAACTTTGAACGTCAATTCAAAGGTCATAAGAGAATTCTTCCTGAGGAATAAAGACCAAGAATAAAGTGTTTTTGGCATCATCTGTTCCAGGGGGAGATTGTTGGGATGAACCCTATGAAAGGAACAGATGATACAAAGCCAAATAACACTATCCGAGCTTTGGTTCAACTATCAGAGTTACAACCTCTGTTATACATACACTGCTTTCCTTAAAGACTGCTCTCCTATCATCTGACTTCACAAAGTTGCATAGGTCTGCCAGAGTACAAGGATCAGAGGATAGAGATCCCGAGCTTAGTCATTAGTTAGATAATCAATGTAACAGTGCTAAGCACTGATAGTTGGTATTAGCAGTGTTTGTAGTTCGTTACATTTAGTTTCCTATACCCTGATGTCATCAAAGATGCTCAGTGGTTAGATAGTTCAGTATAAATAGGTAACTTGTGTAACAGTTTAATCTTGTCTATCAAAAGATCAACTTTCGCATTTCATCTTCTCTGCATATTCTTACTACCAAACTTCAATTGCAAAGGCTGAGGGGGAGTTTGTGAATCACATACAAGTTTACCAACTTGAAAGCATGATGATGATGAAAACAAACGACCATTTCTTGTAGTAAAGTTTTTCATCTATTTCCGCTGCAAATCTCTTTTAAAACTCAATCATTTTCCATTTTTGAAACAAAAACTACAAGTAGTTTAAACTCAGATCCTAACAAAACTGAAACAAAAAGTCAACTCGAGCTTAACCCATGAGTAAATGCAAGATAAGAAGAGTCACCTTGTTGTTAAGAAGATGTTTTTAATCCTCTTTCTTCAGATCCATCGCTCAGCACCTTCCACACACAAACTAAACAAAATAAGAAGCTAAAAATGAACATTTTTTTCTAATATTATCACTTTTGTTAGGTATATATAATATTAATCACATGATAGGCAACTTGATGGTTGTTAATATCATCAAAACGACATAATGCCATCAAAACGACATATTTTTTAAGCTTCACACCTAGTGATTCCACTTCTTTTTCCTATGAAATACACACATAACTTTTAAGTTTCACACCTAGTGAATCCACTTCAGAGTTGATATTCTCCTAGAATTAGATCAATATTTTCTGCTAGAAAGTCCTAAAAATTACACAAGTTATTCACACATAAAACTTAATTACATAATAGAATTGACTATCGCAACTTTTTGGAAAAATAAATTGATGGTTAATTAAATCCTGAACCGGCCCGTCCGTAGGTATATGGTCAAAATAGCCACTTTTAGTATACAAAATAAAACCAACAAGATTGCACGCTTGTTATAAACTGCAACCAACTCTCTAGAAATTGAAATATATATGGGTATGGGTGACATAAAAACCTGAGGGTTTTGTAAATTGAATGCAATAAGAACAACCATTAAAGGATGCCTCACTAAAGTGATTAGTGGTCTGGAAGTTGTGTGAGCACTGGATATGATTCTCTCAAGTCCCAGTGCCTAGAAAAGATGGCGCCACCCGGTTACTAAAACAAATTATATAAATCTTAGAAATCAACAGTAGCTAAATAATAGGAGACCTTTGGGTTGTGCTTTTATCTCAAACAATTCAAATAACTTTGGAATGTGTTTAACTCAAACAGGTAAAATAAAAAACCATGTGAAAAAATAAGTAAAAATCTTCGGGTAAAAACGGTGTTTCAGTTTTAAGGAAATGAACCCTAAAACCAATTAATAAATAACAAGAAGATGACAGTTTACCACCCGGAGTAAGATCCTCATCGTTGGTAGCTCTCATCATAATAACCAGCTGATACAAAAAGAAAAGATAAATTAATTATACATTTCTAAAACAGAAAATACCAAGGTTATATAAACAGGTTGTAAAATAATCATATTCCTCGAGTACCTTTAAGGTTGATATTCTGCTGTGGTAGGGTTATTCTTCATTATAATTCATAAAAAAGTTGAATCAGTACACAAAAAATACCAAAATAATTAAGGTAGGTTGTAAAGTAATGATAAACCTGGAATACTGGTTGGTGTAGGATTCTTCTCTGAATTCCTGGAAACAATAACAATAGCCACCACCGCTACTACTGGGTTTCGTGAAAAAACCCTAATTGTCGCCAACATTATGGCTGTCGATTTAGAGCTTTTCGCGGGATGTGTTCAAAGTTAGGGTTAAAAAAACCCATTTGAAAGGGGAAAATGAGGAGGTGGAGTAAGAACATGTAAAGAGGAAGTTGTGACTTGTGATTAGGTTATGGTGATTCAAAATTTGAACAGGGATTTGAGACAGAGAAAGGGTAATTTAGGTGGGATAAGGTTCAGAAGAAGATTCTTTTGTTTTATGCATAATCCATTTAAACTCTTCAAATTTCAACATTGTAACTTTCTCTCTCTTATCTCCATCAAATAACTCATCAAAGCCTACAACTGGTTTCAATATTATAACTTTCTCTCTCATATCTCCATCAAATAACACATCAAAACCTACAACTGGCAACAAATTAATTTCAAATTAACAATTTACACATCAAAACCTACAACCAGCAACAAATAAAGTTCAAATCAACAGTTTCAACATCAAAACACCTACAATCAGCAACAAATGGAGTTCAAATTAACAATCCACCATCATCACGAAACCCTCGTGGACTGCCGTCGTCATGCACAACCCACTGATTCTCTACCTCTCTCTAGAAATCTCGTCCTCTCTCTCTACAACTGAACTGTACAGATCTGAAAGTATTATAACAGATCTGCTAGAAAAAAAAGTAACAAATCTGAATCTATTTCACAGATCTAAGTCAAATAACAAACAAAAATTTCACATATCTAAAGTAACAGATCCGAAACCCTAAAGTTTCACAGATCTAAGGTTGAAAAGACGGTACCGAGAAGTCAAATCGATCTTGTGTCACTATGCCGAAAAATACATCGCCGTCTGGTGAAAGAAAACCCTACAATTATACATATCCGTGTCAAATAACAAAAACAAAATGCTGATAGGTTTAGAAAGAAAGTACCGAGAAGTCTAAGACGTAGATTTGATGATGGACAGATAGAAATCGCCGGAGAGATACATGGATCGGCAATGAATGTATAGAGAGAAAGGGAGAGAAAACAATGGGTGCGGATGTGAATGAGAGGCTGTATGCTCAAAACCCTAATGAGATAATGAAACCTTGTTTTTTTAATGAGTAGTACGTTATGCAGCATCTGATGTTACACCGTGTGTTTTAATGTGGTGGGTGCTTTAGAGCATTGTACATAATGCTTTAAGAGTGTTTTTAAGTAAGTGGAAAATTACCTTAAGTTGCCCTTCGAATATCTATATTATATATATATATATATATACATATTATATATATTTCTTTAAAATGTATGTTTTATTTTATGTAATATTAAAAGACTAAAATACCCTTGGGTAAGCAGACTTAACAAAAAAATCTAACAGGGTTAGGGTCAAAGGACAAAACGTACAACAAAATTCCCTATAAAGGGCAAAACTTGTCAAAATTCGTTAAAAAGAATACCACCTGAAAAAAGGTATCAAGATAAAGACAAAAATTGTAATTTTCTTTAATTGAGTCTCATTATTAAATTAAGAAAACAAATTATAGGCGGTGTCATTTGGTGCAAAAATTGACCACTTAATGTTTCAAAATCTTGCACAGTATGTCCTTTGAACCTAACCCAATTATTTTTTTTTGTTAAATCTTGTCACCAGAAATATTTTTACCCATATATTTAATATTATTTAAAAGAAATAAAACAAAATGATTTAAAAAATATTATTATTGTTATAACTGTTATGAATATTACATAAAGTTTACCATGTAGATCAAGGTTTACCACTAAGATTTACCAAGCAAGTAGGATGAACTCTTTGTCAAACTTATGGATATTGTATCACACTACTTGTCCATCAAATAGTTAACCTTGTCCATCAAATAGTTAACCTTGTCTACCAAATAGTTAATCTTTTTGTAGTATAAATACTAGCTCAAGGTAGAAAGGAAAATGCACCTCATGTATACACTTTTATAAGTTATACAACTCTCTACTTCTTGCTCTTATAATCTTTATAAAAGTTTTAAAGTTTTAGCACTAATCTTGTGTTAATTCTTGTTATATTATAACACGTTATCAGCACGAGGCTCTAGCCAAGGAAACGGTCAAGCAATTATAATCAAAGTAAGCATTTGATTAATACATATAAACTAATACTAGTGCAGATGTATCTTACAGTGAACAACGATCGTTGTTGGACTACAAAACGTAACATTTTTTTATGTACGGTGGGATAGTTTTCTTTTAGGAGACCCTGTTATCCAGACACTCCTATCATAAAAACAATTAAGTCCCATAAGTCCTGATAACATTTGTATTTATATTTATGTATATTAACATTTTTACTCTTATGCATCTTAATTTTATCTTATAAAATAACATCTCTTTAATACATAATTTATATCATATATATATATAACCGTTGTATAACGACTATAAAACGGTAATATAACCGTTACAAAACGGTTATAATTTAACCCTATAAATTACCAATTATCAATCTCATTTTTCCACAACAAACACTCTTCTTCTCAAGGTTTTTCAAGAAAAATTTCGAAGATGATTCACCCGGTTTTAATAGTGACCGGCATAATATTAATATTATTGCCAGCCTTAATGTATGAGCTTCCACCTCATCTTTTTAGTACTTATGTTTTTATTTATTTGTTTATAGCTATACCATGTATGTTATCTCATTTTAATGAGTATTTAGATTTTAATATTTGTCTTATTTATGTTTAGCAACAAAATGGCAAACATCGCAAAAATTGAATTCCCGGCTCTTAATATCACCGGAGAAAATTATATGCCGTGGACGGCACATGTTAAGTGACATCTCAAATCAATGGTGTTTTTGGAAACGATAACGGAGTGGAATACTTGTAGCGATCAAGACAAGGCAAAAGCCGATGTCTTCCTCCATAAACACATTGATGAGATGTTGCAATTTGAATATCCAAATTGTGAGGATCCATACGTTTTGTGGGAAGATTAAAAAAGCAGATTTAATCATCAAAGGGAAGTTTTACTTCCCACTGCTAGAGATGAATGGAACAATTTCCAAGATTTTAAAAAGGTGAATGAGTACACCTCTGCTTTATTCAAAATATGCTCAACGCTCCGATTCTGTGGGCAAACTGTTACGGAGGAATATATATTGGAGAAAACTTTATCCACATTTCATGCATCAAATATAAACTTGCAACAACAATATCGGTTGCAAAGGTTTCAAAGATATTCTGATCTAAATTCATTTGTCCTCGTAGCAGAGAAAAACAATGAGTTGCTAATGAAAAATCATCAAGCTCATCCCACTGGGTCATTAGCTATTCCAGAAGCAAATGTTGTTATTAATGATGATACTAAAAACTCTGGAACAAAATGGGGACAAGGCCGTGGACGTGGCTATTTTGGTAAAGGTATTGGTCGTAACCATTCCTTCAAAGGAAATAATAGTTTCTGAGGAAATTCTCATGGTCATGGACGTGGTCGCAGTCGTGGTCATGGTCGAAATCAAAGTACCACCAATTACCACACTCCACAAAACAATTTCAACCAGTATAACAAAAGGAATGAAGCTGGTAGGTCCGAAAACAATGGCACTTCTTGTTTCAGGTATGGAAGTACAAACCATTGGTCAAAGGCTTGTCGTACATCTTCACATTTATGTGAACTTTACCAAGCCTCTCTCAAAAGAAAAGAAAAGGAGGCAACCATGTGGATAATTTTAATGATATCAACGTTGAGCTAAATGTCGCTGACTATACCAATGAGATGGAACTCTAAAACAAATGTTGCTAAGCCATAATAATTATATGCAACAATTATGTAGTTTCCTTTATTATAAGTATCTTTATTATGTTTCATTAGTCTTCCTTTTTCATGTAATGTTTTCAACTAATAAATAAACTTCTTATTAAAATTAATTCATAATGTCTTTGTTATACACTTATTATTATTTTTCTTTATATTTTCAAGATTAAAATGAATACCACTGGAGCACAAGAGCAAACGAATGATGCAGATATATGTATAGTGGATAGTGGAGCCACACACACTATACTTAAATCTAAGAAATATTTTTATGAGTTGAAACCAACAAAAGGAACCGTCGATACAATATCGGGTCTTACAAACTTGATAGAAGGAGTGGGAAAAGGGAACTTAATATTACCAAATGGTACAAAGCTCTTAATAGAGAATGCTTTGTTTTCCCCAAAATCAACAAGAAACTTGTTGAGTTTCAAAAACATAATCATAATGGATATGATACTCAGTCAAGGACTGTTGATAATAAAAAATATTTGCACATCATGAGCAAAGATCATATATTGGAAAAACTGCCAATGCTCCATTCTGGTTTGCATTATACACATATTATTGTGCCCCAAACACATATGGCAGTAAAAGAAGTTTTTATGACCCCGAGACATTGAGATTATAGCATGACAGATTAGGCCATCCAGGATCTACAATGATAAAAAGAATTATTGGAAACACACATGGACATCCATTGAAATATCAAAAGATTCCCCAATCAGATAAAACGCCTCTATGTAGATCTTGTTCACTTAGAAAACTAATAACAAGACCTTCGTCTTAAAAAATTGAAAAGGAATCACCAATGTTTCTTGAAAGAATTCAAGGTGATATATGTGGACCAATTCATCCACCATGTGGACCGTTTAGATATTTCATGGTCCTGACAGACGCATCCAGTAGATGGTCTCATGTCTCTTTACTATCAACTTGTAATGTCTCCTTTGTAAAATTCCTTGCTCAAATTATCAAATTACGGGCACATTTCCCTGATTATACCATTAAAAGGGTGAGACTTGATAATGCTGGTGAATTTACATCTCATGTTTTTAATGATTATTGCATGTCTGTGGGACTTGTTGTCGAACACCCTATTGCTCATGTACACACACAAAATGGCTTAGCTGAATCATTGATCAAATGTTTACAGCTAATAGCTAGACCATTAATAATGAGAACAAAATTTCCAGTATCTGTTTGGGGTCATGCAGTTTTACATGCCGAATCGCTGGTTCGTGTGAGATCAAGTGCAAATCACAGATACTCCCCATACCACTTGTTTCTAGCCATGAGTCAGATATTTCCCACCTTAGAATTTTTGGGTGTGCAGTGTATGTTCTTATTGTACCACCACAACGCACAAAAATGGGACCTCAAAGAAGGTTGGGAATATATGTTGGATATGAAACAGCCTCTATCATACGATATCTTGAACCTTTAACAGGTGGCGTATTTAAAGCATGTTTTGATGACTGTCATTTTAAAAGGCAATGTTCCCAGCATTAGGGGGAGAAAATAAAAAAACGAGAAAATGATGTCTCATGGTGTGTGCCTTCATTGTCCCATCTTGATCCTAGAACAAAACAATGTGAGACAGAGGTTCAAAAGATTATACACTTTCAAGAAATTGCAAATCAATTGCATGATGCTTTTACTGATACAAACAGAGTTACTAAATCTAATATACCAGCTGCTAATGCTCCAGCTAGAGTTGAGATCCCAAGAAAGGCAATAGATAATAAGATAGCTCATGAATTTCAAAAACGTTTGAAACGTGGAAGGCCAGTCGGTTCGAAGGATAAGAATCCTAGAAAAAGAAAAGCACTTATAAAGGAAATTGACCATAAAGAGAATGATCTTGATAAAACAGTGAATATCGAGATCTCTCATGAGGAAGATGTTGATGATACTAACAAAGAGATATCAATCAACTATGGTCATACACATATCGTATGGAACTGATATGTGTGACATCCCGGTTTTTCAGGTATCTTAAACGCACTACTTCACGGCTATTCATTCCTACGCTAAATTGATTCGGAGATTTATTTTACACGCTCGAAATAACTATGCTAACCTTGTGAACTTATCAAGTGAATTACGTGCTATATGTATTAGACGCTTATAAGCTTGGTGAGTGATTATGTTATGTTTTGATTTCGTGGTGATTAATTATAAAAGATATAGTAAATAGATAAATGAACCGAACCGGGTCGCGAAACGGGTGGACCTCACTTCCTTGCGACTCAAGAAGTTAACCAAAACTTGAGGATCAAGTTTTAGACCCAAACCGACCCACCCAAACCCTTGCGGCCACGAGCACCCAACCGCAAACCCTTCTTCCTTTTTCTTTGCCCTCTTGCACTATATACAGACATGTATGCATGTGTTATGTAAAAAAAAAGAGAGAAACCCTAGCACAAGAAGCAGCCGACGGCAGCCCTTACTACACCTCCTCTCGGTCGCAAACAACCTTCCCATTTGTCCTCTCAGTCACGATCCCCTTTATCATCCGAATCGACTCCCATCTCGCTCCCGGTTCATTGATCTTCATTGTTAAAGGTTAGGGTTTATCATTGTCTGCAAAGTCATACTAGGATTTATAAACTCTTGATCATGCTTGAATGTAGTGGTAGAATCATTATTATGAAGGTGTATGATGTTTAGTTCGATAAATTATGCTAGTTTGCGATTATGATGATTAGTGGAATCAAGAATCATTAGGCTGCGTTTTGTGATAAAAACCATATAGTATGATTAGGGTTTGCATGGGTATGATGTACATGATGATATATGATTGATAAATCTGTTCTTGATCGTTTATAGTTAACGTATCAATTGTTTAAGCGTGTTATACTACGATAAAATGTCGAAATCAGGATGCTGAATGGTGTTTACAGCCAACTTCAACTGGCTGTAACTTGGTTATTATTTATCGAAAAACGGATTTTCTGAAGCCTAAAACATAGATTTTTGAAAAACGCTTCTAATGGCGCTGGATTCATATTTTTCTGAAGTCGTTTGATATTTTTAAGTGGCCAATTAAGTGCAGTAACTGAAGCTGTGAAAATTCTGAAAATTTGTTAGTTGTTTATAGAATCGGATCTAATAATCTGTAGAGAGTCAAATCACGAAATATGTACAGCCACTGGAGATGGAAATTTCCGGGAAACTCCCACTGGAATTTTGTTAATTGGACGAACGGTGATTTTTAAATAAATTCTCCCGTGGACTGCAGTCAGAAAGCGACGAATCTGACTGCAGCCTAGTATATTAACATTTATGAATAATTGGTAAAGTGTTAGGACTTGAAAAATTTATATAAAATTCTACAGTATAGTTGACACCTTCTGTAAAATAATTGGAATTTTTGGAACTCTGGAACTATTTTATAAAAATCCTCGAAAACAGCCTAATTACGAGTATATAAGCTGAAACTTGATAACTTGCGAATGTGTGTACCAAAGTGTTGTATGGATTGATTTGTGTTCATGATAGGTTGGTTTGATCACTATGTTGGTATGATGATACTTGCATGCATGATTTGAGTTCCAGGAATTGTTATTGTATGTACCGCATTGTGTGTTAGTATGTGTAGGGTTTGTATCAGTGTGTTCACACACTAACTCTAAATCAATTGACTTGTTAGGACGCAATTAGCGGTCCCATCATTTGCTACATCTGTGTTACACTAACCGAGCAACTAAAGGTGAGTTCACGGCCCCTAATTTTATCCGGTTTTAAACAACAGGGGGAGAAACATGTATACACTCTACAACTCTATCTCTTTACGTTATATGAAGTTAACGTCATTAAACTATTCGGTAACTAAGTTAATGTTAACGTACGTTATGGTCACTAAGCAGCTATATCACACAAGTCCTCGACAATCACTCGGATCGTTAGTATTGGGTTAGATAGCGGGGAAATTATAAGTAGTACTACTGGGCTCGACAAGCCCCACCCGAGCTAGTCACGCTAGCCGACCGGGTATGGTCAACGGGTGAATAATTTGGCCTAACTTCGCCATGGTCAGTGATAGGCCTGGCAACACGGAGGCACAACAGTCAGCTTCGATCGCGAACACTTACGTGACATAACTTTAGGCTAGCTACCTACATGTTAACATTGAACTTAATTACGAATCAACAATATTATTCCGGGTTAGGGATAATGAAACCAACAACGTTATTATTCCGGGTTAGGAATAATGGAACATCTATTATTCCGGGTAAGGAATAATGGAACCATCAGTATTATTCCGGGTTGGGAATAATGGAACTAAATCGTTATCCCGGGTTAGGGATAACGGGGGAAACAAACTTATAACCGAACAAATGAACTTATGAAAACCTGTGAACTCACTCTTCTTTAATGTTGACACTTGTTTCTTTACATGTTTCTCAGGACGCTAGGAGCTCTAGGTGCACTCACTTGCATTGATCAAGACATCTTTTTATCGAGTCTCATTTACGAACATTGTTTGGGTTTTTCTTTAGTTTTGGCGTTTGTGTTGGCGCCCGTTCCTTTACTTTACTTTAATGCTTCCGCTCAACTTTAAAAACTAATGCTTCCGCTAAACCTTGAAACCAAACTAAGACAATCTAAAATTAACTATGAATGGTTAAACAAATGATTTTGGAAAATGTATTAACAAATCATATAGAGTCGTTCGACGTTACTAGTGTCTCATATTCTGGTTTGTTCACACGCCTCGTGGTAAAACTCCGCAAGTGGAAATTGAGGGTGTGACAGATTGGTATCAGAGCCTCTAGCTATAGAGAACCAGGTTTGCATTAAAGGTAGACCTAAACTATAGCTGATTACACGACACTAGACTTAGTTTGGCACTGAACTGTTATGTCTTGTTATGTGTTATACCACAACTATGTTATGTAAAATATGAATGCATAATTGAAACAAATGCAACTCGTAACTAACTACACAACCCAACAGGCAATGTCATCATCATCATCATCCGACAAACTTTTGCAACCAAGGGCGCCGGGGAAGCCACCTATGGTGGAACCCTCACCACCTCATGGCGTGGAGACACGCTCAGCTGCGAGAAAAAGGCTCGCTCTAGGGGAGGAGTCGTCCTCACGCCCGACCATCACTATGCCGGTCGAACCGGTTAACTCGTTAGAAGTAGGGAACGACCTACTTAGAGATATGATAAGAAAGCAACAAGAACAACTAGAAAGAACGCATGAAACCATCCTAGCACAGGGATGGATGATACGACAATTAACAGGTAAGACTGGATCGCTCGAGGAAGAGCAACATGAGAGTAAGATAGCTCGTAACACTTTAGCTAAAGATCTTCGTGCTGAGCAGCTAAGGGCTGATTGGCTCGAAGACAGAGTTCTTGAGTCTAGCTGGAGATTCAAGAACTAGAACAGAATCAGGCACCTGTACCAGTACCCGCACCAGCACCGGCCCCTCCAGTGCCGGAAGAGGAAGAAGAAGAGGATCCAGAGGAGGATCCAGAGGAGGATCCGGAGGAAGACCCAGCTGTAGAAGCTGGAAACGCCGCGGAGGATGACGGCAACGATAGCGATTTGGGGGATGGAGACGTAGAAGACTGACTCGTCTCGCTTATTCCATTTGCTTTCCTTCAGTCTATTTATTTTCCTACTTATGTTTAAACTTGAGATTTTATAGTAAACTGATATGTTTGGTTGGCATTTTGTAAGACGTTGAAATTTTATTTAATCGAATATTTCTTTTGACTGTTTAATTTGTTTGGGTTGACATAATTTGAGGAATTATTTAAGTATGGAATAGGCTAACTATATTGGATATATAGACTTATCGGTGTCTGTTTATGTTGTCTTACGAAGATCTAAAATGGCAACTGGACGTCGTGGAAACCTTAACATGACGCCCGAAGAATTAGCCGCAATGATCCAAGAACACGTGAATGCTGCTCTAGCGGGTGTTCAAAACCAACCAGCAGCAGGAGGGGGTCTTAACCCCTACAAGATGTTTCTCGATGCGAAGCCAACCAAATTCACGGGGGCAGAAGGACCCATAGGACTGGTCTGCTGGATCGAAAAGTCCGAATCAGTGTTCGAAATGTGCAATTGTCTGGAGGCCAACAAAGTCAAGTATGCTGCCTCAACGTTGGAGGATGGGGCACTAACTTGGTGGAATGCACAAGTCCAAACGCGTGGACTTATTGCCGCAAATGCAATGGCCTGGGCCGAGTTTAAAGCCCTAATCAAAGAGGAGTACAGTCCGCGGGACAGGGTTCAGCAGTTGGAGCAAACATTATGGAACCACAAGATGGTGGGATCTGAAATTGAAGCATACACAGCGAAACATCATGACCTGGTATTCCTATGTCCCGATCTGGCCAACACCGTGGAGAAACGACTCGAGTTTTACCTTGGGGGTCTGGTCCCCGAGATCCAGGGTATGGTAATGGCTAGCAACCCTGCGGCTGAACATCAAGCAATCAGGTTGGCGCACAAACTCACTGATAAGGCGGTGGAACAAAAGAAGTTGCCATCTCGGGGTACGACTGAAGTTGCCCCTGATAATAAAAGAAAGTTTGAAGACTCGTCTGCTCGACAGTCTTCGTCAGCCCAGTCACAGCAAGGGAACCAGAAACGATTCAATAATTTCAACAGCCACCGGGGTCACAATAATCAGCCCGCCAACAACACCCAGAACACAAGCGGCTATGTAGGTCGAAAGCCGCAGTGCAATCGCTGTAACCTTCATCATCACGGCCCTTGTGCCGGGAATCGCTGCCAACGATGTGGCAAAGTGGGACATGCGGCAAAGGATTATCGCGGGGAAATCATGTCCCGACAAAATCAAAATCAACACCAGGGTCAGCAGCAGGGTGTAAACCGGGGGTGTTATCAGTGTGGTAGCACTGCCCACTTCAAACGAGACTGCCCACAGCTTCGTAACAACAACAACAATGGTGGGAACAACAACAACCACAACCACAATAACCACAACAACAACAATAACAACAACAACAATGGAAATGGTGGCACAGGAGGTGCCAAAGGGCGTGCATTTACGCTGGGCCGCGGAGAGGCCAGAAACGACTCGAACGTGGTCACCGGTAAGTTTCCCCTTAATGAACATTTTGCTACTGTGCTTTTTGATACGGGTGCGGATAGGAGTTTTATATCTGAGTCTTTTAGGGAGAACCTAAATCTCACGCCTAAACCCCTAGAGACCCCTTACGTCATAGAACTAGCCGATGGTAAGTCTGTAGATGTGACCCATTTAGTATCCGGCTGTCAACTCAAGCTCGCGGGTCACACCTTTACCATTGATCTGATGACAACTACCCTGGGTAGTTTTGACGTGGTAGTCGGAATGGACTGGCTATCCGACGTCCGAGCTGAAGTTCTCTGCTTCGAAAAATCTATCCGTATTCCGCTCTCTAACGACGAAATCTTGACAGTGCAAGGCGAGAAGGCAGGCGCCGTCACAAACATCATCTCTTACATGCAAGCACAGAAGTATCTTCGGAGGAAGAACTCCTTCGCTTTGCTCGCACTGGTTACCGAACAGCCTAAGGACGAGAAACGTATAGAAGATATCCCCGTCGTCCGTGATTTTTCTGATGTATTTCCAGAGGAGTTACCTGGTCTTCCACCACATCGACAAGTGGAGTTTGAAATCGAATTGGTGAACCATGCAACTCCTATCGCCAAGGCCCCATACCGCCTAGCTCCAGCCGAGCTGCAGGAGCTGTCTACCCAACTTCAGGAACTGTTAGAAAAAGGATTTATCCGACATAGCACTACGCCATGGGGAGCTCCAGTCCTTTTTGTCAAGAAGAAGGACGGGACATTCCGCGTGTGCATCGACTACAGGGAACTCAATAAGGTTACTGTCAAGAACCGATACCCATTACCTCGCATCGACGATCTATTCGACCAACTTCAAGGGTCAAGCTACTACTCCAAGATTGATCTACGGTCCGGTTATCACCAGTTACGCGTCAGGGAGGAGGATATCGCTAAGACGACATTTCGTACTCAGTATGGCCATTATGAGTTCTTGGTCATGCCCTTCGGTCTCACCAACGCACCCGCGGTGTTCATGGACCTCATGAACCGTGTGTGTAAACCATATCTCGACAAGTTTGTCATTGTGTTCATCGATGACATACTCATCTACTCTAAAGGTGAAGCAGAACATGCTGAACATCTACGATTACTGCTGGAATTACTTCAACAGGAGAAACTATATGCCAAGCTTTCAAAGTGTGAATTCTGGATTCGGGAAGTTCAGTTCCTCGGGCATATCGTGAATGAAAAGGGTATCCACGTCGACCCCGCCAAGATTGAAGCTATCAAAAACTGGGAAGCACCCAGGACACCGACGGAGATCTGCCAATTTTTGGGTCTGGCTGGCTACTACAGACGTTTCATCGAGGGATTTTCAAAGATCGCGCAACCGCTTACCACCCTCACCCAGAAAGGCACCAAGTATGCTTGGGATGACAAGCAGGAAGCGGCATTTCAATTGCTGAAGCAGAAACTTTGCAGTGCACCCATTCTGTCCTTGTCGGAAGGGACTGATGATTTTGTAGTATACTGTGATGCTTCCATTCAGGGATTGTGATGCGTACTCATGCAACGTGATAAGGTCATCGCGTATGCGTCCCGACAATTGAAGGTTCACGAGAAAAACTACACGACACATGACCTGGAATTGGGAGCAGTGGTGTTTGCGCTTAAGATTTGGAAACACTACCTATATGGAACAAAGTGCACAATCTATACAGATCACAAGAGCCTCCAACACATCTTTGACCAGAAGGAGTTGAACATGCGAAAGCGTCGCTGGGTCGAACTCTTGAACGATTATGAATGTGCCATTCGGTATCACCCGGGTAAAGCTAACGTGGTAGCTGATGCTCTCAGTAGGAAGGAGCATTTGAAACCTTGTCGGGTACGAGCTCTACAGTTCACCATTCATTCGGGGTTACCCGAACAGATACGCGACGCGCAGTTAGAAGCAGTTAAGGAAGAAAACATCAAGGTCGAATCGGTGGGAAAAATGGAACGCGATTGGGAAGTAAAACCCAATGGAGACTGATATTTCATGAATCGTATATGTGTACCTCTCTACGGAGACCTCAGAAAGCTAGTCATGGACGAAGCTCACAAATCCCGATACTCTGTCCATCCTGGTTCGGATAAGATGTATCAAGACCTTAAAGCTGAGTACTGGTGGCCCAACATGAAGGCTGATATAGCCACCTACGTGAGCAAGTGTTTAACGTGTGCGAAAGTCAAGGTAGAGTATCAGAAGCCATCAGGGCTACTCCAACAACCTGAGATCCCGGTGTGGAAATGGGATCAGATCTCGATGGACTTCATCACTAAACTTCCGCGAACTTTGGGTGGCTACGATACCATCTGGGTGATTGTGGATCGTTTAACCAAGTCCGCACACTTCCTAGCGATTAAAGAAACAGATAAGATGGAGAAGTTGACTCGCATCTACATTAAGGAAGTAGTTTCTCGGCACGGAGTGCCAACGTCCATCATCTCAGACAGAGATGCTCGTTTCACGTCCAACTTTTGGCAGTCACTTCAGAAAGCGTTGGGTACACGCTTAGATATGAGCACAGCTTATCACCCTCAGACTGATGGTCAAAGCGAAAGGACCATACAGACCTTGGAAGACATGCTTAAGGCATGCGTGGTAGACTTCGGGAATAGTTGGGAAATCCATCTGCCTTTAGTGGAATTCTCGTATAACAACAGTTACCATAGGAGTATATCGGCAGCACCGTTTGAAGCATTATACGGTCGTAAATGTAGATCACCGGTCTGTTGGGCAGAAGTCGGTGACAGTCAACTCACAGGCCCTGAGTTGATACTTGAGGCTACTGAAAAGATTGTACAAATCAGAAACCGCATGGCGGCGGCACGAGATCGACAGAAAAGCTACGCTGATCAACGACGCAAACCGCTCAAATTTCAAGTAGGCGACCGCGTCCTACTGAAGGTGTCACCCTGGAAGGGTGTAATCCGTTTTGGGAAACGAGGAAAACTAAACCCACGGTACGTAGGCCCGTTTGTGATCTTGAAACGTATCGGACACGTAGCTTATCAATTAGACCTTCCCGCCGAACTCAGTGGAGTTCACAACGTTTTTCACGTGTCAAATCTGAAGAAGTGTCTATCAGATGAAACCCTAATCATTCCTTTGGATGAGATTCAAGTGGATGAACAACTGCACTTTGTGGAACAGCCTATCGAGATCATGGATTGTGAGATCAAGACTCGAAGGCACGGCAAGATTCAGATCGTTAAGGTTCGTTGGGACTCTAAGCGTGGACCGGAGTTCACGTGGAAAGGAGAGGACCAAATGAAAAGCAAATACCCACAGCTCTTCGCAACTGAGCAGCAAACTAACGATACCAGTAACTAAATTTTCGGGACGAAAATTCTTTCAACATGGGGATGATGTGACAACCTGGGAATTTCTTGTAATTTCGTGTACCATTGTTAACGAACTAAATCTTGGTGCGTGGCACTCTAAACATGTACGCTGCATTCTAAACCGCGTTTACTCAATTTTCGGGACGAAAATTCTTTCAACATGGGGATAATGTGACATCCCGGTTTTTCAGGTATCTTAAACGCACTACTTCACGGCTATTCATTCCTACGCTAAATTGATTCGGAGATTTATTTTACACGCTCGAAATAACTATGCTAACCTTGTGAACTTATCAAGTGAATTACGTGCTATATGTATGAGACGCTTATAAGCTTGGTGAGTGATTATGTTATGTTTTGATTTCGTGGTGATTAATTATAAAAGATATAGTAAATAGATAAATGAACCGAACCGGGTCGCGAAATGGGTGGACCTCACTTCCTTGCGACTCAAGAAGTTAACCAAAACTTGAGGATCAAGTTTTAGACCCAAACCGACCCACCCAAACCCTTGCGGCCGCGAGCACCCAACCGCAAACCCTTCTTCCTTTTTCTTTGCCCTCTTGCACTATATATAGACATGTATGCATGTGTTATGTAAAAAAAAAAGAGAGAAACCCTAGCACAAGAAGCAGCCGACGGCAGCCCTTACTACACCTCCTCTCGGTCGCAAACTGCCTTCCCATTTGTCCTCTCGGTCGCGATCCCCTTGATCATCCGAATCGACTCCCATCTCGCTCCCGGTTCATTGATCTTCATTGTTAAAGGTTAGGGTTTATCATTGTCTGCAAAGTCATACTAGGATTTATAAACTCTTGATCATGCTTGAATGTAGTGGTAGAATCATTATTATGAAGGTGTATGATGTTTAGTTCGATAAATTATGCTAGTTTGCGATTATGATGATTAGTGGAATCAAGAATCATTAGGCTGCGTTTTGTGATAAAAACCATATAGTATGATTAGGGTTTGCATGGGTATGATGTACATGATGATATATGATTGATAAATCTGTTCTTGATCGTTTATAGTTAACGTATCGATTGTTTAAGCGTGTTATACTACGATAAAATGTCGAAATCAGGATGCTGAATGGTGTTTACAGCCAACTTCAACTGGCTGTAACTTGGTTATTATTTATCGAAAAACGGATTTTCTGAAGCCTAAAACGTAGATTTTTGAAAAACGCTTCTAATGGCGCTGGATTCATATTTTTCTGAAGTCGTTTGATATTTTTAAGTGGCCAATTAAGTGCAGTAACTGAAGCTGTGAAAATTCTGAAAATTTGTTAGTTGTTTATCGAATCGGATCTAATAATCTGTAGAGAGTCAAATCATGAAATTTGTACAGCAACTGGAGATGGAAATTTCCGGGAAACTCCCACTGGAATTTTGTTAATTGGACGAACGGTGATTTTTAAATAAATTCTCCCGTGGACTGCAGTCAGAAAGCGACGAATCTGACTGCAGCCTAGTATATTAATATTTATGAATAATTGGTAAAGTGTTAGGACTTGAAAATTTTATATAAAATTCTACAGTATAGTTGACACCTTCTGTAAAATAATTGGAATTTTTGGAACATTGGAACTATTTATAAAAATCCTCGAAAACAACCTAATTATGAGTATATAAGCTGAAACTTGATAACTTGCGAATGTGTGTACCAAAGTGTTGTATGGATTGATTTGTGTTCATGATAGGTTGGTCTGATCACTATGTTGGTATGATGATACTTGCATGCATAATTTGAGTTCTAGGAATTGTTATTGTATGTACCGCATTGTGTGTTAGTATGTGTAGGGTTTGTATCAGTGTGTTCACACACTAACTCTAAATCAATTGACTTGTTAGGACGCAATTAGCGGTCCCATCATTTGCTACATCTGTGTTACACTAACCGAGCAACTAAAGGTGAGTTCACGGCCCCTAATTTTATCCGGTTTTAAACAACAGGGGAGAAACATGTATACACTCTACAACTCTATCTCTTTACGTTATATGAAGTTAACGTCATTAAACTATTCGGTAACTAAGTTAATGTTAACGTACGTTATGGTCACTAAGCAGCTATATCACACAAGTCCTAGACAATCTCTCGGATTGTTAGTTTTGGGTTAGATAGCGGGGAAATTATAAGTAGTACTACTGGGCTCGACAAGCCCCACCCGAGCTAGTCGCGCTAGCCGACCGGGTATGGTCAACGGGTGAATAATTTGGCCTAACTTCGCCATGGTCAGTGATAGGCCTGGCAACACGGAGGCACAACAGTCAACTTCGATCGCGAACACTTACGTGACATAACTTTAGGCTAGCTACCTACATGTTAACATTGAACTTAATTACGAATCAACAATATTATTCCGGTTAGGGATAATGAAACTAACAACGTTATTATTCCGGGTTAGGAATAATGGAACATCATTATTATTCCGGGTAAGGAATAATGGAACCATCAGTATTATTCCGGGTTGGGAATAATGGAACTAAATCGTTATCCCGGGTTAGGGATAACGGGGGAAACAAACTTATAACCGAACAAATGAACTTATGAAAACCTGAGAACTAACTCTTCTTTAATGTTGACACTTGTTTCTTTACATGTTTCTCAGGACGCTAGGAGCTCTAGGTGCACTCACTTGCATTGATCAAGACATCTTTTTATCGAGTCTCATTTACGAACATTGTTTGGGTTTTTCTTTAGTTTTGGCGTTTGTGTTGGCGCCCGTTCCTTTACTTTACTTTAATGCTTCCGCTCAACTTTAAAAACTAATGCTTCCGCTAAACCTTGAAACCAAACTAAGACAATCTAAAATTAACTATGAATGGTTAAACATATGATTTTGGAAAACGTATTAACAAAACATATAGAGTCGTTCGACGTTACTAGTGTCTCAGATTCTGGTTTGTTCACACGCCTCGCGGTAAAACTCCGCAAGTGGAAATTGAGGGTGTGACAATATGAAATGGAAAATATTAATGAGATATTTTCTTACTCTATAGCAAGTGACATCATGGGTGGAGATGATGATCCTGAACCAAAATCTGTCAATGATTGTCAAAATAGAGATGACTGGGATCAATGGAAAGGTGCTATGCAAGCTGAACTATATTCACTTAACAAACGAAAGGTTTTTGGATCTACTGTTGTTACACCTAAGATTGTAAAGCCTGTAGGGTATAAATGGGTTTTTGTACGAAAACGAAATGAGAAAAATGAGGTTACAAGATATAAAGCAAGACTTGTAGCTCAAGGTTTTTCACAAAGGCCAGGGATCGACTATGAAGAAACATATTCTCCCGTTATGGATGCAATAACCTTTAGATACTTAATCAACTTAGCAGTTTCTAAAAAGTTAGAAATGCGTCTTATGGATGTCGTTACAGCTTACCTGTATGGATCGCTTGATAGTGACATCTATATGAAAATTCCTGAAGGTTTTAAACTCCCTGAAGCGTTAAGTTCAAAACCCAAAGAAATGTATTCGATCAAATTACAAAGATCTTTATATGGGTTGAAACAATCTGGAAGGATGTGGTACAATCGTTTGAGCGAGTATTTGATAAGTAAAGATTATACAAATAATCTTATATGTCCATGTGTTTTTATCAAGAAGACAACATCAGGATATTTGATCATAGCTGTATATATTGATGATCTAAATATAATTGGGACGCAAAGAGAAATTCATGAAGCAGTTATTCTTTTAAAGAAAGAATTGAAATGAAAGACCTTGGAAAAACCAAATATTGTCTTGGTTTACAGACTGGACATATGAGCAATGGGATACTTGTGCATCAAACTAATTATACTGAAAAGTTGTTGAAACGTTTCAATATGGATAAGGCAAACCCTTTTAGCACTCCAATGGTCGTTAGATCACTTAATGTAGAGAATGATCCATTTCGTCCTTGTGAGGACAACGAAGAAGTTCTTGGTTCAGAGGTACCATACCTCAGTGCAATTGGAGCGCTTATGTATCTTAAGAATTGTATGAGACCTGACATTTCTTTTGCAGTGAACTTGTTAGCAAGATTTAGTTCAGCTCCTACTAAAAGGCACTGGAATGTGATTAAACATATTTTTAGATATCTTCGAGGTATTGTTGATTTAGAATTGTTTTATCCTAACGATTCAAAAGAAGGATTAGTTGGTTATGCAGATGCAAGTTATTTATCTGATCCCCATAAAGCAAAATCTCAAACTGGGTATGTATTTATGAATGGAGGAACTGCGATTTCATGGCGTTCTCAGAAACAAACACTTGTCGCGACATCCTCAAATCATGTTGAAGTCATTGCACTACATGAAGCCTTAAGAGAATGTGTATGGCTAAGATCTATGTTACAACACATAGTGACTTCTTGTGGACTAGAGAAAGATCGAAGTCCAACTCCTATCCACGAAGATAATGTCGCTTATGTCTCTCAAATGAAAGAAGGGTATATCAAAAGTGACAGAACAAAACATATACTACCAAGGTTCTTTTCATATACTCGGGATCTTATTAAAGACAATCAGGTCGAAATGAGATATGTCCAATCCAGCAACAATTCAGCCGATCTTTTCACAAAAGCACTACCTACAACAACTTTCAGGAAACATGTTCATGACATTGGCCTGCGTCATGTACGGAGAATGTGATTCCTTACATATTGCAACTTGAGGGGGAGCTATAGACTGCACTCTTTTTCCCTTAGCTTAAGTTTTTTTCCCACTGGATTTTTCTTTAGCAAGGTTTTCAATAAGGCAGTACTTAAAGACCCTGAAGTTTGCAAAGTGTTATCCAAGGGGAGTGTTATGAATATTACATAAAGTTTACCATGTAGATCAAGATTTACCTCTAAGATTTACCAAGCAAGTGGATGAACTCTTTGTCAAACTTATGGATATTGTATCACACTACTTGTCCATCAAATAGTTAACCTTGTCCATCAAATAGTTAACCTTGTCTACCAAATAGTTAATCTTTTTTGTAGTATGAATACTAGCTCAAGGTAGAAAGGAAAATGCACCTCATGTATACACTTTTATAAGTTCTACAACTCTCTACTTCTTGCTCTTATAATTTTTCTAAAAGTTTTAAAGTTTTAGCACTAATCTTGTGTTAATTCTTGTTATATTATAACAATAACTATATATATTTCTATATTAATTATATAGAAATCAACAACCACCATCACCACATACATGCCACCACCATCACTACCACCTTCCATCACCATCTCCAAATCAACAACTACCGTCACCACCACCACCACCCTCCACCACCATCTCCAAATCAACACAACCGCCTACACAACCACCACTTTTCATCATCTACTACCATCATGACCACCACCATCTCCAAATCAAGTCACCAACCTAAAACCTAAAACCCCTGTAAAAAGCAAAAGTCCCCGAACACCCCAAAGATTTTCCGACCATTAACCAATCTCCAGCCACCAACAATTCTTCGGCCACCCCCGCTTGCAATAGCCCCTAACGCCACAACTACTCAACCGCCACCCACCCACCCAACCCCCACCCACCTGCAACTGGGCTTAACATCACCTCCACCGCCATCCCTAACGCCACAACCACCTTCCACCACCCACTTACAACCGGCCTAAACACCACCTCCTCTGCTGCCCCTAATGCCATAGCCACCCACCCGCCACCCGCCACCCACCACCCACCTGCAACCAAACCTACGACAACCACCTACCACATCCACCCTCAGAAGTCAGATAGTGTGATATAAAGAGAGAGAAAAGAGAATCTGAGATGTGAGAGTTTAGAGAGAGAAAGAGAGAGGGGGAGTTACAGACTTCGATAGAGAGAGAGGAAAGAGAGATAGAGAGGGGGGTTAGAGAGAGAGAGAATTTTATTTTACTTATATGTTTTTTTACACAATAGTCCCTGAATATAAGTTAGTACACAATAGTTCCTGGAAAGGTAAAATGACAAGAATGCCTCATATGCAAGGCACATGACCAGATTTAACTAAAAGAAATTAGCTAGGTTAGGCTTAAAGGACATACCGTGCAAGATTTTGAAACATTAAGTAAAATACTCATCAGTTTTTGCATCAAAGCACACTGCCTGTAATTTGATGTATAAATAAATGACAAAACTTGTAATTTACTCAACATGGTTCGATCCGGAGGGCAACCCGGTTTTACCCAGCTGTTACCCACGAGTCTCTCGTGTGGGGGCAGTATAGTTTCCGGGCGAAGGTCAGTCTGCGCGGAGGCCGGGGCCCAATCGAACATCGCGTTCTCAAGGCGGGGCTGACGGAGGATTGTCTTTGACAAGAACCCGGTGACCAATAGGTCCTGTACATTAAAAGTCACCCTTAAAAAAAAACAATTTAACACCCTTGTTGGATTACATCCCATTTTATTCCTTTTTACCCATTAAGTCGTTTGAGGATCAACAAACCCACCGTAGCCCATTTGCCTTCATACATGGATCACCGACAATAGAACAAAGAGATTCTAAGTATGGAATTTCAAAACTAACGATTCAAAGGAAGACTACAGGTAATTATGCCTATAGCATGTGTTTGTATTCATTTATATTTGTTCACAATCGTTTGTGTTTGTTTGTTTGATATGACAATAAATCCAAAGCACATCTATCTTTAAAAACTGATTATGGTGTGATTATTTGCATAACACAAATCCAAACTCTTGCTCATGAGAACCTCAATTTCATATTTTGCAAGATGTTATCAACTTTAAAGAATTTAGAAGTCATATGACAAATGATGAACAGCAAATATTTATCATATTGAAACTATTCGATCCTGATAGGTTTTCATCTCATGTTATAATACTTATCATACATCACCCGTGTACATATTATAATAGAGACAAGTTAAAGTTATCTAAGTTCCCTAACCATATAAATGATTGTAGTAAACGTTTATTTTCATATTTTAAAGCCTCAAAAGCATGTATGATAGCTTCGAGTTTGAGGAGAATGTTTATTTTTTTACATTTCTAATGAAATCATTAAAACGAATTTAGAAATTTGTAGTGTTGTTTTTTTTAATCTCTAAAGGAATTTATTGTGTGTTTGTTTGTCTATATTTATTAAAATTTCATATCTGATTATCTTTCCTGATCCAACCCAACCCGGAATTCTAATGTTTGTTGTGAGAAATCTAACCAATAGAAAAAAAAAGATGAACATATAGAAAAAGAATTCTGAATCCGTCAGTAACTATATAAACTCGAATGTGAGTGCTCAAATAGGTATTAACTATTAGGTTTACATATTATATCCCAACTACCTGTAGGTTGCATCATGTGAATAATTTCCAGATTTTAGACATTATTATTATTATTATTATTATTATTATTATTGTTTAAAACCAGCTCTTGGAATGGTGAGTTGGTTCTAAAATAGTAAATGTACTAGTGTACATTGTTACACCAACTATTAAAATCCTTGACCATTTCTAGTCGCAGGTGATATAGCCCCCCCCCCCCCCCCCCCCCCCCCCGCGCCTTATAGCGTCGGTGGACACCGCCCCGGGGGCGCTATGTAGCGGATTCGTTGGTGGCTTGCGAAAATTATAATGGATAGTTTTTGTATTGTTTCGATAATGTACCGTTAAAAACGGTTACTTTAATAAAAAATTGAATATATATATATACACACACAACAAGGCTCATGTATAAACCATTCTACTACCAACAATCTCACATACAAACCCTCCTACATCTAACAAACTCACAAAAAAATACTCTTTGCAATGTCTTCTCTCCATCGGAAGATTCGTTCCTCTCTACCAAAGATTATTTTCCCATGAGGAGGAGGAAGCGGTTACAAGTGTGGGGCCCTAGCGGTTCAAGCTATGCATCAAGTTAATCGTTCTCATCCACACTGATATTGAGGAGAACACACGTTGTGCGAGACCGTGAAGCCGTAAATGAGCGTTTAATGAAGGATTATTTCGATCCTACACCGTTTCCCGGCCCCGATGTTTTTAGGCGCCGATTTCGAATGAGCAAAAGGTTATTTTTGCGCACTAAGGATTTGGAAGGTAAGTATGACCACTTCAGGCAAAGAAACGATGCGAGAGGATATCTAGGATTCACTTCAATTCAAAAGGTAACATCCGCGTTACGTGTAATCGCCAATGGAAACCTCAATTTAAAAAATTCAATGAAAAATAATAAAAAAATTAATAATTGAGTGATGATTATATTTGGTGTTATGTGGACCCCTTAGTGATATAAACCCCCCCTCCCCCCAATAACCCTCTTGACATTATGGGGGTTATGTGACTTTACCACTACACATGGTCTTAGCCCTATGTAAGTTAATCTTTCCCACAAATTGGCCGATAGACAGTGAGGGGGAGGAGTGGGAGCAGACAGTGGGGGGAGGAGTGGGGCCGATAGACTCCTCCGTTGTATACAAATTACAGAGGTTTGAGTTTGTTATCTTCAATCTCCATCCACCATTCTTTCCATCAACTTCAACACATAACAAGAAACTGGTAAGTAATTACGACTAACGGTTGGAGTGATTACGATTGACGATGGGAGATGTGTCACAGAAAACATGGCGATAGTGGTTGTGTGACGGTTGTCAACGTCGATGAAGTAGAACTAGTGACAAACAGAAGGAACACACCGATAATGGTTACCTGATGCAGATCAGAGGATACGAATGATGGAATTACTAGCGGTGGACGGAGGTGCGGTGATGTGGTAACGGGGTTGACGTTTGTGGGAAGAGACAGAAACCGATTTCATCAAGGGTTATTCGTTTGATTTTTGAAAACTGGATGATAAATATATACAAAATATAACCTAAGTGTCACAAAAATCAGATCTAACAAAATTTTACCCATACCAAGATTTATCCCAAAATGTTCGAAAAAACACAATAAAAACCTGATTTACAACGACGCTAACGAAGAATCATCAAATCAATGACTCAAATAAAAACACTAGATGCAACATAGATGATAGAGTTCATAACCTTTTTGTAATTTTCAAATGTTTTACGCCTTGATGTTTAAAACTGTGGCGTGGCAACTTATCGCCACAACGCGTGGGTACTTTCATTATTAATAACCAGGTTCTTAGTTACAGTAGTGATTTTTGCTTTGCATACATATTAGTGTCCCGCCGCAACGTCCGGGTAGGACTTATCTCATATACAGGGGTGCAAACGAGCCGAGCGTTATTGATTCCAAGCCGAGCTTGAGCCTAAAATAAAGCTCGTTAGTTATCCAGCCTGAGTTTGAGCGTGGCATGTGGAGCTTATCGAGTCTTAGTGTAATCTACGTTTTATTAATATTTAATGACATTTCCCCTTATTTAAGGTTGTATAGCAAACGACCCAAGTCGAGCTTTTATTTAAATTTGTTTACGAACTAAGCCTGAACCTAAAAATAAGCTTGTTTAGTAAATGAGTATGAGCCCGAGCTTCACTTATCGATCTTGCGAGCCTAAAGGAGTCTTATATTTTTATTATTTATATTTAATATATTAATTAATAGATAATAGACGAGCCGAGATCGACCTTGAGAAACTACCAATGAGCCGAGCTCGAGCACACGCTCTCATAAGTTATCGAGCTTGGGCTCAAGCCTAGTCTACCGTAGGCTTTTCTCGTCTCATTTGCACCCCTACTCGTATATATTAATTTACAACTTTGATGACTAGTAATTAATTTTTTAGTTTTTTTACCCTATACTATATAAATATATGTAATATACGCTTTAATGTGTTTACTTTTTTACTAATAGAATTTTCTCTGATAAATTGCATCTTAGATTTAGATCATGAACAATGAGTTTCTTGTTGTAAAATTGTAAACATGTGCGAATCCAAGTAAACACAGCAAACCGCAGCAATATAAGATCAATACATAACAAGATTTACAACAAATACTCTCAACTCTTTGTTCTTAAGGTGTTGGGTTTCCAAATGACAACCTGTGTAATATAGTATCATACACATCATGTTAAACGACATGTCCAAGGTCCAAACGACATGCATTATCATTTGGAAACTTGACAAGCGATAACTCGGTATCGTTTGGACAACATCAAATGATACCAACAAACCAAATGATACTATGTGTTTCCTAAACAACAACCTCATGTCACTTGAAACCCACATGTTGTTTGAGTGATGTTGGCCAAGTCAAACAACATGAGGATGACATTTGACTTTGGTTAACACACACAAAATCAAACATAAAACAATGTTAAACATTTATATAAAGACCGAAACAAATACGTATAACAAAATAAAAGCTACGGCATCAACAAACTCCCCCTGGATGCAGCTTGTAGTCTTCGGTCTTCATTTATTTGGGTCTTCCAAGAGTTGCTTATAAACCGACTTCCACACACTTCCTAAATTGATTCCATAGTAGTAGCATATTCAAATAACTCTATGAAACTTTACAGCTTGAACCATATCTCCATCATCCTAAAAGATCTCGTTGTTGAATAGCGTCTAGATATCATTCTGAGACATGTTGACAATCCACATACAATCTAGTATTCAGAAGTTTGGTGTATCATCTTTAAACAAATCACTGCTTCACTTGTATCAGAATCATAGCACCACAACGTCATGTTCCCTAGAAAGTCTTGTTTCATCTTCATCAAAGGAATCTTCTTCATTACTCTTGGAGGTTTGTACTTTAACTTGTACCGACCGGTATTGGTTTCTAGATCCAGAGTAAAAGGAATTTGAATTGGGAATTTGGGCTTGTAGAACTCATCTTTCCAACCTGTCCGCTTTTCCATCCTGATCTTCTTTGTAAACAAGTTGACACCAAAATCATCAGCATGATTGATAACACCAATACGAGCAAGAGCGAATACGTCGTATGTGGAAGAGAAAGGATGCTCAACAGAGAATCAAAGTATTGGATTCCATGTTCTCTCTTAATCGCCGTAAAATGCAAATCTTCCACAAACATCCAGCTGAGAATATTTCCTTTTGAATGATCATTTTCCAACTCCATGTAAAGAGCCTGCCTGGGAGGAGATGGTGGTTAATGATGGCTTTTGACAAACACAACCGTCCACTCTTTGTGCTTTCTTTTCCCGTTTAGCTGGAGAAAGATTATCATCAATCTTATCATCTTATACAAGTCTCCTTTGTAAAACCATGTACAAATTCTCCTTCTTCAAATGGTTCACCCGTAATAGGGTATGTCTCTTGCACTAGTGGCATAGACTTATCATCTTGAACTTCCAATTCTTCCAAAACTTTGTCACCAACATCAGCAGAAATCTTTAGTAGTCATGGACTCCCCCTCATATACAAATCCTATGGGTTTGTCACTTAACCTTTTGGTTCTCACTTCTGCTCCAACTATAACCAGAACTTCAATAAATGAGGCTTTAGTTCTTGAACACCTTATAAGTCTCTTTCAAAATCCAACTCCATATGTTCTTCATCTATGTCCTCTAGGGCACCAATGTTAGCAGATATCAGTAGTACCATTGCCTGAGGGAATGAGCGCTTCTGTTAGGGCCATTGCCACTGAGGTAACTGGAGCAGCTTCTGTTAGGGTGATTTCCTATTCCTTATGGATCAGGGATCCTTTCGAGTATCCTGAATCATTTGTTCCTGAAACGTACGAGGGATACTAGAAGGATTAAGGATTCTTAGTATTTATAGATGTTAACATTTGTCTTCGATATGTTGTTTAACTTTAACGCATGTATTGATGGAAGACTAGGTCAAGCTGGAATATTGGAATATGCTAGAGTTTAGCACGTGCAAATAAGCTAATAGAGACGTTATGGACGAACATGGGAGCTTCCCTATATTGCGGATAATTAGTTGTTAGAAAAAATCTTGTTATTTGAGGGGATATTGAGCTATTATTAGGAACTCTCGCACATTTTATCACAACACTCGAAAACACACTCTACACACTAGATCTCCATTGTAAAAAAGGGTAAATGCATGGTACCCCTGACCACGGGAGGGTTCTCCCTCCCAAGCTAGCTTAGCCCCATAGCTGCCTGGCGGTTACTACCCAGCAGGATTATTCGGGCCGAGCTTGATTCGAACCCGTGTCCTCCCGTTTGGAATGGGTGAGGCTGGCACAACACTCGAAAACTCATGCTACACACTAGATCTCCATTGTAAACAGCTCAATATTCTCCAAAGTTGTAATCTTGCTTATTGAATATAGTTGATAGTGATAGTTTTCACTATCTGAGGTTTTTATGCCGGTGATCTACTAGTGATCAAGGACTTTTCCTCGTATAAATCATTGTGTTTATCATTTCATTCATAAAACATACGTATTTTTCGTTATTCATCATACAAGCACTCAACCTCACATTCAAAGTTTGGTTACATTATCCTTGATCAGATTTTTGACTAAAATAGTTTGGCACCCACGGTGGGCCAATCGGTGCCTCAATTCTAAAAATCTCTTTCACTTCATTCATTTCTGTTCATTTCCATCAACCACATGGCTTCTCAGGGAAAATCTGCTTCAAGTGCCATGTCGGCGGTTACCTCATCTCAGACTAGTGCATCGCTGCCTCTCATTCCCCATGCACCCTTGAGGAGTGCTAAAAATGCTCAGAAGAAACCAACACCCGTCTTCTCAAAGGCTCCTACTGTTTCTTCCTCTACACCTACTAACAGTGATCTTTCTACTTTGATTTTGCGAATGAAAGGATACATGGAACAGCAAGACAAGACTAATCAGAGGACCCTTCGTGAAATTGATGAAATCAAGAAACATAAGAGATCAGAGGAGGATCACTCTCCATTGATGCCCATGTCATTGGATTTTGGCACTCCAGCATCTATAGTCCAGCATTCCAAAGCGCCTAGTGTTCAGTATCAAGGATCCTCAGGATTGCAGTATAGGTCATTGGCGATGACGCAGTCACAAGCATCTCATTATAAACCTTATGGATCCTCATTCCAACATCAAGGATCCTCATCTCAAAATCAAGGATCCTACCTCAGTTCGGGAGGATACTTGGAGACAGTTCCAGCTCAAGGATCCTCTCTCCAGCATCCAGGATCCTCGTCTCAGATTCAAGGATCCATGTATTATCCTCCAAGACCTTCAGCATCCTTGTATCCTGGACCCATCTTCTATCAGGATCAAGGATCCTTAGGGAGTCAGCCATCCAGGAACTCTGAAGTTCATATAGGAGACTTCATTCCTATGCAGACTATTTCTTCATCTGGTCCAACCGTTACACCTGAAGTGCCTGGTTTTGGATATACTTCTAGGATACTGGTTCCAAACCAATCAGGAGGTAACAATTTCAATACGTCTTTTGGTACTAATTATGGCTCCATGTAGGATGCAGGTATCAATTAGGCCATGGCCAGGGAGCTCCAGAAGCATAATGATATGATATCCAGCGTCCCAGGAGTTGTTAAGCCCATTCATGAGAAACCAGACGGAAGTCACGGGGTCTCTCGTTTTGCACCTCCTATATCCAATGCTAAGATACCAACACGCGTTCAAACCCCAACATGAAGCTATACGATGGTACAACTCATCCTGAGGAGCATGTAGCACAATACCGGGAAAGAATGGAGATCAACCCCATTCTTGAAAGGTTAAAGGAAGCATGCCTGTGTAAGGGCTTTGGATCCACACTCACTGGATCAGCACTCAAATGGCTGCTAAGTCTTCCTCTTTACTCAATTACTTCATTTTCTCATTTAGTTAATTTGTTCAATAATCAATTCTCATGTAGTAGAACCTTTGAACGATTAACTAGTGATTTGTATAGGATAACCCAAGGCCGTGATGAATCATTAAGAGATTACATCACTAAGTTTATTAGAGAATCCTTAGAAATCCCTAATCTAGATATTGCCACTGCCGTGGAGGCATTCAAAATGCAATTGCTAAAGGATTCCTCCTTCTATGATGACCTTGTTATGACACCTTGTAGAAATTTAGACGAAGTAAGGAACAAAGCATTAAGGTTCATCCAATTAGAGGATGACAAAAGGATCCAGGAAATGCTATCAGGATCCTCAAAGCAGGAAAAAACAAGGATCATTCTTCAAGAATAACCGATCCAAGCAATACTCTAGGCATGACAACCAGAATGTGCATGCAGTTGAACAAGAGGAAGATGATGAGGATTATCCTCCAATTTCTGAATATTGTTTTTCTGCTGATAATAATGAACTAATCCTTGCTATGCAGAATTTAGGTGACAAAGCTAGGTGGCCGCGAAAGAATGAGAAGCCCACAGCCAACAAGGATAAGTCCAAATGGTGTGCTTATCATGAGGATTTTGGTCACCTCACTGATGAATGTATAGCCTTGAGGAAGGAAATTGGTTATCTTCTCAGCAAAGGCTAGTTGAAAGAGTTGCTTGGAAGGAAACGATCAAGGACTCAGGATTCTGAGGAAGTTCCTGAAAGAGCTCCTCCTCCACCGGCTGATGTCCAGATCATTAATTCATCTCGGAGGTCTTATATATGTGGAACCTCATTTTCCGGCAACAAAAAGACATGCCAAAGAAACAAACATGAAAAATAGAGAAAGACTAGTTCGAACACCCACGTTAACTCGGCAGAAAGTGATATCCTTTGATGAGGATGATCGTATAGACATACAGGATCCTCATCATGACAGTTTAGTCATTACTTTGTTTATTTCTAACCATTTTGTTCACAGGATCCTTATTGACGGAGGAAGCTCAGTGAACATAATACAATTGTATGTCCTCAAGAAAATGAATATTCCTGAATCCGAAATCATTCCAAGATCATCGGTGCTCGTGGACTCAGTGGAGAAACGAAGAATATGTTGGGGACATCAAACTTCCAATTTACATAGAGGGAGTGAATTCTATCCAAAAGTTATGTGTAATAGATTGATTATCTTGTTGCAATGTTATCCTTGGCATGCCATGGATACATGACATGAAGACAATCCCCTCAACATATCACCAATGTGTCAAGCTCCCAACTCCATGGGCAGTGGTCAAGATAGAGAGTGATCAGTAGGAGGGGAAGAACTGCTACACTATCTCCATGAATCCAGCTTCAAAATCTAGGGAAGCATTGCAATTAAGTATCCTCCAAGAGACGTCTTGGAGGCTAGAGAACAAGACGTCAAGGATATTCTGTTAGACCCTGAGGATCCTGAATCCAAGGTGTATATATGATCCGGGATCCAAGATAGCTTAGAGCAGGATCTAGTATCCTTCTTGAAAAGAAGAAGATCTACCTTTGCCTGGAAACATGAAGACATGACAGGTGTTTCAAAAGATATTATCATAAACTTGGTATTGACAAGTCTTTCAGGCCAATACACCAAAAGAGGAGAAAGTTTGCACCTGAAAGAAATGCCATCATCCAAGAAGAGGTAGACAAGTTACTAAGGGCATGTATGATTAGAGAGGTCAAGTATCCAAGATGTTAGCCAATGTGGTTGTTGTTCAAAAGAAAAATGGAAAGTGGAGGTGTTGCGTTGATTTTACTGAAGCCATATCCCAAGGTTCCTTTCCCGTTACTCACATTGACTCCATGGTGGATGCTACGGCCGGTCATGAGTTGTTGACTTTTATGGATGCTTCATCTGGATTTTAGCAAATTCAGATGGAACCATCTGATCAAGAGGACATAACGTTCATGGCACCCACCGACATATATTGATATGCCTTCGGTTTAAGAAATGCAGGTGCTACATACCAAAGATTGGTGAATATGATGTTCAAGGAGAAGCTTGGATACACAATGGAAGTGCACATAGATGATAAAATCCAAAAGAGCTGAGGATCACCTGAAGGATCTTGAAGTAGCATTCCAACATCCTTGATGAGTACAACATGAAGTTGAACCCGTCAAAATGCTATTTCGAAGTTAAAACTGGAAAATTTTGGATATATGGTGACCAAGAGAGGGATCGAGGCAAGTCCAGAGCAGTTCAAGGCCATTGTAAACATCAAGTCTCCTACCAACGCCAAGGTTGTGCAAAGATTGACAGGGAGAATTGCAGCTTTGAACAGATTCATCTCAAAATCCTCAGAAAAATGCAAGGATTGTTATGATATTCTGAGGAAGAATAAGAAGTTTGAATGGACCGAGAAGCATGAAGCTGCTCTACAAGCCCTCAAGGATTACTTATCCTCTGCACCATCTTTGATGAAACCTGAGGATGGAGAACCATTATCCTTATACCTAGTTGTCTCAGGTAAAGCGGTAAGCGCGGTCCTAGTTAAGGATCATGAAGGCCAACAACATCCGGTATACTATGTAAGTAAAAGTCTACTTGATGCTGAAGGCCAGGTATTCTCATTTAGAGAAACTTATTCTTGCTTTAATTATGGCTTCTACTAAACTTAGACATTATTTTGAAACTCACATTATTGTTGTTAAAGACTAACTTTCCTATAAGAATGTTCTTAGGAAACCTGAGATGTCCGGCAGGTTGGCAAAATAGGGCAGCTAAACTTAGTGCATATGACATTAAGTATGAACCAAGGACTGCCATCAAGTCCTAGGCTTGGCTGACTTTGTGGCTGATTCAGTAGTGACCTACAAAGGGAAGCTGAATTGGAAGTGCAACAACCTGAGGAGACCAAGAATCCTTGGACCCTTTCATAGATGGAGCTTCAAATGACAAAGGAACTTGACTAGGCTTACTACTAAATTGTCACAAGGGGACATTATACCCCAATATATTGCATGTGAATTTCAAACAACCTATAATGAGGCAGAGTATGAGGCCTTGATAGCAGGTTTGCAATTAGCTAAACATATGAGGATCAGGTATCTTCAAGTATTTGTAGACTCTTTATTAATTACTAATCACTATAATGGCTCTTATACTATCAAAGCTGAGAAACTAATCAAATATTTGGAGATAGTCAGGAAGCTAGCAGATTCTTTTGTTTTTTTTTTCAGTATAACACAGGTGCCTAGGAAGAACATGCAGAAGTTGATGCCTTAGCCAACCTTGGATCATCACTAAAGATGCTAGAGGATGTGAAGATACCCATTATCCATATTCTGACTCCTGCAATTGAGGAAAATGAAGCAATGGAGATACTGGAAGATGCTGCAATTATACCTGGTGATGACGTTAGTCAAAGTCAGGATCCTGGATCCTTCCGATTCTGAAATATATTCAGAATGGAGAAATTCCAACTGTGGAAAATCCTAGAGCCTTCAAGACTAAGGTATCTCAATTCACCATACTAAATAACATGTTATATAAGATATCTCTTGCAGGTCCCTATCTACAATGCATTGAGGATCCTGAGATCCAAGAAGTCTTGAAGGATTTTCATGAAGGAAACTGTGGAAATCACACTGGGGCAGAGCAATATTTTAAAGGATACTCAGAACAGGATATTACTGGCTTATAATGAAGAAGGATGACGTGGAGTATGCAAGGAAGTGTGATGCTTGCAAGAGACATAGCAACATTCTTCATCAACCAGGCAAACCTCTGCATCCTATATCCTCATCCTGGCTGTTTATGAGGTGAGGAATGGATATAGTAGGCAAACTTCCCAAGGCACCAGGAGGAAAGGTGTTCATGCTAGCTGTTAGGGGTAGAATTTTATACATTGTGGATCATGTATCCTAAGCTCAGTCTGAACCAAGGATCCTCAGGAACTGGTGAAGGAAGACTAAGGATCACAGATCCTTAGTATTATTCTGATTAACTAACAATTGTTTCCAATGTTTTTTGGCTTTATTTTTCAGGTATATCTCGAAGAGGACTTGTTCTAACCGGGAATCACAGAGAATATGCTTTCCTTTTTAGCACGTGCAAGGGCTAGTGACCGTATTGGAGAACGTGGAGGCTTGGCTGAATTTTTGGATAGTTAGTTCATTAGGATTAGCAAGATATTTAGTGGGGTATTGAGCTTGATAGACACAGAAGTTCTGGACAAACACACACACTCGCGACATTCTCTCAAATACAATACTCACAACACTCTAATTTTCATTGTAACAAGCTCAATACTTCCAAAGTTGTACTCTGTTGCATGCAATATAGTTGATAGTGATAATTTTCACTATTCGAGGTTTTTATGCCGGCGATCTACTAGTGATCAAGGGCTTTTCCTCGTATAAATCCTTGTGTTTATCATAGTTTACATTTCATTTTTTGTCTATACAATTGTTCATCAATCATTTGATATTCAAGCACTCAACCTCACAAAATCAGATTTGGTTAAATTACCCTTATTGTGGTTTTTGACCAAAACATTTGGCGTCCACCATGGGGCAATCGGTGCTTCAATCCTAAAAATTCCATTCATTTCATTCATTTATATTCATTTCCATCAATCGCATGGCTTCTTAGGGAAAATCTGCTTCAAGTGCCATGCCGGCGGTCACCTCATCCCATACTAGTGCATCATTGCCACTGTTGGTGCATGATGTCTGTTGTCTAAGTCTTAGATCGAGTCTGTTTGCATAGGTTTGAAAGTTGTTAGTTTTAGAAGTTAATTATGTGTGTTAAGGTCAAGTTCGCATGAAATTATGTGTCAAGGGCAAGTTCGCATAAAGTTGCACTTCGTGCGAAGTTGGCCCAAGCCTTTTGGTGCGAACTTGAACCTTTATATATAGCCGTCTTGGGTTTCACATTGTAATGGTTTTTGCAATCATGACGGCGGAGCTCTGTCAGTTGGGGAACTTACATGTACACTTGAATCGATCAATAAACTGACTTTAAACGTATATCTTTTGTAAATAATCACTAATTCATATTAACTCCGCAAATATGGACTAGATACAACTTAGGTACCGTTGCTATCGGAGGAACTCGATCCTACAAGTGGTATCAGAGCTACGGTTGCCTGATTTGTTGATCATCTATACAAGATTTCTTCTACTTCTACTCATTTCTTTTCAATTTTCACCTTTTAATGAATTCACAGTTAAAATGGCTAAATTCTGAATATGTCATGTTAAATCACATAAGGATAAACCCCTGAGACTTTCAGATCTAAAAACAAACGAATTCAGGTCGAAAATTGCAAAAAATCCTGATTTTGAAACCAACATGTCCGAAGTGAGATAGTTCAACTTCGCACGACAAACTGAGAAAAAGCAAGATGGCTTTACTTAAGAAGGAGTTTGAGATATTCACAATGATGAAAGGAGAAACTATAAAACAGTTGATTGAACGATATTGTCATCTGTATGTTCAACAGAAGAGGCACGATATTCACAAAACGAATGAAGAATGGGTTAATAAGTTAGCTGACGCACTACCAGAGGGGAGTGGTCTACTTATCTTATGGTGCTCAAGAACGGAAGTAACTACAATAATGACAGTTTGGCTGAGTTCACAGAGAAACTGGAAGGACACGAGATGGAATTACAGAAGATTACAAGATCAAAAAGTGCTCAAGTTGCAAGATGTCGGATTGTATTACAAAAATGGAATTCCTGATATCCAAAGTCCCAAAATACAAACCGCGTTTAGTGCAAATACCAATGCTTCTAGAAATTCTTTCCAAAATCAACATAATGCTCAATCATTTCCTAGTCCGAAAACTACAAATACATCTGATTCAAGTTCAAGTTCAAATTCTACGTTCTAAAATCAAGCCAATCAATCAAACCAATCAAGTTCCAAACCAAATGTTATACAATGTAACATTGCGGTAAACTTGAAGAACGTATTTTCTGAGCAGACTGCCAAACAAAATATGGCGTTACTGCTACGGTTCTTGAATCCTATGAAAGTCTGATCGCGGGTAGAATCAGAAACCCGGAGATGACCGCAGAAGATTATGATCAGATTGATGACGAAAGAATTAGAGCAGATGGATATTAAGTGGTGTATGGCATCAATAATTCAAAGAGTTACAAGGTTTGCCGTGCTAACCAGTAGAAATACCAAGATTCTAGAAACAAGCTAGGGTTTGATAAATCCAAGGTGATGTGCTTCAAATGCAGAGAGAATGGTCACTTCAAACGAGAACGCACAAATAGAGAAGCTAGCGGCAACCAAAGTTCGTTCGGAAATAACAACGACTACTACATAAAGGTGATGCATTTCAAACCATCTTCTCAAACAAGAAGGGTGCAAATCGAGGATGGTTCTTCAAAAACAACAGAAAAACCTTAATAGTTTCACAAGTAGATGAGGGTTTTGACTGGAATAAATACATTTCAAGCAATGCAAGTGTAGCGTTATTGGCAGAAATCATGCAAGAGCCAGAACAAGTGGTTGATGAAGCGGCTCTGGAAGAAGCAATCTTGGGAGAATATTTGCAAAGATCAGAAGAAGAACAGATGTATCATGAGTCAATGAAGAATATCCTTCCATTTAACTTGCAGACTAATTTTGCAGATTGCTTTGATTCTAAAGTGCAGGAACAACAAGTGGAAGCCGAAAAGCTGAAGTCAAAGAGATTATTGACGTTACCCAAGAGATGAATGCCGAGAACCTTACCAAGATTGCAGACAAAGCATTGATGGCAAATTTAAAAGAGGTAGGTTCCAAGGTAGAAGTCAAGGTAATGGAAAAGGAGGTAACCAAAGTGCAATTGTGGAGGTTGAAAAACCTTGCACTATATGCACTAAACCATGTGAAAATGTGCTGAAAATCGTTAATCATAAGTGAACTAAAAACGCATAATGATCATTTTAAGTTTGATTATCGAACAATGAAAGAAGCTTATGATAAAATGAAAGGCACTTATAGCATTTGTGAGCAAGCTAATTTGGAACAAGTGATACAATCTGAATGTTAAAAGCAACATTGTTGGATAAACAAGGTGCTATTAACATTTACATTAATAACATTGCTGAAGCTCAGACATGAATTACAAGAAATGAAAACTAAAACTGAAAGTGTAAATCAATTGTTGCTCAGTTACACAACAAATGCTTATGTCATCGATCATATTCTTCCAACAATTCCATCAGAAGAAAATGATAAAAAGACAAAAGGTAAGAAATGTGTAGACTATAGAAATGTTCCACTTCCATTGTGCGAATGCTACTGTCGTAAGAAAGAGAAGGAATGGAGAAGGAGCTCAATGTAAAACTTATAAATGAAATGAAAAATGAGCTGCCTGAGGACATTGATATAATCTACACAAAATCAAAAGATGACAGTGAAGCACTTGTTAATAATGTGGTTGAGAAGGTGTTGGAAAGTGAATCTGATGATGGCAGCTTTGAGAGCGCCGATTCGAGTTTGAATAGTTCAGAAAGTTCACAATCTGAAAATGAAGAAAGTACTCTTTCGGAGAATAGCCTAAGTGATGATCCAAACGTTGTACTATACAAGGTTAAGGATTCTGATAGACTATACTTTAGATGAAAGTTTCCCGATTCAGAATGTGAAAGAAGATTCTATTGACAAACTATTCAAACTTGTAGAAGGTACGTCGGATGATCTTGATAAAAATGAGAAGAAATTTTATTCAAAATTCAAGAAAGTTTATAATAACTAACGAAGAAATGGTGGTGATTTTCCTGAAAACAGGAGAGGAGGTTTGGGTTTTGAATCAAAAGAGAATGATAAGAAAAGGTCCCCAAGTCACGAATATAAAAAGAAAAATATGAAATTTGTGTTTGGGACTAACACTGTTCGTGAAAAGGATTTAATCGGAAAACAAACAAATGATGAGTTCAAAAAGGAACAAGAGCTTCGAGAACAGACCAAATCCACAAGTGGAGTAAAATCTACTATTGAGAAATCTGTTGATAATCGTACATGTTTCAAATGCAATGAAGTAGGTCATATTGCAAGAAAATGTCCGATATCGAAGTCTGTTTATCGAACCAAGAAGGGTTCAGATTATGAAAAATTAAAGAAACCAGAGATTGTTCCAACAAAAATTTGAAAGAAACAATGAATCTAAACATGAAGAGAAACCTAAAACTGTAAAGTTTTCTAACTTTGAAAAAGGAAAATCTTCGAAACAAGCTGAAAACAAAGATTCAAAGTTTTATGTTAAACAGGCAAGAAAGAAATCACAATCCTGGATTCCGAGAAAGAATTCATCATCATCTGAAGTGGTTAAATCAACTGGATCAGTCAAAACCAAAGACTATAACCAAAAAAAGACTGATCAGTGGGTTCCAAAGAAAGAATTGAAAATTCCAACTTTTGATATCCCAAATCCACCCAAGACCGACAAGGCTTGGGTTTTCGTTTTTAAGTAATTGCTTATACATGTGTAGGGGCTTCAAAGGTCTATCTTATCAAAGTGGATTATGGGCAGCGGAGGTTCTCGGCACATGAACGGGGATGCGAGCCTTATTATACGATATCAAAGCTATCAATGGAGGCTACGTTGGATTTGCTGGTAATCAAGGTGGAAGGATCATTGGAGAAGGAAAATTGTCGAATGGCGTGGTATCTTTTGATAAGGTCAACTACATTGCCGAATTGGAGAACAATCTTCTGAGTATCTCCCAGATTTGTGACAAGAAGTTCACTACTTATTTCAACGACAAGGAATGCATGATACTGAAACCGGGTTTCAAGATTCCAGAAGAATGGATTCTTATGCGCGCTCTGCGAGAGAATGATTTGTACCTGCTTGATATGGGTATTGCAACAACGACATCAAAGTCGGCACAATGTTTTGTCATGAAGGCCACAGAAAAAGAGTCTATTCTATGGCATAGAAAGATGGGTCACATTCACTTAGAAGATGAATTTCCTGGTTCACAACAACTTGGTGGAAGGTGTTAATCTAAAGAGCTTTCATATGAACGACAACTGCTTAAGCTGCAAGAAGGAAAGCAGATCAAGAAGTCTCATCCGAAAAAGCTTCTGAACTCCATAAAGCTTCCACTTGAAAGATTGCATATGGATCTCTTTGGTCCAGTGAATGTCAAGAGTATTTTAGGAGATCTATAGTGTCTTGTTGTTACAGACGATTACTCGACATTTTCATAGGTTTTCTTTCAAGAAAGAAAAGACGAGACATTTCAGAATCTTATGATACTTTTCAGAAAGCTTGAGAATCTGTATCACTTACCTATCAGAAGAATTCAAAGTGACAATGGTACAGAATTCAAGAATAGCCGCATGACCGAGTTTTGCAATGAGAAAGGAATTTTACATGAATTCAGTGCTCCTTACGCTCCACAACAAAATGGGGTGGCTGAGAGGAAGAACCGTACGCTAATTGAAATTGCAAGAACCATGCTTGCTGATTCTAAACTTCTGGATAGCTTTTGGAGTGAAGCTGTTGCATCAGCGTGCTATACGTTGAACATGGGTATTAACAGTCAAACCTACTAAGAAAACATGCTTCGAGTTGCTGAACCAAAGGAAACCTAATCTAAACTATATAGAACCATTCGGATCTCCCTCTACAGTCGTTGATCCTGACGGGAAGTTCGGTGCTCGATCATTAGAAGGTTTCTTTGTCGGTTACACGAGTCCACTTAGACGAGTCTATCTTCCTAGCATGAAGCAAGTGGTTCTCGTTCAGCATATCGAACTGCCGAAGTATACAATGCCAACACAAAAGGCAGGTGATGCTTGGATGTTCAACTATGACAGCTTATGGAAATCTTTTGATCTTCCAGAACAGCCGACTGATGAAGAAATTGATATTCATATTCTTGCATCAATTGCTAACCAAGAACAAGTTCAAGATCGATAGTGGTTACTCAACATCTGTTGTACTCTTCTCAGTGAAGGTCAAAGTAATGTTCCAGCTGAACCAGTAACATTAACTACAAAACCAGTGAATGTTCCAGAAGAACCCAGTCTTTCACAAGCACATGATTCTGATTCTGATGAAGCTCCGACTTTTGATCAAGATGGAGAATCCAGTTCTAATGAGGAATCTGAGCAGATCACTAGCATGTGAAATCAATCTGCTAGCCCAAGTACAAGAAATGAAGCATCTTCTAGCATTCCTGCTGTTGAATTAGTGGTTGATCTTAATGTTAACAATTTGGAGAGTACACTTGATGTTTCTGATGAAGTAATGCCGAGATCTTATTCTTACCATCCATCTAACACTATAATTAGAGAATTACAGCTGGAGGCAAAAAAAGAAGTCAGATCAATAAAGCGCTAAGTTGTTTCTACAGGAAGGTGGCTCCGATTCAAAATTTTGCTCCTACTGCTGTTTTATATCACAAATCGAGCCAAAGTCAGTTACTGAGGCACTGGGTGATGAAAATTCGGTAATTGCGATGCAAGAGGAGTTATTACAATTCGAGAAATTGGGTGTATGGAAACTTGTTGACCTCCCATCGAATCAAAAGGTGATTGATACTAATTAGGTTTTCAAATGTAAGCGTGATGATCGAGGAGTAATTCTGAGAAACAAAGCTCAGCTTGTTGTCAAAGGATTCCATCAACAAGAAGGTATTGATTACAAAGAGGTGTATGCACCAGTTGCGAGATTAGAGTCTATTCGCATTTTCTTGGCGTTCGCGTCTTGGAAAGGATTTAAAGTGTACCAGCTAGATGTTAAATCATCTTTTCTTTATGGCAAATTGAGGGAACAAGTGTATGTCGGCCAACCACCGGGGTTTGTCGATCCACTGAACAAAAGAAAGTATTTCTCCTGGATAAAGCTTTGTATGGGTTGCATCAGGCATCGAGAGCCTGGTACGAGACATTACCTCAACACCTAGTCGGAAATGGTTTTATCAGAGGCACAGTGGATAGTACCTTGTTTACGAAAGAAGTTGGAAATCATCTGCTGATTGTACAAATATACGTGGATGACATCATTTTTTGTTCAATGAACGACGATCTTTGCAAGGAATTCGAATCTATCATGAAGAAGAAGTTCAAATGAGCTCGATGGGTAAAATGAAATTCTTTCTAGAATTACAGGTTAATCAGTTGCCGGATGGTATCTTTATCCACCAAACCAAGTACGTTCATGATATTCTGAAGAAGTATGAGATGGATAGCACGTAGCCGTTATCAACACCACTGACACTCAACCATGGAATCTGCGTCAATGAGCTTGGAACCAAAGTTGATGAGACTCTCTAAGGTCGATGATAGGATCACGAATGTATTTGACAGCATCGCGCCCATATATAATGTATCCTACCTGCCTCTACGCAAGATATCAATTCAGTCCTAGAATATCTCATATGCAGATCGTGAAGGGATTTTCAGATACTTGAAGGGATGTCCAAGCACCGGCTTGTGGTACCCAAAGAATGACAATTTCGATTTGACGGGATATGCAGACTCTGATTTTGGCGTAAATAAACTGAATGCTAAATCTACTACAGTTGGTTACCAATTTTTCGCAGCGCGTTTGGTAACGTGGCAGTGCAAAAAACAAACCACAGTCTCTCTCTCGACATGTGAGGCTGAGTATATCTAAGCTTCCAGCTATTGTTCACAACTTCTGTGGATCCAACAGCAGATGAGAGATTATGGATTGCAATTTCTTGACACACCGCTGTATGTAGACAACAAGGCAGCGATCGATATCACTAAAATCATGTTCATCACTCTCGAACTAAACATATTGAGATTTGTTACCACTTTATTCGTGATTGCTAAGAAAAAAGATTGGTACGGATTGAAAAAATCCACACCGATGAACAAAAAGCTGATTTTTATACCAAACCATTTAGTCTAACACGGTTTAAATACTTAATGAGGCTTAACGGTATAAAAACTTTTGACAGGTGCGAAAGCAGAGGTTGAATACGGATCGGACGACGAGTTCTCGTGATCCCATTGGTTTGTTATCTTTTTAGGATTAGATTTCTTTAAAAACTAAAATCCAAAAATATGTTTTTGATTTTAGGGGGAGAAAAGAAACGAGAAAATACAAAAACATATAAAAAGCAAAATGTACAAAAACATGAAAAAGATACAAAGAATTTTTGTGTCAAAAAGAATATTTGTGTCAAAAGGAAATGATAGTACATTAGTGGACTATCACAGTATGCTAAAGAATTGTAAAGATTAAAAGGTTTAAACAAGTCTTACTGTGGATGTGTCGATAGGCTTTACACATTCAGTAGATTGTTTCAGGGATATAAACAAAATTTTACAACTGCTTAATTTATGGATTAACATCTCTTGGATATATGGACTTAGTACTCCGAAATTTCGTTTGAAAGATTGCCTGATTCTGAGATACGAGGTCTTTATAGATGATTGATATATGGGGTATTATACAAGTTCTTCTGATTTTGCGTAAGCAATAGCCTAGAACTTCTATAAGCTTTTGCTAAAACTCCCTAAACTGTAACGAATTGAAAGTATCATAACATCTAATCAATTGCAGTTAAAAGATTCCTTAATGGAACAACACCTTAAAGTCGAGCCTTCATCTCTCTGTCGATACGGTGGTATTAACCTGAGCTCTCAAGGCCTCGCACAACCCAGATACAGATATCAATTACGCTATACTCACCTGTAAGATGAAATCTAGGGAATTTTGATACGGGAGTATATTCTGAGATGGAAACCATAGTTAAGTCAAGTTTGTTAATTCTACATAACATATCTTGGAACAATTGAGAAATGTGTTTAAGTTTAGGTGGACAAACATATCGACAGTCTAGGTAAATTTGTTTAAAATTTAAAGTCATCAAAAGGTCAACGGTGCTGATGATATGTCTCAAACAACTGATATGATCCTTAGAGACGAATTTACAAAAATATGTTTGTAAATATGTTTGTACATAGTTGTATTTCATTACAGATTTTAAATCCAAAAAGATTTTCAGTGTGTTTTAGCATAAACTTTCTAAAAATCAAAAAGATTTTGTTTTATCTTATTTTCAACAGCCAATGATGGATAGCGGATCTTCGAAGTCTGGAAGGTGCTAGAAATTGGGAATTCTGATGACAACGGGTTGGGAGCTAATCTGTAAAATCAAGAATGGTTCAAAACGATTAAAAGTTCATTAATTTGAAATTTTACAAGTAACAAAAAACATCAGGTTGTTCATAACGGGTCAAACCAAGGTCATTAATTTGGACTCGGTAAACAAATTGGTTAACCAAGGTCATTAACTTGGACTTGGTCAACAGATGAATTTTCTTATCTGGTAGAAAGTATTAAAGTTCAGGGTTTAAAGAGTAAAATTTGAAGAAGTTTAAAAAATTAAAAACTTTGTGTACAAGTTCGTACGAAGTACCTCATTAGGTTTGTTTGTTATAAAAGCCAAGTTTGTACGAAGTCACTTAACTGTAATTGAGACAAGTTCGGGCGAAGTTCATCAAACATGTATAAATTCAAACTTCGTGCAAAGTTGGTCATTACCAGTTCTGTTTGAGAGAAGTGAAAGGTTTTGAGAGAACTTGTAATTGCAAAGGAGATATGTTATGCTGCCCAACTTTCTTGTTGATTTAGGTGATTTGCACACCTATTTCAATGGCTGAGGTAGATATCCTAGTCAAAACTCTTGATTTTGATGCTTAACTGTTGAAGTCGGACCTTGGATGTGTAAATCAGATAGTTTTAGGGCTTGTACATTAAAATTGAATGTTAAGAAATGATAATCGATGTTATGATCATCTAAATAAATCATCAATTTGAACTTTGGACATGAGATTGATGATTGCAGGTTTGAATGTTTGTTGGGGAAGATGACCAAGTTCGTGAGATTATGATTTGGATCAGGTCGATTCTTTTTTGAATCTCTTACATGCAATTCCTTCGATGCCAGAAGATGTTTTCATATTTTTTTGTACATAATTCTTTATAAAATTTCTTATTCTTTTATCTTCTTGTAGACCCACAAAATAATTGTTTGGTTGTGCGAACCAAAGGGAATGATGACCTTGGGTTGTACCAAGTCTGAAACCAATTAGATTTATTTTTTGTCCCATGTTTCCCCATTACTATACATATCATAATACGAACATGGTTGTATCATTTTTATTCTTTTGTGACCATACAATAGAGTCGGTATCTATATATTCATCTAAGGATATATCTTTCATTACAATAGTTATATGGCAGGTAGGTTTTTGTACCGCAAAACTACGCCCTCGAGCTCGAGGTTTTAATCTCTTCATGATAGTACCTTTATTTTTTCGGCTTTACTAATCACTAAATTTGCTTCATTCGAACCCATATTGGAACTAGCATTTGCTGCTGCAGAATAAACTAATTTAAAAATGGGATAACATGCTCGATAAGGCATGAGTTCTAATATCATAATGTTTCTTCATAGGAACGCCCACGAATTTGATCAATTACTCTTCACGCTTTGTGAGCAGACATAGATATATGTTGACCTAAAGCGTATACTTCTGTTGTTCTCTTATTTAACATAAAGTTCGCCTCCTACTAATCAATGATAAATATCTATATATATTATTATACATAAACATAAACAAACGTTTTTTAACGACGAGATCTATTATTGCTTTTTGCATGTCCTCAAAAATTTAAGGTAGGCGCAAATTCTCCCAATTTGTGTCCTACCATACGATCTGTTATATAAATAGGTAAATGTTCCTTTCCATTATGGATAGCAATAGTATGGCCGACCATTATGGGTATAATGGTAGATGCCCGGGACCATGTTATTATGATTTCTTTTTCTTCTTTTGTGTTAAGCTTATTTTACTTTTTTTAATAAATGATTCCTACAAAAGGATTTTTTTTAGTGAACGTGTCACAGCTTCCTCCTATTTGGTCATGACTTTATCAAATAAATTTGGTCAACTTCGCACGAAATTGCAATTAATAAATAAATGTTACAATTTCATCTCAGTTCGTGCGAAGTTGGACCCTGATTAAAAGAATAAACTTTGTAGCATAGTTTGTGTGAAGTGGATTTTAAATGTTTAATATTTGGTAAATCCAGTTCGTGCGAAGTTGTATATGATGTTGTTTGAAAAGATGAATTTTTCTAAGTATTTGTGTTTCTGTGTTTCAGGTCGTGCATCTTCCGTTCTCAAAGTTTCACAATACATGTATATCGCTAGACAAGAAATTATACCCAAGTCTGGAGCCTTTCTCAGATATCCTGGAGTTTATGGAACGTTTACCTGTTACTAAGGCGATTACCGACAAGTACATAGTGTACAAGATCTCATCTGACGTTTTTCTGGAACTTGATGAATACAATGAGACGAACAAGGTGATTAAATCAGTGGTTCGCGTCGGAAACGAAGACAAAGCTATCACTGTTACAGAAGCTGATATTCGACGAGTGTTAGAATTCAACGACGATGCAGCTGATCCCACGGGATTTAACTAACGCATGGTTAAGGGTGTTTCTACCGAATGGGTTATCGAGGTCACGTTAACGCATCATCATTCAAGAAGGGTGGTTTAGGTCTGCGTATAAATTCTTCTTACACGCTATGATTCACGCATTCAGTCATCGAAGAACCGGGTTAGATGATATGCAAGACTACATGATGTGTATGGCGACAACGTTGGTTTTGAACAAGAAATTCATCTACTCTCACATCGTTTTTGAGCATATGTCGAAAAACATGGGCAAAGATAAGATTCTGCTATATCCAAGATTCGTTCAAATGCTTATCGACGACAAATTCAAAGACATTAAGAAAGATTCGAATGATGTACTTTACTTGCATCACATGGATGAAGATACCTTGAAGAAGCTCAAAACGTATCAACGACAAGATTCTGCTCTAGTTGCTACACTTATGTTTGGTGTGATTGTCAAAGTGATTATGTTTCGCCTCCAGAGGGTAAATGGAGAAAAGAAGGTAGCGGTGATGAAAGCACTGAGGCAGAGCAGTTAAGAGATTTTGTGCCCAAACGAAGCTATTGGTATACTAAAGATGAACCTGAGAAAAAGAAACGCAAGAGAGCTTGAAGAAGGTTGAAACGATGTTGGTAGATGAATCAGAAGAGTTCCTGTCACAGTTGAACAAAAACCTGAAGCGAGCGCAGCTGTTAATGTTGAAACTGCTGAAGGAGATCGTGATGAGGTTATTTCTGCCACTTTCTGATAAAGAAGATTCTGTTGATTCTTTGGAAGAACGTCAAAAGAAATATGAGAAGTAAGTGGAAAAAGAACGATTAAAGAAACATGGTGAAGGTTTGTATGAGCCATCTGCTGATAAAGAGTTTGAAGAAGATAGGCTGAAAAAGAAATCAAAGCGTATGAAGTCTAAAGCCGGTGAAGGAAAGAAGACGACTATATCTCCAAGTACTAAAGGAAGAAAGTTGCCTAAATGGAGATACATCAGTCAAACAAAGAAAGTTGTCACACCACCACAGGCATCACAAGTACAAGGTCAACCTCCACGTAGTTCAGAAGTTCAAGAACCTCAAAATGTAACAGTTCAAGAACCTCCAACGGCGTCTGTGCAAGAACCTACTGGTGCTACACAACCAAGCTCTCCACAACAACAAACAACACCAAAGCAAGCAACGCCAAAAGCTACATCCAAGCAACACACTCCCAAAGTCAAACATTGCTCAACGACAAGAACGTTATTCAAATAATGAATTTGGAGATTTTCCATTACCTCCGTGAAATATTGACACCGAGATTTATTCTGATGAGCTGATTGATATGTTTAATGAATCAAAACTTCAAGAGTTGGAAAGGAGGACCAAAGGTCTTTAAAGTCAAATTAAACAGAACGAGGTGAGAAAGACATGTTGGAAAACCGAGCCAAAATTTCTAGAAATGATCATGATTATATGAAGGCAGTCGTTGAAAGTCTTGGTTCAGATAACGATAGGCTGAGGAAGTTGATCCAGAACTTGAAGCAGAAAACGCCCTACCAACAGAAGATTCAGTATGCTACAATGTGTTCTATCCAACAACCTTGTTATAGATTTCATTGTTGAATTCAAGCACGTGGAAGTTCAAGATGAAAAAGAAAGAGCATAGAAAGAGATGGCTACTCGGGGAAATGGTAAAGGAATTGAAAAAGAAACAATGGTAACCGAAAGTTCAAAGACTGTTGAAGAACCCACTATTGAAGAAAAACTTGAAAGAGGATTGGTTATAGTTGGTGAAGCAATTGATGTTGCCGACAAACCTATCCTTCAATGTATTGCTGATCTTAGATGTTCACGAGGTGAAAGAGCTGAAACTAAAGCTGAAAAAGATGAGGATGAGGAAATGAAAGATGATGATAAAGCTGATGACCCTGCGATGATAAAGACGACGATTCTAATCATGATGATGATGATAATGATGGTAAGGGTGGAGTTGGTGTTAGAATGAATCTGCAAAGCTTCATGATGATTTTGTTTACGATTCGGTGTTAAATGACGAAGTTAACGTTGAGGATGCACAAAGTAAGGGGGAGCAGGCAGGTCCAAATGAGTCAGAAGAATCAGGAATCCTTACAGCTTTACCATATACAGTTGTTCCTGATCATCAGCCCCTGATGATAATGCTTGATCTGAATATTGAAGAGGGAGAATTTGTGCATAATTACACGAAAGAGGAGTTGGCAAAGATGTTTGAGGTTGATGCTGATTCTTTTGAGTTCGATTTTAAAGAAGAGTTGGTGAACATAAGTACTCTTGAGCAAAAAGATTATGTTTAAAAAAAGGTACCAGAAGCTGACGATTACGAGTCGTGTTATTATTGAAGACGCTTCTGATGATGAAGTGCAGAAGTATTATGGTATTAACACTGACAGTTTTCCAACGATTAACGAGATTCTGAGTCAGATAGATGTTGATTTATTAAAGCAAAAGATCGATGAAGTGGTCAAGGATGAAAGTATGCCAAAACGTTTATCAAAATAAGAGATTACTGAAGCAAAGAAATCATGGTTCAAAGAAATGCAGAAAGAAAGGAAATTTAAACGTCCACTTGCATTCTTTACTCGAGATAAAGATAAATCGCTTGGAGACATTTTAAGTTGGGGATGGATCAGTGAGCTAGATGTTTATGCAATAAAGAGAGAATTTGGCATACAATACTTCGAATATCTGAATGATATAAAAACTTTACCTTTCTGGATGTTGAAGAATTGGTACAGACGAAAAAGCATAAACTATCAGGTGAAGTTCAATGATCAACGGTTACGGAAAGTCATAAAGTTTGAAGCTTCGCGTGGTTTTGAACTATGGAAACCGTTTATTCCAAAGCGCAGAGTAAAGATGATAAAGAGACTAAAGAAAAGGATGTTACGTTGGTGATGAAAAGGCCTAGGGCTATGAAGAACATGCCACTGAAGCCGATTGAGCAAGATTTTCATCCATACTTCTTGTGGTGGCAAATGGATCCCGAACGTGTAAGCAGATAGTGCTTAGAGTGACGGAAACTGGAATTACAAAAGAAGAAACTCCTGAAATGATCGAACGACGAAGAATTTGGGGTTTATGGAGAACAATTAGAAACTAGACCAGATGTGGCTAGTAAATTGTTCAAAGGAGGATGTGAAGTGTTTGTTCTTCAACAAAATATGCTATGATAAGCGTGAAGAAGTTTAAGCCAAACAATACCAATGTGTGATCAATATTTGCTATGCACATGGTATTAATGCAGGGCATATGTGGGAATCGAGGTGGCGAGACCTTGAAAGAGAAGAATTTTTAAGGAAGAAAGATGTCTTGAAAGGATACATGAAAGGGGAAGAGAGCAGACTCGACGATTTCATTCTGAAATGGGCACGCCTACAGATCAAACGCCAATACCGAAACAAGAACGAAGAAAGAACCGTACAAGAACTTCTTTGGTCGTTAAAGTCAGATTTTTGAAGATTGAAGATTTTGAAGACTGATCAAGACTACGACAACATTCAAGGGGAAGTCTGTTGGTGCACGATGTCTATTGTCTAAGTCTTAGATCAGGTCTGTTTGTATACGGTTGAAAGTTATTAGTTTTAAAGTTAATTATGTGTGTTAAGGTTAAGTTCGCACGAACTTGTGTGTCAAGGGCAAGTTCGCACGAAGTTGCACTTCTGCGAAGTTGGCCCAAGCTCTTTTGGTGCGAACTTGAACCTCTATATATAGCCGTCTTGGGTTTCACATTGTAACAGTTTTTGCAATCATGACGGCGGAGCTCTGTCAGTTTGGGAACTTACATGTACAGTTGAATTGATCAATAAACTGACTTTAAACGTATATCTTGTGTAAATCATCACTAATTCATATTAATTCCGCAAATATGGACTAGATGTACCGTTACTATCAGAGGAACTCGATCCTACAACCACCTCTTCGCCCTGCACCCATGAGGATGCTGAGAATCCTGAGAAGAAAACTAACCTGTTTACTCAGGATCGAAAACCTCCACTGTTTCTTCGTCTACAGCTACTACCAATGATGTTTTTACTTTTATTTTAAAGATTGAAAAACTACATGGAGATAGATGAAATCAAGAAGCAGAAGAGATTAATGGAGGATTACTCTCCACTGGTGCCTAGGTCATTGGATTTCGCTTCTCCAGCATCACGATCCAGCATTCTAGGGGATCCAGTGTTCAAATTCAAGGATCCTCCAATTATCAGCAAGGATCACTGGCGTTGTCACAGGCTCAAGGATCCCCCCTCTCAGGTTTAAGGATTCTACTCCCAGCCTCAAGGATTCTTCTATGAACATGGAGGATCGCAAGGGATGTACCAGTCCAGATGGTTCTATGCACCACATCAAGGATCCTCATCTCAAGTTCAAGGATCCAAATTGTTTCAGGATCAAGGATCCTTAGGGACCCAACCATCCAGGAACTTTTAAGTTATACAGGAGACATCATTCCTATGCAGACTATTGCTTCATCTGGTCCAACTGTAGCAACTGAAGCATATGGTCTTGGATACACTTTCGGAATACCGGCTCCAAACCAATCAGGAGGTCACAATTTCAATACATCTTTTGGTACTAATTATGGTTCCATGCAAGATACAGGTATCAATCAGGCTACGGCACGGGATCTCCAAAAGCTTAAGTATATGATATCCAGCGTCCCAAGAGTGGTTAAGCCCATTCCTGAGATCCTAGATGGAAGTTACAGGGTGTCTCGTTTTGCTCCTCCTATATGTAATGCCGAGATACCAAAACGCTTTCAAACCCCCAACATGAAGCTATACGATGGTACAACTGATCCGGAGGAGCATGTGGCACAATACCGGGAGAGAATGGAGATCAACCCCATTCTAGAAAGGTTAAAGGAAGCCTGTCTATGCAAGGGCTTAGGATCCACACTCACTGGATTAGCATTAAAGTAGCTGCTAAGTCTTCCTCCTTACTCAATTACTTCATTTTCTCATTTAGTTAACTTGTTCAATAATCAATTCTCGTGTAGTAGAACCTTTGAACAATTAACTAGTGATCTGTATAGGATAACACAAGGCCGTGATGAATCATTGAGAGATTGCATCACTAAGTTTAGTAGAGAATCCTTAGAAATCTATAACCTAGATATCGCCACTACGGTGGAGGCATTTAAAATGGGATTGCGAAAGGATTCCTCCTTCTATGATGATCTTGTTATGAAACCTTGCAAAATTTAGATGAAGTGAGAAACAGGGCCTAGAGGTTCATTCGTTTAGAGGATGATAAAAGGATCCAGGAGAGGCTGTCAGGATTCTCAAAGCCGGAGAAGCAAGGATCATTCTTCAAGAATAATCGATCCAAACAGTACTCTAGGCATGACAACCAGAATGTGCATGCAGTTGAACAAGAGGAAGACGAAGAGGATTATCCCCCAATCTCTGAATATTGTTTTACTGCTGATAATAATGAACTAATCCTTGCTATGCAGAATTTAGGTGACAAAGCTAGGTGGCCGCGAAAGAATGACAAGCCCACAGTGACCAAGGATAAGTCCAAATGGTGCGCTTATCATGAGGATTCCGGTCACCTCACTGATGAATGCATAGCCTTGAGAAAAGAGATTGGTTATCTTCTCAGCAAAGGATACCTGAATGAATTGCTTGGAAGGAAACGATCAAGGAACCAGGACCTTGAGAAAATTCCTAAAAAAGCTCCTCCCCCACCAGCAGATGATCAAATCATTAATTTCATCTCTGGAGGCTCTGATATATATGGAACCTCATTCATGGGGAGTGGTCAAGATAGAGTGTGATCAGCAGGAGGCGAAGAATTGCTACACTTCTTCGATGAAACCAGCTTCCAAATCCGGAAAGCATAGAAATTAAGGTACCCTCCAAGAGACATCATGGAGGCCAGAGAACAAGACGTCAACGATGTACTGTTAGATCTGAGGATCCTGAATCCAAGGTGTATGTAGGATCCGGGATCCAAAACAGCATAGATCAGGATCTAGTATCCTTCCCGAAACGAAGAAAGTCTGCCTTTGCTTGGAAGCACGAAGACATGACAGGTATTTCAAAAGAAGTTATTACACATAAACTTGTCATTGACAAATCTTTCAGGCCAATACATCAAAAAAGGAGAAAATTTGCTCCCGAGAGAAATTCCATCATCCAAGAAGAGATAAACAAGTTACTACAGACAGGTATAATTAGAGAGGTCAAGTATCCAAGGTGGCTAGCCAATGTGGTTGTTGTTCAAAAGAAAAATGGAAAGTGGAGGGTATGTGTCGATTTTACTGATTTAAACAAGGCCTGTCCCAAGGATCCTTTCCCATTACCCCATATTAACTCCATGGTGGATGCTACGGCAGGTCATGAGTTGTTAACTTTTATGGATGCTTCATCTGGATTTCGGCAAATACAGATGGAACCATCTGATCAAGAGGACACAGCGTTCGTGACACCCACCGACATATATTGCTATATTGCTATGCCCTTTGGTTAAGAAATGCAGGTGCACATACCAAAGGCTGGTGAATATGATGTTCAAGGATGCAGCTTGGACACACAATGGAAGTATACATAGATGATATGGTGGTCAAGTCTAAAAGAGCTGAGGATCACTTGAAGGATCTTGAAGAAGTATTCAATATCCTTGACCAGTACAACATGAAGTTGAATCCTTCCAAATGCCATTTCGGAGTTAAAGCTGGAAAGTTTTTAGGATATATGGGGACCAAGAGAGGAATTGAAGCGAGTCCAGAGCAGATCAAAGCCATAATCAACATCAAGTCTCCTGCTAATCTAAATATGTGCAAAGACTAACAGCAAGAATTGCAGCTTTGAACACATTCATCTCAAAATCCTCATAAAAATGCAAGGATTTTTACGATATTTTGAGGAAGAACAAGAAGTTTGAATGGACTGAAAAGCATGAAGCTGCTCTACAAGCCCTCAAGGATTACTTATCTTCCGCGCCAGCTTTGATGAAACCATAAAAAGGGGAACCATTATCCTTATATCTAGTTGTGTCAAGTAAAGCGGTAAGCGTGGTCCTAGTTAAGGATCATGAAGCCCTACAACATCCGGTATACTATGTAAGTAAAAGTCTACTTGATGCTGAGGCCAGGTATTCTCTTTTAGAGAAGCTTATTCTTGCTTTAATCATGGCTTCTACTAAGCATAGATATTATTTTGAAACTCACACTATTGTTGTTAAGACTAACTTTCCTATTAAGAATGTCCTCAGGAAGCCTGAGATGTCTGGCAGGTTGGCAAAATAGGCAGTTAAACTGAGTGCATACGACATCAAATATGAACCAAGAACTGCCATCAAGCCCCAGGCTATAGCTGACTTTGTGGCTGATTTTAGTAGTGATCTACAAAGGGAAGCTGAATTGGAAGTGCAACAACTTGAGGAGACCAAGGATCCTTGGACACTCTTCACAGATGGATCTTCAAATATCAAAGGAACTGAACTAGGCTTGCTACTAAAATCGCCACAAGGGGGACATAATACCCCAATCCATAGCATGTGAATTTCAAACAACTAACAATGAAGTAGAGTATGAGGCCTTGATAGCGGGTTTGCAATTAGCTAAACATTGTGATCATGTATCTTCAAGTATTTGTGGATTCTCTATTAATTACTAATCATTATAATGGTTGCTATGTTGTGAAAGGGGAAAAACTAATCAAATACTTAGAGATAGTTAGGAAATTGGCAGATTCTTTTGCTTTTTTCAGCCTGACACAGGTACCAATGGAAGAAAATGCAGAAGCGGACGCTTTAGCAATCTAGGATCCTCACTGAAGATGTCAAGGGATGTGAAGATACCAATCATCCATATTCTGACCCCTGCAATTGAGGAAAATGAAGCAATGGAGATAGTGGAAGATGCTGCAATTGTACCTAGTGATGATGCACAATAACACCAGCACCATGGATCCTTCCAATCCTGAATTATATTTAGAAAGGGGAAGTTCCATTGGGGGAAATCCTAGAGCCTTCAAGATAAAGGTATCCTAATTCACTATAATTAAAAACTTGCAATATAAGAGATATCTTGCAGGACCCTATCTACGATGCATTTAGGTATAACACCCCAAAAACGTCGCAGCGGAAAGTCAAACGTAATGGTGACGGAAGTTGGTGCCCATAAATATCTTAGTGGAGATGCATCATTAGTTTTGGACATATTACTTAATAAAAACATGTTTACAAGTTTAAACATAAACCACAACCATAGAGTAGTTAAGTTGTCTTGATCCTTATGGATCTTAATACAGTTGGTCCCAAATAAGTTTTAAAAGTTGTCGAAAGTTTAATATTAAAAAAACATGCATCACAACCACAAGACACGCCAAAGATTCCGAAGCCATGCTCAAGGCATGAAGAACACGTTAAAATCACGTGTCAACACAAAGGAGGGTGAGCTCACATATTCAAATTTAAAACAAGGAAAACTTTCTAATTATGTGTTTATATCAAAACATCCAAATAATATTTTCGAAAGTTTATTTATTTCGTTAATAAAATCCATGGGTCAGCCGTCGCAAGCGTTTCCCTGAAACCTTCGATCTAAAGCATCTTCCCAAGTTTTAGCATATTAAATCGATAGCATCAAATGTTTAGACGCGTATTTTGCAAGACAATACGAACTATATATTAACAATAAGGGTATAATCAAGACTAGACTATAATAGAATATCAATTCGTCGTTTGACTTGATCGGAGCGACCGATCACGCGGGATAGTCAACCCGATAGATCTACCAACAATTCCACGTGTTCAATACTTAAATGATTAAACAGCAATACTTGTGCATGCGCCCATATCGGACCATCTATATCGCTTGCCTCATGAACAATATATATACCTACTAAATGATAAATTTCATATTTCATGTTGTACGAATTCCCCGAAGTCCCCACCGAAACGTAAACCATACCCGGTACTTACTCTCTTGAGACCGATCCAATTCGTCAAACTTTAGATTTAAGCATTTTTAAATCTACACGGTCGTTTTCTCTAAAACACCGTAAAATCCCCGTTTCATCCCAGAAACATATTTGTTCACAAAACCGTTTCTCCCGAAACATATTTATTCACAAAACCGTTTCTACCCGAAACATATTGATATCATCAAATCATATATTTTCCATGAAAATATACATTTTACATAAGAAAGGTATGTTTTATTCAAAAACATCTTTATTCCTTTTTAAGGCATTTCTTCCCCCAAAACATATACAAAACCATAAAAAGATAGGGTTTAGTGACACTCACCTTTGGGTGTGTAATTAAATTAGTGCGATCCCACAATTTGATTCTACACTCCTAATATATGTTGGAGCGATTTATCAAACAATATTTTACAAAATTCCTAAGTTTCTCCAATACTTAGAATTTACATAACTTTGAGATTTTCTCGAAAAGTCATTATTTTTTATTATGTTGGCTATTAATATATATATGAGCTCATATATATATATATATATATATATATATATATATATATATACTTTAAGGTTTTTCGACTTGAACGATTTTATTGGTGACCTTAATGTTATATCTGTTAACACTCCCGTTTATAAGTACTATATATCTACGATTTCGCGTCGTAATATATATACATAAACGTGCACATTTACACAATATCATAACACCGAAATCTAGTTTACTCATACACTTTATCATTTTTAAAGCATGCATACATGAATAACTTATTAAGTTACCCTATGTATCAATTTCATGCTCGACAAATAAGTTACACCTTTAAGGCGATTTTACCGATTCTACCGTTTTAAACATACAAGCGTACATGCATAGACTTAATTCCCGCTATCATGTCAACACTTACATATTATCATATACACATATTTAAATCACATAACACATTTAAACACATAAGGTTTTGTTGAGTTTTGAACATGTTTATCAAAGTTATTTTATCCATATAAAATAAAAACGCAGCGGAATAATTATTTAAAACATGTTAGTTTGTTGATACAAAACTCTTTTGTATGTAAAAACCAAAACCCGGATCCATATATGAAGATGCATGTTATCAAAACACAATCATAGGGTGTTTCAAGAATACTTCTTTTTAAAACAATAGGTGAAAAGGATGATGCTTTTTGAATGATAATCTTCTAAGTATAAGATCTCAAGCTTGTATACCCAAGCCTTCCAACAAAACACCTCTTGGAACCTGACTTTAATTAGCCAAAATTTTGACAGCACAAAAAGGGTGTTCTTACACTTGAAAATGTGTATTAAAAATATATAAGAGAATTCACCAAATCTTGTAGGACTTGTGTTGGATTATGTGATTGTTGCATGAAGTTTCATTGGTGGAAAATCCACCTTGGGAAGCCCAAAGTGGACGGCCACAAAGGCCTTTTTCCAACCAAGATTTTTCAATTTCATTTTTAAAGTAAGTCTTACATTTATTTTATAACCTTTTATAAAATTATAACATCACATGTTATAAGACTTATGCAACATATCACAATTATTTATAATGTTACTTAACCCATTAAATAACAATATAAAATATTCTCTCAAAGTAAATTATCCTTATAATTTATTAGTTTCTCAAGTGCAATTATTTAGAAAACCAATTTCTAAATATTCTAAGTGTTAATATTTATTTGTTTGATCACATCATAAATAAATATTATGTGTGTTTGTCTAGCTTGTTATTAGGTATGACCGACTTGGATCATAACGTACTAGCCATATCAATTTAATATGTGTCTTGGGCATACCGATTCCAACAATCTCCCACTTGCACAAGTTACATAGAATATTGATGCAAGTAGCAAGTACCGCCTAACAACGGTTTACTACCCCTAATACGTATGACAAGTGCCATTCAATAACATCATCCCCATCAAGTCCCTTACTTGAACATGATTTAGGTGAAACGATCATTTACCCTTTTGTTACATATGTCATGTTAAATCCAGAGACATAGTATGATCATTATCTGTTGATTTAACTTTAGCAGGCCTTAGACATCTTACTCTCAACGAATAAGAGAAACAAATTCCATCTTGGCTACATACGTCTCTCACAATCACCTTGTACCACACCTGAGCTTAGCCTTATGTACTGCCATGTTTCAGAACAACGAAGAACTAAGTCAAAGTATAACATTTGGTGAATATCAAGACCCAATATGGATCTCAGGTCTGAGGATACTATGATATTCGCCTTTAGTCAAAAATGACTTACGATCAATCATAAAGATTCCATGTAGTAATATTTGAAAGCGGGTCAGTCCAATATTTGTATCCCACAAATATCTATGAACTTTGGCAGCAACACTTTGCTCTATATTCATACCTAATGAATATCCACCAATCCAAGTTCATAATAGTCTTACCTTCATATTTGTTCCCACAAATATGATCGACTACGGACATTTAGAATAGTTAACTTATTCATGGATTTAAACATGCTAAAATGGAACATAACTCAAAATACCATAATTATTAAAGGAGTCATTCTCACACCCCGACCCGCAGCGGAATAAGAGCCGGGGCATAATTGGGTTATCACCAAAGCTCATGATGTTTACTAAAATGTTTCATATTTATTAAATTCAAATTACAACTTCAATATTTCAAACAAGTCCATACAATTACAAGGAAAAAGTAACTAAATAAACAATCCAAAGCCTAAACTGATTATTCTTCTAGGCTGTCCTATATGTTTCTTGCTGCAACTGGATCACCTGTATCATGTGTAAAAATGGGGGTTTTTGGGTCAACAAAAGTTGGCGAGTGAACCTTGTTAGAAAACATTTATTATTGATTTCTTGTTATATTTAATATGGAAAAATTGTGCAATAATCATATGTGAGTAAACGTAAATAAACATACAATAACAAACCACCTTGCATGAGTATATGACATGAATGATAATGTATATGTTGCCAACGTCACGTTCCGCTCATAGGTAATGGGGAACGGACGGCCTGTGATGATGTATGTGCGATCAAGGCTCAATCAAACGGAGCCGATCGTATGTTGGCAACGCCACGTTCCGCTCATAGGTAATGGGGAACGGTTCCGCTCATAGGTAATGGGGAACAGACGAGCCTATGATGATGTATGTACTGAAAATGATAAATTTAATCTAAACATTAACCACACAAAGAATTGATACATAGTGGATACACGTTTGATCATGGATATGATGGATGTACAAGTGTTTAAATGTAATAAATAATAAACGACACATGATACACCCCAAAATGTGATTAAAACTGGGAATTTGTAGAAATTCACTCACATTGGGTGCGTTCGTTTGATGATGTTGAATGCGCACGAGTTTAGAGAGTTGATCGACGAGGAATAACTAACCTAAATAATAACGAAAAGGTACGGTAAATAAGTGGATTTTATTAACAATTTTAATAGAGTTTTTAGATTTATTTTTGTGAGTCTAAGGTCATTTTCTAACTTTAAAAATATTATTTTTAAGTATTTTTAAGTATTTATAATTGATTTTTAACTTAAATAAATAAATAAAAATATAAAATAATGTTGACTTTTTGGGTTGACCGTTGACCGTTGACCGGTCTGTTGACCGGACCGTTGACCGGTCGGACTGTGGCCTGAGGTGCACTGAGTGAGGTTCGAACCCGGGACCTCTCGTACGCGTGCACGCAGCTCTACCAACTGAGCTACGTGTCTAACCCGTAATATTCTATGTTTTAATTATATTTATATACTGATTAAATGTTAATATATTGGGTTTATATTAAAAGGGTTTAAAATGGTCGAACCGGTGTCAGGAAGCCGGATCGAACTCGGGTTCTTAGGTTTGTAAGCGCACAGCCCAACCAGTTGGGCTGTGTGTCTTATCTGTTTAATTTACGATTTATATTAATCTTATAAACAAACCGGAACCTGTTCTGATTTAGTTCTAAAAAAATTGGTTTTAATTCGGAAAGACGGTGCGTTTGTAAGGATTCGAACTCGTGACGTGCGCTAAGTGTTTGCACATAGTCCACCGCTGGACTGTGTGTCTAACCCGGTTTAATATCTTGTTTTAATTATTCTTATAAACATCGTCGACTTCGTCTTCTTCATTCAAAGACTCAGACGACCGATATTCGACTGTTCTTGTTTAAATCATTCGTCGAACATAATATTGAATGAAATGTAATGATTAAAATGAGTTAAGGAATCGAATGTACCGATCAGACTGTATTTCTCAGAATTCCGGCAATGGTCGTCGGCTCTGATTTGTGAATTCCGTCTGATTGAATCAATTAACAGTTTTGATCGATTAGTTGTGAAATTGAGTTACTAAACAAGGATTATCAGATGGTTTAGATGATTGTACCGATTAACAGTGTGATTTCGTAAAGTTCCAGAGATTTTCCAGCGAGTGCAGATTATCCGGCAACGTCGTCTGGGATTGATTCTGGTTGATGGATTGAAGTTAATATAAGTCTAACAATGGATTGAAGATGAAAGAATCGAGAAATTTACCGATTCGATGTATGTCCCGGTTTTCCGGCGAAAGTCCGGCGATAGCAGATAACGTTTCCGACGAACAGAAATTAGAGCACAAATGAAATTGAAGGTGCTGCGAGTGCTTCTGAGTTATGAGGCGATGATATTATCTATATAAACTGGAAGTAAATGATTTCGGTTTTCAACTCCCAAAAATCATATGAATCAAGGCAATTGAAGACTGAATTGATTAGAACGTGGGCAGCAATTGATTTATCGGTTATAATCAGTAATTAGTGATCACTCAAAAGTCTGGATAGTTGAAAGCGATTATCGGTTTCAGTTTTGGCGCAAACAGATGAATTCACGGGGGACTTAAGGTTTATTTGATTCACTGATTACACAAAAGAATCAAGTGGCGGAGTGGTTAAGTGTTTGTGTGTTAAATGAGCCGGCTGACCCGGGTTCGAAACCCGGCAGCGACTTTTTTTTTTTCTTCGACCGTTTTTATTGTTTATTAATTATAGTTTATAAATTCTAGTATATTTATTAATTATGTATTGTTTAAAATTAAAAGGAGCATTAAATAAGCAACGAAAAAATGTAACTGACTATTCGATTAATAAACGAAGCGGGTTTTGAAAACCCGTTTTTCGACGGATGTTACAGTCATAATAACAATTGTTCCGATATCCAAATACTAAATAGATCAAATCCAATCACCAGAATATCGAAGTCCTAAGGTACAAGTGTGACCCTCATGCTTTGGCCGTTCAAGGAGCTTCATGATAGGATCCATAATGTTTTGATCGGTGTGAACTTTGCGAATACATATCTTTCCCTTTTCAACTTCATCCCTTATGTAGAAGAATCTCCACTCAATGTGCCTAGTCTTTTGATGTGCACGAGGTTCCTTAATTTGTGCAATCGCACCCTCGTTATCACAAAAGATCTCTAGAGGATCCTAAATGGCAGGGACTACCCCTAGGTCGGTGATGAATTTCTTCAACCATGCAGCTTCTTGCGCTGCCAATGAAGCGGCGATGTATTCTGATTCCGTAGTGGACAATGCTAAAACATCCTGCTTCGAGCTCTTCCAAGAGACTGCAGCTCCATTCAAAATGAAGACATACCCAGATTGTGATCGAGAACCATCTCGGTCAGTTTGGAAACTCGCATCAGTGTAACCCTTTACAACGAGTTCCTCTTCACCAGATCCATATATTAGGAACATATCCTTAGTCCTTCTAAGGTATTTCAATATGCTTTTAACAGCCATCCAATGACTATTACCTGGATTCTGCTGGTATCTACTTGTCATGCTTAAGGCGCATGACACGTTCGGTCTAGTGCATATCATTGCATACATGATGGTTCCTATAGCAGACGCATATGGGACTCCTTTCATTCTTTCTTGCTCATCCTTTGAGCTTGGACATTGAGTCGCATTCAATATCGTTCCCTTTTGAATAGGTACCAAACCTTTCTTAGAGTTCTCCATCTTGTACCTTTTCAAGACTTTGTCAATGTATGCACTTTGGTTCAAACCTATCAAGCGCCTTGATCTATCCCTATAGATCTTTATTCCCAAAATATAGGCGGCTTCACCAAGATCCTTAATGGAAAAACAACTTCTAGGCCAGGTTTTAACACCTTCCATGGTTGGAATATCATTTCCAAATAGTAGAATGTCATCGACATACAGTACTAGGAAAGTAATGATGCTCCCACTAGCCTTCTTATACACACAAGCTTCATCGTGTTCTTGATGAATCCAAAATTCCTAATTTCTTCATCAAAACGGTGATTCCAACTTCTAGATGCTTGTTTCAATCCATAGATTGATTTCTTTAACTTGCATACTTTGTTAGGATGTTTTGGATCGATAAAACCTTCAGGCTGAACCATATACACATCTTCATTAAGATATCCATTGAGGAAAGCCGTTTTGACATCCATTTGCCAAATCTCATAATCGTAATATGCAGCTATGGCAAATAATATCCTAATTGACTTTAGCATCGCCACGGGCGAGAAGGTCTCATCATAATCAACCCCTTGAGTTTGAGTGAAACCTTTTGCTACAGTGTCGCTTTATAAGTATCCAAGTTACCATGCATATCCGTTTTCTTCTTCAAAACCCACTTGCTTCCAATTACTTTGGAGATAAGAGGTGGTACAACCAATTCCCATACTTGGTTTTCATACATGGATTGCATCTCTACGTTCATGGCTTCAAGCCGTTTGTCACAATCGGATTGTGACATTTCATCATGGTATGTGGTTGGTTCATCCGAATCTACCATGTAGCATCCATCCATAAAAAATCCATATCTTTCAGGTGGATAACTAACTCTACCAGATCTGCGAACGTTTTGTGTGTGTTGATCAACCATTTGATCCTCTTCAACAACCTCTTGCTGAGTGCTAGTATCAACCAAACGTGTATCGGCTTGTGGTTCTTGATCCTCATCAAGTTCCACTGTTCTACTACTAGTTCCTTCCATAAGGAACTTAGCTTCCAAGAACTTACCCTTTCGAGCAACAAATACCTTTTGCTCTGTTGGATCGTAAAAGTAATATCCTATATCATCTTTAGGATATCCTACAAAGATACACTTAGTGGATCGTACTTCTAATTTGTTTGGGGTGTGTTGCTTCACATAAGCTTCACAACCCCATACCTTCAAATATGATAATGATGGAGCCTTTTCATGCCATATTTCAAAAGGTGTCTTATCCACTTTCTTGGTTGGAGCCATATTCAGTATACGGGCCGCGGAGAGCAAAGCGTAACCCAAAATGATAGAGGTAATGTGCTTCTAGCCATCATAGATCGAACCATATCCAATAGAGTTTGATTCCTCCTTTCAGATACACCATTATGTTGTGGTGTTCCGGGCGGAGTAAGTTGTGAGATAATTCCACAACTCCTAAGATGATCTTGAAAAGCATCACTAAGGTATTCACCTCCTCTATCGGTGCGAAGGACTTTGATTGTTTTCTTGAGTTGATTTTCTACTTCACTTTTGAAATCTTTGAACATTTCAAACGCTTCATCTTTGTGTCTTATCAAGTACACATAACCATAACGACTATAGTCGTCGGTAAAACTAATGAAGTATCTTTCACCATTCCTAGTCATTGGCTTAAAAGGACCACATACATCCGAATGTATGATACCTAATAAGTCTTTTGCCCTTTCAAAGGTGCCATTGAAGGGCGCCTTAGTCATTTTCTTTGTAAACAAGATTCACATACATCAAATGAATCATCTCCATTTGTTTCCAAAAGACCATTCTTTCGAAGTGTTTGCATGCGAGTTTGTTTATATGTCCAAGGCGACAATACCAAAGATAGGAATCACTCAAATCTAATTTGAGTTTCTTGGTGGTTGCTTGGTACATTGAACTATCAAATGATGTATTATCATGAACCAATTCATAAATACCATTTGAAGGCATAGCTTTAAAGTAAAACATGTCATTCATCAAAACATATATGTCATCGTTTACAAACTTTAAATTAAAACCATATTGTAGCAAGAGGGAAACTGAAATAATGTTCCTACTCAAACTAGGAGCATACAAAACATTTTTCAAGATGATTTCCAAACCACTTGGAAGTTTCAAAACATAGTCTCCTCGGGCTTCAACTTGAACCTTTGCTCCATTGCCCATGAAGAGACTAATGTCTCCCTTCTTGTAATGTTTATTTCTTTTGAACCCCTGCAACAAATTGCAAATATGAGTTCCACATCCGGTATCCAATACCCATGTGTTTGAAGAAATAACATTAAGGTCAATATGTATCATAAAGATTGTACCTGAGGTTTGCCCTGCATCCCTCTTGTTTTTCAACTCCTTGAGGTAGGTTGGACATTTTCTTTTCCAATGTCCTATCTCTCCACACTCAAAGCATGGGTCAGTTGAAGCAACCTTTTGCTTCTTTTCCTTTGGTTTCGTGGGTTCCGCTTTAACCTTTCCTTTCCATTTTCCTTTGATGTGGCCCTTCCTTTTGGCAAAACTTGCCTTAGAGTCGGGGTGGGGCCTCTTCTTGTTGCCTCCCTCATTGATCGTTAGAATGGTAAAGCCTTTTTACCCATGCCTGCCTCGACAGTTTTGAGCATTGCATGAAGCTCACCAATACTCTTGTCCCATCCGTTCATGTTATAATTCATGACAAAAGTTTCAAACTTCTTTGTTAAAGAGTTGAGGATCAAATCCGTATCCAACTCTTTAGAGACGGGACAATTAAGCCTTTCAGGTGATCAATGTGGCTTTTCATTTTAAGGACATAAGATGAGACCGATTGGGTTTCCTCCATTCGACATGCATGAAGCGCCCAAACCGTTTCGAAGCGTTCTACCCTAGCTTGTTGAAGGAACATTTCCTTCAATTGGTAATCATGTCGTACACCCGTGATATTCAAAATCCTTTTGAATTTCGGGAATCATAGTTCCCAACATGAGGCTAGAGGCTTGCATGGAGTCCTCGATATACTTAACCCAATCGCTATAGGCCTCCTCGTCTTCCACGTTAGGTTCATCAGGAATAGGATCGTCCAACACATAAGATATCTTTTCTTACTTGAGAACGATTCTCAAGTTTCGATACCAATCCATGAAGTTGTTATGGTTGAGACGATCCTTTTCAAGGATGGTTCTTAGTGATAGGTTACGGACGGTTTGGGTAATTGTGTTTGCATTGTTAGCGGTCATCTACAAAATTTTAACAAAGTTTAATTTTAGTTTTTTCGATATTATTAAATTTAATCATTAATACCCTTTATGTCTCATAGACAATTAATAATTAAAATCTAGAATCCAAAGTTACATTTAAATATTGGTTAGGTGACCTTTATCCCATTATTTAAATTAACAAGGTAGTCAACGTTTGACAATTGCAACCCTTTGCAATTTCTAGCCATATGGGATCGGTGAAACATCTTTATGTTTAGTTGGCATGTTTAATCCCATCAACACCTTTGTACACCATGCTTCGGTGATCCTAATCACAAGGTTTCCAAATCAAGTCGTCCTACTTACACACACATGTAAGTTTACACATACAAGTGGTTAGGTGACCTTTATCCCACAAATATGGTAAGCCTACCTCAAACACACAAGTTCATTCAAATGTGGTTAGGTGACGTTCATCCCACAAAGAATTCCCAAGTGATTCGAGTGTTGTGTAAAAGGATGGTGTTCGACTCATTTTATAAAAGGGATTTAAGTTTTTCAAAAATTCTAGTTTTAGAAAACCTTATGTACCATACATTTGCATGCATTCAAATTCATGGTACCTTAGTGAAAACCAATTTTCAAGGTTCTTTTAATAAAACCCATTTTATTGTAAAATCATTAATTTTTAATAAAACCATTTTATTAACCACTTTAATGATTTTTAAAGAACCAATTTTAAGCTTGTTATGGATTATAAGTTGTTAAGCATGCATATCCAAATATCATCTAAACAACCATAAATAAAACAACCATACAAGCATAACACACAAATATAGGTGCATAACCATAGCCACTATTTTTGGCAACACTTGTTAGCCGAAACAAGTGTGCCAAAAGGTCCATCCTAAAGGGTGAATATTGACACAAAAAATGGGTCGTTGAACTCCCACTTGAACCCGCATCCAAATGCTTCAAGTCTTCCTTTTGTGTTGCGATTTCTTCACTTTCTTTGGGCTTCCAAATAGACTTTAAATTCAGCTCCAAACTCCTTTAGGCTTAAAATGTGTTTTGGTTATTGGGCTAAAATCCGTTAAGAACTATGAAGTGCTTTAGGCCCAAAATTGGCCAAAACCAAAAACTCATTTTGGGTGCATCTTCTTTTACATAAAATTTCCTAATACATTTTTTCTAGTAAAAATAAAATGCAACTAATCTATTTATTTTACATGCCAAATGAAAAATAAATAAATTCATTTTTTACAAATGGAAGAACAAAGATAATTAATTATTACAACCCATTAAATAATTAAATATAAATCACAAACACAAACATTCAAAATATTCAAACACAAGGTCATGGCTAGGTTATGAACACCAAAATATATATCCACATATATAAAAAATTCATGAGCAAAAATGGTTCCCTTTTACATTCAAATTTTCGGCCAAGAGAAAACCGAAAAGATGGGTTTTTGTCCAAACAAACAATCATCCATATGACATATTTTTTCAAGATTCCTTTATGCATGTTAGTAAAAGTGTCTTAAAAAAAGGGAAAACCATGTTTAAAATCTCGGCCAAAGGGTTTCCACAAACCCAAAATCCCAGATCTTTAAATCCTTTGAAGCATGCATTCATATAAGCGGCTCTGATACCACTGTTGAGGTTTTGAACATGTTTATCAAAGTTATTTTATCCATATAAAGCAGCGGGATAATTATTTAAAACATGTTAGTTTGTTGATACAAAACTCTTTTGTATGTAAAAACCAAAACCCGATCCAAATATGAAGATGCATGTTATCAAAACACAATCATAGGGTGTTTCAAGAATACTACCTTTCAAAACAATAGGTGAAAAGGATGATGCTTTTTGAATGGTAATCTTCTAAGTAGAAGATCTCAAGCTTGTATACCCCAATCCTTCCAACAAAACACCTCTTGATTTCTAGGATTTTAACACTTATGAACACCTCTTGGAACCTACTTTGGCCGAAATTTTGAGAGCACAAAAAGGGTGTTCTTACACTTGAAAATGTGTATTAAAATTATATAAGAGAATTCACCAAATCTTGTAGGATCTTGTGTTGGATTATGTGATTGTTGCATGAAGTTTCATTGTTGGAAAATCCACCTTGGGAAGCCCAAGTGGACGGCCACAAATCCTTTTCCAACCAAGATTTTTCAATTTCATTTTTAAAGTAAGTCTTACATTTATTTTATAACTTTTATAAAATTATAACATCACATGTTATAAGACTTATGCAACGTATCACAATTATTTATAATGTTACTTAACCCATTAAATAAACATATAAAATATTTTCTCAAAATAAATTATCCATATAATTTATATTCTCAAGTGCAATTATTTAGAAAACCAATTTTTAAATATTCTAAGTGTTAATATTTATTTGTTTGATCACATCATAAATAAATATTATGTGTGTTTGTCTAGCTTGTTATTGGGTATGACCGACTTGGATCATAACGTACTAGCACATCAATTTAATATGTGTCGTGGGCATACCGGTTCCAACAGGTTCACCCATGAACAACACCCTTCTAGTGTACATTGAAAAATGCGTATTTTAGCAATTCGGTAACATTTTTCGGGCGTCGGAAGTCACGTATGACAAACCAAACACCAAATAAATTAATATAAGTTAAATACTTATATTTATATCAAAAATATCAGTTTAGTTACTGATCTAAAATAGTTTCGTAAAAACCTCTTAAAAAGACGATTTTTACCGTATTTACCGCATAGCTTTGCGTCAAACGTTACCATAACCATCCGAACTTGAAACGGCATGATATTTTAACACAATACATGTTATTTAATGATTAAAATGATGGTTATAATCAGATTACTGCAGTTTTTGTGTAGGTCATATAAATCATACGATTTCACACATTTTACAACACTTTTAAGCACAAAGTACAACATGCAAGCTAGCAAACTTTATGGCAAAGTTCCATGCTATTTTAACACTTCAAATATTATTATTTTTAGTGTTTTAGGGCCTATTAAAAGTCATCTTTTCATTCCATGCATTATTCATCATTTCATGATCATACATACACATGCATGCCTAAGTACAAGCACTTATTGCATACATATCACATCTTCATAACATGCATGTACTCATATGCATCAAACATTCATTTATTTCATGTTCACTCATCCAAGAACATCATCATATTCATATTATCATCAATCATTTCTCATAAATGAAAGTAACACTTTCATATTTATGAACTTATGAAAAACTCACATGCATATTATATAATATATATATATATATATATATATATATATACGACATACATACACATACATATATTCATATGTTTCCAATATTCCACTTTTCATATACATCTTTTCAAATCTCCAAAACCTTTTAGAACATTCTAAAGATTACATGCATTCACCTTTTAACATCTTATCACACATGAAACAATCAAATCTTCAAAACTCAAAATCTCATATGTATATATATACACATACATACATACGGCCCTACATACATATAACACTTATCCATTATCATTTTCTTTGAAAATCCATTTGTTATTGTTTTTAAGTTAGTTTTATGTCCAAGAACAAGAGAAACTTCCATGGCCATCATCATCACTATGGATCAAGAACAAGATTTGAAAGATAACATATTATACTTTCAAGATTCTTAGTGGGTTTTGATGGAAATGATGGTATGGAGCTTGCACCTTCTAGTAAACACCTTTAAAACCCCTTTTGGATCTTCAACTAGCTTGGAATGAGTTTGTATGAATATGGATCTTCAAGATCTTCAAAATTTTGAAATGGTAATGTGTGTATGTGTGTGTATTCGTACGAGATATAGAGAGAAAGTAGTGATATTGCTTTGATTTTGCTTGGTTTTTAATTGTGTATGTAAGTTGAACTAAATCATGACAACAAGTCCCAATATCTCAACACTTGTCATTTTGGAAGGTTTTGCAAAAGGCGGGCAGCCATAAGCCGCCACTAGTCCCCTCTCTCTCATAATTTCCATATACATACACATATATATAGCTTATACAGGTGTTTCACTAGATACCGGTATTTTATCTAGCGTTTTAATTGCGTTTAACGCATTTTAAATTATTTTCAATGCTCTATAAATATAAACTCACTAAAATATTACTGTCAATTTTATTTGCCTGGACCGGCTACGTTGTCGGTACTTGGCAGTGTGTGCGCTGTGTTGCGCAGTACGCACTTAAATTGCAAAATCGGGATTTTAAGCATTTTTATTATATTTTTATCATTCTATAAAATAAACTTGTCAATTTATTACAATAATAATTATTAGGATCCCTGGCCTGGCTGTGTTGACAGTATTTTGTCAGATACGCGCATATCGCGCAGTACGCGCTTAAACTCGAAAAATAGAGTTTCTTAGCGTTATAAATTATTTTTCCTCAAGAATATGATTAAATATATTATTTCAATCATAACGGACTACTTTTAGGATTTTAACATTAACCAGGCGGTCACCAACGTTCGTTTCGCATATATCCGTTACGCGATAAGCGTTTTTCTTAATATTGCCAACATAATTTTTATCAAACTTTGGATTTACCAACACATAAAATACCATATATAAACATCATAAATAATCAAATACAGTCTTTTATTCATTCATGACACGTGTTACATTTGTACGGTACAGCCTAAAAAGCCGGGTGTCACAGTCTCCCCCTTTTTAAGGAATTTTGTCCCCGAATTTCTTACACTACAGGTTTCATTTCCGCACTAGACTTAAAAAGATGCGGATATTTTCGTTGCATCTGGTCGTCGTTCCCATGTGAACTCGGGTCCACGCTTGGAATTCCAGCGAACCTTGACCAACTTAATCCGACTCCTTCTAAGCTTCTGAATTTTCTCATCCAGAACTTCTACCGGTTTCTCGATAAATCTCAATTTATCGTCTAATTGAACCTCATTAGGGGGTATAATTAGTGTCTCATTTGACAGACACTTTCTCAGGTTGGAAACATCAAACACGTCATGAACTCCATTCAAATCCTGTGGTAGCTTAAGCATATACGCGACTGATCCAACTCGAGAGAGGACTTCGGAACGGACCTATATAACGCGGGCTAAGCTTTCCCCATTTCTCAAACCTAACAACACCTTTCCAAGGTGACACCTTCAGCAGAACACGATCTCCGACTTGAAAATGCAACGGTTTCCTTCCGTTGTCTGCATAACTTTTCTGTCAATCGGCGACAGCTTTCAACCTTTCCTTGATCTGGACAACCTTGTTAGTGGTTTCCTGGATAATCTCAGGTCTGGTTAGTTACCTTTCGCCAAATCAGCCCAGCACAAGGGCGATCGACATTTTCTCTCGTACAAAGCTTCAAACAGAGCGGCTTTGATACTAGCGTGGTAACTATTGTTGTAAGAAAACTCTGCCAACGGCAAATGAGTATCCCAACTTCCACCGAAATCAATCACGCACGCTCTCAACATGTCCTCTAACGTTTGAATGGTTCTCTCACTCTGACCATCCGTTTGAGGATGATACGCAGTACTCATGTCCAAACGAGAGCCTAGCGACTCCTGAAGAGTTCGCCAAAATCTAGAGTCAAAATGGTCCATCTCGATCAGAGATAATCGACACAGGCACTCCATGTCGGGCTACAATCTCGTTGAGGTACAAATACAATATCTTTGTCTTGTCTATTTCCTTAATGGGCAAGAAATGAGCAGACTTCGTGAATCGATCCACAATTACCCAAATGGTGTCATGTCCATGTGACATACGAGGTAACTTGGTGATAACGTCCATTGCAAGATGCTCCCACTTCCATTTAGGAATCTCTAGTTGCTGCAGAATCCCAGACGGCCTCTGATGTTCAGCCTTAACCTTTGAGCATGTCAGACATTTACTCACATACACCGAAATATCTTTCTTCATATTCGGCCACCAGTATAATTCTTTAATATCCTAATACATCTTGGTAGAACCTGGGTGAATATCTGGACTTATGAGCCTCGTTCATAACCAGTTCACGTAGGTTACCTCTAAGCAGAACCCAGACTCGGTTCATGAAGTGCACTACTTCGTCCGCTTTTGGTATCAGTTCACATTCCAAACCTCTAAAACCTTCTCTACTCAGATTCTCATCTTTCAAAGCTTCTCGCTGTGCGTTACGAATTCGATCTGTCAAATTCGTCTGTATGGTCAAACCCAAAGCACGCACATGCAGAGGCTTCTCCCGCTCCTTCCTATTGAGCGCGACAACAAAAACATTTGCTTTTCCCGGGTGATAACGAATATAACACTCGTAATCATTGAGTAACTCTACCCAAAGCCGCTGTCGCGTGTTGAGTTCCTTCTGATCAAAGATATGCTGGAGGCTCTTATGGTCTGTGTAAATTATAAACTTCGTGCCATACAGGTAATGTCTCCAAATCTTCAAAGCGAACACAACAGCTCCCAACTCTAAATCATGAGTTGTGTAGTTCTTCTCATGCACTTTCAGTTGTCTGGACGCATAGGCTATCACTTTGTCCTTCTGCATAAGCACGCAACCAAGGCCCAAACGTGACGTAACACAATATACCACAAAACCATCATTTCCTTCAGGCAGGGAGAGAATAGGTTCACTACACAACATCTCCTTCAACAACTGAAAAGCTTTCTCCTGCTTCTTTGTCCAATCAAACTTCTTATCCTTCTGGGTCAATAGCGCTAATAGTTGCGCTCTTCTGGAAAAATTTTCAATGAATCTTCTGTAATACCCAGCAAGTCCTAAGAATTGTCGCACCTCTAACGGAGTCTTTGGCACTTCCCAATTCTTAATTGCCTCAATCTTCGACTGGTCTACATGTATACCTTTCTCATTTATGACATGCCCGAGAAAATGCACCTCTCGAATCCAAAATTCACATTTAGAGAACTTGGCATACAACTTCTCTTTCTTCAACAGCTCCAGAATCATCTTCAAATGTTGCTCATGATCTTCTTTGGTTCGCGAATAGATTAGTATATCATTAATGAATACTATCACGAATTTATCCAAATAGGGTTTGCATACCCTGTTCATGAGATCCATGAACACTGCAGGCGCATTAGTTAAACCAAAAGGCATGACTAAGAACTCATAATGGTCGTATCGTGTTCTAAAAGCAGTCTTCGGAATGTCTTCCTCAGCAATCTTCAACTGGTGATAACCTGAACGCAGGTATATCTTCGAGTAGTAGCTTGATCCTTGAAGCTGGTCGAACAAATCGTCGATTTTCGGTAGAGGGTACCGATTCTTGATAGTTAGTTGTTCAGCTCTCTGTAATCAATACACATCCTGAAGGAACCATCTTTCTTCTTCAAGAACAACACAGGTGCTCCCCAAGGCGAAAAGTTTGGTCGTATGAAACCTTTATCTAATAGCTCTTGAAGCTGATTTGACAATTCTTTCATTTTTTACGGTGCTAATCTGTAAGGAGACTTTGCAATCGGTGCAGCACCAGGTACAAGATCAATTCTAAACTCGATCTGTCTCGCAGGGGGTAATCCAGGCAAGTCTTCAGGGAAAACTTTCGGATAATCGTGAACTACAGGAAATTCTTCAATCTTCCCACTTTCGGCCTTCGTATCCACTACGTTAACCAAAAACGCAGGATAGCCTTTACGCAACATCTTGTGCATCTTCATAATACTAACAACTCCTGATACTCGACTCGATCGGTCACCGTGAACAACTAAAGCTTCACTACCACCAGGACGAGGTATCCGCACTTGTTTCTCTGAACAAATGATCTCAGCTCCGTTCTTGGATAGCCAATCCATCCCAATGACTACATCAAAACTACCCAGATCCACTGGTAATAGATCGGTACTCAAACTATGATCGCATAACCGAATTCTACAACCACGAATGACTTCGCTAGTCTCTATCAGTTTACCATTTGCTAATTCTATCGAGTACTTTTTACTTAGCTTACTTATTTGAGAACACAGAATGGTTCAAAGTTTTTCGAAACAAAACTCAAGTCAGCACCAATATCAAATAGTATGAACGCAGAATGGTCATTGATTAGGAACGTACCGGTAACCACTGCAGGATCATCACGTGCCTTCCTAGCATTCAGCTCAAAAGCTCTGCCCCTGGCATTCTGACCCTTCACACTCGGACAGTTCCTCTTGACGTGTCCCTGCTTTCCGCATTCATAGCATCCCTCGAGCTTAACTCCCTCCGACGTACTCTTAGCATATCACTCGCGAGAAACATGTCTAGTTCGACCACACCTGGCACACTTTCCCTGCTCATCTTTGTGAGTCTTCTTTATTGAACCATTTCCGCCATCCCTTGCATTATCCTTCCTTAAGCCACTAGAATTAGCCACATATGTTTTCCCCGAATCGCGTTTCCTCTCACTCTTCACATCGGAATCCTTTCTTAAGCTCTTAGACTTTCGCTTCCGTGAATCCCTAGATCTAGGCTCAGAACGCTCTGATCGGTCAGATTTCCCATCTGCCTTGACTTTTCCCGACAACTTCCCAGTCTCCTCCATCCTGTTAAGGCTACTTTTGCGAGCAGCATCATCCGCTAATGATTTCGCTAGAGTAGTAGCTTCCAGATAGGTAGTGGGCTTCGCTGATGTAACCATACTGCGAATTTGTGGAGACAGTCCCCAAATATACCTCTCTATCTTAACGTATCCAGGAGTGACCATTCGTGGAACCAATCTAGCCAAATCATTGAACCGAGATGTATAAGCTCTGACATTCAGGACTTCCATGGTTAAATTCCAGAAATCAGTCACAATCTTTTGCATCTCAATACGCGGGCAATATTCCTTAAGAAGCATCTCTTTTAGTTCGTTTCAGGTAAGACCGTAGGCCGCGTCTTCGCCCAAAACTTGAACTTGAGTGTTCCACCAGGATAAAGCTTCATCAAGAAATGAACACGAAGCATACCTAACCCTTTGATCAGCAGCAAAACCACTGATGGCCATCACAGACTCCATCTTCTCGATCCATCTAGTGATTTCAAGAGGCCCTTCAGCAACGGTAAATGATCGTGGGTTACAACCCTGAAATGTTTTATATGTACATCCATGCACTGTTCACAAGGTTAATGAAATGAAGATCACGCTCTGATTATATCATAACGCAGGAACTACTAAAACTTTTCTGATCATTATATTACCTTGCGGGTTTCCAATTTGTACACCACCATCACCATACCCAGGAGTACCACGTCCATGTCCTTGCCCAATATTTTGGTTGGCTTCACGCTGTTCCAAGGCAGTATTAACGTGTTGGGCTATGAGTTGTGCCAACTCTTCTGGGGTGGTAAGTAGTCCAGTACCCTGTCTCGCTTTTGGCGGCATCTTGTTGTTTCTATTATTGCAATAATAATAAACGTAAGACGTTATTTAAATATATCAATCATTAAATGATAGTGGAGTAAACAATACACATGCATCCTCATAATAATGAGAATAATTTAACCACAAGGGAACCCATGTCATTGATATTTATCATAGAAATTACAAAGCTTGTTCATAGTACAACGACCAATAAAAATTTGGTGTGACATAATCAACCACCAATGACAAGTTTAGATGAAATTTCCTCGTAAATATCCAAAAATTTGGCATGCAATCCAATATAAGGGTTTATCAAAAGAGACATACAAGACAAACAACATACAACCATCACTTCTTCAAACCAACAAACTCTAGAAGCTTCCTCACAAGCTCCTCCAACTCTACTATCCTCCAGTGCATCTGATCCATAAACATGTCATCCAAATCCTTCAGCTCATCAAACCAATCCATCTGCACCTCTAAGTCCTTCACCTTTCCCTTGGTCACCTCTAGATCTCCGTGTGTAGCCCCTAACTGACGATCGCAATGAGAGCATCGGCTAACCCACACTCCTTTCTGCTTCTTCGAAGCATATGCGGTCTCAGCTCTGGAAGTTGATGCAATCTCTCCAGCTGGTCGTATTCTCTTCCTACGTCAAAAGTAGACCAAAAGGGGTGCAGTGGCAGCGCGCGACTCGATCGATGGAAATGACGACTCAGTAACAACGGGTGGAGGAATCTCAGTTGTGGGCTCAGCATCGATAGTAGATGAGGCGACCAATGGCTCTAATCGCTGAGCCGTAACAATGGTAGCGTCTACTGCTGGTGTGATACTATAAGATCCTCCGATCAATGGGACACCTCTATCCACGTCATCAATAACTGGCACGGTACCTGATGATTGCCCAGTCTCGTAGATCGAGGGTGGAGCATCATCATCCTCGTCTTCGATCCAACCGTTGCTTGTAAAAGCATAACGCGGGTCAACCTGGCTGGTAAATGCAGCAGGGTTAACAAGGAAGGACGAAGCGAATCCGGCCGCATCAACAAACTACGGAATCGTGAGGGGTACCTCTGGTAAAATGGATCTGGGTGAAGTATCGAATTCTGGCTCGCTACCTGAGTCATGAATCTCGATGACCTCGTGCTCGTGTGACATCTGTGACATATATAACCGTACAAAGTAAGTGTGTGTTCAAATGAAAAATAACACATAAGGCCCCAAATAAATAGATTAACAGGTATGCACATAAACACGCAATGGTTTTCATACATGATATAAATCCATGTTTATTTAAAAAAAATTTGGCTTCGCGAATTTTGGACTTAAATCTCAAAATTCTTTGGTTGAAGTCTAGAGTTTTCCCCCGAAACATCTAGTTCGCTACAACCATTGGCTCTTATACCAACTTCGGTAACACCCCAAAAACGTCGCAGCGGAAATACAAACGTAATGGTGACGGAAGTTGGTGCCCATAAATATCTTAGTGGACGATGCATCGTTAATTTTGGACATATTACTTAATAAAAACATTGTTTACAAGTTTAAACATAAACCACAACCATAGAGTAGTTAAGTTGTCTTGATCCTTATGGAATACAGTTGGTCCCAAATAAGTTTTAAAAGTTGTCCAAAGTTTAATATTAACAAAACATGCATCACAACCACAAGACACGCCAAAGATTCCCGAAGCCATGCTCAAGTGCCTCAAGAACACGTTAAAATCACGTGTCAACACAAAGGAGGGTGAGCTCACATATTCAAATTTAAAACAAGGAAAACTTTCTAATTATGTGTTTATAATCAAAACATTCAAATAATATTTTCGAAAGTTTATATATTTCCTTAATAAAATCCATGGGTCAGCCGTCGCAAGCGTTTCCCTGAAACCTTCGATCTAAAGCATCTTCCCAAGTTTTACATATTAAATCGATAGCATCAAATATTCAGACGCGTATGTTTGCAAGACAATACGAACTATATATTAACAATAAGGGTATAATCAAGACTAGACTATAATAGAATATCAATTCGTCGTTTGACTTGATCGGAGCGACCGATCACGACGGGATAGTCAACCCGATAGATCTACCAACAATTCCACGTGTTCAATACTTAAATGATTAAACAGCAATACTTGTGCATGCGCCCATATCGGACCATCTATATCGCTTGCCTCATGAACAATATATATATCCTACTAAAATGATAAATTTAATATTTCATGTTGTACGAATTCCCCGACGTCCCTACCGAAACGTAAACCATACACGGTACTTACTCTCTTGAGACCGAGCCAATTCGTCACAACTTTAGATTTAAGCATTTTTAAATCTACACGGTCATTTTCTCTAAAACACCGTAAAATCCCCGTTTCATCCCCGAAACATATTTGTTCACAAAACCATTTCTACCCGAAACATATTTATTCACAAAACCGTTTCTATCCCAAACACATTGATATCATCAAATCATATATTTTCCATGAAAATATACATTTTAAATAAGCAAAGGTATGTTTTATTCAAAAACATCTTTAGCCCTTTTTAAGGCATGTTCTTCCCCCAAAACATATACAAAACCATAAAAAGATGGGGTTTAGTGACACTCACCTTTGGGTGTGTAATTAAATTAGTGCGATCCCACAATTTGATTCTACACGTCCTAATATATGTTGGAGCGATTTATCAAACAATATTTTACAAAATTCCTAAGTTTCTCCAATACTTAGAATTTACACATAACTTTGAGATTTTCTCGAAAAGTCATTATTTTTTATTATGTTGGCATATTAATATATATATGAGTTCATATATATATATATATATATATATATATATATATATATATATATACTTTAAGGTTTTTCGACTTGAACGATTTTATTGGTGACCTTAATGTTATATCTGTTAACACTCTCGTTTATAAGTACTATATATCTACGATTTGCGCGTCGTAATATATATACATAAACGTGCACATTTACACAATATCATAACACGCAAAATCTAGTTAACTCATACACTTTATCATTTTAAAGCATGCATACATGAATAACTTATTAAGTTACCCTATGTATCAATTTTCATGCTCGACAAATAAGTTACACCTTTAAGGCGATTTTACCGATTCTACCGTTTTAAACATACAAGCGTACATGCATAGACTTAATTCCCGCTATCATGTCAACACTTACATATTATCATATACACATATTTAAATCACATAACACATTTAAACACATAAGGTTTTGTTGAGGTTTTGAACATGTTTATCAAAGTTATTTTATCCATATAAAATAAAAACGCAGCGGAATAATTATTTAAAACATGTTAGTTTGTTGATACAAAACTCTTTTGTATGTAAAAACCAAAATCCGGATCCATATATGAAGATGCATGTTATCAAAACACAATCATAGGGTGTTTCAAGAATACTACTTTTTAAAACAATAGGTGAAAAGGATGATGTTTTTTGAATGATAATCTTCTAAGTAGAAGATCTCAAGCTTGTATACCCCAAGCCTACCAACAAAACACCTCTTGATTGCTAGGATTTTAACACTTATGAACACCTCTTGGAACCTACTTATGGCCGAAATTTTGAGAGCACAAAAAGGGTGTTCTTACACTTGAAAATGTGTATTGAAAATATATAAAGAATTCACCAAATCTTGTAGGATCTTGTGTTGGATTATGTGATAGTTGCATGAAGTTTCATTGGTGGAAAATCCACCTTGGGAAGCCCAAAGTGGACGGCCACAAAGGCCTTTTTCCAACCAAGATTTTTCAATTTCATTTTTAAAGTAAGTCTTACATTTATTTTATAACCTTTCATAAGATTATAACATCACATGTTATAAGACTTATGCAACATATCACAATTATTTTAATGTTACTTAACCCATTAAATAACAATATAAAATATTCTCTCAAAATAAATTATCCTTATAATTTATTAGTTTCTCAAGTGCAATTATTTAGAAAACCAATTTCTAAATATTCTAAGTGTTAATATTTATTTGTTTGATCACATCATAAATAAATATTATGTGTTTTGTCTAGCTTGTTATTGGGTATGACCGACTTGGATCATAACGTACTAGCCATATCAATTTAATATGTGTCTTGGGCATACCGATTCCAACAATCACCTTTGGGTGCGTAATTAAATTAGCGCGATCCCACAATTTGATTCTACACGTCCTAATATATATTGGAGAGAGTATATTACAAAATTCCTAAGTGTCTCCAATACTTAGAATTTTCACATAACTTTGAGATTCTCTCGAAAAGTCATTATTTTGTTAACTCAAACACTTTATCATTTTTAAAGCATGCATACATGAATAACTTATTAAGTTAAACTATGTATCAATTTTCATGCTCGACAAATAAGTTACACCTAACGCGATTTTACCGATTCTACCGTTTTAAACATACAAGCGTACATGCATAGACTTAATTCCCGCTATCATGTCAACACTTAACATATTATCATCTACACATATTTAAATAACATAACACATTTAAACACATAAGGTTCACCCATGAACAACCCATTCTAGTGTACATTAGAAAATGAGTATTTTAGCGATTCGGGGTAACGTTTTCGGGCGTCGGAAGTCACGTATGACTAACCAAACACCAAATAAACTTAATATAAGTTAATATAATTATATTTATATCAAAAATATCAGTTTAGTTACTGATCTAAAACAGTTTTGAAAAAAACCTATTAAAAATGCGATTTTTACCGTTTTTACCGCATAGTTTTGCGTCAGACGTTACCATAACCATCCGAACTTGAAACGACATGATATTTTAACACAATACATGTTATTTACTGATTAAAATGATGGTTATAATCAGATTAGTGCAATTTTTGTGTAAACGACATGATATTTTAACACAATACATGTTATTTACTGATTAAAATGATGGTTATAATCAGATTAGTGCAGTTTTTGTGTAGGTCATATAAATCATACGATTTCACACCTTTTACAACACTTTTAAGCACAAAGTACAACATGCAAGATAGCAAACTTTATGGCAAAGTTCCATGCTATTTTAACACTTCAAATATTATTATTTTTAGTGTTTAGAGCCTGATTAAAAGTCATCTTTTCATTCCATGCATTATTCATCATTTCATGATCATACATACACATGCATGCCAAAGTACAAGCACTTATTGCACATATATCACATCTTCATCAACATGCATGTACTCATATGCATCAAACATTCATTTATTTCATGTTCACTCATCCAAGAACATCATCATATTCATATTATCATCAATCATTTCTCATAAATGCAAGTAACACTTTCATATTTATGAACTTATGATAAAACTCACATGCATGCATATATACATATATATATATACATATATATATATACGACATACATACACATACATATATTCATATGTTTCCAAAATTCCACTTTTCATATACATTTTTTCAAATAACCAAAAACTTTTTAGAACATTCTAAAGATTATATGCATTCACCTTTTAACATCTTATCACACAATAATCAATCAAATCTTCAAAACTCAAAATCTCTTATATGTATAGATATATATATACACACACACACATACATACGGCCCTACATACCTACATACACTAATCCATTTTCATTTTCTTTGAAAACCCATTTGTTATTGTTTTTAAGTTAGTCTTTATGTCCAAGAACAAGAGAAACTTCCATGGCCATCATCATCACTATGGATCAAGAACAAGATTTGAAAGATAACATATTATACCTTCAAGATTCTTAGTGGGTTTTGATGGAAATGATGGTATGGAGCATACACCTTCTAGTAAACACCTTTAAAACCCCTTTTGGATCTTCAACTAGCTTGGAATGAGTTTGTATGAATATGGATCTTCAAGATCTTCAATTTTGAAATGTTTATGTGTGTATGTGTGTGTATTCAACCGAGATATAGAGAGAGTACTTATATTGCTTTGATTTTGCATTGGTTATTTAATTGTGTATGTAAGTTGAACTAATCATGACAACAAGTCCCAGTATCTCAACACTTGTCATTTTGGAAGGTTTTGCAAAAGGTGGGCAGCCATAAGGCCGCCACCTAGTCCCCTCTCTCTCATAATTTCCATATACATACACATATATATAGCTTATACAGGTATTTCACTGGATACCGGGTATTTTATCTAGCGTTTTAATTCTGTTTTAACGCGTTTTAAATTATTTTCAACGCTCTATAAAAATAAACTCACTAAAATATTACTGATCAAAATTTTATTTACCTAGACCGGCTACGTTGTCGGTACTTGGCAGTATGCGCGCTGTGTTGCGCAGTACGAGCTTAAATTCACAAAATAGGGATTTTAAGTATTTTTATTTATTTTTATCATTCTATAAAAATAAACTTCTTAAATTATTACTATAATAATTATTAGTGGCCCTGGACTGGCTGTGTTGACAATATTTTGTCAGATACGCGCAGTATCGCGCAGTACGCGCTTAAACTCGAAAAATAGAGTTTCTTAGCGTTATAAATTATTTTTCCTATTGAATATGATTAAATATATTATTTCAATCATAAAAGACTATTTTTAGGATTTTAACATTAACCGGGCGGTCACCGACGTTCGTTTCGCATTTATCCGTTAAGCGATAAGCGTTTATCTTAATATTGCCAATATAATTTTTATCAAACTTTGGATTTACCAACACATAAAATACCATATATAAACATCATAAATAATAAAATACAGCATTTTATTCATTCATGACACGTGTTACACGGTACAGCCTAAATAGCCAGGTGTCACATGAGGATGAAATCCTAGAGGTCTTGAAGGATTTTCATGAAGCAGACTGTGGAAATCACACTGGGGGAAGAGCACTATTTTCAAGGATCCTTAGAACAGGGTATTATTGGCCTACAATGAAGAAGAATGTTGTGGAATATGCAAGGAAATGTGATGCTTGCCAAAGACATAGTAATATTCTTCATCAACCGCCAGAACCTCTGCATCCTATATCCTCTTACTGGCCATTCATGAGTTGGGGAATGTGTTGGTGCATAATGTTTATGTCGTAGTCTTATATCGAGTCTGTATAGAATAGAGTTGAATAGGCTACCAGAAAGTTGTATTTATGTAGTGTTGAGTCAAGTTCGCCCATATGAGACATGTTAAGTCAAGTTCGGGCGAACTTAGCTCCCTCACTGGCGAACTTGAACATCTATAAATAGCTAGCTTGTTGTCCTCATTTATAACTTTGGCATCTCTGAGGCGAAGCTCTTTTGTATTCTTGACGTTTAATCAATAAAATTGACGTTTAAGTGATTAATTCTTGTCTATTGGTAAACTTGTCGTAATATTTCCGCTATTATGGACAATAGATATCAAATCTAGGTTCCTAAGCAACGAGGATCGGTCCTACAAGTGGTATCAGAGCTAGAATAGCTAGAACACTTCTAATTCTACTCCATTCTTCTATTTTTCTTAATTTTTTCACAAAAATGAAGAATTCACAGGCAAATTCTGTCCAATTTTCAATATGACATGTTAAATACAACATAGATAAACCCCTGAGAGTTTAGAGACTAAAATCAAACGAATTGGTGTCAAAATGTTGCAAAAACCATGTTTTCAAAACCCTCTTCCATCGAACTTGTTAGCCAAGTTCGGCTGAACTTGAGCTAAAAAGTCACTTTTTCAGTGAGTTTTTACCAGGTTCGCTTGAACTTGAGGTGTTTTTGAAAGAATTTTGTTAAGTTCGCTCGAACTTACTAATATTTCATTGATATTTTGTCAAGTTCGACCGAACTTGATAAAATTCAAGAACTCTTTAGCCAAGTTCGCCCGAACTTGCACATCTTTCTTATAAAACTCAAACACAAGTTCGACCGAGGTTGCTCAAGGAATCTTCATATAAAAGTCACAAGTTCGACCGAACAGGTGATAAAATCTGATAATTCTTCATTCAAGCTATAAGTTCGACCGAACTTGTAGTAAATCTAACATTTTCAAAAGTTTTAACGTGTTTTCAGCGTACGTATCTTGGTATTCGCGATGGATGATATTCAGAGAGCGTATATGTCAGGAGTGGGTACATCCAATGCTAATGTCATACAGCAAGTCAATCTTGACAACGAGATGGGCACGTCCGTTAAACCGCCAAAGTTAATGAGCATGGACGAGTATGAAGGATGGAAGGAGAAATTTACTTATTGGGTTCAGGCCATGCATTTCCAAGGCTGGGTATCGATTGAGTGAGGTTATACTGTTCCGTTGGACGAACATCAGCAAGTACTAGAGAAGTGCAAGTACACCACAATACAGAAAGATGAGTACATTGCTGAGAAAAAGATGATAAGCCCATTCAACAATCTGTTAAAGAGGATATTCTGGTCTTGTTACCCGAGTATACTACGCAAGAGATCTCTGGCTATCACTGCAAACGAAATACCAAGGCAGCGCAGAGATGATCAAGAGTAAAAAAGCTCTCATCATGAAGGAGTTCGATATTTTGAACATGTTGAAGGGCGAGACAATGAAGCAGATGATTGAGCGCTTCTGTCATCTGAAAGTCCAAATGAGAAGACACGGTCTCGAGAAGACAGAACCAGAGTACATCGATAAGCTTGCAGATGCCTTACCTAACGGAGAGTGGACTACTTGTTTGATGGTTCTAAAAGAAACTCCAAATTGGGAATTCTTTAAGTTGTCAACATTCATCGACAAACTTGAAGGTCATGAAATGGAACTACTGAAGATTACAAAGTCGAAGAATGCTAACATTGTTCAAGATGTTGGTCTGTATTACAAAATCGGAATGCATGACAACATTTCAAGTCCAAAGATTCAGGGAGCATTCAGTGCAAACATGAATTCTTCCCCACATAATTAAAATCAATCATACCCTCAATATGATCAAAGTCCACAAAGCTCTTCGTTTTCAAGCACAGGGTCAAATGCTTCTTATCAGAGTCAAGCAAATCAGAATCAACAAACAAATTCTGATCCAAATGTGTACAAGTGTAACATTGCTGTAAATCTAAACATGTTGTTTCTGAGCAAGTTTCAAAACAACACATGTCACTTCTTGCCACTGTTCTAGAATCGTACGAAAGTCTTGTAGCTGGAAAGATCGGCAATCCCGAAATGACCGCCGAAGACTACGATCAGGTTGACGAAGAAGAGCTTTAACTGATGGATATCAAGTGGTCTCTAGCTTCTATCATTTGAAGGGTCAAAAAGTTTGTTGCACTCACTGGCCGAGATATCGGAAATTCAAGCAACAAGCTAGGGTTCGAAAAATCGAAGGTCACTTGTTTCAGATGCCGACAGAAAGGGCATTTTAAGAGAGAATGCAAAAATCCTGAAGCCACGGGCAATCAAAGTCCATTTGGTGGAGGCAATGAGTATTACAAGAAATCTCTTCAATACAAGCCTTTCCCAAAGAAGACACAAGTTGAGATTCAAGAAAAGCCAAACAGCAGTAACACTGATAAAGCAATGGTTGCTTCAAACGAGGATGATGGCTTCGATTGGAATTCTTCTATCGGTAAGAAGACCGGAGTTGCACTAATGGCTGAGATTGTTGAAGATACATCTGCCGAAGAAGCAGCAGCTTTAGAGAATATTCTATTGGAACAGTATCTGCAACAACAGGAGGAAGAGGAATATCTTCACATGAAGAACCAAGGAATATTATCTCCTAACTCGTGTGATAGTTTTGCAGGACACTTTGATGGAAGTTCTCAAGAGCAAGTAATCGAGGAGAAATCGAATGAAGAAAATACTGATGTTGTTCAAGAAGTAACTACTGAAAACCTCAAGGACTTTGCAGATAAAGCTATGATGGCGAATCTAACCAAGGTAGGTCCAGAGGTAAAGGAAGTTGTTAAAGTGCAAGTTGTGGAGGTTGTAAAACCTTGCACAAAATGTACCGAGCCATGTGCTAAATGCGCCGAAAAATCACAAATCATCGCTGAACTCAATGTACATAACGAACATTTCAAATACGATTATCGTACAATGAAGGAAGCGTATGACAAAATGAAAGATGATTATGCCAGGCTCGATAGAAATAATATTGAACAACATGATACCATAAGGATGATGAAAGGTACAGTAATGGATAAACAAAAAGCAATAAACATCTATATTAACACCATTGCTGAAACCAAACAACAACTCCAGGACATGAAAATTGAAATAGAAGTTGTTCAAAAACTTTTAAGAAGTTATTCAACTAACGCATATGTTATTGATCATATTCTTCCCACACTTCCATCGGAAGAAAAAACTAAAAAGAAAATTGGTAAAGAATACAGCAATGTTCCTCCACCCCTTTGCGAGAAGTATTGTCGCAAAACGGTTGATGGGATGGATAAGGCACTCAACATTGAGTTGTTATCTGAAAAGAAAAATGTGTTGCAAGAGAACATTGATGTAGTCTATACTAAATCAGATGATCACAATGCGGTAGTGAAAAAGGTGGTTGAAAATGTTCTAAACGATTCTGATGATGGCAGCTTCGATAGCGCCACCTCAAGTTTGAACAGTTCTGAGACAAATTCCGAAGATGACGATACATCATCGGAAGATGATCTATGTGATGATCCTAACGTTGTCATGTACAAGGTTAAGGAATCTGATATATTATACTTTGATGACAGTTTTCCGATTCGGAACATCAAAGAAGATCAATTGGATAAACTGTTTAAACTGGTTGAAGTCACATCAGATGACCTGGAGAAAAATGAAAAGAAATTCTATTCTAAACCCAAAAGAAATTACAATAACTACCGGAGAAAGGGTGGTGATCATCCGGAAAACCGGAGAGCTGGGTTGGGTCTAGATGAGGAAGAAGAACCGGTTAAGAAAAAGTCACCATTTCACGAGTACAAAGATAAAAACATGAAATTCGTTTATGGGACAAGCATGGTTCACGAGGAGAGTTTGATTAGGAAGCAATCAAACGACGAGTTTAAGAAACTGAAAGAACTTCGAGATAAGGCGAAAGCCGCAAGTGGTGTAAAATCCACTGATGGACATTCACATGATAATCGGATTTGCTTCAAGTGCAACGAAGTTGGTCATATTGCACGGAAGTGTCCGACATCTAAACTGGCTTATCTTCGAAGGAAAGAAAGTTCAAATGTTGAAAAACCAAAGCAACCAGAGATTGGTCAAATAAGAATCTTAAAAAGAAATGTTGACAAAGAAGAAATGAAACAAATTTTTGAACAGAAATTCGAAAATTCAACGTTCGAAAAAGGAGAATCTTCAAAAGCAAACGAAACAAAGTTTTATATCAAAAAGGCTAATATCAAATCACAAGCCTGGGTTGCTAAGAAAAGGTCAACAACATCTGAAATCACTAAGTCTGAGCCTATTAAGACTAGTGATAGCATGAAAGAATCAAAATCTGAAATCAAGTCTGAAACTGTCAAAATTACAAGTGGTAACAGTTTGAAAGATAAAAAGAAAGTGAAGTTTTCAAACATAAACATCGAAGAAAATCCAGATGATGAATATGAATGTGATTATGCTGAGGAGTGTGAATTTGATTATAATGATGGTTATCCAATTCAACCCAAGACCAAGAAGGCTTGGGTCGCGCTTTTTAACTAATTGTTGAAATGTGCAGGGGCTCCATAGATCCATACTTTCCAAGTGGATTCTAGATAGTGGAGCTTCCAGACATATGACAGGAATGAAAGCGCTCTTGTTCGACATAAAAGCTATCAATGGCGGATATGTTGAATTTGCTGGAAACCAAGGTGGAAGGATTGTCGCCGAGGGAAAGCTCTCAAACGGAGTTGTTTCATTTAATCAAGTGAACTACATTGCGGAGCTTGAGAACAATCTTCTAAGTATTTCTCAAATTTGTGATAAGAAGTGTACCATCCACTTCAATGATAAAGAATGCATGATCATCAAACCGGGTTTCAAAATACCAGACGAGTGGATACTCATGCGTGCACCAAGAGAGAATGATTTGTATGTTCTTGATATGGGAAACGCTACTACTTCTTCAAAAACGGTACAGTGTTTTGTCTCGAAAGCTACTGAGAAGGAGTCAATCTTATGGCATAGGAAGATAGGCCACATTCACCTGAGAAAGATGAATCATTGGTGCATAACGATTTGGTAGAAGGTGTGAATCTGAAAAGTTTTCATATGTCAGATAATTGCCTCAAATGTAAAAAGGGAAAGCAGATCAAGAAATCTCATCCGAAAAAGATTCTCAATTCGATAAAGTTGCCTCTGAAAGACTTCATATGGATCTCTTCGGTCCAGTGAATGTCAGAAGCATCTCTGGGATCTCTACTACTTGGTAGTTATAGACGATTATTCCGATACTCGTGGGTATTCTTCCAAGAATCAAAAGATGAGACGTTTGAAAATTTGGTGATTCTTTTCAAGAAACTTGAGAACCTGTACATCTTCCGGTGAGACGCATTAGAAGTGACAATGGTACTGAGTTCAAAAAACCAAAATGAGGGAATTCTGCAATGCTAAAGAGATATTGCATGAGTTTAGTGCACCCTACACTCTGCAGCAAAACGGTGTCGCTGAAGGGAAGAATAGGACACTTATAGAAACTGCAAGAACCATGCTTGTAGACTCAAAGCTTCCAGTCAGCTTCTAGAGTGAAGTAGTTGCAATGGCTTGTTACACACTCAACAGAGTCTTAACATTAAAACCAACGAAGAAGACCTGTTTTGAGATGATCAACCGACGGAAACCGGATTTGAAGTTTTTAGAACCATTTGGAGCGCCATGTATTGTAATTGATCAAGATGGCAAATTTGGAGCTAAAGCACTCAAAGGTTTCTTTGTCGGGTATGCAAGTCCATTGTGAAGAGTTTACGTTTCTTCATTGAGAAAGTCATTGAAGCGCAGCATGTTGATTGTTTTAACTATACGGATCCTGTTCAGAGAAAAGGTGATGCATGGTTATTCAACTATCAAGACTTGTGGAAATCATTTGATTTACCTGAAGAACCATCCGATGAAGAAATTGCAGCGTTATATTATCTTCATCAATCAGCAAATCAAGAGCAAATCGTCAGACCGATTGTGGTTAATCAACCCACGTTGGGATCATCTTCTTCTGATGCTAGTTCAAGTAATAGTGGTGGTCAATAAATTCAAACACCGACTATAGAACCAGTCAATACGACAGTGAATCCTAATCTTTATGAAGCACAGAGTTCAGACAAGGACAAGGCTCCAACATTCGATGTCGATGGAGAATCTTCTTCAGGTTAAGAAGCGGAGCAGATTACAAGTTTATTGAATGAATCTGCAAGCCCAAGTAGTGCTCCTGAAGTTGAAGTAGTGGTAGATCAACATATCACAAATCAAGAGAATACTGCGGTTGTTCCAGGCGAAGTGATGCCAAGATCATATTCTTAACATCGGTCAAATTCTAGAATAGGCGAATTACAAGCTGGTGTGAGAACACGGAGTCAAATAAACAAAGCTTTGAATTGTTTCCATACTCATGTTGCTCCAATTCAAGAGTATTGCTACTATTCATGTTTCATATCCAGATGGAGCCAAAAAGTGTTTCTGAAGCTTTAGGCGATGAAAATTGGGTACAAGCAATGCAAGAGGAACTGTTACAGTTCGAGAAGTTAGGAATGTGGAAGCTTGTATACCTACCTGAAAATCAGAAAGCGATTGACACGAAAGGGTCTTTAAATGCAAGCGAGACGATCGAGGAGTTATAGTTCGAAACAAAGCTCGGCTTGTTGTCAAGGGATTTCACCAGCAGGAAGGGATAGACTACACGGAAGTCTACGCACCATAGCTCGCTTAGAATCTTTCGTATATTCCTTGCATTCGCAGCATGGAAAGGATTTAAAGTTTATCAGTTGGATGTCAAATCAGCCTTTCTGTACGGAAAATTACGCGAGAAGGTGTACGTCGGACAACCACCGGGGTTTGTAGATTCACTCAACAAAAGGAAAGCATATCTTCTTGATAAAGCTCTTTACGGTTTACACCAAGCCCCGAGAGCTTGGTACGAGACGTTATCGCAACATCTCGTGGGAAACGGCTTTGTCAGAGGAACTGTGGATAGTACTCTTTTCACCAGAGAAGTTGGTAATCATCTAATTATCGTCCAAATCTATGTGGACGACATCATCTTTGGATCAACGAATGATAGTCTTTGCAAGGAGTTTGAGGGCATCATGAAGAAGAAATTCGAAATGTCTTTGATGGGCGAAATGAAATTCTTCCTTGAATTGCATGTAGATCAACTTCCTGACGGTATTTTCATTCATCAGACCAAGTATGTGCACGCATCTTGAAGAAGTTTGATATGGAAAGCTCGAAGCCGTTATCTACTCCTCTTGCTCTTAATCACGGGATTTTCATTGACGAAACTGGAACCAAAGTTGATGAGACGCTCTACAGATCAATGATAGGATCGTTGATGTATCTGACGGCTTCGCGCCCAGATATCATGTATCCTACCTGCCTACGCGCCAGATATCAGTCAAGCCCGAGAATTTCACACATGCAGATCGTGAAACGAATCTTCAGATACTTGAAGGGATGTCCAAGCACCGGCTTGTGGTACCCGAAGAATGATAATTTCGATCTTGCAGGATACGCTGATTCTGATTTTGGTGTAGATAAGTTGAATTCAAAATCGACTACAGCGGGATGCCAGTTCTTCTGAACAAGAATGGTAACCTGGCAGTGTAAGAAACAGAATATGGTCGCTCTCTCTACCTGTGAAGCTGAGTATATCTCGGCCTCCAGCTGTTGTTCACAGATTATGTGGATACAACAGCAGATGAGAGACTATGGTCTGCAATTTCTTGACACTCCGCTGTATGTTGATAATAAGGCAGCCATTGATATAACTAAAAATCCGGTTCATCACTCACACACAAAACACATTGAAATTCGTTATCACTTCATTCGTGACTGCTACGAAAAGAAGTTGGTACGAATAGAAAAAATCAACACCGACGAACAAAAGGCTGATTTTTATACCAAACCATTTTCTTTATCACGGTTTAAATACTTGTTGAGAATTAATGGTATGAAAAGTTTGCTGACAGGTGCGGACGCTGAGGTTAAATACGGATCGGACGACGAGTTCGCGTGATCCTCATTGGTTTGTCTATATCTTTCTAGTTTAAAATTTTATTAAAAACTAAAATACAAAAAGATGTTTTTGATTAGGGGGAGAAATGTTAGAGAAAATACAAAACCATTTGAAAATTTTAAAAATTCAAAAACATCTGAAAAATGCAAAAAGTACAAAAACATTGAAAAAGACAAAAAGAATTCAGTGTCACAAAAAGGAAATGATAGTACATCAGTGGACTATCACAGTACACTAAAGAAATGGAAAGTTTGAAAGTGATAAACAAGTCTTACTGTGGATGTGTCGATAGGCTTAACACGTTCAGTAAACAGTTTTCGAGATATAAACTAAATTTTACAACTGCTTACTCTTGTGGATTAACATATCTTGGATATATGGACTTAGTACTCTGAAATTTCGTTTGAGAGATTGCCTAATTCTGAGATACGAGGTCTTTATAGATAATTGATATCTGGGGTATTATACAAGTTCTTCTGATTTTGCGGAAGCAATAGCCTAGAACTTCTATAATACTTTTGCAATAAACCCTTAAACTGCTTGCAATCTTGAAAAGTATCGAAAGATCTAATCATTTGCAGTGCTGAAAAGATTCCTTAAATGGAACACACCTTAAAGTCGAGCCTTCATCTCTTTGTCTGTACGGTAGTACTAACCTGGGCTCTCAAGGTCTCGCATAACCCAGATACATATATCAATTACGCTATATTCACCTGTAAGATGAAATCTAGGGAATCTTGATGCGGGAGTATATTCAAGAAGTGGGAACCGCAGATAAGTCAAGTTTCATAAATCATACCATAACATATCTTAGAACAGTTGAGAAACGTGGTAAAATTTAAGTGGACAAACATATCAACAATCTAGGTAAACGAGTTTAAAACTTAAATTCATCTAAAGGTCAACGGTACTGGTGATATGTCTCAATTAACTGATCTAATCCTTAGACACGAATTCACAAAAATATGTCTGTAAATATGTTTGTACATAGTTTACATTGTTCTGTACATAGTTTATCAGCTTTTCAGATTAAAACCAAAAAGATTTTCAGTGTGTTTTAGCATAAACTTACAAAAATATAAAAAGATTTTGTTTCTACATTATTTTCAGCAAACCAATGTTAGAGAACGAGTCTTCGAAGTCTGGTAAGGTGCTAGAACTGGTGGGGATCTCATTGACAACGGGCTGGGAGCTAATCTGTAAAATCTAAAAAGCAAAAACGATGAAAAGTTCATTAAGTTGAAACTTTGATTTTGAAAATATCAACAGTTTGTTCGTAACGGGTCAAACCGAGGTCATTAACTTGGACTCGGTAGACAAATCGGTTAACCAAGGTCATTAGCTTGGACTTGGTCAACTGAGTGGATTTTCATAACTGGTAAAAAGTGGAAAGTTCAGGGTCTAAATTGAAAAAAAGTTGAAAATTTTTGAAACCATGGTTTGGCAAGTTCGGCCGAACTTGTCAAACTATTAAAAGTTTAACATTCAAACAAGTTCGACCGAACTTGTGGTTGATGGGCTATTTGTGAAACGGTAAGTTCGCCCGAACTTAAGTATGGGCTTTGTGTTTTGGGCTTGCAAGTTCGGTCCGAACTCATTATTCTGCAAACAAAAGTCTCTGAGCGAACTTGAGGTCTGAGAGCGATTAATCAAGATTGACATTCTAGGGTCGAATTGCGGCCAAAATTTTAGTTGTTTTAAGTGATTCACACACTTATTACAATGGAAGAGGTGTGTATTTGTCATTTGAACCACGAATTGAACTTAAATCTGTGATCTCAGATCTAAAATACTAAAAAACTGTTAGATATAGGGTTCGAATTGACAAAGTGAGCTTAGAATCATTATAATCAACTAAAACCGACCATAGATTCGAGTTTGATTTAGTTTAAATGGTCATTGTTGCAAATTGCAGATTGTTTGGTGAAGGAGATAACAAGTTTGACCGAACTTGTTATCAAGTTCGACCGAACTTGTTAACAAAGCATTAAATAGAACTGATTAGAATACATGTTCGACCGAACTTCTGTTGAAACCTGTGTTTGAAAAGCATTTGAGAAGTTCGACCGAACTTAGTTTTTTAAAAAATGTTAAAAAATGTTGAAATGTGTAAGTTCTCCCGAACTTATGTTTGTGAATTGTTGAACATGTGTATAGTGCATGTTTGGGCGAACTTGACTAAACCAGAATGTTATACACATATCAAGTTCGCCCGAACTTGATGAAAAAGTGTTGAAAATTTTGTAACTTTTCTCGTAAAGCGTGCTAATTGTTTCGCATCGTTTTTCAGGCTCAAGTACCAGCAAGGGTAATTTCTATGGATTTCTCGAAGTTTCACAATACGTGTATCACGCTTGATAAAATGATATGTCCGTCGCTGAAGGATTACGACAGTATTCTGAAGTTTCTTAAGGAGTGTCCTATCCATAGAGCTATTACGGAGCGCACAGTGTCTTGCAGATCACACACTTACCATTTCTAGATGAACGCAAAGCTCAGCGATGATAAGAAGACTATTATTTCATCTGTGCAAGTCGGGAATGAGGTCAAAGCAATCACTGTTATAGAAGATGATATTCGGAGGGTCCTACAAATCAATGATGACAAAGACGATCCGATTTTCTTGGACGAAAAGATGGGTGAGAGGTTGTTTTTATCGAATGGGGTACAAGGGGAGCGTTAATAAGCCGACATTGAAGAAAGGAGAAGTGCCTAACCCTTACAAGCTTCTTATGCATGCTATCATACACACTTTCAGTCACCGAAAGGCGGGTCTTGACGATGTGCAAGACTACATGGCCTGTATGGAAATGGCATTAATTCTGAAAAGGTCGTTCAACTATTCAAAGCTTGTGTTTACACATATGTCGAGAAATATGGATGATTCAAGGTTATGCTTGTATCCAAGATTCGTGCAGATGCTAATCGATGAGAAATTCACAAACATTGCATGTGATCCGAATGATGTCTTATATCTCAGTCATCTTGTTGATACAACTGTGAAGAAGTTGTTAAAGTTTCAAAAGCAACACTCAGCACCGGTTGCTAAACCAGTATTTGGGGCTATCAAAGATGAAAACTATATTGCGCCGTCGGACAACAATGGAGGAAAGACGGAAGCGGTGATGAGAAAGAGTTGAACGATGAAAAAGAATGGTTTAAAGGATTCAAACCAAAAGCTCGCAGTGATTGGTTCCTAAAGGCTGAAGTTGATAAGCCTAAGAAGAAACGAGCAGCAAAGAAGGTCGATACAATGCTTGTTGATGAGGAAGAGCCTGTTAATGTTCAAGCTGAGGCTGGTTCAAGGCAAGCGGTTGTAATTGAGAGTCAAGAAGGTGAAAAGACGACTCAGGAAGATGATGTGATATCAGCTACTTCAGAGAATGATGATTCTGACGATTCTCTTGAAAGAATTACAAAGAAAACAATAATAGAGACTGAGGCAGAAAGAGCCAAAGAGACTGATGCTGATTTCGATCCAAACCTTGAAAAAGAATCTGATGAGGAAAGACCCAAGAAAAAAACTAAGCGAGTGAAATCTGCTACAGTTTCATCAACAAAGACTACATGGTCTCCTCAGACAAAAGGCAGGAAGAAAACAAAGAAAGCTCAAAAGCCAGTTAGTAAACGACACAAGGGAAAACAAAAGCGCAGGATGTTACACAAGAACCTTCTGGCGCACAGGAGAAAGGAGTTACACAAGAACCTCCTACACAAGAACCTCCTGTTGTTGTTACAAGTGAAGCTGAACATCCAGGAGTAACACAAGAACCTCCTAGTGATCATTTCATCGAAGCTGAAAGGCCAGGAGCAATACAATAACCTCCTGTGTCTGGTTTATTGGAAGTGCCTATTATTCAATCTCCTGTTGCTCCAACGACTTCACATTTTGAAAGTTCTACTCCAAAGAAGGCTACACCACAGACTGCTACTCCAAAGGCAAATATGTTTGGTGATATGCATAATGATCCAGTTAGTCTTCAAGATCTAAATGATTTCTTTCAAGAGACGAATGTTGATATCCTCGAAAAGCGTGTGAAGATCTTGGAAGATAAAGTAGCCAAAAATGAAGAAGAAAAAGCTGAGTTGATCAATAAGATGAATCAAAGCGCAGTTGAGAAAGAAATGTTGGACGATAAAGTAAAAGTGTTAGAAAATGAACGCGAATTCTTTAAAGCGTTGATCGAAAGTTTGCAGGATGTCAATGCAAAGCTTCAAACAGAGATTGCAGATCTAAAATCAATCCAAGCCCTAAATGATCGTAGATTCACAAGAATGCAGAAAGTGTTATCAAATACATTGAGGATTGATTGTCATCTCTGAATATGATCGTCTGGATCGACAGGAAGCTAAAGAAAGATCTGAAAAAAGAGTTAGCTGCAAGTGGAAAAGGTAAAGGTGTTGAGGGTGAAGCCTCTAAATCATCTGGAGCTGCAGAGAAGTCTGTTGATGATGTTGTTATAGCTTCTGAGTCTGATATTCCAAAGGTTGACGAATCTGTCAAGCCTTCTGATCCTATTGTTTCTTCTAAGATAAGGACGATGAAGAAGCAGAGAAAGAGGATAAAGATGATGATGAAAAGAAAGACGATTCTGAGTATGAAGATTGGAATGTTGCTGATGATGATGATGATGACGATCAGGGAGGAGTTGGTATGAGAATCAGTGAAGGAAAAGTTTCTGATGACGTTGATTTTTCTTCTCTAATGGACGATGAATCTAATAAGATGGATGATCAGATTCAGGGGGAGTCAGGGCAAACAGGGCCAACTGATGATGTTGATATGATTGATATTGATATGTCGAATGTTGATAGATTTGCAAAGCCTGTTGCTGCGACAAAGCCTATGATCTTGATGCTTGAACATACATTGAGGAAGGCGAGTTTGTGCACAATTACACGAAAGAAGATTTGGCGAAGTTGATTGAAGTTGATGCTGAAAATCTAGAGTTTGATTTTGAAGATGAAGTGTTGAATCTTAACACTTTTGAGCCGAATGATTATCAGTACATTAGAATATTTGAAGCTGATAATACAATAGAGTGATTGTTGAAGATTGGTCTTCTGATGATGAAATAGATCAAACAGCGAAGTACATCGGTCCTAACACTGATAGTTTTCCTACATTTGAGGAGATGTACAAGCAACTAGATGAAGACATGTTGAAAGAGAAAATCGAAGAATCGATTCGTGAAGGCAAAGTTCCTAAGCCAGTGACGAAAGAAGAGATAGTTCAAGCGAAGAAATCTTGGTTTAAAGAAATGTCGTGTGAACGTAAGTTTCGAAGTCCTCTAGCATTCTTTACCAGAGATAAAGACGTGTCATTGGGGGATATTCTGAGTTGGGGTTGGTTTAAAGAGTTGAACGTATATGCAATCAAAAGGGAATTTGGAGTGCAATACTTCAAATATCTGGCTGATTTCAAGACTCTACCGTATTGGGATGTTGAAGAGCTGGTTCAGACTGTGAATATTACATATCAGATGAAATTTTTCGATCAGTTATTGTGGAAGATGATCAAGTATGAAGCGGTTAAAGGTTTTAGATATTGGAAGTCATTTATTCCAGTCGCCGCATTAAGACAAACAAGAAAACGGGAGAAAAGGATATAACGTTGATCATGAAAAGACCAAGAGCGATGAGAAACATGCCGTTGATGCCTATTGAACAAAACTTCTATCCAGTGAAGTGGTGGCAGATAGATCCAACTACTTGTGAAGCTGTTATTGTGTTACGATTCGAAGAACATTTGGATATTACGAAGGAAAGAGTTGAGATATTGGGATTTCAAGGCATGAGGGGATTATGGAGAACGAACAGGATTCTAGACCCAATGTGGCTTGTCAATTGTTCCAGAGAAGATATCAAAACCTTGTTCTACAGCAAAATAGTATTTGAGGAACGTGAAAAAGAACAGACTATGCAATATCAAAGAGTTGTGAATGTTTGTTATGCGCATGAAGTAAATTCAGGAAAGATATGGCAGACAAGCTGGAGGGATTCGGAACGGGTTGAGTTTTTGAAGGAAGAAAAGCGTCTTGAAGCTATTCATGGAAAAGGTAGAAAGGCAAGTATTAGAAGATTTCAGTTTATGAACAAAGTGCCTCCTACAGATCAGACGCCGGATCCAAAGCAAGAACGACGAAGGAAGCCTTACAAGAACTTCTTCGGTCATGTGCATTAATGTTTATTCGAAGACAGAGTTTTTGAAGACTAATACAAGATGAAGACGATATCCAAGGGGGAGTCTGTTGGTGCATAATGTCTATGTCCTAGTCTTATATCGAGTCTGTATAGAATAGAGTTGAATAGGCTAGCAGAAAGTTGTATTTATGTAGTGTTGAGTCAAGTTCGCCCATATGAGACATGTTAGGTCAAGTTCGGCCGAACTTGCTAAGGAAAGTTCGGGCGAACTTAGCTCCCTCACTGGCGAACTTGAACTTCTATAAATAGCTAGCTTGTTATCCTCATTTGTAACTTTGTCATCTCTGACGTGAAGCTCTGTCAATTTGTATTCTTGATGTTTAATCAATAAAATTGACGTTTAACTGATTAATTCTTGTCTATTGGTAAACTTATCGTAATATTTCTGCTATTATGGACAATAGATATCAAATCTAGGTTACTAAGCATCGAGGATCGTTCCTACAGAATGGATATAGTAGGAAAGCTTCCTAAGGCACCAGGAGGAAAAGTGTTCATGTTAACTATGACATATTACTTCTCCAAATGGATAGAAGCAGAAGCCTTTGCCCAAGTCAGAGAAAAGGAAGTCATATCCTTTATTAACAGAAATATCATTACTAGATTTGGAATTCCTTCTGAAATTGTTTGTGATAACGGATCCCAGTTTATTGGGAGTCGTACTACTAACTTTTGTGATAGCTGGGGGATTAGGATGATAATATCAACACCAGTCCACCCACAAGCTAATGGCCAGGTAGAATCATCCAACAAGATCATTATCAACAACTTGAAGAGGAAGCTTGGATCCAAGAAGGGCAAATGGGCTGAGGAATTGCCTTATATCTTATGGGCAGATAGAACAACTCCTAAGAATGCTACGGGTCAGACTCCTTTCTCCTTACTCTTTGGAGCTGAAGCAGTGATCCCTACAGAGATGGTAGTCCAAACAGCTAGAACAAGCATCCGTGATTCTAGAGCAAATGCCGAGATTCTAACCCAAGACTTGGATACTGTGGAAGAACAGCGAGACATGGCAAGGATAAGGATGGCTAGCTATCAACAGAGAATGGCTGGTGCTTATAACAAGAATGTCAGGGTTAGAAGATTTCAAGTTGGCGATATGTTATTAAGGAAAGCAATCCAGAATACTACAAATCCTGCTGATGGCAAGTTGGCACCAAAGTGGGAAGGCCCTTATCTTGTTGAAGCTGAGGCTGGAAAGGGGGCATATCGTCTACAAACCATGGATGGTGATCTCTTGCCGAGAGTTTGGAATGTTATCCATTTGAAGAAATACTTTATGTAATGGTCAAGGATCCTTAAGGATTCTGATATTAAGTTTGGGTTGAAGGATCCTTAGAGGATGTATGATCATTATCTTGGTAATATTTTCCAAATATTTTCTCTATGATTATACTTCTTATATGAGAAACGGATGTTAGATTCATAACATCCTATTTTATCAAGTTTCAAGTTTTTGCAGAATTTATTACATTTTTTACAAAGGATCAAGAGGTTGGCCACCTCTCCAAAGTTTCCCGGGCTTGACCCCAGTCTAAGGTATCCATTACCTTCTAAGGTTTAAAGGTTTTCACCTTTCACACGAATTGGGTTTTAACACCCCGCCAGTAGCGCATGTTATCCAAGTATAGTTCGAGGCAATGGGACCAGTACCCGCTCTAGGGGCTAACAGTTTCATTGTTGTTGGCTATATGTAGGATCCTAAGTATAATGGTATATGTACCCTGTATCTGTTCCTAAGGTTTCTAACGTTTTCACGTTAGCTAAGGTTTTGGCATTTTCATGTCAATTATGATTGGTTAGTCACCGGTATGGGCCATACACCAGAATCCTAAGGTTTCTAACGTCTTCACGTTAGCTCAAGTATTGCCGTATGTTGGGCTTGTCCCTAGTTATATGGGCTTGTCCCTAGTTTGTTGGGCTTGTCCCCAGTTTCTAATGACTCATTCTATCAATGTTGGCTTAGTCCCAAGTTATATGCTGTTACAGGTTCTTGAAGCTTGACAAGTAAGGATCTTGGATCCTAGAGTTCTACTAATTTTTATGCCTTGTTGTTAAAGCTGTAAGTTTTAAGAATAAAGAATCATGACTCGGATTTACTGGTATGATCCTTTACTCAGCCTTGTTTTGTTTTTGGTTTATGAATATTACCCTCAATCTTTGACAGTAGGATATATGATCCTTGATCATATAATATTTAGCCCTTTGAAAAACTTGTTTTGACAAACAATTGATATTCTTCTTAATAACTTATAGATTCCTAAATTGTATAATTCTGAATTCACTAACAAATACAAGCATAATGATATTCAAACCAAAAAGGAACAACAACAAACATAGTTAAAAGGGTAAGTTTTATTTATTTAAACCTGTCCAAAAGGTTGTCAAAATTGCTAACCCAAGCTTCTACCAGCAAAGTGGCCCGTCCACTTGGTTTGGCAAAGGGTGTCCATACCAACGGGTCATTAAGTGCAGGAAATAAAAGACGGAGGGCGTCAAAGGCTTCATCCTCCACAAACAGAAGGACCCATCCACCTTTGTCACCCCCTATTGTCCAAAGGATCAGTGATCCTTAATCCTAAATAATATTGTTTAAGTTACAGACCAAATTGTTCAAAATAAAAACACCACAACCACAAACTTAAAAAATGGACTTCAGCCACGTCTAAATTTTCCATCATCGCCCATTGGTGCAGCCTACACCTTTGCTGCCTCATCACCCTTAGTTTCACCACCTTCGCCACTGCCAACAGCTGCTGCCTCTTTAGGATCCTTCTCACCACTTGGAGCAGCCTCTAGCATGGATATTCCCTCAGGATCCTCTTCATCGCCCAGCTCCTGCAGTCTCTGCTTCCAAGCCTCTACCTCCCATCAAGCCTTGTCAAAAGAAGGATCTGATGCCTCCTGACCTATCTGGATCCTTGCCTTCAGGATAGCCTTAACAGCAGAGATTTTGGCCTCATCAGCAGCCTCCAACCGATCCTTGTTCGCCTGAACCGCATCCACTATGGCCTGTTTCTCCAAGCTTCCGCTAACTTTTTCTCTTGCATGGCTTGGATTTGTGCAACTTTCTGTGTATGACAATATGTAAAGATAAAGATCCTTGATCCAAAAAAAATTCATATGCCGAAGAATCTGTGATCCTTAACTTGGAGACACAGCTATGGATGTCTTGTTCAAGTTGAAGGGCGTCATTTGGTGGTGCAAGCTCAAATGGCTTCTTCCTTTTGACCCGGGTTTAGCGCGAAGGGTCATTCCTTGTTCTCCGGTTGGCTTGGGCCTGTGGCCAGCTCTTTCTTGAAGGATCATGGGGAGATGATTCCTTTAAGTTCCCCAAGGACAAACTTGGAGGCAGATTTAGAGGAGGATTTAGCAGCACCTGTGATATCAAAATCCAGATAAGTATTCATGTTCAACTACTTTATTTCAAATACTCATGTATATATATATATATATGCATGCATACTTAATTACTTGACATGGGTAGGAGGCAGATGTGGTCTCTTCTAGATCCTTGACCTTTGGATAGAAAGTTCTAACTCTTGTGTCTAGGGCCCAGAATGCAGCGATTCTTTCAGCGGTAGCAGGCAAATCTCTCAAGGCAGCAAAGCTAGTCACTGCAGATCAAATAAAATAGGATCAGTTATCCTAAAAAAGAGTAGAAAAGCTGAATTTCCTACAGTCCTGTCCTAAGAATTCTAGATCCTACCCTTCAAGTTCCACTTTTTGGGGAGACACTTACAGTTGGGGATAGAATCTTTCCTAACGAAAAAGAACCGGTTTTTCCAGTTGGTATCATTCTTGGTGATCTTGAGGAGTGGAAGAGAATGATGAGGTTTAGCTTTGAAGAGGTATCGGTGGGATTCATGGGTTACCAGGTTGTATAAATGAGGAAGCTCGGTGAGACCAAAAACCAAACCTTCTTTGCTGATTATTTGTTCGAGAGTATACAAAACTCTCCACAGCATAGGCATCGCTTGGTTCAAACACATCCCAGTGTGGCTAAAAAAGGTTTGGGTGAACACTAGTGAGGGATAGCTATAGCCGATCTGAAACGGAGCGGCAGGAAAACATATCCAGGTCTCCGCTTCACAGTCACTTTTCAGCGATGAATCGAATGGCCTAAAGATGGTTCCCTCCGGGAAACAGGGGCGGATTTGCTCAATTTCAAGATCGGTAAAGCGGCAAAGCTCTTGAGAAGGGTTTTTGAGGAGGCCTTGACTCTGGGGTGCGGTATCTTGCTCTTGATCCTTTTGGGGAGATGACCGAGTAGCCATTTTGCTCATTAGGAAAAGAGAAAAAATTGCAGAGAAAGAAGGTTGAGAGAGAAAGAGAATACATGATTGCTCTCCGGTGCGAGATTATAAAGAAGAGATCTATATATTAATAAGGGATATCATCTATATCTCTACCCTATATATAATCATGTTTGTTGCAGGCAGTCTTGTCAATGACGTCAGGATCTACAACGGCTAAATCCACTCGCAACGGCTAGTCCAAAACAAATGAAATATGACTTATCTTATTGATATCCAACCAGTCATATTTGGGGGCAATTGTTAGGGATAGAATTTTATACATTGTGGTTCATGTATCCTAAGCTCAGTCTGAACCAAGATTTCCTCAGGAACTAGGGCTGCAAACGAACCAAACGTTTAGCAAACAGTTCGTGAACTATTTGGCGGGAAGTTCGTTTGTGTTCATTCGTTTATTAAACAAACGAACACGAACAAGAAATTTTGTTCGTTTAGTTAAATGAACAAACATGAAAAGAGGTCGTGTTCGTTCGTTTATGTTCGTGAACATTCGACAACGTGTTCGTTTGTGTTTGACAGTTCATTAGTGTTTTCAAGTTTCATATTTATATAAATACTTCAAAATTCCGACAAATTAAATATCTAATAAGTTTTAGTGTATTTATATTCTGTTCATAAACGATTGTTTGTGTTCGTTTGTTTCCATTTGTGTTCACGAACATTAGTTTGTGCTCATTTGTGTTTGTCAATGTTCATTTTTGTTCATTGTCTAAAATTAACAAACGAACACGAACAAGTTTATTTCCTTAACAAACGAACACGAACATAAAATCACTTTCGATAAGTGTTCGTGAACGGTTCACGAACACATATATTTTTTAACAAACAAACATGAACAAGATCTTTGTTCGTGTTCGTTCGGTTCGTTTGCAGCCCTATCAGGAACTGGTGAAGGAAGACTAAGGATCACGGATCCTCGGTATTATTCTGATTAACTAACAATTGTTTCCAATGTTGTTTGGCTTTATTTTTCTGGTATATCGCGAAGAGGACTTGTTCTAACTGGGAGTCACGGAAAATATGCTTTCCTTTTTTAGCACGTGCAAGGGCTAGTGACTGTTATTGGAGAACATGGATGCTTGGCTGAATTTTTGGATAGTTAGTTCATTAGTATAGCTAGATATTTAGTGGGGTATTAAGATTGATAGACACAGAAGTTCTGAACAAACACACACACTCGCGAACATTCTCTCAAATACCATACTCACAACACTCTAGTTTTCATTGTAACAAGCTCGATACTTTCCGAAGTTGTACTCTTTTGCAAGCAATATAGTTGATAGTGATAGTTTTCGCTATCTGAAGTTTTTATGCCGATGATCTACTAGTGATCAAGACTTTTCCTCGTATAAATCCTTGTGTTCATCATAGTTTACATTTCATTTTTTGTCCATACAATTGGTCATCAATCATTTGATATTCAAGCACTCAACCTCACAAAATCAGATTTGGTTGCATTATCCTTATTGTGATTTTTGACCAAAACACTAGCTATGACAGACTATTTCTCTAAGTAGATAGAAGCAGAAGCCTTTGCCCAAGTCAGAGAAAAAGAAGTCATATCCTTTATTAAAAGAAATATTATAACTAGATTTGGAATTCCTTCTGAAATTGTTTGTGATAATGGATCCCAGTTTATTAGGAATTGTACTACTAACTTTTGTGACAGCTAGGGGATTAGGATGTATAACATCAACACCAGCCCACCCGCAAGCTAATGGTCAGGCAGAATCATCCAACAAGATCATCATCAACAACTTGAAGAAGAAGCTTGGATCCAAGAAGGAAAAATGGGCTGAAGAGTTGCCATACATCCTACGGACGGATAGAACAACCCCTAAGAATGCTATGGGTCAAACTCCCTTTTCCTGAGTCTTTGGAGCTGAAGAGTGATCCCTACAGAAATGGTAGTCCCTACAGCCAGAACAAGCATCAGTGATCCTGAAGCAAATGATGAGACTCTAATTCAAGACTTGGATACTATGGAAGAACTTCGAGACATGGCAAGGATAAGGTTGGCTACCTATCAGTAGAGAATGGCTGGTGCTTATAACAAGAATGTCAAGGTTAGAAGATTTCAAGTTGGTGACTTGGTGTTGAGGAAAGCATTTCAGAATACCACGAATCCTGCTGATGGCAAGTTAGCACCAAAGTGGGAAGGCCCTTATCTTATAGAAGCTGAAGCTGGAAAGGGGGCATATCGTTTGCTGACTATGAATAGTGATCTCCTACCAAGAGCTTGGAATGTTATTCATCTAAAAGGTACTTTATGTAGTATTGATCAAGGATCCTCAAAGGATGTGTGATTACCTTCTAAGGTTTAAAGGTTTTCACCTTTCACACGAATTGGGTTTCAACACCCCGCCTGTAACACATGTTATCCAAGTATAGTTCGAGGCAATGGGACCAGTACCCGCTTTAGGGGCTGACAATTTTATTGATGTTGGCTATATATAGGATCCTAAGTATAATGGTAGACGTACCATACATCTGTTCCCAATGTTTCTAACGTTTTCACGTTAGCTATGGTTTTGGCATTTTCATGTCAAAAAGATTGGTTAGTCACGAGTATGAGCCATACACCAGTATCCTAAGGTTTCTAACGTCTTCACATTAGCTCAAGTTTAATATTTTCATATTACATATGATTGGGCTTGTCCCCAGTTTATTGGGCTTTTCCCCAGTTTGTTGGGCTTGTCCCTAGTTAATTTGGGCTTGTCCCCAGTCATCTGCTTGTTAATGATTGGCTTAGTCCCAAGTTGCTTATTACAGGTTCTCGAAGCTATACAAGTAAGGATCCCGGATCCACAAATTTTAGTTATTTCACATGCTCTATTTGTGCAACAGTAAGTGTTGGGGATGTTTAATCCTAACTTGGATTCCCTGGTATGATTTATCCTTAGATCATTTGTTTTGTTATTTTTGTCTGTAACTCTCAAATTAAAAATATATGATCTTTGATTATATCCTTTAGTAATTTCTATAGTACACGCTTAGAATATTTTTGTCAATCCAAGATTTTCTAGATTTTACAAGGTTTGCAAATATAAACATGTAAAGGTAATAATTCAGAAACAAAAACATAACACAAGATATAGTTAAAAGTCTAATATTATTAAGGCCCATTAATAATTATCAAAATTATCTGGCCCGGACTTCACCAGCAAAAATGTGGACCATCCATCCAGGCCGGATCGGTTTAGTCTAACAGTTGTAGTTCATGCAAAAAATAAAATGCAGGAAATAAAGAGTAAGACAACAAAGGTTCCATCCCCCAAACAGAGGATCCCTCCACCTTTGTCATCCTAACTATTGTCTAAAGGATCAGTGATCCTTAAACCTAAAGTTATTGTTCAACAGTTACAAACCCAAATTGTTCAAAATAACCGGCCAAAAACATAAAAAAATGGTCTCAAGCCTTGTCTAGATTATCCTTCATTGCCCGTTGGTGTGCCATGACCTTCAGCGCCTTCAACCACCATCTCTTCAACCTCCTTCTGCACCCCGTTGGATCCTGCTTCACCTACAGCCACCATCGCCAGCTCCGGTTCATCGCCACCCAAGTTGCTCAAGGCCATCTCCCAAGAAGCTACGTCCGATGAAGACCTGCCAAAACCAGGATCACCAGCCTCCTTGGCCATCTTGATCATGGATTGAAGAACGGTCTTAGCCACACTAAGCTTGGCTTGTTCCATTGCTTCCCTTAGCAGTTCATCGGTAGTGGCCTCAGCTTCCTTTAGCGTCTTCTCCAGAGCCTTCTTCTCCTTTTCGAGCTTGGACATGTCTCTGTCCTTGGCAACAGCAATGGAGCGCATCCCAGCCAGAGTGTCTTCATATTCAGCCACCCTCTTTTCATAATAGATCTTCGCACGGCTGAACCCATGCAAATGAGCAGCAAAACTCAGGATGCAGTATCCTTATAAGCATGTAAAGTATAAAGTCAGGATCAGGGATCCTTACCTCAGTCAGGGTATCGTGGAGGCATTTATCGATGTCGAAGAGGTCGCCCTCTGGTTCAGAGGACTTCTTCCTCTTTGAACCAGACTTAGCTCTGGTGGTGACTTGGCGAGCTTCAACAGCAAGGACGTTCTTCATCGGCTCCTTCTTCAGAGCCTTGGAGGTGATGATGATGTTGTTGATATTGTCGAGGGCAAAGGATGCAGACTTGGAAGTGGATTTTTTGACACCTGATCATCATACATTAAAAAGATAAGTTCTTAACTTAAATTTTATTACTTCCTTACATTACATATTCTACGGTTGCTTACTTGACATGCTGTAGGATGAGGAGGTTTGGACTTCTTCAACAGGATCATGGATCCATGCTTTGAATGTTCTTTCTGCAGGGTCGAGATCCAGAAATTTTTGTACTCGTTCAGCAACTCCTGGAAGATTGGCAAGAACTGCAAAGTTTTTCACTGCAAAAAGAAAGTAAGATCAAGAATAGTTATGATATGAATAAAACACATGCAAAAACTCCCTAAATCCTACCCTTTGATATCCACCTACGAGGCAACAAATCCCCATCCGGTATAGAATCTCTTCTGACAAAGAAAAATTGATTCTTCCAGAAAGGATCGTTTTGGGTGGTTTTAAGAATAGGAATCGGATGGTGGGCTTTGACTTTGAACCGAAATCGATTAGAACCGTGGTTGACTAGAGAGTACATGAAGGTTAGGTCAGAAAGATTGAGTTGTAAAACCATTTTTCTCAACGGCTTCTTCAATGGTGTAAAGGGTTTTCCACAACATTGGCATCAACTGGCTAAAGCTAATGTCGGTAAGTTTGAAAAAGCTCTGAGTCAAAATAGGGAAAGGGTATGAGAACCTAAGAAGAAAGGGTAGAGCGGGAAAAGAGACCCAAGTTTCCGACATAGCATCACGTCAAACAGAAGGATCGAAAGGCCTGAAGATGGTTTCCGAAGGGAAACAGGGCTTTAGGTTATGGATTTCTGGATCTGTGAACTTACAAATCTCAGAGGAAGGGTCCTTTAGCAGGTTTTGTGATGGGAGAGATTCGCCTGATTTTTTGGAGCCAGAGTTTGGAGAGGATCTAGTATGCATGTTGCCGGAATAGAGAAAGAGAAAGAAGGAAAAGGGGATGAGATTACCTAATTTGCAACGGAAGAACTGGATCTATGATAATAAATCCTAGAATTTAAAAGAATATGGAGTTATCTCTTCCCTATTAATAGTGATGATTGTTTTGTATAGCCTCCATCATCCATCATAACGTCTATTTTTTAATTTAAGCTAGTATAACAGCTGTGATCTATTATCACAGCCGCCATATTGGGGGCAATCGTTAGGGCTGATTTCCTATTCCTTATGGATCAAGGATCCTTTCGAGTATCCTGAATCATTTGTTCCTGAAACATACAGGGGATACTGGAAGGATTAAGGATCCTTAGTATTTATAGCAGTTACTAACACTTGTCATCGATATGTTGTTTAACTTTAACGTAGGTATTGATGGAAGACTAGGTCAAGCTGGAATATGCTAGAGTTTAGCACGTGCAAATAAGCTCATAGAGACATTATGGACGAACGTGGGAGCTTCCCCATATTGCGGATAGTTAGTTGTTAGCAAAAAAATCTTGTTATTTGAGGGGATATTAAGCTATTATTAGGAACTCTCGCAGATTTTATCATAACACTCGAAAACTCACTGCTACACACTAGATCTCAATTGTAAATAGCTCAATATTCTCCAAAGTTGTAATCCTGCTTATTGAATATAGTTGATAGTGATAGTTTTCACTATCCGAGGTTTTTATGCAGGCGATCTACTAGTGATCAAGGGCTTTTCCTTGTATAAATCGTTGTGTTCATCATTTCATTCATCAAACATACATATTTTTCGTTATTCATCATACAAGCACTCAACCATACATTCAAAGTTTGGGTTGGATTAACTAGGTGGTACTTCAGGATTCGAAGGATCATCCTTATCATCGTCCTTCTTTCATAGAACCTCATTGGGTTTGCAACATTTATTCCACATGGTAGTAACCTTACAGTTTAACTTTCAATAATTATTCTTTATTCCTTAAAAGGCTTCCTTTAGGTTTTTATCTTGTTCTTCATACCAAGTTGCAATTTTGGTGTTCTTTGCTTCAAGCTCAGTATTCTTCTTTTCTAGCTCTGCATTTTTCTTTTGATTTCAGTTGTTTTCCTTTCACCTGCGGGTTTTAATTCATTTATTTGTGTCACAGCCCCCGACCCTACCCTGGACGGGAGCCATGAGCAGATACAAATGGTACCGATGGTTATTAAAATTGTCACATCATAATTTTTATCACAATCGGGTGTCAGGAAAGATATCAGAGTTTTCAAAACACCGTAGTTTTCATTTCATGAACTGTGGGATGAAACCCATATTTACATACAGGCTTTCTACAGGGATAAACCCTTGATTACAAAACAAGTTTTATTCAGGTTTACATAGCCACTTATTTAAGCTTGAGTGCTTTATAGCACTTTCATTCTCTTCACAGTAAATCAAATCACCTGAAACGTATTTTAAAAACATTTGATCAGCGAAAAATACTGGTGAGTTCATTCAATATAAAAAGATACAATGTTATAATTACAGCATTAAGGGTTTTTACGTTTGTTTCTATCTTACAAAATTACTATTGGCTATCTCGTTGTCCAATAGCAAAAAAACCATTTTAATAGTATTTGTCACTCGGTGGCAGTTCATGTGACTGTGGTCATATCACTCATTGGCTAACTCGTTGTCCAATAGTGATGCATTATAAGTAATGTATACAAAACCCCACATACCGACAGTAGTTTCCCAGTAAGAATACAAAGACTTAGTCACTGTAATTACAACATTGTAAACATTTAAGGTTTTGAAAGCATTTGATAAAAAAGAATCACTCACTTTGCAGATTTAGGTTTTCAGTAATAGCCTTCTGGTCTAAGTCTTGGGTTCCTAATTAAACACACAATGCAACACGTATTAGTGTCTTAACTCATTTCAACTTTAACGATAATCACGAGATTAAAACCTTAACGTAGATGACAAACTATAGCCTTATTCGGGCAGCACTTAAACATCCGTTGATTTGGTTTCAGATCGATCGGACAAGGTATCGTACCAAGGATTAGGGTTAGCATGCTTTCTACGGAGCAGAGTTTCGAGGTTTAGGGGTATGCGTAAAAGAACAACAATTAGAGAGAGAGTAAGAAGTATCGATTTGCGATCGAACTGGTGCAACTGAACTTCTCCCAGACCTGTCCTTATATAAGCCAGACTGGCATCTCCTACGCATCGTGGGAGAAACCGGGGTTCCTCTCACGTGGCGCCAGGGAGGTCAGCCTGGCCTAGACCTGCCACGTGTCCAGCATAGGTCTGACACGTGGCGCATGGGCGTGACACGTGTCCTCGGCCGCCTTTTTCGCCCAATTGTGCGGTTTTTTCTCGATTTTCATACCGGTTCTTATCGCGTCTGCTCGGGTCTTGGTCCTAAATGATTCGGTTAATGTGAGCCTATTAAGGGTGTTTTTGTGCGGGTTGGTTCATCAACTGCCAAGTTTTCTTAACTGCTAAGTTTTCTGATTGATTGCTACAAGTTTCGTTACGCGCAGTTGGGGTTTTGATTACGGGTTCTTTTAGGGTCCTTTGGGAGTTTTTACATCCTCCCCACCTAGTTTAAAATCTCGTCCTTGAGATTCACTGAAACAAGTATTGATATTTTCATTTCATTCTGATTCTAATTCCCATGTGTATTCTGGTCCTCTTTTCGGATCCCATTTTACTTTAACCATAATCAATCTTTTATGTTTGAGGTTTTTGACCTTCCTGTCTCCAATTTGTAGCGGCTTCTCAACAAATTTCAATTTCTCGTTTACCTCTATATCTTGAAGAGGTACTCCAAAAGATTCATCAGCTAGGCACCTTCTTAAGTTGTATACATGAAATACATCATGTATACCTGCCATTTCTTTTGGCAATTTTAGTTGATAAGTTACTGATCCAATTCGTTTGATAATCTCAAATGGTCCAACATACCTCGGGCTTAACTTTCCTTTCTTACCGAATCTTACTACTCCTTTCCAAGGAGGAACTCTTAACAATACTTTATTTCCAACTTGAAATTCTAATGGGTTACGTCAATTATAAGCATAATTCTTTTGACGATCTCGTGCTGTCTTCAATCTTTCTCTGACTTGAATTATCTTGTCGGTTGTTTCTTGTACAATCTCAGGACCTGATAATTGTTTTTCTCCTATTTCTGCCCAAAATATTGGAGTTCGGCACTTTCGTCCATAAAGTGCTTCAAACGGAGTAGCAATAATACTTTTATGATAGTTATAGGAGAATTCCATTAATGGCAAATGATCATCCGAACTTCCTCCAAAATCTATTACACAAGCCCTTAACTTTTCTTCCAGTTTTTGGATTGTCCTCTCACTTTGTCCATTAGTTTGAGGATAATAAGTTGTACTTAACTTTAGTCGTCTTCCATAGCTTTGGTAATTTGGTTAGTCGATCCACAATCACCCAGATTGTGTCATGACCTTTTCTTGTCTTGGGTAATTTGGTACAAAATCCATTGCTATCAATTCTCATTTCCATACTGGCATTTCTAATTGTTGAAGTAATCCTAAAGGGTTCTGATGCTCGGCTTTAACTTGCGAACAAGTTCAACACTTAGAGACGTAAGTAGCTATATTCTTTTTCATTCCTATCAACCAAAAATTCATCCTCAAATCTTGATACATCTTGTCACTACCAGTATGCATCGTATACTTAGACTTACATGCTTCTTCTAAAATTCTATGGCATAGGTTTCCTTAGATAGGTACCCAATTCTTTTCTTATGGAATTTCTATATTCCATCTATTCTTTTTTCTAATTCCTTCATCATTCCTTTTAATCCTTCAGCCTCATCCTTGATTGCTATTTCTTGGGTACTTCTCAATTGTTCCATTAAATCTATCTACAGATTTAATTTGAGAGCATGTACTCTTCTCGGCTTCTCATGATAGTTACGAATTCAGGCATCAGCTCCCACGTTAGCTTTACCTCCGTGATATTGGATATCACAATCGTAGTCACTTAGATTTTCCATCCATCATCTTTGCCTCATGTTCAACTCTTTTTGCCCAAAAATATATCTTAAGCTTTTATGATCTGTAAAGATGGTAAACTTACTACCATATAATAATGTCTCCAAATTTGAGGGCAAAAATTATCTCTCCTAATTCTAAATCATGAGTTGTATAGTTTTCTTAACGCTTTTTCAGTTGCCTAGACGCATAAGCAATCACCTTCTCGCGTTGCATCAAAACACATTCTAATCCTAACCTAGAAGCATCACAAAAGACTACAAAATATTGTGTTCCTTCAGGTAAGGCAAGTGTCGGTGCATTCGTTAAACTTAGCTTCAAGGTTTTAAAAGCTTCTTCCTGCCTGGATCCCCATTTAAACTTAACCGATTTACATGTTAACTTGATTAACGGAACGGCTATCCATGAAAAATCTTGAATAAAACGTCGATATTTTCTGTTTGTCAATTTTCATTTTTACCCGTATACTCTATATAGTATCCACTTTTAGTTTCGTTTTTCTCAGATAACTTGTGTTCGTTGGCTTAAAGGAAACTAAGACGTAGTTGTGTTTGATTTTTTTTCTTGACTTTCCTATATAAAATTTATTGAAAACAAGGTTATGTTCGAGATAAAGTCTTTTTCTAGCGGTGTAATAAGGGTATTGTGAAGAAAGAAACTGATACTAGTCGAACAACATCTATAACAGTATCGGTATTATCGGAACCGGTATATTGATGCACACTTTAAACTATTTGTGCTTTTAAAAAAAATTTTGTATTTAATTTGATTTTCCTATGATAACTCGCATTCATTATCTTTTTTTATAAAATTAAATAAACGATTGTGTTTAATATTTTTTTTTTCACCGTTCCTGTATAGACTTTTTTGAAAAATGAGTATTCAAAATAGTAGTGATGAATTGAACCAGCATAATTGTTATCGGAACTGACACCGGTATTTGTCTTTATGGTTTTTAACGTAAAACACATTCTTGACTTTTGGCCAAGTCATAATTTTATACCGAGTATCAGTACCATACCAATATCGTAACAAACTGAACCGAACCAGTACTGTATGAATTCCCCTACTAACAAACCAAACCAATAACGATCTAATTCCAGTCAGAAGATAAAAAATTGAAATTTTTGACAGTTAAATATATAAATTTTAGTACGATACACGTTGCTAACATTAAAAGAAGAATGCCAACTCAAGTACACAAATTGCCATAAAATTAATCAGATGTCAAATCATACAAGAATATTTTTTATTAAAGTGCAATTAATCAATTTTATCTTTTATCATGTATGTAATATATTATATTATTATATTTATTAAAGTGCATCAAGTATTTCTGTCAGTTTGTTGCATTAATTTATAAAACAATCATAAAACATAAACTGAACTATATTTTTCTGTCAGGCAATTACATATTTACATTTGATTTCTTCTTCACACCTGAGGGTGAAATTATTCAGAAATTGTGATAACACATCAAGAAATACATAAATAATAACAGGAGTTTTAATTAAATATATCCCTATGAAAATAATCTATATCAAGAAGACAAACATGTATCCCAGAATTTATTATCAGTCTCCCTTTGATTTAAAGGATCAACACAAGATTTAAGAGATCTCCATTGTTGCTTAGATGAATCCATCCCCTTGGTCTGATATTGACTCTTCTTGTCGTCTTCATCCTCATCATCATCGATGTCACCATCACCATCATCATAGATTAATCTTTGAGATTGATCATGTTGGCTAGTACAATTACTAACATATCCTGTGCTAACGTAGGGTGAATGGTCATAGCTGCAAGAATGAGCATCATCATCATCGTCAACTTCATCCTCATTGTTGAATCGAAATGATACACCTACCGTTTCATCCTTGGCTGTTTTTTCTTCTTCATGATCATGATGAACTTTTGATTTCACTTCTTCAGTCACCAGTAGAGTCAGATAATGAAAATGGAGTCATGTCATTCCCACTCAACCAATTCCATGCCATCTCTCTCTCTCTCTCTCTCTCTCCTGATACGTTATTAGATTTTCCTTGAATGGGATTGTGGACTTTGTGAAAAGCCAAGAGCTTTGATATGTAAGTGTGTATGTGTATACATACACAATTATATAGGGGAGAGAGATATAAAGCGTGGGGTGCATGGTGGGGTGGGATTATGTTTGGACACAGGAAAAAGAAAAAGATGGAGCAAAAGGGGGGATTTTTTCGTGTCGGACAAATTCTTGGTGAAGATACAAGAATTACTTCTAGAAGGATAGAACCAACCTTAATTTAGACTTAGCTTGCACGTGTCAATCATGTTTATATTTTTCATGTTCATGGATAAGATAAAATTATGTTTGCTAGTAAGTGAGGCCGATTTGCATCCATCCACTTAACATATTTAAGAAACAAAAAAATGGAAAGAGGGGATGGTTAATGAGTTACATAACATATTTAATTAAAAAGTTGGATCTTATATGGAGGTTGTCTTTAACTAAGTACAGAGTTATAACAACGTTTTATCAAACTTGTACAAGTGTTTTCCTAATTTGATGAAAGAGAAAAAGAAACTGGAGTAATTATGAGGCTTATTAGGCTATGGAGTATGGAGATGATGGTTTAGGTTATGGATTGCCACGTAGAACCATTGCACTGGTGGATTAGGTTGGTGGCTGAGGGTGGGGCGATATGATGCTGACGTGGAGGGTGGTGTTGGTCATTTGGGTCATGAGCATACCACATAGCCTTAGATAAGTAAATTATATATCATAGTTAAAACATTCCATAAGTTGTGGTATTTTTAAATATGTTATACGCAATTCATGTTAGTGAAGGAATTTGCTAAAGAGAGTAATTTGACGAGAGATATGAACAAGAGAAACATATAAATTTCGGAGTTTTTTAAACAATTTAGGAGAATATTCACGTCAAGATTGTAAACATATAAATTTCGGAGTTTTTTAAACAATTTAGGAGAATATTCACGTCAAGATTGTGATATCCCCATGACCTTCTACATCGATGACGAACACCGAAAATACCGCACTTGACCAAGACGTAAAACATAAAACATAGAAGAAAGTGTTGAAGAAACTCTTTCATTATAATCAATCATCACAGATTACATGTAACCGAAAGAGTATACATCATCTGCCAGCTGGATCTAAACCACATATTCTCTCTTTATATCTTAAAGAACAATGTCGGTGATATTTACATTATACGTCTCTCATTTTTTTCACTTTTGGCCCTACATGTTTGACAATTTGTTTGCCTCAGTCCCTGTGCCTCATTTCTCTGTTGTTTCTTATTGTGGGTGTTCTCAAAGATGAAGACGATGAAGATAGTGAAGCATAGAACATAGTGCAGTTATGCTTTGTGTATTGAGCCAGTGGCCATCATCGACACGTCCGCAAACCGGATTCTCCGCCCCAATCATCCACCCATAGTCACCTGAATCCGCTCCACCGTTGAACACCGTACCTCTGCCTGTAGATGAGATCGAGCTCACAAAATCCGCACGATATTGTTGCTCGCCTGTGCCGAGGAGACACGCCCTAAGTTTGAGAACGGCGGAGGGGTATACTAATAATGATATCAAGGGTTTCAGTTCTGGTCCTATAGACTACAGGTTCAATTTTTTGATTTGTTGCGTTGCGTTATGTTGTTTGTGATTTTAGGGTTTGTGATTTTAGGGTTTGTGATTGTGATGATTAGTTTGGTTGCGAGTGAATTGGACTAGAAAGTAAAATATATGTATGATAGAGAAGCATCTAATTGTTTTAGATTAACTTGAAAGAGCCTATTTGGTTGTCTGCATGTACCAAATTGAACTTCTGAGTTGTCCCCAGACGGAGTAGAAGAAGAAGAAGAAGAAGAAGAAGAAGAAGAAGAAGAAGAAAACGCACCAAAATTTGGCGCATTGCATCCCGCACATAGGCATTACATCGGACGAAAGGTAATTTTTGCTTTTATTTGTTTCTTACATTCCGGCAATCGCCCTATTTTTTTCCTCTTAAACTCCTTTGTCTAAGTAAATGAAAACAACAATCGGGTCTTGACCTGAATGGTAAACCCAGCCATACAGTAATCCTAGATCAGGTGTTCAAACAAATTGCAGTTTCACTTTGTTTTCCACAGACAATTTGGTGTGTGAGCATGCAGCTAAGTGGTATATTGGTCAAACTTAATATATGCTTTGGACCTTACAATTTTGAGAAACCACTTTTTGCTAATAGTTTAAAATTTTGACATAACTTTTGCGTTTGTAATGCCTAGGTTTGACATCAAACATGTACTCTGGGCTTTTTTATATTAGTTTTCATGGAAGTTAGCATATATTTTCGCGTCTGTAGATGGTAATCTAGAATAAATAACCAGGGCAGGGAATAGCATGATGAGGATATTATAAAGCTATGCTAATACCCTTCACCAACATTAGGGAACCACCTTTGTGAGTAAATAACTTTTGAAAGTTAAGATAGCTGTACTTTGTTATTTCAATTTTAATGAAATTTAGCCGTGTTAGTTTTGAAGATGGATTGTTTGTTTTATTTTTAATACTAGGATCATAACTAATGTGTATACTACTATCCGAACTTAATGCTTGAGTTACTAAAATATTTGATATATATTTTTTAAGTTATCAAGTTGTAGTAAATGATAGAATATCCAACTTTTGTTATGTAATATTTTATAAGTTATCAAGTTGTAGTAAATGATGGAATATCCAACTTTTGTTATCTAAAATTAGAACTTGACATGCATCAATAGAATAAGTGACATTTGTATTATGTTCAAAATCTGAAGAACTAACTTTTGTTTACTAAATTTGACATTATGAACTTTATCATTTGGCTTTTATCTAACGGATTATTAAAATGCGTCCGACCTCTTTTTTTGCCTTTCCCGACACTATGAAAGAGGTTCATTGTGATGACAATTTCTTTTATCTCTTACTAGATACCAATGCATTAATGTACACCAAGGGGGTGTTTGGGTCTATTAATCAGTGAGAATAATAGAAGGATGATATTGTTTTATGTAGTAACTTACACGATTTCCGTTCCATTTGCTAATGTTTGTTCTTTTCGGATTGACAAAAAGATCTGTCCTTGAGATTGGAACATAATGGAGTCATCCTGAATAAATTATGTGTACAATACATGCTACTTTCTTATTTTGAAATGTGATAATAACTGATTGTCCAAACATTGCAGTTGTGGTGATCAGTAGGTGAGGCTCAAAGAAGAGGACAAAGGGTTAGCACTTTCCTTGATAAAAATCTAACGAACACATAATATGTCATGTTATCCATTCTATGTTTGCAATGTGCACGTGCCGCAACGCGCGCGGGTCTAATTACTAGTTCACTCAGAACTCTCAAAAAGCCTCCAAAAAACTAACAAGTCTATTTAATCAAATATACAATTCACATATTATATATATAGGGATACAGAGGTAATCCAAAACTTTCCTAAGTTCCGTACTATCCCTATATACTACGGAACATCGATTAAACAAACACATAATAATCCGAAACATGAAACTACATGTGAACACACACATACTTCGGACTATCATATTTATGAGAATAACTCAGAACTTCATCAGTGTCCAAGTTTCAACCCTTCCAGACAACTCAACTTTGACTTGTTCTGTGACTTGGTTCATGATTTGGACTTCCTATAACTAGAATTGATAAAGCCACAGTTATCAGACAGGTTAATTACTGCACTTATAAAGATAGGGTTTTCAGAGTAGGAGGTCTTAACAAGATGAGTCTTTTGATCTTCCAGGTTGTAGCAAAGGTTCATCTGATAGTATCATAGCATATCATGTAAGTGAGATGTTATTGATTATGTTTGTTTATTGGTTTGTATTTTCTTGCTAGTGTTTGAGACTGTTGTTGATCTATTAATTTAAAGTGTTTTTTTTTATTTTTATTTTTACCCGTTAATTTGTTAAAGATTAATATGATTAATCAATTTATCTATGTTTTATATATACACACACGGTAATCACTACTATCTCGTAACGATATTTTAATTTGCATCTTTAGGTATCTTTTATCATTAAGGTCTTCAATCGTTTTATATAATGTTGTATTCTTAACACTTAGGGGGTAGGGGCATCCATCACTCACCACCCAATTATCACTCACAACATCCAACCACTAGATGCTATGTTATCGAGCCAAATTTCATCACTAGTTATAAATTTTACTAGGAGTGTCCACCACTAGTGATAGGTTATTTTTTATTTTTAAATTATAAATTAACAATAAAATTATAAAATATAAAAATAAAAAATATATAAAAATATTGAATATAATTTATTTAATAAAAAGAGTGAGTCCTAGTTACTGAATCTTTTTTTGAAATAAAATAAAATAACAAAACATGAGTAATATCATCATCTTCAAGATAACGAAAAAGCTGCAGGTTGCCATTTTATTTGTTTTACAATTTATTAATCAGATATATATAAAAAATCATCATCATCAACGGTCATCTTCATCATCAGCTTCGAATTTTTTGAATTATCAACGCGTGCTCACCATAACGCGTTTAACCTACCACGCGTGATGAAGTTTGGTGGCGGTGGTGTGTAACGCGTATCCACGCGTGGTGGTGACCGAACAACGGGGGCGCCTCGGGTGGCCTTATGGTTATGTGGTAAATTTTAACGGTTAATAATATCAAACAAATGCTAAATGACAAGTTAGTCTAATAATAGCGCCTTCATACTTGAAGAGCGTATAGAACGGTTATATATATAAATACTTATGTTTAAATGTATTTTACATGTATCAAATATCAAGGATAAGTAATATCTAGGATGCGACACATATATTTTAGACGAGAGTATGTACGATAAGCGCTTTTAGGCGCAACTTTATAGTACTTTGGACACACAATGTAATTGCACAGATTGTTCATGCATCAAACTTGGACACTTTAGACGTAGCATTGTAACTTGTACATTGGAAGTATGGTTGTCACTTGTCATTGGGTTAGACATATTGTTATACTAGTTTAGATGCATCATTGTAATTAAATAACTTAAACATAGTATTCTAACTTCTAGAATAGTTAATACGGTGTCAGCCTAGTGGCCACCGGCACCCTCCAAAAACCGGTACGGGAGCCCTTTAGGGCGTGGGTTCGAACCCTAGGTCACACAGGCTCTTCGCTTTAGTCGAGCCGGCTGGGTATTCACCGACAGGTAGCGTTGCCGGGTCACTAGCTTGAGAAGGGTTAACCCTTCTGCCGTTAGGAGTATCGTGCATCTACCCTTTTTTTAAATAGTTAATAATTAACTAGGATTTACCCTGCCGGGCATTGCGCTGGTGGGACGTAGCATTTGCCAAGTTTGTTTCAAATACCAATATTGTAAACAATTTAAAATTTCCAACCTTAACTGACCAGTTAACTAATTTATTGAACGGCTCCCGTAAAAATTGCTATCTAGCATTGGGCAGTAGTCCATTTGAGAAAAAAATATACCAACGCCATGTAGTTAAAAATTAAATTACTTTAGAAAGCAACATTACTAATATTACAAATGGGCTCCGACTAATAAAACCTTACTAATCATCCCGAATAATAAAATATTAAGCTCAAATCATTAGATAGTTCAATAAATAAAGTTATGTATTTATAACCCTTTTTTATGAGCTTATATATCAAAATAAAATCAATAAAGCTACTTAAACCTGAATCTATAGGCGGTGACTAATCTCTTAAATTGACGTCTAGCAAGTCTAAAACATCCTCATCATAGCTCTATGACCTATAATCCTTCATATTCCCTACAACCGTTCACAACCTCCCAAAAACTGAAAGATAAAATGTTATAACCAAGTTTTATATTAAATTCTTTTTTTCTTTTTAAAAATCAACAAATCTAATATTCGTCTACAAATCAGACTGAATGATATCTCACCACCTTTACTTTATCCTCATATTTTCAAATTCATGAGACAATTTGTAAATGTGTATCAAAAAATATATAACCAGAGGAATACAGCTTCACTCGATTTTACTTACCCAAAGATATAAGTAAAATTTGGAACGTGTTTTCAAAAAAAAAAAAAAATCTTTAAAAAATGAAGCTAAGATCTGTAAGTCTATGAGAACAAAGAGGAATTAGTCCGCTATGGCTGGATTCCTCTCGGCAGAAATCAAAATATCCGTTGATTTTCCACCTGAAAATGCCCCGACAAGATACAGCAAATTTCAACTTTGACCGATGGACTCGACATTTACTATATACTAAAAGAAATGGTCGGTGAATAGCCACCCGTAAAAGACAAAAAAAAAATCACCCTAACTTTTTAGTTTAACAAATTTACCTTACACATTTTGAATTGATGAAAACAACCCTAAAGCTTTAGAAAACTTTTTGGAATCTTCATAAATTGTTATTTTCACCCTTTGGATTCAAGCTTTTCACATTTGTCCCCTATATTTTCATTTTTTTAGCTAAAAAATAAAAAAATAAAAAAAAACTATTTTCTCACATGTTATTTTTATGTACGAGTGGTATAAATTGACATTTTAACGTAATTTTTCGAAAATGAGGCGGGTCATATGCGTCTTCATGCTTATTTTTATATACGTTTTCAATTGGTCTACATTTTGAAATCTTAATGTATGTGTCAGTATATATTCACCTATCAATGTAAATGATATAAATATATGTTTTGACATAAAAAAAATTTGAAAATGAGTCTGGTCAAATGTTTTTATGCCTATTATTGTCTACGTTTTTTTTTGGTGAACGTTTTGATGTAAAGTGTGTTCAAAAACAAGTTAGGTTAAATATAATACGTATTCATTAGACGGTATAAATTCGAGTTATTGTACGTTTTGACGCCAGTAAGTCTAAGTCTTGATGTAAAGATAAGGGTGGTGTAGTAGTAGTTAGGTGGAACTCTCACCAAACGAGCCAACTCGAGTTCAATTTCGTTTCTTTTATAACGACAATGCTTTTGATTGGATACGTCGAAACAAGTAAGGTGTCGCCGCCGCAACGCACGGCCTATGGCAACAATTTAGTTTTAAATTAAATCATCATCGCTTACATAGTGCCACGAAGAACAGCCACCAGCATCAACAAAGAAAGTCAATAATTTAACGAATAGACTCGGATATAAAAGATCGTCATTGTCTTAACGGCTCAGTGCCGCCACGGCTGCAACCGGAGTTACCACGCCAAGAAGCAGGACACCATCATCGCCGGAAAAAATAAACCTTTCAAAAATATTGAACAACAAACCGACAACGGCGGCGGTGCAACACTAATATCGGCGGTGGTAACGACAAAACCACCGGCTAACCGACCTCTAAAGCACACTTTCTCGCAAAGAAACAACACTTTCCGGCAACAAAACCACCAAAACATTAGGTACAACAGTTGCTCGCACGAAACACCAACAAAGCACAGATTACAACACTCATAAGCATCACCAGAAACAGAACTGGATTTTGGGAAAAGAGTAGCAGATGATGGTAGAGAGGGAAGACAGACGGTGTGGCGGTGGAAGCTTCTAGAGAGAGAAAGAAGAGGGTAGCAAATGACAGATGGGTTTTGGCTTTTGGCTGGGGTTTTATGCCCAAAGAAAGTACAACTGATTAAATAAAAGGAACAAGATATGTATGCCTAAAATACCAACAAAGCACAACTTACAACACCATAGGCCTAGAAATATCGTAAAATTATAATATATAATACGCATTGTTATAATCAATTGAACATTCTATATCAACAATTATTAAAAAAGCCACTAAGCAAATAATATGGCAATCATATACCCAAAATAAAAAACAATTAAACTCCTAATTTTGTGGATATTTTTTAATTTAAAAAAATAATATAAAAATATATAAGATTCAATAAAATGGCAAGCCTAAAATTAAAATAATTAAGATTCACTATTTTGCTCTTTCGAGCCATATTTATCTATCTGTTTATAAAAATACTAGTCTAAGTACACGTGTAACAAAGTAAATTGTACTATTCATCGGTGTTTATATAGAACTATGAAATGAAATAAACGTTTCATTACTTATGTAAAGATTACCGCAAAGATCATTAAAAAAAATTTAGGCTTTTGTACAAATTACGGCGGAGAGATCGTTAAAAAGTTTTTAGGCTTCTTATTATATCAGGCGAGTGAGTGTGGGGTCATTTCAGTAACTTCACTTTAGTACGAAAGATGTGTGTACCAAAAGACTTGTCGAGATAGGGGGTACATTTTGTTGATGTTCATTGAAAAGATCAAATACACCAAAAGTCGAAAAAATATTTAATTTTATGGTATAGTTTTAATCGTGTCTCAATAATTTTATAATATAGTTTCATTAACTTCTCGATACATAACAAACAAAGGTACACTACTAAATACAGCTTGTTAAAAGTTCAGTGTTCCTGTCTCAAGAATGAAAAGTGCATCCATCCTCCCATATGGTGTTGAGTTATTATCTTAAGTCTTTTAAAAAAACACACACAAAATCATCTGAACCAAAAAAAAAGAACAAAACAAAAGCTAACCAAGTCATAAGCTGACTTTGAGTTGAATATAAGTTGAGTATCCAAGTCCGATTGAAATTAGATTACTTAGCTGAGTATCTAGGTTTTGCCCTGTGTGGTACACGGGTTTAACAATTAAACTTTTTTATAAATTTATAAAAAAAATCATTTTGGTTTTTCAACGGTCACATATGTTTAGCCTTTGTTTACAATCCATTGTGCGAAAAAGTTAAAAGTAAAAGAGATATAAATAAGAACATCATACCATATGCATAAAAAAGTAATTCTGAAACAGTCTTAAGTGAAGTAATAAAAGGCCCGTGATTGACATAAAAAAAGGGCACCAATAGCATAACCAACAATAATTCCGAAACAATCCTAATTGGAGCAAAATTAAACGTTTTGGGGTGAAGACAATAAAAAGAAAATTCAATATTTATTTTCATTAGTATTTTGGAACAACAGTCTCCTTTTTTTTTAAAGGCAGCCATCTCATTAGATCGTTACAAAAATTGCACATGCCTCTCATAGCAAGTGGCTAAGAGAAAACCTAGATTACATCAAAGTTGGATTTAAATTACATTAACACCCAATTGGAACCAACAATCCATGTCTAAATTATCCATTTTGCTCTATGTTTTGACCATAGGAGACTTAGCTCCTTGACTTTTTTCCACTCGTTGAATACTTTCCTTTAAACAACCTTTATTTGTTCGAAAGCTACCCTGCATTGTGTCTCAAAGCCAATCAATCAAATTTTACTATTTTAAAGTGTTCCATATGGGGTATGTACAATTTTGTAGCGATGAGCTTTTAGGATTTAGTACCGATAATGAATTTCCCATACCGATTTATTTAGGTACTAATTCAGTACCCACTTTTGGCGTTTTCAATACCGGTATTTTCGGTTCGATACAATAATGATATTTTAATCAGAAGTATAAGTTTAAAACTGAATTGAACATTCTTGTCTTAAAAAGCACTTAAAACTAAATTGAACATTCTTGTCTTAAAAAGCAGTTAAGAAAACCCATTTTTGACTTTCTTTGGTCAAACTTGTATCATTTTCATATTAAAAGTGTGTCTCTCAAGATTATTACACAATAATTAAAAACATAAACACCAAAATGTTTGAAATTCATGAAGACAACTTATTTTTTGTTATTTCAAATTTGACCATTTTTTTTATGTTTCCTATTTGACCCGTTATAGGTTTAACAGGTTCTGAAGAATCAATGAAAGTTAATGGAGGAACTAACATTCTTTGTGTCAAAATCACTTATCTTAATTTTTTTAGTAAAGGCTTGAAGTTTTTTAACCCATTCTCTAACCTGTTAATTGTGAACCATCCCATGTCCATGTTTTATGCATCTTTGCTGCGAATAAAAAAACACTTATAGTTCATACAATTAAAAAATGATATTCAAATATACTAAAATAAGAACTGAAATAAAGTTAAAAAGCTATTATCTTACATCTGTAACAATAAGCCTCGTTGGGTGAGAGAATCCGATCGTTCTCGTATCATTATTAAGTCACTAAGAGATAATAAAAAGTAAGATGACTGACTTTTATACATATCATAATAGCTCAAATGATAAGTTCTCGGCTAGACATCACTAAAGTGTCATTCCAACTCCTGAGGTAAACATTCAATACTTAATAATAACACAATGGAAACATAATCTTTTAAATTTTCTGTACTCAGGTAGCTCAAACCACATGAAAAAGTATAATTTAAGGGTCTTTAGTTAATTACCACTTATAAGTTTAAAAGCTAAAATAAAAATTATAGAACCACAATGACCTTTCTCTAGTGTGGCAAAGATAGATTAGGGTTGGAGCATGAGTCACGGTCATCTTCTTCGTCTCATTTTCTGAATCATCTTCTTCATCTCATTTTCCGAATCAACCTATATGGAACAAAGTATTAATCACATATCGGATTATTTAAAAAAATAAAAGAGATTTGCATAGCAGTAAAGGCTCCTCAAACTTGTGCACCTATGCCAACCTAAATAGCTTTTTTTTTTGGAGGAAACTAATTCAAAATCAACAATAGTAGACATAACTTTCAAGTCAAGTTTCTAAATGATTACCAAAAAATGATTCAAAATATTGACAATTTTATCCATGCTACTGATTAAATAGAGCTCCACTTGAGGATACCTCTCGATAATGTCATTGGTTACTTCAGCAAACTCTTCCACATAAACAAAATAGTTCAGTATCATTTACTCGCATTTAAGTCAGTCAAATAACTCACAAAACACAATCAACAAAATCGATTTGGAACGATTTCTTAATCATTAGAAATTGAACCCTAGGGTTTCGCTATTGCCTGAAGTGAAGTTGATACCCCCACATAATTATAGTGGAACAACCCTAGCCGTCACCGCCATAGACGGCATCGACAACGACCGGCCTAAAAAGATGAACATTAAAGAGGGAGAAAAAAAAATCACATGTTGCTTCTGATGGCGATCTATGGTTCTTCAAAAGTGGAAATGCAAAACTGTGAATTGAGAAAGGGAAAAGATGCGATTAAGAGAAATATGGATCTGGGTAGAGTGGTCTTCACAATTTTGGGAAAATTGGATCATATCAAAATTAAGAGGATGAAGGGGTGGATACAATGGAAGTGGATAGATGATTAAAATTAGGTTTTCATCAGTGAAATGAAAGAGGAATGGCGGTATTTAGAGGGGAAACAGGAGGAAAGAAAATGGCGCTCAAAAACCAATTCTCTGGCTTCGCTTCAGACCAATGACACGTCATACAAAGAAAATGGCGAAGTTGTATTGTTTTAGTATAAGAGATTTATTGTTTTAGTATAAGAGATACACTAGGTTAAAACCTTTTTTTTACACGTTTTGAATAAATATAATTTTATATAAAAAGTTATATCTTTAAAAAACTGCTTATTTTACAGGTTGAACAAACAATGTATTACACGGGTGAATAAATATAATGCAGTTGGTTAACACATATAGTCGTTATGGATAACAAAAATACTCAAACCCGACGGGTGTACCTGAAACCTGAAACATCCGGAACTGATGTACCCGATATCTGAAGAGTATTGAGATGAGTATGGGATTAGAAGAAAAAATAGTCCGTGAATATGAGATTACCCAATCATATCATGTTACATATATGAATGTTAATAAAGAGCTAACAACTAAAATTTATAAAATAGTTAATTTGAAATTAAAAGTTGATACAAGTCATCATCATACTCAGTAAATCCTATCAATAGTAAACTAAGGTAGGGTCTGAGGAGGGTAAGATGTAGACAGCCTTTACTCTACCCCGTAGGAATAGAGAGGCTGCTTCCAGTGAGACCCCCGACTCGATAGTGGTTTTGCATCAAGCTTTGGGCATAAGGCACATAACACTCAACAATTGAGACAAATGTCGATTAGTGCATGTACCCCCTTGTCTTTCGGCTATCAACGCCACCACATGATGCATGATTAACCATCCCCATTTTAACGTTATTTTCACGAAATTAGTAAAATAACGCTTAAAATTAGTGCACTTTCACTTTTGCCCCCCAAGCGTCCACACATATATAGCGTAAAAGTTGATACTAGTACTAGATCTAAATGAAGAGCTCAATATTAGTAACTAGTTTATAGACCCATGTATTACATGGGTTTGAGGATAAAAATGAAAGACTTTAATATATTCATGGAGTTGATCGAGTTCTTTGAGGAAATAAATGTGTTTTCCATTTATACAAACTTGAATGAGTTTTTTTAAATAAATATGTTATTGTTGAGGTTGGTTGCGTTTGATGGACATAACGATTATAAGTTTTACATTGTTGTTCTTATTTCATATTATTCCTTGCATCACACATAATAAATACAAATTTTGATATGAATATATATAACCCTAATATGAACTATACATACAAAATTAAAGAAAATATAACATTTGAAATGATGCGTTTATGATGTAACAATTTTGTACAACATAGTTAGTATATTTTTTTCAAATTAATATTTTCTTATTTGAAAAAGTGTTATCAAAGTAGAAGATTTAATAGAATTAGTTCATGGTCTAAGATTTTATATATATATATATATATTTGTTTATACATATATTTAACATTTGTGAAAACGATAATAACAAATTATAAACATGATGAGGTTTTAAATTTTTTGTTATGTCAAACATGATGGGTATATAAATTTTTAGTTATCACATCTTCTTTTGATAAATATGTTTTTATTTACTAAAGTAGAGATATTATACTAATGTTAATTATTAAGAATTAAGAATATTAAATAAATATAACCATGAATATAAGATTATTTCTAATATATATTAAAATCAATCATTTAATAGTCTTTATATTATTTTACTTATTATTTATTATATGGTTGAGTAGAATAATGAATTGCCATATGGTATTTTGATGAAATTTTATTATAAGAGAATGTCATGTGGCATTAAAGTTACTCTTTTATTAGTATTAGATTGCATTTTAACTAGCCAAGGAATGTTTGTCGTCTCAATAAAATTTTTTAGTTGATGAATTCATAGCAGTTCAAAAATAGGAATTCATACCCATTCAAGAAAATGACTATTTATTGATTCTTTGTAATATAAGGGTGGTTTCTCTAGTCTCTAGATAACCATAGAAAACATGGAGAACAAAGGAAAGTGTCTCGACTATCCAATGTTTTTAATCCTAAGGTTATTATTCTAAGGTTATATAAGGGTGGTTTCTTTAGATAACCATAGAAAGGGCCATTTATTCTCCTGTCATTGGTGAAGGTTATTATTCTTTCTCCTTTCGTGAAGGCACGAAACAAAAAATAAAGACCATCCAAATATCTTATGTTTCAAACAAGTTATTTGTTTGCTAATAAGTAAATGAGATCGATTTGGATCCATCCACTATGAAATACATAAGTGGAAATATGAGATGTGTTTGATAACATATTAGTTTAGAAGTTGAATGAGGTATACTTTAACATCTATAGGTATTAATTCTGTAGCATCCGTTAATACTTGTCATGCCGCTTCTAAGGATGTTAAGAGGTATTAAAAGCTTCACGTGTTTAAAAAGTTAAATTAGAGAGAGACAAGGAAATTAATATTGAGAAATTTGCATCACACACACCATGCTATATATATATATGGTAAGGTTCATTTTGAGAACCACGAGAACCAACGTGAACACAAAAAATACCTAAACAAATCTAAAAAACACAAAAAAAATATTTTATTTAAAAAATCGCTATATTTCTTCACTAAATATTTTTCGAGTAACAACTATCGATGCAAATGTGCATATGTATCATTTCATTGACAAATTCCATAATACATTACAGTAGTAGACAATTGCACTTTCATATACACTACCATCCATAATACACTATTGTTTACATTGCTAATTATAAAAATGCATATGTGCGTCATTATGTATAACCATTATATAACGTGTTTTGGTACAAAAAGTTTATAATTTTGAATGATGAAGTAGGCTCATATACATGTTTTTTTTGTTAGTTATATCTAGTGGTTGATGGTTTGGTTATATTTGTCAATTTATGATGTAATATGTTGTTTTGGATGGTATGAAGGGTGTTGATTTACATGTGCATAAATTGAAAATATTATACATATTGGTAATGGTATTATATTATGGATGGTAGGAGGTAATAGTATTGTATTATGAATGGTAGAATGTAATGGTAGTGTATTATGGATGGTATGATAGATGAAAGGGAAAATGTATTCAAAGTAGTGTACCAAAACTAGGGTCGTTCAAACCGCTCGCCACTCATTCAAAATTGCTCGGAAAATGCTTTTTTGATTTGACGCTCGGTTGTAAACGAGCCAAGCATGAGCAAAGGTACGTTCGGCTCGGTTCGGCTCAAATTATTACTTTTTATTAGTATATATATACATATACACATATATAAACATGTATATACATATATACACACACACATATATATATATACACATACATATATACTTAAATATGAATGAAATTTATTGTTTTGTATATACCACTTTTTTAGATTTTGATCCACTATATACAAATTTAAAGCAACACCTATAAGTAGTAGCCCAATCACGCCAATAAAAAATTAATATCAAATCCAAAAGTTAAACCCTAAACCGATAAACGACAGTCTGCTTATCGCCTCAATCTTTCATGCCTATACCCTAAGTCGATCGTCTACTGCTCTCAACGTCATTGTTCGTGCAATATGATCATCGCCTCGTAGGCTACAACATTATTATTCGTAAGAAAAATATTATGTCATGAAATATGCTTGTTTTTAAAGACATAAAAACCTGAGACCCAACATTGTTACTATCTCTCTTAGCAAATTTAAATCGGGTAACATGGTTGTCCAAATCGCACGAACTTCGCTCGACGCTCGCTCGGAATATTTACTGCTCAGAAAATGCTCAATTGATTTGAGGCACTGTTTTAAATGAGCCACTCCGCTCGGTTCGTTTGTAAACGAGTCGAGCACGAGCAAAGGTCCGCTCGGTTCGGCTCGGCACATACATATAGATACACATGTGCATTTCGAATATTGGTAATATAAAAAGTAGTGCATTACGGATGGTAGTGTGAATGAAAGTGCAATTGTCTAATACTGATAATGTATTACGGAATGTGTCATAGAAATGATACTTATAAACATGTGCATCCATAATTGTTACTTGAAATATTTCTTTAGTGACGAAATATAGCGATTTAAAAAAATATTAAAAAAACTTGTGTGTTTTTTAGATTTTTTAGGTATTTTTTGTTGTGTTACATTGGTTATCATGGTTCTCGCAATAAAGGGTGATCCTAACGGATCCTTATTCTCTCTCTCTCTTTCTCTCTCTCTATATATATATATGTGTGTGTGTGCGCATTTTAATTAATTTAAGAGTTGTTAATGAAGGTTAAACCATTTCCTTGATGTAAGGCGAAGTGAAAGAGGGTCAACTAGGTGACGTGACGCCTATGCATAGTTAAGATGCGTTAAAGTATACCATATGATCTTAGCACCTAATCGTAATTTTTTTTTAATATTATGAGACAGGCAGAGAGGTAATTGTTTATTTATAAGGAATAATGGATTTTAATAATCCAACTATTAGTCATTGGCCGGAAACGGTCCAACTTTAAAAATAACAGTGGTTAAAAGTTTACAATAGTTTGGATTATTAAAATCCATTATTCCTTATGTGAAAAGTTGGGACCAACACTAGTTATATTTTAAGTTAGGACCATTGCGGCCAATGACTAATAGTTTGGATTATTAAAATCCATTATTCCTATTTATAATGATTATAATTATCGCATTATTTATTTATAGATATATATTTATTGATTATAATTATTTTTTGCTCGTTTCTCTTATTTTTATTTCTCGATTTCAATCATTCTTATACTAAAATATGACTATAACTAATTTTTTTTTATTCAACTATACCCAGGTTTTCAACCTTGTAAAATAATATATTGGAGACTTTTCTTATAAAGAAGAGAAAAGTGCCCGAATAGTCTTTATGGTTTGCTTCGATTTCACCTTTAGTCCCTACATTTTTAAAATTACAGCTATAGTCCTCAACTTGACAAATTCGTTCTCGGATAGTCCCTGAAGCGGATGGAGGTTAGTTTTTTTTGTTAAGTGAATATGAAATGACCAAAGTACCCTTACTAATAATAATAAAAATCTTACTAATAATAATAAAATATTAAATATCTATTTAATCGTATAATATTAAAATAAAGTAGGGGCCCACCTTTCACCCACATACCCACCCCACCCTGTCTCCTACTGCCCTGTTCTTTCTCTATTTATCGTTTTAGGTGCACCACCACCATAAGTCATAACACCACCGCCACCCCCAAATAACAACCACCACCACCAAATTATACTATTGGGTCCAAAATACAGATTTGTTCGAGCCAAACTCTAACAGTATAAATCTATCTTTTTTTAACTCAAAGATACGATTTATTAAACAAAAAAAATCAAACAAATCCTACAAAATCAAGCCTTTAAAGAATAACATAGGACAATACTGAAAGAAATATGAACATTATGAGAGATTATAATAGAAATAATTATGGGCTACACTGTCTTATAAAAAAAACCCCTTTATTCTTCATCTTCTTCAATCAAATTAGCAATCAGTCAAATCATCATACAAACCGCTATGAATACACCAGAAGAAGACATGAAACTCATTGGATTCTTCGACATCTTCAAACACACAATCAAAGTAATATTATCAGCAAAAAACTCTTCACACAAATCACTCACACTCTAATCCTCTTTCTCACACTCCTCTTCTTAACTCACTCCGAAATATCCAACCGCCATACACACACCTCTCACCGAAAACAGTTCCGTCACACTTGCACAGTATGATCGATTTAAGGGTGGTTTTAGGGTTTTATAGGATGGGGATGTTGACTTTGACCAACATCATCATAATTTTAAATCTGAAAAGCTTACAATCTGAAACGAACAGAGGTAGTTGTGGCGGGGATGGCTGTGGCGGCGGTGACGATGGTGGAGGTGGAATTGATCGTGATGGAGGTGGAACCGGTGGTGGTTGTGGCGGGGTTGGTTGTGGGGAGTGGTGATGGTGGTGGTGGGAGTGGTGATGGGCGGCGGTGAAGGTGGAGATGATGGATGTGGTACCAGAAAGAGAGAGAGAAGAAAGAGAGAAGGATAAGTCTGTATTAACATATATATGGTTTATTAAAAGTGGGCATTTAGGTAATTTCAGACTAACTTAACTGAGAAAACTAACATCTATTTACGTCTAGGATCATTTGAGAACGAATTTGTCAAAGTTTGAGACTATAGCTGTAATTTTAAAAATGTAAGGGCTAAAAGTGAAATCTGAGCAAACCACAAAGATTATCTGAGCATTTTTCTTTATAAAGAAATAATCGTGGATTTGTTAAAGATTAATCAATCCATATCTATTATATATAATAAAGGAAAAGAATTAGGGCTAGGTGTCACTCTGTTATAGTTTCTAAGTGGTGTTTTGGCGGGAAAGAAAATTGGGTCGTGAACGAAGCCCCGTTTTATTTTCCTGCTCCGAAAAACTAATATGGATTCATATATAAACTTTTCACCTTCTTCCCTCAAACCCTAAAATTCACATCTTCTTATTCACGCCTCCTTTCTAGAAACCTTCGGTGATCTGGATTGTTTGGCCTTCTTCGATTGTCTTTTACTTTTATACGTGCCCATTCCCTACCCTGCCTTCTTATCTTTTTAACCTACACATCGCAGAGAATGAGAATCGGAGAGAGAAAGAGACCACCTCTTAATTCACCAGCATCTTTTGTTCCGTCGATGGCGGCGAAGTGTACCCCGCGGCGGCGTTGATAAGTTTGCGCAAACTTATGATGGTATTATGTCTGTGATTGTTCGCTTGCCCTTTGTATCGCCGCCAACCTTGGTTTTCGGTTGGTTCTCCTCCCTCATAGGTCAATTTTAATTTATGTTATCTTATACTCATTTGTTGTGGTTATTGTAAGGTTTGAAGATGTTTGGGTTTAGGTATATGCACTGCCGATGAACTGGTGATTATTGTTAGTTACTTTGTTTGTTGCTTATAAACCTAAAATTAGAGTTTGTGGTTTGAAGTTAAATGTATTGGCTGCGATTTTGTTTGTGAGTTTTCTGATAGTAATTAGCAAGAATAAACAAGTTAAAGTTTGTAATAATCACCATATCCAACAGAGGTTGTAAAAAAATGTTATGTTGTTCAGCAATAAGCTAAAGTATCAACATTTCGGGATGTCTATGAAATAAAATGAATTTATTGTATTTAAACAAATTATTATTATGACTCGAAGTCGCAATATAATTTGGAGTGTTTGAATGCAATTGCTTATGATTGTGATTTTCTAATTGTTGACATAAATATCAAACTACTTGCATTCACGTTGGTTTTGATCAATTGATTACCTTATTCTTCTTCTGAACTAATCACTTCAATAACAAATCCAAACATTGGTTTTAATTTATCACTGGCAATATATATCTTTTATTCTTTTTACTTTTTTTATTCGTCATGGCTATGAAAATATTTTAGTTTATGATTTTATACTAACCTTTTAAAATCCTTTGTTAGTTACAAAAATTCCATTTTATGCTACTTTAATCAATCAATAACTTATTGATGTTTTTACAGGTTATAGCATCAAATGCCTATTTGATGTAGTTTCAAAGCAATTATGCTCTACGTTTTACCATTGTTGCGAGTATCGCTTGTGGATTGGAAGGTTTGTCGATCATTATGTTGAATTTCATTGTGTTCTGATGAACTATATATTTTTTTTTAATTAACATTTTGTTAACATAATTGGTTGCCAAATGTATCAACAGTCAAAATTGTTCTCTCAGGTAAAGATGTTGGCACTTCTTTGAATAATTCTCTAATCATCTTGAGTAAAGCTTTAGTCCGTTGGGTGTTGGGGGCTTGGGTTGGGGGCTTTGTATGACACCTGGCAGAGGTGGGCTCCACCAGGCCAACCAAAGTGGGGTGTGGAGGGGCGTGGCTAGCCTGGCGTGGCCAGCCTAAAGTAGCCAACCAAAGCTAACCATATTGGACCAGCCAATCAAAACCAGCCAGCTCATCATGCCCCCCCCCACGCTCCAGGCCAGGCGGAATCCCCACTCCAGAGGGGCAACGCCCAGCCCAACGCCAAGCCGGGGTGGGATAGCTGGCGTATGTTTAATCTCCATATGACGATTTCAAATTGAGCTTATTATCCCATTATTATATATTCTCTGTTAGAGAATTGATGGAAAACTAGATTGAATTTTCTGAAGTATCCATTCTATCTATTCTACAATCAGTTTCAGATATGTATAATACATATGTACCAGTAACTGCCAAAAGGGTTATACATGTGAATATATTAGGAGATGTTTTATGTATATATATATGGTTTATAACACTCCCCTTTAGATATACATTACTATTCATTATACACAAGTAACAACATGCTTCAGGATGATGTTAATTTGATACTTCAGGGATACTGCTGGACCGGTTATGCTGCCTCGTTAAAAATCTTACCAAGAAAACCCAACGGGACAAAACTTAGTCAAGGAAAAGAGTACAGCGTGTATAATGCTCCCCTCAATTTAACGAACGTCTTTCAATCTTCGTAGCCTGATCCTTTGCGATAAATATTCAAAACTGCTTCTAGGTAGCGATTTTGTGAAAAGGTCAGCTAGGTTTTCACTTGACTTGATCTGACGAACATCAATTTCCCCTTCCTTTTGTAAGTCATACGTTAAGAACTTTGGTGTGATGTGCTTTGTTCTGTCACCTTTGATGTAGCCTTCTTTTATTTGAGCTATGCAAGCAGCGTTGTCTTCATAGATAATCGCCGGGTCTTTCTTGATTTGTTCCAATCTGAATGCTTCTTGTATATGATTGATCATTGATCTCAACCACACGCATTCTCGACCAGCATCGTATAATGCTATCAGTTCGGCATGATTTGATGATGTTGCTGTAAGTGTTTGCTTAGTCGATTTCCAAGAAATTGCCGTGCCACTGTATGTGAATACATAATCTGTCTGAGATTTTGCTTTGTGAGGATCTGATAGATATCCGGCATCAGCATACCCAACAAGTTAGGGACTTTTTATCTTTCTGATAGAAAAGACCTGAGTCTTGTGTCCCGCAAATATATCGGAATATATGTTTTACACCATTCCAGTATCTACGTGTTGGATTCGAACTGTATCTCGCTAGTACATGAACTGCAAATGCAATGTCAGGTCTTGTGTTATTTGCGAGATCCATAAGGGCACTGATCGCGCTTAAGTACGGTACTTCCGGACCAAGTACTTCTTCGCCTTCTTCTTGAGGGCGATATGGATCCTTGTGTGGATCTAATGGTCGGACAACCATAGGTACGCTGAACGGATGTGCTTTATCCATATTAAAACGTACTAACATCTTCTGGATGTAGTTTGACTGATGGGCAAATGTGCCATTGCATAGATACTCAAATTGTAGTCCGATGCATAATTTTGTCATGCCAAGATCTTTCATTTCAAATTCCTTCTTTAACAACTGAGCAGCTTTCTCTATCTCATTAGGAGATCCGATGATGTTGATATCATCAACATAGACTGCTATTACAGTGAAATTTGGGAGTGATCTTTTTATAAAGACACATGGACTAATTACATTAGACTTGTATCCTTCTGTTTCGAGATATTCACTAAGTCGATTGTACCACATACGACCAGATTGTTTGAGACCATATAAAGATCTCTGGAGCTTTATAGAACACATATCTCGAGGTGTTGATTTTAATGCTTCAGGCAATTATAATCCTTTAGGGATTTTCATATAGATGTCATTTTCAAGTGTCCCGTATAAGTATGCGGTAACGACATCCATTAATCTCATATGAAGTCCTTTAGAGATTGTGAGGCCGATTAGGAACCTAAGGGTTATCACATCTACTACAGGGAAATACGTTTCCTCATAATCAACTCTTGGGATTTGAGAAAACCCTTGTGCTACAAGTCGAGCCTTATATCAGACAATCTCATTCTTTTCATTTCTCTTTATTGCAAACACCCATTTATAACCTACTGGTTTGACGTCTATGGGCGTTCGGACTACAGGTCCGAAAACATGTCGCTTTTCGAGCAAATTTAATTCGGCATTTATGGCTTCTTGCCATCTTGGCCAATCATTTCTGTGCATGCACTCTTCTAGAGTTTTAGGTGCATAATAATTTTCATTGATTACATCCGTGGCTATAGCGTATGCAAATATATCATCAACACGTGTTTTATTCCGGTTCCACATTATACTATCTTGTACATAATTAATAAAGATCTTATTTTCGTTTGGTACCGGTGTTTCCTCTGAAACTTCATTTTCCTCTTGAATTATTATTGTCTCTTCAGGGACATTTACCTCTACTGGGGTTTCATTAATAACATTATGTGAACTTTCACCAGCTGCGTTAGTTTGCTCTTTTCGTTTTCGTGGGTTTTTGTCTTTGGAACCGACTGGTCTCCCACGTTTTCATTGTATGGTAATCGCTTATGGGATTACTTCAATTCGAGCAGGTGCATTTGATGCCGGTACATGTGACTTCGTCACTCTATTTGTGTCTGTGAATGCATCTGGTTATTCATTCGCTATTCTTTGCAAATGTATAATTTTTTGGACTTCATATTCACATTGACCACTTCGGGGGTCGAGATTTGATAGCTATGATGCATTCCATGTTATTTCTTCTGTTACCGGTCTTTCTTTGTTCTTATCTCCCCTAAGAGTCTTTCTTTGTTCTTATCTCCCCCTAAGACTGGGAACATTGTTTCATTAAAATGACAGTCAGCATACCGTGCTGTAAACATGTCGCCCGTCATTGATTCTAAGTATTTAATAATGGACGGGGAGTTAAAACCAATATAGATACCCACTCTTCTTTGGGGTCCCATTGTAGTACGTTGTGGTGGCGGTATTGGTACGTATACCGCCCAACCAAAAATTCTAAGGTGGGACAGATTTGGTTCTCTTCTGGAGACCAGTTGTAATTGGGAGTATTCATGATTGGCAGTTGGTCTTAATCGAATTAGTGCAGCAGCGTGTAGAATAGCATGCCCCCATGCATAAGATGGCAATTTGCATCTCATCAGGAGAGGTCTAGCGATTATTTGTAATCGTTTAATCAAAGATTCAGCTAAACCGTTTTGTGTGTGAACATGAGGTACTGAATGTTCAACATTAATCCCAATCAACACACAATAGTCATTTAAAGCTTGGGATGTGAACTCTCCTGCATTGTCCATCCAGATATTTCTAATTTGGTTGTCTGGGAAATTAGCTCTCAATTGTATGATTTGAGCTAAAATTCGGGCAAATGCTACATTTCGAGTAGCTAAAAGACTCACATGTGACCACCTTGAGGATGCGTCAATTAAGACCAAGACATAGCGGAATGATCCACATGAAGGATGAATGGGCCCACAAATATCCCCTTGGATTCTTTCCAAAAATGAGGGGGTTTCATATATTAACTTAGTTTTTGAGGGCCGGGTTATAAGTTTGCCCAGAGAGCATGCTACACATGATAAATCTTGTGGTAGCAAAACCTTTAAGTTTTTAAGGGGGTGCCCGTTGGCACTTTTGATTATTCGTCTCATCATTATGCTACCAGGGTGACCTAGACGGTCATGCCATACATTGAATGTATCTTTATCTAATAACTTCTGGTTATTCACCATGTATGATTTGATAGGGTTGATATTGGTACAATATAATCCAGAGGATAAAGCCTGCAGTTGTTCGACAATGGTTTCATGGCCATTTTTGTTTAAAGTAATTTGAAGATATTCAATATTATTTTTAGATATTGTTTTTAGGTGGTAACCGTTTTTCCGAATATCTTTAAAACTAAGTAAATTTCTTCTGGATTTACTAGAATATAATGCATTATCAATCATGAGTTGGGTACCCGAAGATAATGTTATCTGTGCTCTGCCGGAGCCTTCAATAAGATTACTGACACTAGATATAGTACCTGTAGGTGTCTCTGCTGGAGACAACTCAGAAAAATATTTCATATGTTTGAGAATAGTGTTAGTACTACCACTATCTACCAGACATTCATCACCAATAATAGCTCTACTGGAACTAGTATGCATATTTCTTCAGGAAATAAATTAAATAAAAGTTAGTGCAAAGAAGTAAAATTAAGCATTACAAAAGTTTTAAACCAAATCAAGTACATAGGTCACAGTGTGAAAAGTAAAACATAAAAGATACATTAAATATGTTTAAACATCACGAACATTTTCAATGAAATCACATGCATCTAAATGAACGTCTGGTATCGTGGCTGGAGGTGCATCCTCAATCAGATTAGTTTAGCTTTATTTCCTTGTTCTTTCATTACACGTTGATAAGCCTCAACGAGGTGTTTGGGGGTGCGACATGTGCGGGACCAATGATTTGACATCCCACATCTATAACAAATGTTGCTTTGGGTCCCGCTACTTTTCCTTTTGAAGGTCGCCCCGTATTATGTCGACTCGATTCGCCACCGCTATTTTTAGTGTTTTGAGACTCCCGATGCCATGTATACCCCCGTCCTCGACCACGACCACGACCTCTGCTGGGGCCGTAGCCTCTACCTCGTCCGCTTTGATAATTTGCCACATTCGCTTAAGGGAATGGGCTTGCACCAGCAGGTCGCGATTGGTGGTTTTGTAGTAGGAGCTTGTTGTTTTGCTCCACGACGAGAAGACATGATATCAATTCAGAATATTTAGTAAATTGACGTTCCCTATATTGGTGCGACAGGAGCATATTTGAGGCATGGAACGTTGAGAAAGTTTTTTCAAGCATGTCTTCAGCGGTTATTTTTTTCATCACATAATTTAAACTCAGAGGTAATGCGGAACAAGGCGGAGTTGTACTCACTAACAGTTTTAGAATCTTGTAGTCGTAAATGAAGCCATTCATAGTCGTAAATGAAGCCATTCATAGTGGGTGGAGGTCACAGTGTGAAAAGTAAAACATAAAAGATACATTAAATATGTTTAAACATCACGAACATTTTCAATGAAATCACATGCATCTAAATGAACGTCTGGTATCGTGGCTGGAGGTGCATCCTCAATCAGATTAGTTTAGCTTTCTTTCCTTGTTCTTTCATTACACGTTGATAAGCCTCAACGAGGTGTTTGGGGGTGCGACATGTGCGGGACCAATGATTTGACATCCCACATCTATAACAAATGTTGCTTTGGGTCCCGCTACTTTTCCCTTTTGAAGGTCGCCCCGTATTATGTCGACTCGATTCGCCACCGCTATTTTTAGTGTTTTGAGACTCCCGATGCCATGTATACCCCGTCCTCGACCACGACCACGACCTCTGCTGGGGCCGTAGCCTCTACCTCGTCCGCTTTGATAATTTGCCACATTCGCTTAAGGGAATGGGCTTGCACCAGCAGGTCGCGATTGGTGGTTTTGTAGTAGGAGCTTGTTGTTTTGCTCCACGACGAGAAGACATGATATCAATTCAGAATATTTAGTAAATTGACGTTCCCTATATTGGTGCGACAGGAGCATATTTGAGGCATGGAACGTTGAGAAAGTTTTTTCAAGCATGTCTTCAGCGGTTATTTTTTTCATCACATAATTTAAACTCAGAGGTAATGCGGAACAAGGCGGAGTTGTACTCACTAACAGTTTTAGAATCTTGTAGTCGTAAATGAAGCCATTCATAGTCGTAAATGAAGCCATTCATAGTGGGTGGAGGTCACAGTGTGAAAAGTAAAACATAAAAGATACATTAAATATGTTTAAACATCACGAACATTTTCAATGAAATCACATGCATCTAAATGAACGTCTGGTATCGTGGCTGGAGGTGCATCCTCAATCAGATTAGTTTAGCTTTCTTTCCTTGTTCTTTCATTACACGTTGATAAGCCTCAACGAGGTGTTTGGGGGTGCGACATGTGCGGGATCAATGATTTGACATCCCACATCTATAACAAATGTTGCTTTGGGTCCCGCTACTTTTCCCTTTTGAAGGTCGCCCTGTATTATGTCGACTCGATTCGCCACCGCTATTTTTAGTGTTTTGAGACTCCCGATGCCATGTATACCCCCGTCCTCGACCAGGACCACGACCTCTGCTGGGGCCGCAGCCTCTACCTCGTCCGCTTTGATAATTTGCCACATTCGCTTCAGGGAATGGGCTTGCACCAGCAGGTCGCGATTGGTGGTTTTGTAGTAGGAGCTTGTTGTTTTGCTCCACGACGAGAAGACATGATATCAATTCAGAATATTTAGTAAATTGACGTTCCCTATATTGGTGCGACAGGAGCATATTTGAGGCATGGAACGTTGAGAAAGTTTTTTCAAGCATGTCTTCATCGGTTATTTTTTTCATCACATAATTTAAACTCAGAGGTAATGCGGAACAAGGCGGAGTTATACTCACTAACAGTTTTAGAATCTTGTAGTCGTAAATGAAGCCATTCATAGTCGTAAATGAAGCCATTCATAGTGGGTGGAGGTCACAGTGTGAAAAGTAAAACATAAAAGATACATTAAATATGTTTAAACATCACGAACATTTTCAATGAAATCACATGCATCTAAATGAACGTCTGGTATCGTGGCTGGAGGTGCATCCTCAATCAGATTAGTTTAGCTTTCTTTCCTTGTTCTTTCATTACACGTTGATAAGCCTCAACGAGGTGTTTGGGGGTGCGACATGTGCGGGACCAATGATTTGACATCCCACATCTATAACAAATGTTGCTTTGGGTCCCGCTACTTTTCCCTTTTGAAGGTCGCCCCGTATTATGTCGACTCGATTCGCCACCGCTATTTTTAGTGTTTTGAGACTCCCGATGCCATGTATACCCCCGTCCTCGACCACGACCACGACCTCTGCTGGGGCCGCAGCCTCTACCTCGTCCGCTTTGATAATTTGCCACATTCGCTTAAGGGAATGGGCTTGCACCAGCAGGTCGCGATTGGTGGTTTTGTAGTAGGAGCTTGTTGTTTTGCTCCATGATGAGAAGACATGATATCAATTCAGAATATTTAGTAAATTGACGTTCCCTATATTGGTGCGACAGGAGCATATTTGAGGTATGGAACGTTGAGAAAGTTTTTTCAAGCATGTCTTCATCGGTTATTTTTTTCATCACATAATTTAAACTCAGAGGTAATGCGGAACAAGGCGGAGTTATACTCACTAACAGTTTTAGAATCTTGTAGTCGTAAATGAAGCCATTCATAGTGGGCTTTAGGGAATAAGACCAACTTCTGGTGATCAAAACGTTCTTTGATGTTTGTCCATAATTCAAGAGGGTCCTCAACAGTTAGATATTCCCGCTTTAGATCTTTGTGAAGATGATGGCGGAGGAATATCATAGCTTTCGCTTTATCTTGAGGTGAAGTCTGATTATCAACATTAATTGTCTCCCCCAAATTATTTGCCGTCAAATGAATTTTGCATCAAGAGTCCACGGGAGGTAGTTGTTACCCGAGATGTCAAGTGCGACGAATTCAAGCTTTGATAAGTTCGACATTTTTATCTACAAAGGAAAGATTCATGCATTTAAAACGAGCCAATATACAATATAGGAGAACTTCAGGTTCATTTTTAGTTAACACTTCATGTTCTAAAGTTGAATCGATGTTTTTATATAAGTGTGAAAGAAATAAGAACTTGTGTTGTATGCGATTTGTAAGTTGTATTATGTAGTTATGATAAATAAATTTCTCTATGGCTTTATTAACAAAAAATTAGATGTTCACAGTAAATATAACTGATAATTATGATCACTCGAAAATAATTAGAATAACATTTAAGCATGGGGATGTGTATTTTGTAAGCATGATATAAAAAATTGTTTTGAGTTAAGTGGATGCGTAGTGTATGTTGTACGCAAGTTTTGAGGTTATTACCATATAACATGTATACGTATATGTAGTGTCTAGTTATCTACAACCATATCAATTACTATTCCCTATTAATTACACCTGTATACGTATGTAGTATCTTCAAACAATAATATATAAAATATAATATATTAATAATCTTGGTTTGTGGAGTACAGTTGTAAAGCATCATATATCTTTTATGGTATATATCTTTTAAAGCAATATATTATATATCATCATATATCTGGTTTATAACATTCTCTTGGTTTTAGTGAGTTTTAGAGTTTTATGTCAATTTTTTTTTGCTTCCACAGTGAAATTTTCAATCTTCTATGGCTAAAGTGACTTTTAGAGTGTCATTAGTTCACTATATGTGAACTGTATGCGTACACTGCATGAAGTGAAGTATCTTAGGGCTTAGTGACTTTTCAAGATGGATTTTTTAACTTCTCAATTCACCAGGTAATTTTATGCCTTTTAATTCGTTTGTGTGTATATGTATGTGTTGTGCAAAAAGTGACGAATTCACATAATGCCTTTAATCTATTGGTTTCTCACAAAATCTGTATTAGTTTGTCGGTTAATCAGTCATGTAATTCCTACAGTTTTGCTTGCAAAATGAGTTCATTCAAATTTATTATGATTTTCATATTTCGAACCTGTGTAATACATGGATCACACACATTAGTAAATTAAATGGACACTTTCAATTACTTTCTAAAGTCTTTTTTTTTTTTTTTTTTTTTTCGTTGTGTGGCAGAAACAAACTTGCTCATGGCCTTCTTTCCGGTGAATATTGGGCAAAAGGGGTTCTAGATAACTCTACCAGATATAACATATTTTGATATGCAAAAAGTTCACCAACCCATGATTGTTGACCGCTCAAATAAAGAACAAACAACAATCTTCCATCTTTAGCTTCAAAACGCAGTCAACTAGGTTCAGCGCGCATTAGAAAGAGATCTTAGAGTTACAAATAACATAAAATGTTGTGTAAATATTCATAGAATTAGGAATTATATTAAAGATTTATGAATTTTTTATACCTATGTGAATTATGGCAATTTAACATTGTTCTAATTTATTTTTTAATGTAATATGTAATTTCATTTATATTCATTTTTGGAGTTATGATTTCTATAATTTAATTTATACTTCAACTATTTTCATTTGTACATAATAAATTTTGTTGATCGATAATGTGGTTTAATAGCATAGATGACACTAGAGATAGTATAACCCTATTTGGCATTTTGCTTATAATAGATCTCTTTGGCTGTCAAGAAAAAATAAGCTATTTACAGTATCACCTACAAATCTATAATATTATCAATATGATATGTATTGGTAACGCTCTTGCACTTATTCATTGTATCATCAAGATATAAATCTCTCGGTGGTTGTGTTTGAAAACTAATAAATTAATCTTCAAAGTTAAACTACGAGAACTGAATGATGTTATATGTCATGCTATCAAGAGTAAAAAGTAAAGACGGGTTCACATTATTAATATTAGACAAAGATGGAAAACTTATGAATAAGACAACAAATATGGTTTGTGGTATTTGATTATTTGTTTGTAAATTAATTTTAGTTTAACTTTTTACATATTTAGTACAGTGTTTCTTTCGTTTCAAAATATTATTTCCATACTTATAATTACTATAATTATTTAGAGTAATTGGGTCGAAAACCTCAATAAGTGTTAACTTTTAAGCATAATCCCTAAAATCATTATATTGAAAAAAAAAGCTATTATCACTTTTATTAAAACCACAAAAAGGGAATTTTACTTGGGCATGAGTCAGCGGACCAGTTTAATCCATGCCTATAGTTGTGAACTGTTGGATATATTTTTTGGGAATTAATATAATTTATTAAAGGATTGGTTCGATCTATACTTATAATTGTGAAATATTAGTATCGTCTGTATAGTCTCAATGAAGTTCATTTAAGTCCATTCTACTATAAAATCTATTGCAACTCTTTTATAGCTAAGGCATTTAATATGCCATACTCTTGTATGATTTTAACTAATTACATATTAATCACAAATTGTTTTTAATATAATAATTTTCTTGAGCCCGGGAAGCAATCCCGGTGTGATAACCTAGTATATTTATAAATAAACAATACGGTAATCATTACCCGTCCGAAGGGACGACAGGAATTTTATATAAAACTTCTCTACCTATTGATATGTTATATTAAATAACATATTTTTATCATATAAACCTGATCCTAACTTCAATTTTCATTAAACATCGCTTAAATCGTCATTTAGCGACTTTATCGTCATTTCGGTGCATATATGGTTTAAAATCATATCTATGAACCAAAACTTGTTACCAACTGATTATTAAACTTATTTTAAATATTTTTACAGTAGTACATGTTCTAAACTCAGAATCCCAAATAAGTTATCAAAACTTGTGAATGACAAATGCCTAGGTAATAGTTGTCTTAAATAACACACATATATTGATGTCCCACTGATAACATTATAATTATATTTTCCGATATTATGACATGATACAGTTTATTGCAACTGTTTAAGTCGAATTAAGCCCTTTGAGCTTAATTTGATTTTAAAACCTAAAGGAATACATTGATATCTACTAGCTATAAAATTTTAATATCATTGGACTTGTATTGATCTCGGTTCCTACGCTTATGTGTAAGTAAGCTACTGACTATTAAATAACAAAAGTTTAACATTCATTTATTCAAATTCCAGAATGTTATATGTTTATCCATGATATACAAGTCATAGTACTTGTCAGGTTTAAACTACATTCTATTCCGGTCATCGCTTAATCTAGCGTATCGTACCGTATCTATTATTTAAGACTAGCCGGTCCGAGTCTATGACTTAAATAGGACCCGTTAGCATTCTAATAGGTTATTAATACCATGATTCCAGACTAGAGCCTTCTAGTAGATTGCTACCTAAAACTTTTCTGTTGATTAACGGCTGATTTATAAAACTTTGAAGTAATTAGCTCAGGTAAATACTTTTAACCTATTTTCTCTATACGGGCTTGGGACACGGTATATTATTACCGCTTGGTCGAGTATGTGATCATGTTGTCGGATTGTGATTTAACTAAATCTCATAACCCGTTTTAATCTGTAATGTCTGATAACTTAAACATTGGGAGTTAACTCGACCGTGTCCTGGATATCCTCGACTCATTTAAGTTACTAATGGCCATGACCAATGCACGGGGTGTAGGCATACACCCGCCAGATGCTAATGCTAAATTATTTTTATATACTCCTTGTGGGTTATTTAAGTGGCGTGTTGGTTAATCAGGTTATTCGGTTTTTGCACCGGACCCCATATGTATTGACAGACCTGTAAAAATGTATACAAGGTCATTTTGAATTGTCCCAAGTTATTTATGAAAATGTGCCATGTGCACTTAATGTTATTTTGAAAGATTTTCAAAATGTGTCGATTATTTGTATTACCAGTGTAAACTGACATATTTTCAAAAGACTAAGCTACAGGTGCAATACGTAATAGGCTGGGAGCTACTCGGTAGCGACGTAGAGGATCTTGCAAGTCCTTAGTTGTTCCTGAAAGTCTGTTGATCACTTTTGTCCATTTTATGATCCGCCTGTGGATCTTATTACAAACCGTCTATATTATTATTTTGACCATTTGAACATTTAGATTTGTCATATTATTTTAAATCCAAGACTTCCGCCGTGTTACTTTGTTTGGTTATGATGATATCAATCTTACGTCAAAATACTCCCCACCGGGACTTACGTGGAAATCGGGGTGTGACACTGCGTCATCGGTGACAACTTGTTGCACGTTACTTGGTCCTATTGTCTCAATGGCTCCTAATAGAAAATTAGCAATCGCCGTCCTCGTTTTCTCTACCCCTAAAAGTCTCAGGCTTCCATAAACATTGCACCTCGGGAATTTATGGCGAGAACTTTGTTGAGTGGATTGTGCTTAACATTTGACCACCCATCTGAGACAATAGAACACCATGTGTGTACCACGTGTCTTTCACTGGTGTCAACTCCTTCTCAATATCGTGGATGCACCCATCAAGTAAATTAGTTCTCGCCTTTTCACATGATGGCGGTTTGTAATCGCCTGGTGCACATTTTATAGCACTAATCATTTCAATAAAATGTGGGCTGCGTAATACGTTAAATGGGATCCCGTTTGCACTAATCCCCAGATGATCTTCAAATCTACGGCGTTTCTCTCTACGATCCCAAAAGCTTCTTCCATTCGCTTCATCGATGCATTTTTGCTAGTACAGAGTTCTTTAAGCACTTAAAAACTCCTCGAGAATTCTGCTTCTCATACCTTCTTCGACAGCTTTTCAAACAACTCCCGATCTTTCCACACAACTGGACATCTTTTGATCTCGGCTTTTGTTCCCATGGGAGGCTAAAAAATGAATATGGATGCGGGTGTAGGTGCTAGCAAACCTACCCTGACAATGTTTACAAGTCTATTATTTGGACCCTCCTGTATTCTTGCTATTACCCGTTAGATTCACATCCCACATTTCCAGTTATTCTTTATAATAAAGAAAACAACACAAAAGTACAGTCCTCTATACGCTGCACCATGTAAAACAAAGTAACAGACTCAAATAAGCAAAAGTAAATTTTACCTGCACCTTGGAAGACTGCTTCATCAATCAATGTTTAGTAAGATCTTTAGTTTTCTTGTTTCCATGACTTCCACTTGCTCGACTTCCACTCATTGTTGATGTTGAATTTGGATTACTTTGTTGAACCCCATCCTCTAAATCAACATAATTTTGTGTTTCACAAACTCCTTGAGAATTATGTTTGCCAAAACTATTTTAGTGTAGAAGTTTAGGAGAAGAGGAGAAGAAACTAATGAAATTTGATAGAACTGGGGGTTATTTATAAATGTTCTAGCCTATGGTTTCAAAATAACTTATGTATAAGACTTTTCTTAGAAAGTGGAAATCAGCTGATGTCTTACTAGGTTGTTCAAGAAAAAGGCAGTTCACAGGGAACGCCAACAGTCAGCAGATTCCCGCCTAAAATTAGCCATGGATCGTTGTACCCAATCGATTTGGAACGTCGTACCAGTTCAATTGGGATCGCCATATTACCACAATCAGATCATTGTACCCAATCGATTTGGAACGTCGAACCAGTTAAATCTGGAACGATGTACCATATTGTTCCAATACGATTGCGAATTGCGATTAGGTACACCACGATCCAATATGTGGATCTGGCAATCCTAGCGATTTAGGTAACTATGATAAAAAATCCGATAACAATGAGAAAAGTTCATATATCTGGCTGCTCGGTTCCGCCATAGCTAACCATAATAGCTATCGTGTCGTTTTGTAAAGTGTAGTATAGTCTCGTTGTTAGTACTTAAGGTGTAAGGGGTGCATGCCTAATGAGATTAGGCAAACTTTCCCTCCACGCAATCATATTGTGTCATGTCATTTCCACTCTCATTCTTGCCTATTGCCCAAAAAACATAAGGGTGTATGCCTAAAATAAGATTAGGCACAATGTTTTAAATACCGGTATGAACCGGCTGGTTATACCGGTAAAACCGGTTATCGAACATGAGCCGTTACAATAAAGGCTGGTAAAACCCTAATACGGTATGTTTTATGTAGTGGCGGTAAATCCGGTTCTACCGGTTCAAACCGTTGAACCGATTTGCATTATCTTAATATTTGATTTCTTAATTTTAATAATATGCAATATTAAGGTAATATTGATCTTCCATATTTCCGGTAATTAACCTAGTTTCCTTCTATTCCAATATGACATCGTTGTTGAAACTGTTACTCACCTCGTACAATGCAATATTGGTTATAACTAATAAAGTATTCTTAAAATTCTTAATAGTTAACAATAAAAATAGTTATTTTTAATAAAACTATGATCAGTTACATAAATTCTAGTTGAGTTTAGTATTGTTTTTTGAGATGAATTTGTATTTTATGGAATTTGTGTGGTTAACTAGTAACCCGGTTCAACCGCCCGATACAATCCAGTTCAACCGGTTGAACCATTTTAGACCCAACCCATATGACTTAAAAACCGGTTTTTAAAACGCAAAGCAATTTTTTAATCTTTTTTAAAACTACCTAATTAATAAATGAAACTTAATCATAACAAAATAAAAGTACATTACATTAAAAAAAACATTACATTTCCACTTGGTGCAAAAAGGAGTGAGGCACTGGTGGTAATGATAGGAGACCCAGGAAACCTGGGTTCGATCCTTGAGCCAAACGGTTTTACTGGTAATTTCACCGTCGTGCCTACGGGCGGGTGGGTTACCGGGTTTTCCCCGGAAATGGTGGTGGACGACTCAGGTTACTCTCGGAGTACTCAGTTTGTCCAGTGGGTTCCCCGAAAGTACTCGGGATTGATTTGTTGGCCGTTAAAAAAAAACAACATTAACTAAATTAAAAAAAACATTTCATAAAATTAAACCTTCTAAATAAATTAAAACCATAAAACATTTAGAAACAACATGGCTATTCATAGTTTTTGCGATCTCTCGTTTTCGAGCTAGTGTGATTTCCAACATATCTGGTGCAATATTGTCGTGTGGCCTGTTAAACGTCTCCAGATCCTTATCAAATCGAATCAGATCTCAAGGTATCTCGATGTTCATCCGCCAACTCGATAAATTTTTCATCTTGTTTCTTTTTAATTTCCACCAACTCTTGTTTCATAGTTTGTATTCTTCGAGTTTTCGAACATACCAACAGACTTTTCGCTCGACGTTGCGTGTCCTTTATCTTTCTTCTCTTTCTTTTTTTCCTTGTTGGAGATGGGTCTACGTTTATGTCGGGTATATCACTACCCTTTTGATAGTTACCCGAATCGGTTGACTTTCTTTTTTGCCCCGAACCACCACTATCCTCACCCACCAATGGTACCGGGGCCATTTCTCATGCTTTCTAATCACCTCCCATGCCTCAATATGAGGAAAGCCACCAGAATGTCGTTTTTGGTAATCTTTTAGCGTTTGCCTCATAACATGAGCATCGTCACTCCCGATAGGACGTAAACGATCCTATAATAAAAATATAAATTATATTAATGTAAAAAATAAGAATATATTTTATGGTAAAAATAAAAACTATGTGAAAGTTAAAAGTTCTACCGCTTGATGCCAATAACCGTTGAATTCGTTCAACTTAGCTTGCATTTTTTTCCATTTCGGACGGACTTGATGAACAGTCCGTGAGCTTCCTCCAACGGTTGCATTGTAGTGTTCGAGAACTTTCTTCCAAAAACTATCCAGTTTCGGGCATTTCCTTTTCGTTGTTAAGACTATAATGCACATACGTCATCGCTAAAGCCTCTTCTTGCTTCTTCGTCCATCTTTGCGGATCCGTCGTATTCCCTTTTCCTTTCCCTTCATGTTTGGCTTCTACTTCACCTTCAACATCTTCCTCTTCGTCGACTTCTTCATCTTCATCTAAGTGTTGAGTATCGGGTAGAAATTCTTCATCTTCTTGTCATCGTGTATGGGAAGCATGTGTTCAACATTATCTCTTGGAGAATGAGACGGTGGACTCCGATAAGCAAACGGGTCAAAAGCGTTTTGAGATTCCGTAGGATACTCGTACACACTCGGGGCAACCATCTTGGGACCTTGTGGTAATGAAAAAATTGTGGTGGATAGTTGGGTTGGGTTGGGTGTTGTAAAAACCCGTTTGCGGAAAAGAAAAGTAGTGGGAAATCGGGTCGGTACGCCATTGATCCGGTCCGTCTACTTTGCGTGCCACACCCTCTCACATTTGAACCAGAATCATGATACTTTTTTTCTTGCTATCGCCTTGTTTTGTCTATCATGGTGTGCTTAAAATTTTTGGGCGTAAAATGAAATGCTTAAAATGTTTAGAATGGATTTATATTTATAAAGGAATTAATTTTTTTTAAAGTGATATATCTGTTGGGATCCCAACATTCAAAACCATGCTTAAACGGTCATTTCAGTCTTTCCCCACGCCACAACCTTTCCCTGATCCAACCCCTTCCCGCGCGGCAATGATATATAGCGGCGGTGTTTGCCGGTCGGCAAAGGGGTTGCCGAAGCCCCTTACCCCGACCACCTATACCCTTGGAAATAGTCGATGATCATGACTCATGAGGTCAAAGTTTTTTTCGTTTTGTTTGTTTCGGATTCAGACCTCCGTCCGTCCTCCGACCAACTAATTCATACGGCCCATCAATATATCGGCCCATTTCCCTTCCTTTAAAAGCCATCGATATTTGTTTGGCCCATTTCCCTTACTTTAAAGCCATCGATATTTGTTTTTCTATTTAGCATAGTGATTAAGCCAGTTTTGTAATTAATTTAATTCTTATTTAATCTGTATATAATTTCGTTTTCATCAACCTAGTATTTGTTTTAAATCTTAGATTATGCACATAATTTTCATAATTATTTGTTTTAAATCTTAGATTATGCACATAATTTTCATAATTGAAAGCTAAATATAACTACTTAACAGGGCCGGCCCAAGGGTGTGCGGGATGGGAGACGGCTCAAGGCCCAAACCCATCGGGGGCCCAAATCTTTTTGTTTTTGTATTAGTTTTACACTCTAAAGTTAGAATATGTACGTAATGAATCAGGAAAATACCATCCTGAAGCACTTGGTTTTGGTGGTTTGAAAGTCACTTTAATAATAAGAAGATACGAGTTTTAATCCTGGCATCTTCAGTTTTTTAATCTATTTATTAAATGCAAATGACATTAATTGCCGAATTTTGTCAAGTTACATTAAATGATCGGTGTTGATTCAAATGACATTAATTCATTTTCATATATTTAATTTTTTTGTTATATATTCTTTTAAAAAAAATATATTTAAGAGGCCCGTATTTTTTGTTCGCACATGGCCTAAAGATTTTCGAACACTTTCGAAGACGGCCCTGATACTTAAATCTTAGGTTATGCGTAAATATACATAACTTTCATAATTTAAAGCTAAATATAACTACTTAAAGTTTGATCTGGTTATTTGCTTTCTTACTCTTTTTTAGAATTTGGCCTCTTTTTCTCTTAATAATATTTGCTGACTTGCCGTTACATAATGCAGATAATGTTATAAGTCTCTTTTTCTCTTAATAATATTTTCTGACTTGCCGTTACAAGAATGCAGATAAGTTTTAAGTCGTAAAATTCTCTTTTGAATTGCGACATCGAATCTTTGATGACCGGTTATGGGAATTTTCGAGTATAATTCTGATATTGGGTATTTGTATGTATGTATAACACTATAATCGGGTTTGGGTATAGGGTATGACCGGTTTAATATAAATAACCCGGTTGTATATATATGTATGCATGCATGTATTTATGTGTGTCATATTTTTTCCTCTCATGTGTTTGGTTGGATCTAAGTTTGAAATTACTTGTAGTTTTTATTTCAGAAATGGAAAATGGATTGAATTATAACGAGTGCAACGGAATCAATGAAAAACTTTTATTAAAGCAATTGGTCGTTTGTTTTCATCACCATATCATGCTTTCAAGTTGATAAACTTTGCATGTGATTCACAAAGTCCCCCTTAGCCAATTACAATCATTTGATAGTAAGAAATGAAGAAGATAAAGTGCGATATGATCTTTTTCAGGAAGATGAAGTTAACAGTTACAACGATCACCTATTTATACTAATTATCTAACCACTTAGTATCTTTTGTGACGTCATGGTTGATAGTGACTGCTAACAAAATGTAACTAACTAAAACATGCTCTAACTATACTATCAGTGCATAGCACTGTTACATTGAATATGATAATACTATGCTAAGCTCTGATCTCTATCCTCTGATCTTGATTCTTCTGTCAGACCTTTGCTTCTTGAACTATCAGATGATAGGATAAGATGTTTAGGGAAAGTAGTGTAAAGGCTGATCAGTCGATGTAACCACTGACAGTTGAACCAAAGCTCGGATAGTGTATTTGACTTTGATATCAACTGTTCCTTTGTTAGGTTCGATCCCAACAATCTCCCCTGCAACAGATATGCCAAAACACTTGTTTATTCTTGGATTTTATTCCTCAATAGAAGCTCCCTGATTTGGCCTTTAAACAGTAATTCAAAATTCAGAGAGACTTCATCATCATCATCCTTTTCGAGTGTCAGATCCAAAAGATCTTGAAGGTCTTCTGCATTTAGCTTATAGCAGCCTCCATGCTCATCTTGACAGCATCACCATTAGACTTGAGCAATGTCAATTCGTGGGAGCCTTTTCCGACTTTCCACTTTAGAAGTTTTGGGTCTTCTGGTTTTCTAGGATGACTTTTATTGATTGAGGTTTGGAGAGCTTTTTGTTGAACTATCTTTGTCAATTGAGCTCTGAGCTTATCACTGGCTTCATATGTGTGATAGTTAACCATGTTTTGAATTCTCTCCTTGATGTGTTCAAACACTCTCTTGTCTTCTTCATCTACTTTTTCTTGCCTTTTAACTAATTTAAAGGAAGGATGGAGAGAGCAGATGATGAGATAGGCTTTTTGGAGTGTTGAGCTTTTTGAACATCATCTGATGGAGGATAGATTGGTTTAGGAGGCATGGTTGGATCTTTCTTCCTCCTCTCTTCTAACATCTTGTAAGTTTCAATCACCCTAACTTCTCCCCATCTTATCACTTGGTTCCTTGAACCATAATGATTCTGAATCAGTTCTTCCTTCATCCTCTTGAGCTTTAAGGCTTTTTCAGGTTTGTCTTTCTTGTGTTTTTCCCAGTTGGGAGGAGTTGGCTTTTTTAGAGGGTCCTTCAACATTTCTTGCATTCTTTTAATTTCTTCTCTCAGCTCATTTATACTCCAGTCCTTGAATTGTACCTCTGTTGCCTTTATTGATTGTTATTCATGATGTGTGCAATGAGTTCACTTTTAAGAAGCTGATCTTTCCCTTTCTGACAATTTGTTGCTTAGATCTTTGACAAAATTTTGCAACGTCCTGGCTTTGCCTAGCTGATAAGACATGTTGGTTTGTATTTCTCTATCACTTTTACCAACAGAGTCTCTTTTTGCTATATCCTCTGCTTGTTTCATTTTGAGTTCCAGATATTCATCAACATTTGCAGGTCTTGGATACCCATCAAGAGATAGTATTGTTTTTTGTCAGGGTGTTCCTCAGAATAGAAGCTTAGAATTTCTTCCCTGACTGCTGGTAAATCAAGAGGATATTTCTTTGCAGCAGGAATAACTGTAAGGGAATCAGTGGTTTGAGTTGTGGATGGTGGAAGCATTGATGTGGAGGTCAGTGCTTGTGATGATAGAGGAGTAGGAGCAGGAAAGATCTCTTCTTCATTTACAATTTTTGTTGTCTTTCTCCTTTTGAATTTAACTTCGGGTGATGATGGATGAGTTTGTGTTGGTAGAGATTTTGGTGGATGTATAAAAATGGTCATGGCAGTGGATGGGTTTGCATCTGCTGCAACCTCTGCTGTGCCAACAGATGTTAGCACAACAGTTGTTGTAACATCTGCTGTGGTATTGATAGGTATGGAAGTTGAAGTGAGTGTACTTGATTTTTGAAGGGCAGAGGTTTTAATGGTTGGATTTGTAGCAGGCTCAGTTTTGGAAGGTGTGGATGTTGGTTGCCTTGCTTTTCTATCAGGTCTCTTCTTTGTTGAAGAACCAACCTCTTCCTTTTCTTTTTGTTGCTTATCTTTTGCTCAACCAATACCTTGCCATCAAGGTACACTTTTCTCTTCTGCTTCTCATTTTCCCTGTCCAAGATGTCATCTGTTAAATCCTTTTTCTTTGAACCATCTGGCCTGGGAATATCCACTGTTGGCTTTGCCATCTGATCATCAATTGTAAGCTTCTTTTGCCCCAAAGGTTTCTCCCCCTTTTTAGCGTCATCCTCTGTGGGTACAAAAATTACTCTGGGTCGCAGTACTAGTGGTTTGAAAAGATGAGCTTTTATAGCTTTAATATCTGCCCTGTTATCCATGAATCTTGCTTCAACCATGTTTCTTACTTCCTGCATTTGATGTTTATGTTGTTGATCTGAGAAGTGTTTTTGTTGCTGAAACAGAGGGTTTAGGGCTTGTTGCAGATCAGCAGTGGTTTGAACATAGGGTTTGCTCTTTATAGCTAACACCTGTTGCACAAGACTATTGATCTCATCAACAGAAGTTTCAAGTGTTGATACCCTCTCCATCAAATCTTTGTATTTTAGATCATCACCTAATTTAATAGGATCATCTGAACTCCTACCAGAAGTGGTAGTTGTATCTAAGGGATCATTAACTTGTGTTTTGACACTTTCACCCTTAGATGCCCCTTGTTCTTGGTTCTGGGGACTTCCCACTACATCATAGGTTACCTTGGTAGGCTCAGTAGTGGTTGCCTTCAACAGAGACTTAGAAATGTAACCACTGTCTAAAGGAAAACTAGGTAGTTTTGCAATTGTAGTGGCTGCTCTAGTTGAACTATCACCAAAGGTTACATGTAACCCAATGGATGTAGCCTCATCATTTATTGATGGGCTAGCAAAGAATAAATCAGACCCAACATCTTGTTGAAATATATTCTTAGTGATAGGTTGTTGAGAAGTGTTGGATAATGTCTGATCTAATTCAATTGCATTCAGCATGGGTATAAAGGTTTGTGGAAGTGATTTTATTGGAGAAGGGATAGGTGCAGAAAGAGACATTGCCCTGGGAGAGGGGCTGTGGAAGATAGACCCAAGTGATCCTAGAGCTTCATAAATTGGTGTCCCTGTCACACCCCGACCCGCAGCGTAAAAGGTGATCGGGGCATGATTGGGTTTTCATCAAAGCTCATGACATTTATTATAATGTTTCATATTTATTATTACAATTTAAAGGAGATCATAAAATCAAATCATACAAATACAACATGTTCTATATATCTTTCTAAACTTCATTATTTTTCTTCTAAGGCACTTTCCTATGTGTTCCTTGCTTCATCCTGTCCACCTGTATCATGTGTAAAAAATGGTTTTTGGATCAACAAAAGTTGGCGAGTGAACCTTGTTAGAAAAACATTTATTATTGATCTCTTGTTATCTTTATTATGGAAAATTATGCAATAATCATATGTGAGCAAACGTAAATAATCATACAATAACATTAACAACAACAAAAAATAACATACAATAACAAAACACCTTGCATGAATATGTAACATGAATGATAATGTAAATGTTGGCAACGTCTCGTTCACGCTCATAGGTAATGGGGAACGGCTCACGCTCATAGGTAATGGGGAGCAGACGGCCTATGATGAAATGTATGTGCGATCAAGGCTCAATCAAACAGAGCCGATCGTGCGTTGGCAACGCCTCGATCACGCTCATAGGTAATGGGAAACAGCTCAACGCTCATAGGTAATGGGGAGCGGCGGCCTATGATAATGTATGTACTGAAAATGATAAATTTAATCTAAACAATAATCACACAAACAGATAATACATGTTGAATACACATTTGTTCATGGATATGATAGATGCACAATAGTTTAAATGTGATAAATAATAAGACACATGATACACCCCAAAAACATGATTAAAACGGGGAATTTGTAGAGATTCACTCACCTTGGGTGCGTTCGGTGGATGATGTTGAATGCGCACGAGTTAGAGGATTGATCGACGAGGAATAACTAACCTAATTAATAACGAAAAGGTACGGTAAGTAAGCGGATTTTATTAATCAATTTTAGTAGGATTTTTGGATATATTTTTGTGAGTTTAAGGCTATTTTCTAACTTTAAAAATGTTATTTTTAAGTATTTTTAATTGATTTTTAATTTAAATAAATAAATAAAAATAATAAAAAAATGTTGACTTTTGACCGTTGACCATGACCGTTGACTGTTTGACTGTTACTGTTGACTGTTTGACCGGTTCGATCGCGTGTATGTATGCGCCGGGCAAGGCTCGAACCCGAGACCTCCCGTACGCGTGCACGCAGCTCTACCAACTGAGCTACGTGTCTAACCCGAAATATTTCTGTTTTTAATTATATTTATATACTATTTAACTTAATCCGAAAATCATTTATTTTTAAAAAGAATTTTAATTGCTTTGAACCGGTGCCGTCAACCAGTCTCGAACCCGGGACGTATGAGTTAGTGTTGCACACAGTCCACCGCTGGACTGTGTGTCTAACCTGGTTAATAATCCGGTTTTTATTATACTTAACATGATTCTGTGAGTTATCCCGGTTCGGTTAAAAAGAGCATTTTTATTTAAGAGAGTAAGGTTGTGATAGGAATCGAACTCGCGACGTGTATTTATCGTTTGCACACAGTCCACCGCTGGACTGTGTGTCTAACCCGTTTATATAACTTGTTTTAATTATACTTATACACTGATTACATGTTTCAGGATTTGGCTTTTATAAAAAGGCATTATATTTCAGTGAATCGGAACACCACAGAATTCGAACCCGGGACATATGCTTTAAAATCGCACACAGTCCACCGCTGGACTGTGTGTCTAACCCGAGATATAACTCGATTTATATTAAATATATATATAACCGAAGCTTCATCTTCTTCGTTAAACTTTACCCAGAAACCAATGTCCGACTGTTTCGACAAATTAATCAATTTCTTTAGTAAATTGTGATTAACTACATATGAGATTAATAAAAATGAGAGAGATTAGGTATAAGATATACCGACAGAGATCCCCTGTTTCGCCGGCGAGATTCCGATGACAGCAGGTTATTCCGGCGACGTGTATCTTGCGGCAGAGGGTCTTCAGGAAGCTTGAGGTGAGTGTGGGTGGCTTCGGTATGAGCTCTAGATGTTCTGTTTTTAGAGTAAGGCACAGTGATGAAATGGGTTCGGTTTTCCGGCGAGTTGCAGAAAGTTTCCGGCGAGTTGTTCTTGCCGATTAAGGACTTGTAGGGAGGTTAGCGAGTGTATTGAGAGCTAATTCGAGTGAATAAGCGAGTTGGGTTTTTCCTGACTGAAGGTATCTTTACGTACATATGAATTCAAGTTTTTCGGTTATGAAATTCACGGCTCATGAATGAAATTGAATCGAGTTTTCGGTTATACCCGACGTTTATCATCCGTTATACTTGCTTGATTCCGGAGTCAAAGGAAAACAGTCGAAAATCGCGTATTTTCCGGTGACTGCGGATTTGGGCGCGCTGAGTGACTGAATTCGACTTCCAGTTTTATTATATGTATTAAATGTTTCAATAAATCAACAAGAACACAAGTGGCGGAGTGGTTTGATGTGTGTGAGTTAAGTCTTTGAAGCTTTACCCGGCTAACCCGGGTTCGAAACCCGGCTTCAGCATTTTATTTTTATTTCACTATTTTTAATACATTTTCAAATATAAATTTTATATTCTAATATACTTATTAATTATGTATCGTTTAAATTTAATTTGAGCATTAAATACGCAACGAAATTTTTTTTACTGGTTGTTCGGTTAATAAACGAAGCGGGTTTGGTTATCCCGGATTTTTACGGATGTTACAGTCCCTGTGTTTACAATCTGATCCTTTTGTGAGGATGCAGGAGGAGTTTCATAGCCAGGTTTAGATCTTTCAACCATCTGCCGTGAAGAAGTAGCAGAAGTGGTTTGTGACCTTGGTGGTGTCACAGGGTTAACCTCTGGGATCTCATCTTCCAGAGGACCCGTTTTGGGTTTGGTGGGTTTCTGGATATCCTTGTTGGTTTCTTTTTGGTGATTTTAGGTGTGGGTTTCAGAGCAGTAGTTGCAATGCTCTGATCACCTAGAGCAGTGGGCTCAGTAGCAGGGGTATGAGATTGAACATTTTTTTCTTGAAAAATTGGATCTTCCTCCTCCTGTTTTGGAAGCTTTTTCAAGATTTGTTAAACGTGTAAAAAGTTAATGGGTTAGGCAGCCAGGTGTGGACACTGCGCCTTGTTTACTTGCTTCAGATCAGATCTGATCTTGCAAATAAACACTCAAGAATCTAGAATGTATCAAGAAAGCTTTTTCTTTTTGAAATATTTTTAAAATTATTCACAAGATCATGAAACAATACCTGAGAATAATTAAAATCTGATTCAGTCAAAATTGCAAATCCCAGATATTGCATGTTCAAGGGAATTTCATTGAAAGCAGTAGATTTTGCAGAGAGACATGTTAAAAGAGTATGGAAAAAGAATTTCATCTCTGTTGGAAAATTGGGTTTAAAGATTGTCATACCTTTTAACTGACAAGTGCCCTTTCCACAAACTCTGCTTGCATCTCTCTTAAAGAAAAGGGCACAGGATTTGTCATATCATTCAATTGAAAGACCTGAGAGATTGATTGTGGTGTGATTTGCATAGGAGTACCCCCAACCTTTGACGTGATAGCATAAGGAACATCATCAGCGGATGTTTTGACCTTAGCATTCAGCCAGAAATCATGAAGAGAATCGATGTAGATCTTTGTTTTGGCTTCGAGCATGTGTTTAAATTTTGATTCTTTGAGAATCCGGATCATTGTATGGTATCTTGTGTTGACATCGGTTTCTTCTAATATTGCGGTGTAATTGTGTGGGGTTTTGATGATCAAGACGAATGGTGGTATTTCTTTCTTAGATTTCGCCTTTGATTTTGGTTTGGGAGCCATGATTTGAGTAAAAACTGTTTTGAGATTTGAAATCGACACAGTTTTGGTGAATCCTCTGTTCTTGATAGAACAGGGTTTTTATAGGGTTTTGAAAAGTGATGATGACATGGCATTTGATGCAACAACTTTCGAATAGCATCTGCCCACGTGTAACCTCTGTTCTCTAAATGGAAGGCAGTTGTTTGGCTAACCACTGTCGGTAAATGTGATCAGTGGATACGAACAGTGGTTACAACTATCAGAGGGTACAGTGGATAGATTTGTCTAAACGAATAGTATTTTTATGCTATCAGTGCTTTGAACAGACTTTGAGGATTTATTGAAAAATTCAATTTTAAACTATTTTAAGGATGGATTTTGATTTTCTAAAAACATTTTATTGCTATTTACACATGGATCACAAAGAAATTTTGTTTTTAATCCATGTTTAGCATTCCAAGCCTAGAAATCAAGTTGTCAAAAGTGTGAGCATCAAGTGCTTTTGTCAACACATCTGCCAATTGATTTTTGGTATGGACATGTTGTAAAGAAATCAAACCTTTTTCATAGCAATCCCTCACAAAGTGATGTCTAATGTCAATGTGCTTGGTGGTGGAATGAGAGACAGGATTTTTGATGATATTTTCTAGCTGCTTGACTATCAATTTTGAGTGGTGTTTTCAAAGCAGTGATACTAAAATCCAGCAATTTATTTTGAAGCCACAAGATTTGAGCAGTACAACTTGCAGCAGCTATATACTCTGCCTCAGCAATGGATGTAGAAACTGCAACTTGCTTCTTGCTTTTCCAAGACACTAAGCAATCACCTAAGAATTGGGCTCCTCTAGATGTGGACTTCCTTGTTGTTTTACATCCAGCAAAATCACTATCAGAATATCCTGCAAGTTCAATATTACCATTAGCTGGATACCAGATACCAAGTGTGGGAGCACCTTTTATGTATCTGAATATCCTTTTTACAGCAATAAGATCTGATTTTTTTGGCAATGACTGTGATCTGGCACAAACACATGTTGCAAACATGATGTCTGGCCTTGATGCAGTTAGGTACAATAAAGACCCAATCATGCTTCTATACAAAGTTTGATCAACAAGGTGATCTTTTCCATCAATTGTGACTAGCTTGGACGTTACCATGTGTGTGCTGCAAGGTTTACAATCATCCATATCAAATTTCTTAAGTAGTTCTTTCACATACTTATTTTGATGAATGAAAGTATCATGTTGCATTTGTTTGACTTGTAAACCAAGAAAACATTGCAACTCACCCATTGCACTCATCTCAAACTCTGCTACCATGAGTTTTCTGAACTCTTCACACATGGCAGTGCATGTGGATCCAAAAAATGATGTCATCCACATAGATATGGACAAGCATCAAATCTTTTCCTTTCCATTTTAAAAATAGGGTTTTATCAATCCTACCTCTGGTGAAACAAATGGATAATAGAAAAGTGGGTGCTTTTTAGACCATATAGTGCTTTGTTTTACACCATATAGTGCTTTGTTTAACCTGTAAACATGATCATGATGAAATGGATCTTCAAAACCAGGAGGTTGACACACATACACTTCTTCCTTGATCTTTCCATACAGGAATTCACTTTTGATGTCCATTTGATACACCTTGATGGTGTGGTTGGCAGCAAAGGCTAAGAACAATCTGATGGCCTCCGATCTTGCAACTGGAGCAAATGTTTCATCATAGTCTATGCCTTCTTCCTGTCTATAGCCTTGAACCACGAGCCTTGCTTTGTTTTTTACAACAATACCCCTTTCATCTGTTTTGGTCTTGAAGACCACTTTGTGCTAATAGGACTTACATCTTTTGGCAGTGGTACAAGTTCCCATACTTGTTGTCTTTTGAACTGTAGGAGCTCTTCTTGCATGGCTTCTACCCAAATGTTGTCTTTTAGTGCCTCATGGTACTTGACAGGTTGTGTGAGTGATAGAAAGCCAGCAAAAAGACAAATGTTTTGGGATTGGCTTCTGGTAAGCACTCCCTCATTGATGTTGCCAATAACGTGATCCACAGGATGGCTTTTGAGGAAAATCAAATCACCTTGATATGGTACAATGCCATTCTGACGTGAAGCTTGCAAATGTGTATCATCTAAGCTATCCTCTGTTGGTGAATTTGATGGTCCAGCCTCTGATTGGAATGGTGGTGGAGGAATTGGTGGAATGGTTGTGAAAGTAGGTTGACTTTTGTCCATTTGTTGTGGACTTTTATCAACGGATGTTTGATTTTGAGAGCTGGCAGCGGTTTGAGTATTAACCACTGTTGACCTGGCAGAGCTTTCACCATTGCTACTAACATCTGCTCCTCTGCCTGAAGGATAGATTTTGAAATTTGGAAGAATGCAATCATATCCTTGCTATTGACTTGATGACTGTGGGGTACCTGCATGGTTAGTCTTGACAGACACATCTTCAAATGTAAATTTGGATAACTTAAACAGTTCAGCAGGATTTGCTGGGATTTTCAAAGACGAAAGTTCATTAAACTTTACATTCGAAGTTTCTTCAACACACTTGGTCCTAGAGTTAAAAACTCTGTAGGCTTTGGCAGTGGTTGAGTATCCCAGAAAATAACCACAATCAACTTTGGCTACAAACTTGGATATTGAATCCTTTAAATTTAAAATGAAGCATGGGCAACCAAAGACTTTAAAATAAGAGATCAGAGGTTTGATTTTATAAAGCAATTCATAAGCAGTCTTTTGATGCCTAGAGTTTATCAAAACTCTGTTTTGAACATAGCAAGCAGTGTTTACAGCCTCTGCCCAAAAAGTCAAGGGTAAACTAGAGTCTGCTAGCATAATTCTTGCTGATTCAATCAAAGTTTTGTTTTTCCTTTCAACAACCCTATTTTGTTCTGGAGTTCTAGGGATGCTATATTGCCTAACAATCCCTTTTGACTCACAGAAAGCATCCAACCCTTTGTTCCTAAACTTTGTCCCATTGTCACTCCTAAAGATTTTTATAGGGAGATCAAATTGCTTTTCAACATGTTTAACAAAGTTTTGCAAAATGTTTGTTGTTTCATCTTTGGAGTGTAAAAAGAAAGTCCATGTGAACCTGGAAAAATCATCAACTATCACCAGACGATACCTTTTGTGTTTTAAGCTCATGATTTTCACAAGTCCATATGAAGTAACTGTAAGCACTGACTTGTTTTGGACTCTTCAATTGACTTGTAAGAACTTTTATGTTGTTTGCCTTTTAAACAGGAAACACAATGTTCTTCACAAGTAAATTGTTTGTGAGGCAAACCTCTGACAAGACTTTGTTTTGAGAGAGTGTTGATGGTTTTGAGATTTGTGTGACCTAGTCTTTTATGCCATAATTCTGTTTCTTTGCTTGAAGCAACTGAGAACAAACATGCATTTGGCATAGGGTTATCTTTTACCATGTCTACCACATACACATTTCCTACCCTATTAGCAGTAAGTTGTGCTTTGCTCTCAGCAATTATTTGATTAATCTTTTTAACAACCTCTAGGCCTACTATCTGACAAGTTTCTTTTGTGAAAAAGGATCCATAACCCTTATCACTCATTTTTGAGACACTCAGAAGATTGAATTTTAGATTATCAATGAAATTCACATTTTCAAACTTGAGTTTTCCAGCTGAGACACATCCTGATCCTAACACCTTCCCTTTTGAATTATTTCCAAAGATATATCACCCTCTCCATGAGCTTAAAATCTCTGAGCAGGACTTTACATCCTGTCATGTGCCTGGAGCCCCCACTATCTACATACCAAAGACTATCAAGGAATGTAGAAGCTCCCTGCACATTTTTTGAAATAATTAGTTCAGGTGAGTTTCCAAAGCCAGAATGGCTTTAGATGGGGTATCAGATGATCTAGACTCAAGTTCAGATGTATGAGCAGTGGTTAGATCTGGTTTTTGTAACCACTGTTGTGGACCACTTCCTATCAACTCTTGGTAACCATGAGGATGCCTATTTACCTTTGGTTTATAAGACTTTTTGTAAGTTTCATAAACCATTGGCACTTTTTTGATAATTGGGTTGGCCTTTGCCTCTTGGAAACTTGTTTGATGGAGGTGCATCTGTTACTTTAATTTCTCTGTGAACAGAGGTTTGATTTAAAGCTTTTGTGACAGATGTTTCAATTGATACAAATTTTTGTTTGTTTTCAGAAATACTTGCATTTTCTCTTTCAAGAGCTTTTGCTCTAATCTCTTTTACGTTTTGATGATAAGTTTTGAGATAAGCACACTCTTTGGTCATGTGATTTGTTTTGTTGCAGATGGTGCATCTAGGAGATTTGGGTATAATACAAGTTTTGTTTATATCATAGGCTTTTAAAAGAAAACAATCTGCAGCCACATGATTTTTCTTTTCACAAAATTCACAAAACAAGTATTTAGCCTTTCCTTTCCTTTTCCTATCAGATTTTTTGAGAGCAGTGGGTGTAACCTCTGTTGGCAGGTCTTTGATAGGGATCACCAGTGCTTTTAAACTATCAGTGCTTGAAAAGTCCATTGGCTTGAATTTTCCAAAATGTCACCTTCATATGACCAAGTTGGTTTAAACTGATATTTTTCAATTTCATTTTCTTTTACTGAAACCTCTGGTTTTTCAAGAATGATTTTGTTTCCATTTTTATCTGTGATTTTAATTTCTTCACCAGCCAAATTTGTTGGGACTATTTCAACTATCTCAGAATCAATTTTTGCAACATTTTCACAAGCTTGGTCATAGTCTCTAAAGCCTACCCCAAACTTTATGTTGCTCTTGATTTGAGCATCAGCATAAGCTCATAACCTTTACAAGATTCTACCCATTTTTCACAAGTGATCTGGGTAGTTTCAAGCTCCTTTTTGCAAACTTGGTATTTTTCTACCATAGTTTGGAGCTGATCTTTGGTTAGGCTTGATTCATGCCTTAGGCTACTCATTTCAGAATCTTTTTCACTTAACTTTGTTTTCAACTCTTTAACAAGTTTTTCAAAATTAAGTTTATCTTTCAAAATTTTGTTTCTCAGGTTTTCATTCACCTGTTTTATGTTTGCAAAGGCAATAATGCATTTGTCAGAACATAGATCTTTTAGGATCTGAGGTGATACCTTTGAAGCAACCATAAATGCACAATCACACTCATCTTCCTCACACTCCTGCTCATCCCAAGGGTCAGATAAAGGGTCTTTTTCAACATCAAGAGCATTCACTTCAACCACTGGTGTAACCTCTGGTATAACCACTGCTTCACAACAATCAAACACATCAGAATTTAACTCCTGCTCCACAGATTCATCACCTTCAACAATGGTCTCCAAAGCCATTAAACAAATATTTTCATTATCAAAATCATTTTTGGCTATGAGAGCAAATTTTCATCAGTTAAGTCCTCAGGCAAACTACTCCAATCAACATAACCTTGTGTGAAAAGCTTTGTTGATTAACCTCTACTGGTGGAGCAGTGGTTTGAGTAGTTTGAGTAACTTGTGGCATTTGTTGCACATGTACTTGAGGTAGTGCTTGAACATATTGAATTTGTGGTGCAGGTGCTTGAACATAATGCACAGGAACTGTAGCAACATGATGTGCAAAATGTGTAGTGTTTTGCATTTGAGGTGCAGGGGTATATTGGGAATAATAGACAGTGCTTTGAGAATTGTTGCCAGGATGTGTTACAATTGGTCCTGCAGATTGTGATCAGCATTCTCTGACAAAGTGACCCATCTTGTTACATTTGTAGCACTTGATTTTAGACTTATCCAACCCAACTTTCAACCCCTATGCAATCCTGGAAATCTCCTACCAGTTCTTTTGTAGAATTTACTTGCTCTAACACTTAAAAGTGCCAGCCGATGCAAAATGTCCATTTCTTCAAGGTCAGTGTGTTCAAAATGTTGTAGGTCATTCACTTCAAAAGACAAATTGTCAGAGGTCTGGCTTTCACTATTTGCAGCAAAGGTAAAACTGGGTGTACTAGGATCAGAGTTGAAATTGTTTCCATATGTTATGTCATGTAATGATCATAACTCTGATCCTTTCCATAGCTAGACCCTCCTCATGATTATACAAAGCAAGTGTTTCCCAAGGTATAACCATCAGTCATTTTCCCTGACTCTTGCAACTTCTTTTTCTGGTTCAACTCTCTCTCATAAGTGAGGAGTCGACCATGAAGTTGTGTCAAGGTCATTTTCTTGTGACCAACAGCTGTTCTAGTGACATAAGCTACAGTCTCCCATTTCTCAGGTAAAGATCTCAAGAAACGACAATTGACAGTCGAATTTGAAAATTCCACATTTACCAATTTGAGCTCACTGATGAGACAGCTATATCGTTCGAACTGTTGGTTAATGACTCACCCTTAACGTGACAAAATGTTTCATAGTGTTGATTCAAAACCTCTCTATTATTCTCGATCACCTCTTCAGTACCACCGAATTTCTCTTTAAGAGCATCCAATAACTCTTTAGCTACTATTACAATGAAGTAATCCCGCATAAATCTCATTGGGCAAAGCCGAAGCAACGATGCTAAAGGCCTTAGCATCCAATTCGATTTTGAGGAAATCCTGTTCAGAGTAATTTTCGAGTTTCTTAGGGACTTGAGTGTGGGGATGCTCTGTACTTGGAACCATGGGTACATGCGGTCCAAATACAACGGATCTCTAACATCCGGTGTTCTGTTCAGCGAGAATATGACCCATCCTACGTGCCAAATAAAATATTCATTTCGTTTCAACATAGGTGGTTTGAACATGGATCTAATATTGGATTCAGGTGTGTTTTGAGCCATTCTCTTGTTTACAACAGATTTGTGTTTTAAAAACTTTTGTAGTAATAAAACTCTGTATTCAAGTAAAACTATCAAACGAATTAGCACAAAGAGCTGATCTGTTCAAATCAATTTGACGGTTAAATCAAAATCGATTGACCAAGCTCTGATACCAATTGTTGGATCTAATTTGAAATTACTTGTAGTTTTTGTTTCGAGAATGGAAAATGATTGAATTATAAACGAGATGCAGCGGAATTAATGAAAAACTTTTACTACAAGCAATTGGTCGTTTGTTTTCATCACCATTATGCTTTCAAGTTGATAAACTTTGCATGTGATTCACAAAGTCCCCCTTAGCCAATTACAATCGTTTGATATTTAAGAAATGAAGAAGATAAAGTGCGATATGATCTTTTTCAGGAAGATGAAGTTAACAGTTACAACGATCACCTATTTATACTAATTATCTAACCACTGAGCATCTTTTGTGACGTCATGGTTGATAGTGACTGCTAACAAAATGTAACTAACTAAAACACTGCTCTAACTATATAGCACTGTTACATTGAATATGATAATACTATGCTAAGCTCTGATCTCTATCCTCTGATCTTGATTCTTCTGTCAGACCTTTGCTTCTTGAACTATCAGATGATAGGATAAGATGTTTAGGGAAAGTGTGTAAAGGCTGATCAGTGGATGCAACCACTGACAGTTGAACAAAGCTTTGGATAGTGTATTTGGCTTTGATATCATCTGTTCCTTGTTAGGGTTCGATCACAGCATGTTTGCTGGTTGTCAAACGGCCTATTGACCTACTGGCTAGGTGTTTATCTCTATCAAAGTTGTGTGACTTCGAGTCTCATAGTATGAGTGACAGTCGGTTTTAGAGAGGTATGTATGTTTTTCGATAAAATTACAATATTCACTGGTATTATTTATGAAATTTCCTTTATCTAATTTCGTTTAGTTTATTTTTAACTTTCATTCGTTTAGTTTATTTTTAGCTTTCAAAAAGATTGATTTTTTATAACGGCAAAAAAGTGATAACTAAACTTGAGAGTGTTTCAATTTATTCAGGGGTATCTAATAAAATTTAAATTTGGTGTTTGTCTTCTCTTTTTTATTTTTTAGCATAATAACTTTTTTATCTAGCTTTGTTACGTAAAATAATAAATGTAGTATATAGCTAATAATTTGCGTGCATATACATATTCTTATTTGATGAAATGTATACTTTTTAATCGTTACGTGGTACAACTTGTTTAATATTTTATTTCGTAATTGTCATCGCAATTGGCATATAGGAAAGAAATTGATCTCTAAAACAAATTTCATTTAAGGGTTAATGAGTTAAAACTAATTATAAACTACATGAAATTGCCTATCTAAAAGTTCGAATCAAGTCTAGGTTTAAAAAGTAAAGTACAAGCTTGAGCTTAAGAGTAAGATCATTTAATAAAGAATAAATTGTCATTTTAGTCCGGGAATTTTGTACCAAATTTCATTTTTATCCAAATATTTATTTTTCTCCTCTGGTCCTTATTTTTTCCTTCTTTTTTTTTTATTTTGATCACATTATTAAGTTGGTTTAAAAACCTAGTTATAATCAGCAGTATTTTTGGGATTAACAAAAAAAATTTCTAAATTGCCATTTTCATCCAAGCTCTTTTTAGATATTTATTTTCTTTTAATTATATATATATTATGTAATATGTACCACTCAGAAAACTTTAATACCACCACATGATCTACACGCCGCCGCCATTAGCACCGGTCACCACTGTGACAACCACCCCCACCACAACCAACGCCGTTACCACCTCCAGCACCATTACCTACCTATCTACCACCCACCTACACCACTATTGCAACCACCACCTAAACTTGCAACCACCAACCCGTAAACCCGCATCTCCGACCACACACCACGGTTATCCACCATCGTCACCATAACCACTCCACCGTCTGACACTCCATCACAACACTCCATCCACCACCTAACCTGTGATACACCACCATCACACCCATTAACAACGATTCATCGCTGCCACCTCCAATCTGAACGGTCGACAGACCTGGCTCAACGATCACCCACAACACCAAACCCTCGAAATTCAGCCGAAGATTCATTATTACACCACCATTAAACCTGCAACACCAGATCTAGTCGACAAGCATCATCATTTCAGATCTGGTTCGCGGTATTTAATATCCCATTATGGTATTTCAGATCTGATTTTCAGTTATGGACGAATATTTAAGTGGTGGTGGCAAGTGAGAATTACGCATAACCGGAGTGAATCGGTTTGTTTGGCAAAGAGAGAAAAAGAGACAGAATGAGGGGGTAAGGGTGGGTAGTTTGGTTATATATACGTTCAACTGATTAGGTGGAGACTGTAGGTCGGACAGCAGATGGCGGACGACGGCAACAACGTATTCGACTAGTTAGGGTTCTGCTGTGATTTCGAGTGGGTGACGAAGGTCGACTGGTCGAGAGGGCGATGGTGAGACGAAGGTCCGGCGGCCAACATAGTATGTGTCTGTGATTTGAATTGGTTTGTTATTGTGATATCGACTTGAGTTTTATAGAACATTTAGGGTATTTTAAGTTTGTATGTTGTGGCTTTTGTTCTGAAGGAGTCGCCGGAAAAATAGCAGATCATTGGAAGGGGTAGGGTGGGGTGCCGGAGAAGAAAGGTACGGAAGGAGGTATGGGGGAGGTGAGATTTTAGTTTTACTTTAATAAAAATGATTAAAATATAAAATGATTTGGATGAAAATGGCAATTTAGAAACTTTTTTTGTTAATATCAAAAATACCCCTGGTTATAACAAGGTTTTTAAACTGATTTAGGCAATGTAATTAAAATGACAAAAAAATAAAAAACTCAAGGACCCATAAGACAAAAACTATTTAGACTAAAATGAAATTTGGGACAAACCTTAGGGACTAAAATGCCAATTTACTCTTTAATAAATAAGCTTAGTTAGATTCAATATATTAAACCCCCGATCTAGGGCCAGATTCGCCAGAAAAATGCTTGAAGAAGAAGGGGAAGCGGCAATGTTGAGAAGTAATAGGGGTTGTTTTATTATTGTTTTTTTGGAATTTACATAAACAGTCCTTGTCATTTTTTTGAAAGGCCAATAGAAAAAGTTTTATTTGAACAAAAAGGTGCCAACAGATTGTTTGCACAAAAACATACAGTACAAACCTTCTAATTCAATTAAGCCCACATACATGCTAAACTAAAAGTACACCAACAGTCCCATGTTAAACCCTGCATCTTTGCCCGATTTCAGATCCATAAGAAGCCAAGGCTCTTTATTTCCTCCATAATTCTGCCGAGGTGTGGCTATCTACCATTAAAAAGCATATCATTTCTGCACTTCCAGACACACTAGACAACCGTTTAAGTGACCAACTGAATCACCTTCTTCCATTTGTAGGATCCCCTCATATACTTATGCATACTGAACGAATCTGATGCAACAAAAGCCTAACCAGGCTAGATCTTACACCAGCTTGCAATTTGTTCCCAAATCAATTGTGCCAACGAACATGATACAAATAAATGAACCGTGGTTTCATCATTTTCTTTGCAAAAACGACACCAACAAGAGTCAATATGCACATTCCACTTATCCAATTCAACCACTATAGGGATCCTATTTAGATAAACTCTCCAAGACAAAAAAAAAATAAAAAAATTACCTTGATAAGGCACCAGTTGTTCCAAGAGAAAGCAAACTTGGAGTTCGTGTTCCTGCATTCTACATCTGCATCCGTACCCTCCGAATTGTAAACCCAGATGACTGCTCCAGCCCCCAAACCCAATTATCTCCAATCTCTTCCAGTCTCGCATCAGCAAGCACAGCCAGAAGGCTCTCCAGCTCTAGTGCTTCAGTAGCTGACCCGAGTCTTCTAGTCCACTCAAAACCAATACTGTTATCCGGTTCTGCATCTCAACCCGAACCGCCACCAACGTGTTCTTGTGTTTTCAATTGAGAATAGATTTGGGAACGTGGTTTGAAGGGACTCATTCAAGATCCATCTGTCTCTCCAGAATTGGATTGACGTACCGTTCCCTGAATGGCCACGACATAACCCCGATGTCTCATTTCCCAACTCCCCAAGATATCTTAACATTCCAGCCACTTGCTTCCATGGACCTACAGCCGTTAGACAGGCCGGGATAAAAGTACATTGCCTTGAATTGCTATGAATGCACCATATAATTTTTCTCT